>CANTUQ010000069.1:6507500-7173750 GCA_947683425.1 Excoecaria cochinchinensis
AAGGTGCTTGCCATCTTACCAAAAGGATATCCTGTCAGTAGGGGCCCTACTTTATACTTAAACGGCCACCAGACTACCTCCCAGGTAACGTCTCCACGTTGGATGCCACATAGGAGGCACCATACTGAGGGTCCCACTTGGGGTGGCATTACGCTTATCTCCCCTTTCCTTCCTCCCCCCCGGCTTGAACCCTGGTTGGCTCTAGTACTAGACAAGGCACTTACCATCCTACCAAAAGGATATCCTGTCAGTAGGGGCGACGCTACTTTATACTTAAACGGCCACCAGGCTACCTCTCAAGTAACGTCTCCACGTTAGGTGCCACATAGGAGGCACCGTACTGAGGGTCCTACTTGGGGTGGCATTACGCTTATCTTCCCTTTCCATATATATATATATATATATATATATATATATATATATATAGTTTTATAAAATTATTCTAACTGATAAATTTATTTTCATTTATGTAGGTATATTTTTCTAACAACACCTTAACTTGTTAAGTTTTAGAATTTGTATTTAGCTTTGGATATGTATTTTTATTGAAAAAAGATAAGATTAATTTTATAGATATTATAGCATTTTATTAAAATTCAAATGGATGTTTTCTCAATAATTTTATGAAAGACAATATTCTAACGTGTTCACATGCTATTAGAACTATATAGTATTTTAATATCCTAATAAATTATTTTAAACTAAAAAAGTTAATTTAATAGAAGTTTAATTTTAATAAAAAATTTAAATAATCATCAACTCTATAAGAAAAATTGAGAAAAAAAGATAGAATATTTTTTTCAAAAAATAGAAACTTCTAAAACCTTTTTAAGAGCTTAAGTTTTGTTATATATAATAGGCAAAATGTGCATTTTTGCCCCTATTATTTCTTCAAATGTACAACGTTAAGGGAAAATAAACTTCTAACGTTTGTAAAATGGAGCAATTTTGCCCCCACCTTCAATTGGTGTTAAGTTTGACAAAACACCTGTTAGTTGACTACTTAGGTGGCTTCAGGGGGACACATGTTGGCATTTTACTGGACATGTCAAAACACACATAAGGTAAATTTTTTTTTTTTTACTTTCCTCTCCTCCTTTCCTGCTTGCCTTTCTCTCTCTCTCCAATTCTACTCATCTCCATCCTTTCTCTCTCTTGCCTCCATTGCTGCCTTAGATCGATTTCGCCAAAGGGACTATTGTCTCTTTCTCCAGTTCTAATCATTTTTGCTACTCCACCTCTATTGCTGCTTAGCCCTTTTTTTTTTTCATCGTTACTTCAAATCAATCTCTTGCCTCCATCGATACATTAGATCGATCTATTTTTTTGTTCCTGTGTTGTTATCGTTCTGTAAGGAAAGTTTCGAGGCTCGTATTGATTTAGAATCAAATTTGAGCTCTAAATCCTCATGTGATCCAAATCCCTATGAGTATCTTGAACCAAATTTCAATGATTTTGATAAAGCCCAAAATGAAGAGTGTTTTTCCAAAGGGTAGATCTAGGCTATTTATCATACCATTGATGCGACATCTAGATTCTATGCTCAAATTAAGAAAGTCTTCTCTCCATTTAAAGTGTTGATAACCTGGTTGGAGCCCAATCTAGATGATGATGATGCAATTTGATAATTCCAATTTAGTGTTTAGCTTATGCATGTTTTTACCTTAATTTTTTAGTTTTTATTTGTGTTTTTAGTGTTTTAGAGTTAAATTATTCAATTTTGTGATCTCTGCCAAATTTTAATTCTTTTAGTATTTTTTCTTGATTGAAATGTGACTTAATGGTGAAATTCTGTGTGCATTGTAGGAATTTGGCATAGGTCACGGGTGGCAGTGAAGAGTGCTAGCTGTGACTTTTCAAACTACAGCAAAATGGTGTGTTTCAGCATAGGTCACGGGTGGCAGTGAAGAGTGCCAGCCGTGACCCCTCAAGCTTTCAAAGAGCTGCGTTTTGGGCATGGGTCACAGCTGGCACCCCTTAAAGAATTGCAAAAAAATTATTCCAATAGCATCGGTCACGGGTGGCAGGGAATAGTGCTAGCCGTGACCCTTCTAGTATTTAAACTGATGATTTTCGTTTGGCAGGAGTCGTGCAGATTTTTATTAGTTTTTTTTATCATCTCTTTTGACGATTTTTAGGGTTCTTATAGTTTTTCTTTGCCGCAAACACGGGGATTGATTTATTTTGATAGCAAACTTAGATTAAAACTTTATTTTTCATTAAATAGATTAGTTGTGGTTAATTTTCTCTTAAAAGTTGGAAAAAAAGAGCTTGGATTCAGCTGCATCCTTCATCATTTTCTATGAATTTCTAGTTTCTTCTTTCCTTTCTTTTTTATTTTTCGCTATTATTGCTGAGTAGTCATCTAGTTGTTAAGGGATTTATAAATCCCCATACCTATGTAATAACTTGATATTATTTAGATTTATATATGATTTTGATGTTCTATTCTTCATTGTGCTCATTTACCTATCCTTATTATTGACTATTTTATCATGTTATTTTATTGAATGGATGGTTATTATGCTTCAACATCGGGGTCTGGTTATCCTCTGTTTTTTATGATGTTGATTGTGGTAATTTTTGGATGATTCCGGAATGGAGGTCTTGGAATTATAGTTTTTGCATTGTTGAATTTAGAATTAGTTGAAGAATAGATGGGTATTGAGTTAATTGGCTCTAGAATGGGAAATTAATTCGTATCTAGGATATTAAATCCATGCTTAAGCTAGTTAATTAATACCATTTAGCCAGCTGTGCATTTCGTCTATTTTAGGAATAAAGATATACAATTTAATTGATTTTGAAGGTCAAATGGACTAATAAAACTTTAAGGATAAAATTATCCTATTTTCGGTAGTTTGGGGGCAAAAATATACCTTAGCCCTTCTTTAATGAACTAAAGACCGAAGGAAAAGCAAACTAGAACTAGAGGACAGTGGAAAATGGAATATAATCATGATGTACAAGGGACAAACATCGAATTAATTCAAAGAGAACAAACACGTTTTTGGATTTATTTGCATGTTGCAATTGCGTGGAGATCACAGGTGCAGCGGTAAGAAAATGCAAAACCTTAATCACCACACGAGTAAAAATACAAAAAGACGAACCAGTTCTCATCAATGTTATTGAAATCGGACCGGATAAAAAACCGGCAAGGCTGAGGGTTCGTGATTCGACCTATTCGACCGGGTTCAACCGGATTTTTTTTTTATTTTTTAAAATATTATTAATTAATATAATTTTTATAAATAATAGTATATAAACACTCAAATAAAAACAAAATATATCCAAACATTTAACATATGGCAAAAATATACTAATACTAAATTACAAATCATATTAAATATTTACCAAACATAAATTTTAAACATTTAAACAAATTCATTGTACATTATATATATCTAAAAAAAAATCATTTTCATCACTCATTATTATTGTTTCATCGGACTTTTTTTTTATAAAGGGTGTATTTTAAAAAAATATTTTGTCTTATTTTTTAAATTTTGGAGGTTTTCTTTTTTTAAATTTTCTTTTTGACTTTTTTATTTCGATTATTTCATTAGCAGAAATATATGTTTTTTATTTTTTATAGATTTTTTATGTACAATACATTTTTATTAGAATTATAAATTTCTATTTCAATTATATAGTCTATTACTTAAAAAGAAAAAAAATATTATTTAGATAGAAAGAGATGAATTGAGTGATTTTTTTTATAAATAATGTGTTTTAAAAAATAATTTGAGTTTTTGGGTGTTTTAAAAATAATTTGGGCTTTAAAAAAATAATTTTTTATTTTAATC
Source organism: Excoecaria cochinchinensis (assembly GCA_947683425.1). Lineage (NCBI taxonomy): Eukaryota > Viridiplantae > Streptophyta > Magnoliopsida > Malpighiales > Euphorbiaceae > Excoecaria > Excoecaria cochinchinensis. The sequence goes on from CANTUQ010000069.1 coordinate 6,511,310, forward strand.
CGGTTTTTTTCATGTTCTGGCCGGTTTTTTCCGGTTCTGTCCGATTTTTTTCAAATTCGGTTTTGTAGAGTTAAACCAACCTGTTTCCAGACCGGTTCGCGGTTCAACAGGTTGAACCGGCCGGTCCGGTCCGGTTTTAATAACTATGGTTCTCATTGATAAGTAGCAGCAATATAGACAACAATGACAAACATATTTCTTAGGCAAAGATTTTGTATGGTGCTACCTTACGTGTAAGCATAACGCAAAGCATCATGCCAACTGTCATGCACGAATATATGGTAGGGGCAATACCTCTACAGTTACATTAAGTTTAGGTGCATTTTATTTTTTATTTTTGCTATTGTTTTCACTTAAAAATAAAAATTTTGTTTCCACTGCTCTCATATAAAATGTAAAATATATGCTAATTTATACTTTTGAAATTATATATTACCCAATTTTCGTATTAAATTTTCAATAAAATTATATATGATTTTTGTTGTTATCCCGGTTCATAGAAAACATTAGGGGTATACACGGTTCTGAATTTTCCTGTATCGAACCGAAATACCGAATAAAAAGATTCAGAATCGAATTATATCGTTAACTTTTTTTATTAGAATTGAACCGAATTGTACTGTTGATTTTTTGACTAGGATCGAACCGAATTATACTAGAACCGAATAAAAAACCGTATTGAACCGTACGGTGCCGAACTGTTCTGAATTGAATTGGACCGAAATAACCGATATTTATTAATTATTATATATAATACTAGTAATTTATATATAAATATTACTTATAATTTGTATTATATAGTTATTATATAAATTTAACTTCATAATTATTTGTATTAAATATTTTAATGCGCGAAATTAATACAATAAATAGTTAATAAATTAAAATAAATATTTTGATTATTAACAAGATAAATTGATTTAATTATCATATTTATATGAATGTGCAATTAAAATAATTTATGTTTAATTTAATTTACGTTTAGCGTCACTCAACTACTACATAATTTTTCATTTTGTACAAATATTTATATACACACACAAATATAATTATTATATCAATGAAATTTTACTAATTAATGTAATTATATGAGTATATAATCACCTTACCAATTAATTTCATTTACTTTTAATATCACTCAACTAGTATTTATCTATTTTGATACAATACCTATATAAATAATTGAGCTGTAAGTTAATAATTTAATTATATATAATTAAATTTTACTAATTAATATAACTATATAGGTATATAATCACCTTACTAATTAACTTCATTTATTTTTAGTATCACTCAACTAGTACTCATATATTTTTTTGCATAATAGCCATATGTGTAATTAAGCATATAAATTAATAATATAATTATATATAATTATTATATATAATGAAATTTACCAATTTAATTTATGTAATTATATAAAAATATAATCACGTTACCAATTAATTTCATTTGTTTTTAATATCACTCAACTAATACTTATCTATTTTGGCACAATACTTACATGAGTAATTAAGTTGTAAATTAAGAATTTAATTATATATAATTAAATTTTTTTAATTTGTGTTTAATTTAATTTAACTTTAATATCACTCAACTACTACTTAATTTTTCTTTTTGTACAAATATTTATATACACAATCACTTTACCAATTAATTTTATTTACTTTTAGCACTACTTTTACATTCACCTTTATAGCTATTGACTATAATATTAATTAATAATCTTTTAACTGTTAAGCCAAATTCAGTGAAATTGAATATAATAATTGAGCCAAAATAATATATGTGGATGGATTCTAACTATATAATCAGCCGAGACTGTATATATAATTACTTTATCAATTAATTTCATTTATATTTAGTGTCATTCAACTAGTACTTATCTATTTTTGGCACAATATCTATTTGAATCTATTTGAATAATTGATGATTTATTTTAATAATATAATTATATACAACTGAATAATTTATTATAGAATCACTTTATCAATTAATTTCGTTTACTTTTAGTGTCACTCAACTAATACTCATCTATTTTTATCACAATATCTATATGAATATGTAAATTAAAAATGAAATTATATATAATTATTTATAATAAAATTATAATTTATTTTATTTTTAGCGTTACTCAACTAATACTCATTTGTATTTAGCACAATATTTACGTGAGTAATTGAAGATGGATTTTAATAATATAATTATATACAATTATTGTATTAATAAAATTTTATTAATTAATATATAATATAATTATATGAGTATATAATTATCTTATTAATTAATTTTTTTAGAGTGAATTAAGAATAAAATTTGAAAAATTTTAGTAGAAATATTTTTTATTTTAAGTTTTGGAGGGAATTAAAATATTTGAAGTGAATTAAAATATTTGGAGTGAATCCGACGGGTTTTTTATTTCATTATATATATAAGAAAATAAAATAAAAGAAAACTTAAATCGTGTCTGCATCTTCCTCTCTGTCTCAAAATTGTGTCCAGCCCTACAATTTTCCCTATCTTTCCTTTTGGTTCTAGTCTATACTTACGTTTCTTCCTTCCCGTCGCCGCCATTGTTATCTCCGCCCCCTCCGACTATAACTACCGTTCATCATTAGGGATGAATTACCATTTAATTTTATTGAATATGAGAATTTTAGTGAATTTATTGAAGCATTTTGTACTGAATTTAAAATTCCATCTAGAGTGACTATTAATAAAAAATATTGTTCTCTTTTCATGAAAGAGAGAGATAAATTGAAAGATTTCTTAAAATTGAATGCAAATTGTATGTATTTATTGAGATATTTTAATTATATTTGTATTTGTTATCGTGTATATTTATATTGTAAATTTTTAAAAATATTGAATTATCCGAAATACTGTATTGTATTGTATTGTTTTATTTTGTACTGAAAGAACCGAAAAATCGAATGGAACTGTACCAAAAATTATAGGAATCGTACCGAACTGTACCGAAATTAATAATAATCGAACTGTACCGAAATTTATAAAAACCGAAATTTCAATACAATACTGAGATTTGTAAAAAAGCGAACTGCACTCAACTATGTACACCCCTAGAAAATATCGCTCCAACAACTCTAATAAAATATGAATTTTACAAAATCGTCCTCTTAAATATATATATATATATTTTTAGATTGCCCCTGCCAACTGTAGGCATACCCAGAAAAAGACAGAAATGACTAACCATTGCATAAACCCTCCACGTTCTCTCCATGCACCTTACCAAAATCTCCTATAAAAACCTCTTACCCGCTAACCTTCTTTCCTCACTAACTATTTTACTTTCTTCAAACAAAACAACGAGGAGCTTAGTGAAATTAACGTACAATGGCAAAGCTCGTAGTTCTTATCACTGTTTTGCTGGCTATAATAGCCAATACATTTGCCTACAGAACCACCGTCACCACGGTGGAGATCGACGAGGCGAACCCGAGAAGCAGAGAACAATCATGCAGGATGGAGGCTCAAATGAAGGATTTGAGTGCCTGCGAGCAGTACATTAGGCAATCCAGAATGCGAGCGGACGAAGTTCTGGCCCTCCGCAGGGAAGGAAACCAGCAGGATAGGCAACTGAGGATGTGCTGCAGTCAGTTCAGAAACGTGCGAGATGAATGCCAATGCGAAGCATTAAGGTGTGTAGTTGAAGAGCAAATGCAGGGACAAACCGAAGAATATCAGCAGGTGATGCAGAAGGCTAGCAACATTCCATCTGCCTGCGGCTTTCGCGAGGGCTGCGATTTTAGAAGAATCGTGTTCTAATATGGCAGTCTGATGGGCTACGTAATACATTGATGTGCATGTGCCGTTGAATAAAGTTCACTTTCATAAAACCATGGCCGCCCTGGCCATGGTGTTGGTGGAGTGAGCAATTGGTGTTTGCGTTGTTGTCTGTGTCCATGTAAAGCACATCAAAGTATTGTTTTGTTAGTCATGTCTTGTCTTGTAACCATACTCTTATGAGTTTTTGCTTTTCTACTGTAATAATAAAAGGTCATCCTAAGGGGCTTATATATGAAACAGGAGCGCTTCAAACAGAAATATATCGTTCTCTCATCTAAACATCATAAGTGAATAATACCAAAATTATGAACCGGTAATTGTCGCAAAAATAATTCAACTCTAAAATTAATTCAGCAGTCAATTAATGTCTGAATGATCAATTTTAACAGCGTCTGAACAGTTAATTTTAATGGCAATTGACGGTAAAGATAAATTTTTTTTTATTTTTCAAATGTTTGGGACAAATTTGCCCCAAAACAAAAGTTAGGGGTAAATTTCTTTATTTTGAAAAAAGATAAAGACAAAAATGCAACTTTAGTCTATGTAAAATCTAATTAATTTGATCCTTGATCGGAGTCCAGCAAGTGTACTGAATCGACAAGTAATATAGCGAATATAATTAAGACCCGCGAATATCAAACCCAAGGGAATAGTGAATTAAGAATCAATTTGTTAAAATTATGCTAAAGAATATCCCAAGTTGTTGCATGAGTTTTTGGCTCTAAGAATTTAAACGATGAAATTACTAAATCGAGTAACTACAAATTAAGCAAAAACTAGTAAAGTTATAATTAATTTAATTGAAAGCCTTGCTAAGGAATACCTATTCTCCCCAATAATACCATGCAATTACTCTCACTAAACAAACACATATGCCAATTCGGTGAACAACCTAGCCTACACCCTAGCCTACCATTCTGGATTAAACTTCTCTAAATTATGCACCTACCATTCCAGATTCAGCATATAACTTAGCTTTAAACAGGTATTAAGTCCTAAACTTAGATAATCCTACCATTCCTGGATTAAGACATCTAAGTCAAATTATCCTCTTCCATTCTGAACCTATTAAAATAGATGTTTATAAGTCAAACTGACATTCCAGATTCATTAAACCAGTAGAAAACTAAAAGAAATAGAACAGAGCATATGTAAGTTGAATGAATCAAATACAATCAACAGATTGTCACACTGAATCAACCTAAATCTTGCATTAGAATCAATCACATACATATAAGCTTAGAGAAGATAAAACTGAAGCATATGTAGAAATTAATCCAAATAGAGTGTTTACATGATTATTGGGGATTGAAGGCATCCCTCAACAAGAAAAAGAACTACTCACTCATTATTGAAATAAAAACTGAATTAAATGAAAAGAAGTTGATATTACCCATTTTAGATCTGAACACTACAAGAAAACTGAGTTTTAACGACCAAAATTTAACGAAGGGATAAAAATCCGGTCGTAAAAAAATACAAATAACGAAGGGAAATTAATCCGGTCGTTAAATCTCAAATTTTATTATTATTTAACGAGTGGTTTAATTCCCCTCGTTAAAAAACTCAAAATCCGGTCGTTATTGGCTTGACAAAAGGCGGGACTTCCGAACCCTTTACCTCTAAAAATATATCTCTTTTCCTCCTCTCCTTTCCTCCCCCCCTCTCTCTCTCTCGCAACATATCTGCTCAACCTCCTTCGTGCTCCGGCCTCCCCTAGTGTCACTGTTGGTTCTGCCGCCGCTCGCCGCTCCAGCCTCGCTGGCCGCCCGCCGCTCCAGCCTCGCTGGCCGCCTTCCCCCCTATCTCTCTCTCTCGTGCTGGATCTGATCTGCCTCCTTTGCGCTTCAACCTCCCCTGCTGCTGCTGCTGATCTCACCACTGCTCGTCACTCCAGGCTCTTCGATTGCCACTCATTCCTCGTCGTGGGCATCTCCGTTCCAGAATCGCCACCGTCTTGCCTCAACAGGTAAATCACGATTTTTCTTTATTTTTTTCCATTTATTTGTTTTTCATTTTTTTCATCCCCGCTGCTGCTGTTACCGCTGCCAAGAACAAAAAGAAATTAATTTCCACGGCCAAAAATAAAAGCATACTACCAAAAATTTATTCACTCTCTTCCTTGTAAACCCAGAAAATGAATGTTCTTGTTGAACCTGATGTTCATGACATATTTGCTAGAATCCTGGGATTTGGGTTTATTCAGACCTTTTACAGTCAAGACACCAGGTAATGTAAATCATGATCTAATAGCCATGTTAGCCTTTTAAAATTCTCGTGTCTTATTGGTTATCTATGTATCTTTCTGATGTCCTGATGCAGTGATCTTCATGAGAGGGTTGATCTTGTAACATGCTTGGGTGGAGATGGGGTTATACTTCATGCATCAAATTTATTTAGAGACGCTGTACCCCCTGTTGTATCTTTTAATCTTGGATCACTTGGTTTTCTTACTTCCCACAATGTAAGCTCTGAGTTCACCTCTTTTCTTTTGTTTGCAGTGTGCATCATAAATAATCATTTGCGTGACTTCTGCCTTTTCTTGTTTTACCTTATGATGTAGTTTGATAACTACAAGAAGGACTTAAGACAGGTCATACATGGGAATAACACAGTGGATGGTGTCTATATAACTCTTAGGATGCGCCTCCCTTGTGAAATTTTTCGCAATGGTAAAGCAGTGCCTGTGAAAGTTTTTGATATCCTTAATGAGGTGGTTGTTGATCGGGGTTCTAATCCTTATCTTTCTAAGATAGAGTGTTATGAGCATGACCGACTGATAACCAATGTGAGGTCAGAGTCTTTCATTTTTCAAGGCATGATGTTAAAATAATTCTTAAAAATTCTACCCTTGATTTGAAGTTCAGAATTAAATTTGATTTTTGAGTTCACTGAAGCTTTAATTTGAATTTTGGTTTATCCCAGCTTTGACTTTTCGTGCTGCATTTTACATGTTTAAGGTTAGAATGAGATATAAGGAATTCATATATTTTCTGAGGCATAACCATGATTCTCCTTGATGGGTATTCTGTGTTTCAGGTGCAAGGTGATGGAGTGATAGTAGCCACACCTACGGGTAGTACTGCTTACTCTACTGCTGCTGGTGGTTCTATGGTAATCATCCTGCTTTGCCTTTTGAATGACTACCTATCTTGTCTCTTATGAACTTGTTAGATGTCTAACTCTAGCAGTTAATTACATCATTTGTCCAGTTGTGCTTCATAAGAATTTATGTCATTAACATTTATGAATATATAAGGTTATTGAATAAGAATTCGATAGATAAATGGTGTAGCGGAAGCCGTAAAGAACTTCATGATATTTATTTTCATTAACATAGCACCAAATGTGACAAATTGGATGGATTTAAGTCTTGGTCTGAGAAATCAGTTAGGGAGCTTATCCTTTGATGCACCAGGACATAGACATTGTAAAGAATGAAATTCCCTTAAAGCATACTGCTCTAGATTAAGAAGGTTCCCAGACTGAACTGACCAAGAAGCTGGTACTTAGCTTGAAATTAGTTTAACCAATTTTTTAGCTTTGTTTGCTCTGTCATTTATGTATAATATTTCTGTCTCTTTGAGTATCCATTTCTTGGTGTAGAGGCCATTAATGAGTTTAATAAGTTATGTGCTTCCTTTTTCGTAATATAAAATAAAAAGGAATAAAAGTAAGAAAATTAAAGGAGAAGGTGTTTAAAGGAAAATTGGAAGTATCTTACTTTCTTAAATGTCCTGAAATTTTTCGCTGGTATCTTTTATGAAAAAAGTTCTCTATTTATGTTGAGGCAAGAAATACCCCCTTGGTAAATGCTGCTAGTTGCTTTCGACAAATAAATAACCTGTGCTGGAATTTAGGTGCATCCAAATGCTCCTTGTATGCTCTTCACACCAATCTGCCCGCACTCACTCTGGTTTAAATATCATATTTTGCAGTCTCTTAATTCTTCAGCCCAACAATTTCATATTTGTCAATGGAATATTTCAGTTCATGGACTTTTGGCTCTCCTTCTTGGCTGTTGTGAACACTTTTGATGAATTAGCGAAGTAGTTTCTGTAGGTTATATATAGGGTTGAAAAATGAAAGTTTTTCTTATTTGATGAATTAGTACTAAAAAGCAAAGAAAATGAAAGTTTTTATTATTTGATGAATTAGCACTAAGATAATGCGATTTAAATAAAGCTTTTAAAAAGCAAATGAAAAATGAAAGTAGTTTGTTAGTCTCTTTTGTATATAAAGACCAGATATTTAGATCGTTTCAAGCATTTAGATTGTATAAATCTAATATTTTAACATACTTACTTGTCAATTTTATGGTCACTATGGAACCTCGGAAGTCATTATTTGCCCATACTTTTTATTATTTATATTTTTATTTAATTTTTATTTGTGCTTGTGAATATTAATTTTAGCTTTTGTTATATATTTTGCAGGTCTTCAAAATTTTGGACAGCGAAATTAGGATATTATTTTTCGCATTTTTCTCAAAAATCTTTTGAATAGAAATTAGTATAGAGAAGAGTTGTTTTCTTGAACTTACATGTCATTGATAGTTTTTATTTTATTTGGAGTTGTGACAAATAGAATGCTATTTAATTTGTAAATTTGACTATACTTTGTAACTTTTCTTTTTTAATATATGAAAAGAATTTATTATATTTTAGTATAAAATATATGTGAATGATATGTATCTACATGTAATATTATAAAATAGTTTATATTTTAAAATATCTTTTGGTATTTATGTCTGGTGTTTTATGATAAATCAGAGAGTATAGTATATTGGTTATTGTTGTTTGTTAACTGTGAACACAATTAGCGAAAGAAAAATTCGGTTACTAAAAGAAATTTTTAACGATCGGAATTTTTTTCGTTGAAAGTGCGCATAATCAGTGAAAGGAAATTTTGGTCATTAAAAGGAATTTTTAACGACCGGAATTTCCTTCGTTGAAAGTGAGCACAATGAGCGAAGGGAAAATCCGGTCGTTAAAAGGTATCTTCAACGACCGGAATTCCCTTAGTTGAAAGTGAACACAATCAGCAAAGGGAAAATCCGGTCGTTAAAAGGTATTTTCAACGACCGGAATTCCCTTCGTTAAAAGTGAACATAATCAACGAAGGGAAAATCCGGTCGTTAAAAATCAGTATTTAACGACCGGAAATGTTCCGGTCGTTAAAGGCATTAACGACCGGATTCAAAATCCGGTCGTCTATACCTTTAACGAAGGGGCTTTTACCGACCGGATTTTCCGGTCGTTATTGGTTTTTAACGACCGGATTTCGACTTTTAACGACCGGATTTCCCTTCGTTAAAGGCCATTTTTCTTGTAGTGGAAAATAAAATTATCACCAAAGTATATAGATGTTCTTCAATCTAAATCCTCTATAGAATCTAAGGCTATAAATTTATTGAAATCAATAAAAACTGAGTATAAAAATTGCTAAGAATGGAACCCTAGATCTAAGTTATAGAGAAATATAAATATAAAAGATGCAAGAAGAATAACTCATTGAAAGAAATTTTTGCCCCTATTTATCAGTTAAAGTTACACGGCGGTATGTAAACCCATTACCGCCGTGTAGATCATCTTCACAACTAAATGTAGAAGGTTACACAACGGTATGAAACACCCTTACCGTCGTGTAAACACCTACTGGAATAAAGCTCTGAAAATGTCTTGGTTTACACGGCGGTATGAAACACCCTTACCGCCGTGTAAACACCTACTAGACAGCAACTTGAATTCTTCTAGATTTACATGGTGGGTAGAAACGAACTTACCCCGTGTAAAACTCCATCAATCTCGGACAGTCCCATTTACACGGCGGTATGCAACACCCTTATCGCCGTGTAAAGTACCTAAATATTGCCAAAAACACAATAAAAGTATAATTTAGTCCATTTAAAGATTTAAGATTATTTTAAACAAAAACAACCTAAAATAATAACTACTTAACTCAAAATGAACCTAAAAATTGACATAAATAAAGCATAGATTTGAACTTATCAATCCTATTTCCAGCATGTTCAATTACATTTTACTCTATCAATTCCTTTTTATTTGTTACTTTTGAGTAAAATTCAAATTTTATTTATATGTTATTTTTAGACTTCCAATAAAATTTATTTTTCTTTTTTCCAATTTAATTTCTTTTTCATTGAAAATTTACCAATTAAATTTAAATTTGTGCATTAAATTATTCAATTTTATCTTAAATTTAAACCTAATTAATACTCTTTAATTCTAACGAAAACAACAAAAGTGACAAATAAGAATGAATAGATTGAGTAATTAAGTAGCATATGCCACTATATATTCATATATTAAAAAGAAAGAAGTTTTGAAGGATATTATGCCAAGTGGAAGACATTGAGATTGCCACTATCAATTTAGAGAGTTAAAAAAAAAATAGAAATCTGACTTAAAAAAAAATTAGAGAGTTTATCACTATCAAATAATGTGATTATACAGTTATTATTTAAAAAAAAATAAAAAAGTAAATTGATATTTTTTTATATGGAGACAAAACATCTTTTTTCACAACAATCACTACAAGAAAATGATAATTTAACGACGGAAAATTAGCGACGGAGTCATTTCCGTCGCTAAATGGCGACGAAAATTAACATCCCTCGCAATTTACCGACGAAAATTAAATTAGCGACGGAAATTAATTTTCGTCGGTAAATAGCGACGTAAAATAAAATCCGTCGCTAAAAATGGCTCCAAGATTTCCCTCCAAAGTTGTCGACCAAAATTTAGAACCGTCGCTAAAAATAGCGATGAAAATTCTTTTCCGTCGCTGAAAAAATCAGAAAATAACTTAATTTTATTTTTAGCGACGGAATAAAAATCCGTCGCTAATAAATTGTCATTTTTATGAATAGATTGAGTAATTAAGTAGCATATGCGACTATATATTCATATATTAAAAAGAAAGAAGTTTTGAAGGATATTATGCCAATTGGAAGACATTGAGATTGCCACTATCAATTTAGAGAGTTAAAAAAAAAATAGAAAACTGACTTAAAAAAAAATTAGAGAGTTTATCACTATCAAATAATGTGATTATACAGTTATTATTTAAAAAAAAATAAAAAAGTAAATTGATATTTTTTATATGGAGACAAAACATCTTTTTCCATAACAATCACTACAAGAAAATGATAATTTAGCGACGGAGTCATTTCCGTCGCTAAATGGTGACGGAAATTAACATCTCTCGCAATTTACCGACGGAAATTAAATTAGCGACGGAAATTAATTTTCGTCGGTAAATAGCGATGGAAAATAAAATCCGTCGCTAAAAATGGCACCAAGATTTCCCTCCAAAGTTGTCGACCAAAATTTGCGACAGTTCTTAGGAACCGTGCTAAAAATAGCGACGAAAATTCTTTTTCGTCGCTGAAAAAATAAAAAAATAACTTAATTTTATTTTTAACGACGGAATAAAAATCCGTCGCTAAAAATTGCGACGAAATAAAAAAACTGTCGCTAATAAATTGTCATTTTTATGAATAGATTGAGTAATTAAGTAGCATATGCCACTGTATATTCATATATTAAAAAGAACAAAGTTTTGAAGGATATTATGCCAAGTGGAAGACATTGAGATTGCCACTATCAATTTAGAGAGTTAAAAAAAAATTAGAAAACTGACTTAAAAAAAAATTAGAGAGTTTATCACTATCAAATAATGTGATTATATAGTTATTATTTAAAAAAAAATAAAAAAGTAAATTGATATTTTTTTTATATGGAGACAAAACATCTTTTTCCACAACAATCACTACAAGAAAATGATAATTTAGCAATGAAAAATTAGCGACGGAGTCATTTTCGTCTCTAAATGGCGACGAAAATTAACATCCGTCGCAATTTACCGACGGAAATTAATTTTCGTCGCTAATTAGCGTCGGAAATTAATTTCCGTCGGTAAATAGAGACGAAAAATAAAATCCATCGCTAAAAATGGCACCAAGATTTCCCTCCAAAGTTGTCGACCGAAATTTGCGACGGTTCTTAGGAACCATTGCTAAAAATAGCAACGGAAATTCTTTTTCGTCGCTGAAAAAGTCAGAAAATAACTTAATTTTATTTTTAGCGACGGAATAAAAATCCGTCGCTAAAAATTGCAACGGAATAAAAAAACCGCCGCTAATAAATTGTCATTTTTATTTTTTAGCAACGGAATAATCATTCCGTCACTAAAAGTAGCAACGGATTGAATATTCCGTCGCTATTTTTAGCGACGGAATATTCATCCATCGCTAAAGTGAAATTAAATTTACTTTTCCCTCTCTTTTCTCTCTCTCTCTCTTTCCCTCTCCTCCCTCTCCTCTCCCCGTTTCTGGCCCTCTGCCCAGCCGCCGCCGACCACCGCCCCTCCCCCTCCCTCCTGCTCCGATCGGCGCGCCTCCCCTCCCCTCCTCCCCCTCCCTCCCCTCCCTCCCCTCCTTCCCTCTCTCTCTCTCTTTCTCTCTCCTCCCTCTCCTCTCCCCGTTTCTGGCCCTCTGCCCAGCCGCCGCCGACCACCGCCCCTCCCCCTCCCTCCGGCGCCGATCGACGCACCACCCCTCCCTTCCTTCCCCTCCCTCTTTTCCTGCTCCTTCTTTCCCCCCTCTCTCTCTCTTTCTCTCTCTCTCTCTCTCTCTCTCTCTCTCTCTCTCTCCTCTCCCAGTTTCTGGCCCTCTGCCCAGCCGCCGCCGACCACCGCCCCTCCCTCTCCCTCCGGCGTCGATCGGCGCGCCTCCCCTCCTCCTCCTCCGGCGCCAGGTACAGATCTGTCACTTTGTTTTTTTTTTGTCTTTTAGATAATTAAATAATGAATATTATTATTATTATTATTATTATTATTATTATTATTATTATTATTAATTTATTTATGTTAGATGAATATTGGTAAATATTAAATATTGTTTAAATTTATAATTCTTAACACTTTATTGTTATTAAATTTATTAATAGAATTTTTCATATTATGATTATTATTGCTAATTGGGTATGCTAATTGGAATTGTTATTAGTATTATTAAATAATTATTCTAATTATTAATATGATTATTATAATTTTTTTTAAGTAGTTGTGTTAATTATTATTATTATTATTATTATTATTATTATTATTATTATTTAATGGGTATGTTAAGTAGATATATTATTAGTATTTGTTATTATTTCTATTAAAAAGTTGTGTTAATTTTAGTTATTATTATTATTATTATTATTATTATTATTCAACATGTTATTATTATTAAATTAAAATCAGTAAAATTTGTACCTTAATTAATATTATTATTATTATTATTATTATTATTATTATTATTATTATTATTATTATTATTATGTTAATTTGTATTGTTATTATTATTATTTATTTATGTTAATTTGTATTGTTGTTATTAATTTTTTTAATTTTTAAAATTTCCGTCGGGAAATTTACCGACGAAAAATTTTCGTCGGTAATTACTGACGGAAATTTAAAATTTGCCGACGGAAAAAATTTCGTCGGGAAATTTACCTACAACTAATATGCCGACGGAATGAATTTCCGTCGGCAATTTAGTTTCCCGACGGAAATTCCTTATTTTCCGTCGAGAATTTCCGTCGGGAAATGCTTTTTTTCTTGTAGTGAATATGGTTTAGAATCTTCTTCTTCTCCATCAACTTGTGATAGTTTTTTCCTTAATATTTCTCTATTATGCAAAGCCTGGAGGTTGATTATTTCCTTCAATTATAGGTAATTGAATTTTTTTTATATTAATCAAAATTAATTTGAGTAATTCAATTATAGGTAATTCGATTATTTCCTTCAATATTTTTTTATCAAAATTGGGTGAAATGATTTGTTTTTTAGTTCTCAAATTTCGTTATTTTTATATGGCATAAAGAATGAGAGGCTAAATTCTACTCTGGAAGAGCAAATACATAATGCAAGTGGTACAAACAGGTGATTTTCATAAATCTTAATTATTTTAATTGCAAATATATGTAAGGGAAAACTAATATTTAAGTCCCTGAATTTTTAAAGTTCTCTACATCGGATCCAATTATAAAATAAATTTTTTATTAGGTTCCTATATTTTAAAATGAGGTAATATGTAATCCCCAATAAACGGAGCTAATATGTGTGTGTTTTAATTTCCATTAAAAGGCGCGTTATTTATTATTATTTTTTTGAAGGGATTCAATGTAAAAAATTTTAAAAATTTAAAGACTCTATGTGAAAAATTTTAAAGTTTAAAAACCTAATTAAGAATGGATTTTGTCAGCATGGCATGCTATTCATGGCGATTGAAATACATGCATTTGTTCCATTTATGAGGGACTATGTGTTATTTTATTTTATTTTATTTTATAAATATATATTATTATTATTTTTATTATATATATATATATATATATATATATATATATATATATATATATATATATATATATATATATATATATATATATATATTAAATGGATCCAAATAAAATTATAAAGGTAGTTTCTTCAAATTTTCTTTCCTCAACTCAAACTTACTAAAACATTTAGTCTATCTTACTCCCTTGACAATTAAGGTGTAACTTATTCACACAACCCCTTTAAACTGAATCACCTAAAATTCCCCAACAACAAACCTCACATTCCTAGAGTGGCCAGCTCTCCCGCAAGGGTAAGCTAAAGGCATTTTAAGATTATAGGTAACAATAAGTTGTGTACACAAGAAAATTCTTAGAGTACGAATTTAGCATACTCAATTAAGCTCAAAATTGGCTGATAAGGGTAATTAATGCAATAGGTAGGACAAAGTTTATTTAAAGTGACTCAAAAAGAAATGCCTAAATCATGTCAAAATTCATGCCTCAATTGCTATATTGTTTCGAAGGGCAATGAGGAAGGTTCTGGTGCTCCAAAAATTTTCTGATCAAAAGATTTCATGAACTAGTTTTTCTAATAAAGTTATCAAAACTGGCCTATGTGCAAAATTTTGGAAATTTAAATGTATCCTACTAATTTGAATAATGTTAAAGAGAAAAACTCTTAAACAAAAACTTGCTCTCTTGCTAACTAAATGCTCTAAACATCCTATTCGAGAGTAAAGTTAAGTTGGAATATCAAAATAAGTGCTAACTAAGCTAAATTTCTTCCATAAGTTATTATCAAACACAACACATCTTAACTAAACAGAAAAACAGAACATAGACTTAATTCAGATAAAGTGAAATGAAATGCATAAACATAATTCCAACAAAACATGACTAAAGTACTTAAGATTAATCAAAGTGCTCAAAACTAAAATCTGAAACAGTCAGAGATCAAAGTATTCATTAATAATTACTAACCCCCACCCCACACTTAAAACATTACTGTCCTCAGCAATTAAACCTATTCATGAAAATAGAGATTTAGTCAATAAATAAGCTCATAAAAAATGTAAGTGTAGAGAAATCCCAGAAAAATGTCACTCCTGTGGAGGTGGTGGTGGTGGTAATTTGTCCAGGATACTCCTATAAAAGTGCTCCGACTCTTGTCTTGAAAGCTCCATCGAGCGCTCAAGTCGTGCTAAACTCTGTGCCTGGAGTGTCAATTGCTGCTCGTGCATATCTAGTCATCCCATCATCTGAACACGCTTAGAGTGCGCATCCTCCATGAAGTGCATCATCTGGTCCAGTCTGGAATTACTTTGTGCTTAACCAGTCTGTAGAGTTTCAAAATGGGCAATAAAAGCAGTCATGTCGAGGGTCTGCATAGATGGAACAGCCCCTCCAGTAGCAACATCAACATCCTCCTGTGCTCCCTCTTTTGCTTCAGTTCCTTTAACTGGCAATTGAACTCTGCCTCTTTCCACTAGCCTCAAGTACTCCTCTCTAGTGGGTACTCCTCTCTAGTGGACAGTCTGACTTGATAAAAATTATGGCGGTCATCTACAATTAGCCTCAGATTCTTCAATAATTTAAAGTCCATGAGAGGACTGTCTCCCAAGTCTGGTCCTAATGGGTTGTGGCCTATTCTCTTGGCTAAAACCATGACAATCCACCCTATAGATATCTTCTTGACCTTGGAAAGATTGCCCTGCAGATCTTCAAATTTCTTCCATAAAAAGTATGCTCCATTTAATTTGATACGGTGGATCATGCAGTGAACGAAGAGGGCCTCAGCTTGATTTACCACGCTGGCTGCTTCAATGTGGCCATATAATGAGAGAGCGAAAAATTAGTGCAGGATCCTAAGAGCGTGGCTATGTAAATGATGCGCCTTTGACAATCCCGTGACATATTGGGTTGCTATAACTGGATCACGGATGGTAGCCCACGTTGTCTGTTTATCCAAGCCTGGAATAAGTTGGGCACCATCCACCGGAAAGCCGAGGGCTTCTGAAAAGTCATTGAAGGTCATTCTGTAATTCTTCTTATTCAACCAAAAAGTCACTACCCAAGGATTCTCCAGGTCATCCTTATCGATTCTACAATTCACCGTAGCAAGGAAGTCCTGGGTCAGTTTTGGATGGACTGACTCCTTTTTCTGAAAAAACTCTGTCCACCCTATTCCCTCAATTAGCTCATCAATCTCCACCCTTAGAATCGAAGTGAAGAAACGTAGAGGATGCATATGTTGCCGCATAAAAGCATTTAAACACATGCTGAAAGACATGCGGGACCCATAAAGGCACAGAACTATCCCTCTCTTGAGATGCAGAAAAGGTTGCTTAAATGATGAAGCCTGATCCATTCTCGATCTCTTTGGAGCCACTGCAAAAGGGAAATAAAATGCAGTTAAAGTAGGTAACACCATGTTGTTTAAACTTGTAAAAAGTAGAGTACCCAATAGCATTAGGCTAACATGAATTTATCAAACATCATTAATCAGAAAGATCAAATGCAGGTAATTGCAAAGCCAATGTTAGAGGTAAATAATTCAAGAAATGGCTATCTCTACTTAGAACATTATCGCATATTCAGTTATTTTTCAACAGCAAATTGAACACGAAGAAATATGATTGAAAGATGTTCAACAAGTTCTCAGTGTATTGCGATTCTACATCCCCTTTAAAAACATCAATTCAATAGATAACAAGAACTATGAGAGAGGCACATCTCATGGCAAATAAAGAACATAAGATTCACTAAGGTTGACAAACAATGTGAATGGCAAGGAAAAACATGAAGAAAATTATGTGTATACTCATTGCAGCAAAATATCAAACACTTGGTGGGCAAAATTTTTGGCATACAAAATGAAAATTCTCACGCAACCTAAACACCCATTCTATTCAAATTCATATAAAACAACTCAGAAATTCAAGTCTAAATTAAATACGTTGCATCCAATAGTCACCAAATAAGTAATAAACACATGGAAAAATGGAAAAACCTACAGAGTAGCAACCAAAAGAAAGAGAAAAAGAGAGGAAAAACTTACTTGATTTGTAGGATTGCTAATGGAAAATGCAAGAGAGCTCTTCGGAATGTGATACAACCGAAAATAAAAAAAAATTAGGGAAGATGCAAATTTTTGGAAATGGAGGTAGAGAAAGATTTGAAAAAGAGAAATGCAGAGTGTTTGAAAAACTAAAGGAACTGGAAAGTGTTGGCTTTAAAAACTAAAACTTTTCGTTTTACACGATGGTATGAATATCCCTTACCGCTGTGTAAAATGCTACTGGAATATCACTTCGAAAATTATTTGGATTTACACGGCGGTATGAAAATGTCTTACTGCCATGTAAAATGCTACTGGAATTGGTATTTTACGAATTCAAGATTTACACGGTGGTATGAATATCCCTTACCGCCGTGTAAATTATTTTTTTCCATAAAAATCAACCTGAAGTTAAAGCAATTTTTTTTTTGCACTACAAGCAAGTCCAAAACACTCTATACTATTCCAAAAATATAATTTTGATCACTACTTGAGAGAAAAACTAAATTAAAATTTAAATTGCCTAAAACCACAAAATTACACCAAAGTAATATAAGGTTAGAAATTATTTTTAGTTCTGATTTTTAAGTCTCAGCTAGACTTTGATCTTACCTCATTCTTCATCTAAGATAATGATCACCGCTGCAAGTTCAGCGTGGTATTCAAAATATGGTTTCAGACGATGCCCGTTTACCTTAAATTCCTTACTCCCAGCTCGCTTTCGAATTGTGACAACTCCAAAATAACTCACACTTACTATTTCAAATGGGCCTACCCATCGCGACTTCAACTTTCCAGGGAATAACCTTAATCGACTATTATATAAAAGAACTTTCATACCTGTAATGAATTCTTTCTTGAACAGTTTCTTGTCGTGCCATTTCTTTGTGTTTTCTTTGTATTTCTCTGCTTGTTTATACGACTAAAAGCGTATCTCTTCCAGCTCATTCACCTGAAGAAGTCTCTTCTCACCTGCACTCTTGACATCAAAGTTAAGAAACTTGGTTGCCCAATAAGCCTTGTGTTCTAATTCAACAGGGAGATGGCATGACTTACCATAGACAAGCTTAAATGGGGATAATCCTATAGGTGTTTTAAATGCAGTTCTATAAGCCCACAAAGCTTCATCCAACCTCAAATACCAATCCTTTCTAGATGAATTTACAGTCTTTTCTAGGATAGATTTGAGTTCTCTATTAGATACCTCAACTTGTCCATTGGCTTGAGCATGATATGGGGTGGTGATTTTGTCCTTCACACCAAATTTCTTCAAAAGGATAGTGAACTGATGATTGACAAAATGCTTGCCCCCATCACTAATTATGGCTTTTGGTGCGCCGAATCTAGTAAAAATGTTCCTCTTAAGGAATTCTAGCACAATTTTAGCATCACAAGTCCTAGTAGCTACGGCTTCTATCCATTTGCTTACATAGTCTATTACCATTAGTATATACTCAAACCCATAGGATATCGGGAAAGCTCCCATAAAATCTATCCCCCATAGGTCAAAAAACTTTACCTCCAGCATATTAATTAAAGGCATTTCATCCCTCCTGGAAATATTTCCTACCCTTTGGCATCTATCACAAGTTTGCACATATAATTTAACATCATTAAACATCGTAGGCCAATAAAAACTAGAAGAGAGAATTTTCGATACTATTTTATTCGGCCCATGATGTCTACCGGCTTCCCCGCTGTGACATGCCTTGATGATCTCCCCTGTTTTTTCATTTGGAATGCATCTTCTCAACACTTGATTAGCACACAGGCAAAAAATATAAGGGTCGTCCCAAATGTAGTGCCTTGCATCTGCTTTTAGCTTCTTCCTCTGTTGCCATGTGAATTCCTTTGGCATATAGCCCCCTGCAAGAAAATTAGCCACTTTAGCGAATCAAGGCACAACAACTTCACACATAAATAAGGCACAAATATGCTCATCAGGGAACAAATCTAAAATTTTCCCTTTTTCAATGTGATCATGCTCCAATCTAGACAAGTGATCCACCACAAGGTTTTCTGTCCCCTTCTTATCTTTAATCTCCAAGTTAAACTCTTGCAAATGGAGCATCCATCTAATCAATCTTGGCTTTGACTCCTGTTTTGCAAATAGATGTCTTAAGGCTGCATGGTTGGACCACACCATAATTTTTGCACTTAGCAAGTATGGCCTGAATTTCTCAAAAGCAAAGACAATTGCGAGAAGTTCCTTCTCGATTGTGGTGTAGTTAACCTGTGCTCCAATTAAGGTATGGCTTGTGTAATAAATAATGTGAAACACCTTATCTCTTCGCTGTCAAAGCACAACCCCTACTGCATAGTTGCTTGCATCGCACATGAGCTCGAAAGATAAACTCCAATCCGGTGACAGAATAATCGGGGCTGAGATCAATTTCTGCTTCAATAACTCAAATGCCTGCAAACACTCAAATGAAAAATTAAAAGCAGTGTCTTTCATCAATAAATTTGACAAGGGTTTTGCTATCTTTGAAAAATCCTTGATAAACCCACGGTAAAAACCAGCATGTCCGAGGAAACTTCTTACTCCTTTCACACTTATTGGGGGTGGAAGCTTTTCTATCACATCCACTTTAGCTTTATCCACTTCAATCCCTTTTTCAGAGATTTTATGCCCCAAAACTAAACCCTCTTTTACCATGAAATTGCATTTTTCCTAGTTCAGAACTAGATTGGTCTCGTCATACCTCTTAAGAATTAATGCTAAATTAGCTAAGCAAGTTTCAAATTCCCTTCCATAAAGTGTAAGGTCATCCATAAATACTTCCATAAATTTCTTAATGAAATGATAGAAGACAGCCATCATACACCTCTGAAATGTGGCTGGTGCATTACACAACCCAAATTAAGGCATCCGCCTATAGGCAAATGTACCGTAGGGACAAGTGAATGTTGTTTTCTCTTCGTCCTCCGGTAAAATCGGTATTTAGAGATAACCCGAATAGCCATCTAATAAACAATAAAATCTATTACCAGCTAGCCTTTCTAACATTTGATCTATGAAGGGTAATGGGAAATGATCCTTTCGAGTAGCGTTGTTAAGTCTCCTATAGTCTATGCATACCCTCCAGCCTGTAACCTTCCTAGTAGGGATTAATTCATTATTCTGGTTTTTCACTACGGTCATCCCCCCCTTTTTAGGTACATATTGTATAGGACTAATCCACTTACTATCGAAAATAGGGTAGATTATACCTGCATCTAGTAGCCTTAATACCTCCTTTTTTACCACTTATTGCATGGTTGGATTCAATCTCCTTTGAGGTTGCACAACTGGTTTAACATCATCCTCCATGGGAATTCCATGCATGCATATACTTGGGCTCACTCTCTTCAAATCTGATGTTTCCCAGCCTATTGCTTTTTTATGTCTCCTCAAAATAGAAATCAATATCTCTTCTTCCTCACCTGCCAAAACAGAAGAAATTATCATTGGTTTAGCATTTTCTTCCAAAAATATATATTTTAAATTGTCAGGGAGAGGTTTAAGTTCAGAAAATTTTTCATCTGTTGTAGGACAAACGGTATCCTCCTTTTCTTCTTCTTCTTCCAGTTCAGCATCTAGCTCTATATTCATAGCTCTACAATCCTCTGCTTCCATTGAATGCATAAGACAACTTTGCAAAGGATCATCTAACAATATCTCCTTTTGTTTTTCTACTACATACTCATCAATGCAGTTCACAAAGCATATAGATTATTCAAAGTCTCCAGTGGGGTGCTTCATTACTTTATGCATATCGAAGCTCATCTCTTCATCATTAAAACGTAAAGTGACTTTTTTCCCATTCACATCTATAAGCACTTTTGCAGTGTTCAAGAATGGTCGTCCTACAATAAGAGGTACTTTTCGATCTTCTTCCATGTCCATTACCACAAAGTCAACAGGAAAAATAAAATTTCCCACTTTGGCAAGCAAGTCCTCTATAATACCTATTGGTTTCTTCATGGATCTATTGGCTAGTTGAAGAGTCATCCTCGTCTCCTTGATGTCACCTAATTTCAACTTCCTGCATAATGAGTAAGGCATTAAATTTATGCTCGCCCATAAGTCACATAAAGCTTGACCCATAAAACTCCTTCCTAATTCACATGGTAATATAAAACTACTAAGATCTTCTAATTTAGCAGGAATTTTATTCAAAATAATTGCACTACAATTTTCAGACAATTGTACTGTGCCGCACCCCTTTAGCTTCTTTTTGTTAGAACATAGATCCTTCATAAATTTTGCATATTTAGGCATATGTAACAAAACTTCAGCAAATGGCAAATTAATATGCAATTTTTTAAATATTTCAATAAAATTGGAGAATTGTTCATTCTTTTTCTCTTTCCTAGCTAGAGATGGATAAGGTAGCAGACTTTCATCAATTTCATGCATAGCTTTCTTATCTTTGTCCAAAACTTTTGGTGCATCTCTTACTAAAATAGGGTCAGATTTTCTTACCTCAACTGTAGGTTCCATCTCATTTATTACCTCATCTTTTCTTGTCTTGGCCTCCTTACTATTCCTCAAAGAGATTGCTTTTGCCTTATTCTTCGGATTACGATCCACATTTGCAGAAAACGTGCCTTGAGTTCTATTGGAGAGTGAGTTGGCAAGTTGCCCAACTTTAGTTTCCAAATTTTTGATTGAGGCATCTTGATTCCTCATCCAGCCATCTTGTGATTTCCACCTTGCTTCTTGACTAGCCATAAACTGTTGCTGGCTATTCATAAAGCTGCCAAACATGTCTTCAAGGTTCGATTTCTTCTATTGATTAGGTGGTCTTGGTTGGAATCCCGGTGGATTATATGCTTGAGGTTGATTCGAGCATTATCCTTAATGTTGGGACGAGGGGTATGATGTTTGAAAGTGTGTCTGATGGTTGTTGTTTTGGTGGAAAGGGGCAGTTGACTGTGAGAAGTTGAAGCTTGATTTCCATCCGTCCAGGAAAAATTTGGATGATTCCTCCATCCTGGGTTATAAGTGTTGCTGAACGAATTACTCCTCCGGTAATCGTGAAGAGCATTCATGTCATTCACTAATTGATTTCCAACATCTCCACCTCTAGTATCATGCAAAATATGCCCTCCTTCGAAATGTTCACCTCCTTGAGACAACGAGAAAACATTTTGTACTTTCAACCCATTCATCTCTTTTCTCATACGTTCTATTTGAGCCTTCAACATTACTACCTCATCTATATTGTGTATTCCGTGTCCTTGGTTCTTGTGCATTATCTTTGTACTAGCCCATTGAGCTTTATTTGTAGTCGTCTCATTAAGAAGAGAGAAAGCTTCCTCCGGAACCTTATTCATAAAACTTCCACCTGAGGCTGCATCCAGGAGAGATCGAGTTGTCGAATTGACACTCGCATAAAATGTAGACATCAGTTGATGCATAGCGATTTCATGATGAGGGTAACTTCTCAAAAGTCTTCTGAATCTCTCTCACGCCTCATGAAATGATTCCTCATAAAACTGTTGGAAATTATAGATATAATTTTTGATGTTGGCTGTCTTCATTGGTGGGAAAAACCTTACTAAAAACTTCTCTTGCATTTGCTCCCAAGATCTTATAAATTGGTTTGGCAACATTTGCAGCCATTCCCATGCCTTTCCTAAGAGTGTGAATGGAAACAGCTTAAGTCGAATAGCATCTATTGAGACATTTGAAATTTGAATCATGTCACTAATCTCCAAAATATTGTGCTAGATCTTCACTATCTAACCCTGAGAACTGATTTCTTTGTACCGTAGTGATTGTAGCTGGTTTAAGCTCAAAATAGTTGGCTTGAGGTAATATGATAGTCCTTTGATCATCATTCCACCGTGGGGTAGCATATTCTCTAATGGTTCTTGGTCTTCGATCATCTCTTACATTCTGCTCTTGCCTTTCTCTTTGTTGTTCCTCAAGTGGCCCATCATTATTAGGTGGATTGATATTCATATTTTGATTTGCTCTGTTCTCCCTCCTCCTATGATGAAAAGTCCGCTCGATTAAGGGTCGAATGGAATTGATTATTGAATTCTTCGTCTACTCATACACCATTAACACCAGACAAGAATAGAGAAAAAAATGAAAATAAAAATTAATAAAATATAAACACATAAAATTAATAAACAAAATCTTTAAAACACTTGATTTTCCCGGCGGCGCCAAAAACTTGATCGGAGTCCAGCAAGTGTACTGAATTGAATATAGCGAGTATAATTAAGACCCGCCAATATCGAACCCAAGGGAAAAGTGAATTAAGAATCAATTTGTTAAAATTATGCTAAAGAATATCCCAAGTTGTTGTATGAGTTTTTGGATCTAAGAATTTAAATGATGAAATTACTAAATCGAAGAACTACAAATTAAGCAAAAACTAGTAAAGTTATAATTAATTTAACTGAAAGCCTTGCTAAGGAATACCTATTCTCCCCAATAATACCATGCAATTACTCTCACTAAACAAGCACATATGCCAATTCAGTGAACAACCTAGCCTACGCCCTAGCCTACTATTCCGGATTAAACTTCTCTAAATTGTGCACCTACCATTCCGAATTCAGCACATAACTTAGCTTTAAACAGGTCTTAAGTCTTAAACTTAGATAATCCTACTATTCCTGGATTAAGACATCTAAGTCCAATTATCCTCTTCCATTCTGAACCTATTAAAATAGATGTTTACAGGTCAAACTGATATTCCGGATTCATTAAACCAGCAGAA
Source organism: Excoecaria cochinchinensis (assembly GCA_947683425.1). Classification (NCBI taxonomy): domain Eukaryota; kingdom Viridiplantae; phylum Streptophyta; class Magnoliopsida; order Malpighiales; family Euphorbiaceae; genus Excoecaria; species Excoecaria cochinchinensis. The sequence continues at coordinate 6,535,255 of CANTUQ010000069.1, forward strand.
AACTAAAAGAAATAGAACATAGTATATATAAGTTGAATGAATCAAATACAATCAACAGATTGTCACACTGAATCAACCTAAATCTTGCATTAGAATCAATCACATATTGATAAGTTTAGAGAAGATAAAACTGAAGCATATGCAGAAATTAATCCAAATAGAGTGTTTACATGATTATTGGGGATTGAAGGCATCCCTCAACAAGAAAAAGAACTGCTCACTCATTATTGAAATAAAAACTGAATTAAATGAAGAGAAGTTGATATTACCCATTTTAGATCTAAAAATAAAATTATCACCAAAGTATATGGATGTTCTTCAATCTAAATCCTCTATTACAACTCTAAATGTAAAGAGAGAGATAGAATCTGAAGCTATAAATTTATTAAAGTCAATAAAAACTTAGTATAAAAATTGCTAAGAATGGAACCCTAGATGTAAGTTACAGAGAAATATAAATATAAAAGATGCAAGAAGAAGAACTCCTTTGAAAGAAATTTTTGCCCCTATTTATCATTTAAGGTTACACGGCGGTATGTAAACCCATTACCGCCGTGTAGATCATGTTCACAACTGAATGTAAAAGGTTACACGGCGGTATGTAAATCCTTACCGCCGTGTAAACACCTACTGGAATAAAGCTCTGGAAATGTCTTGGTTTACACGGCGGTATGAAACACCCTTATCGCCGTGTAAACACCTACTGGACAGCAACTTGAATTTTTCTAGATTTACACGGTAGGTAAAAATGACCTTACCCCTATGTAAAACTCCATCAATCTCGGACAGTCCCATTTACACGGTGGTATGTAACACCCTTACCACCGTGTAAAGTACCTAAAAATTGCCAAAAACACAATAAAAGTTTAATTTATTCCATTTAAAGATTTAAGATTATTTTAAACAAAAACAACCTAAAATAATAACTACTTAACTCAAAATGAACCTAAAAATTGACATAAATAAAGCATAGATTTGAACTTATCAATCCTATTTCCAGCATGTTCAATTACATTTTACTCTCTCAATTCCTTTTTATTTGTTACTTTTGAGTAAAATTCAAATTTTATTTATATGTTATTTTTAGACTTCCAATAAAATTTATTTTTCTTTTTCCAATTTAATTTTTTTTTTCAATGAAAATTTACCAATTAAATTTAAGTTTGTGCATTGAATTGTTCAATTTTATATTAAATTTAAACCTAATTAATACTCCTTAATTCTAACGAAAACAACAAAAGTGACAAATAAAAATGAATAGATTGAGTAATTAAGTAGCATATGCCACTATATATTCATATATTAAAAAGAAAGAAGTTTTGAAGGATATTATGCCAAGTGGAAGACATTGAGATTGCCACTATCAATTTAGAGAGTTAAAAAAAAAATTAGAAAACTGACTTAAAAAAAATTTAGAGAGTTTATCACTATCAAATAACGTGATTATACAGTTATTATTTAAAAAAAATAAAAAAGTAAATTGATATTTTTTTTATATGGAGACAAAACATTTTTTTCCACAATAATATGGTTTTGAATCTTCTTCTTCTCTGTCAACTTGTGATAGTTTTTTCCTTAATATTTCTCTATTATGCAAAGCCTGGAGGTTGATTATTTCCTTCAATTTTAGGTAATTGATTTTTTTTATATATTAATCAAAATTAATTTGACTAATTCAATTATAGGTAATTTGATTATTTCCTTTAATATTTTTTTATCAAAATTGGGTGAAATGTCTTGTTTTTTAGTTCTCAAATTTCGTTATTTTTATATGGCATAAAGAATGAGAGGCTAAATTCTACTTTGGAAGAGCAAATACAGAATGCAAGTGGTATAAACAGGTGATTTTCATAAATCTTAATTATTTTAATTGCAAATATGTGTAAGGGAAAACCAATATTTAAGTCCCTAAATTTTTAAAGTTCTCTACATCGAATCCTATTATAAAATAAATTTTTTATTAGGTTCCTATATTTTAAAATGAGATAATATGTAATCCCCAATAAACGGAGCTAATATGTGTATGTGTTTTAATTTCCATTAAAAGGTGCGTTATTTATTATTATTTTTTTGAAGGGATTCAATGTAAAAAAATTTATAAATTTAAAGACTCAATGTGAAAAATTTTAAAGTTTAAAGACTTAATTAAGAATGGATTTTGTCAGCATGGTATGCCATTTATAGCGATTGAAATACATGCATTTGTTCCATTTATGAGGGACTATGTGTTAGCTCACATTAAAGTATAAAAATCTAATCAATTTTTTTTTTAAAAAGATTTAATATAGAAAATTTTAAAAATTTAGAAACTTGAAAATGTGTTTTGGCTATATGTAATATAAAGCTTTCATCTGTGTGATTTTAAGGGGTGGTAGGGTTGTCAAGTTTGGGGCGTTTTAGAAACCGTAACTGGCAGTTGTGGTTTCTGACGGTGGGGTCCATGGACAAATGAAGCTTGAATGAAAAGAAACCACAATTGGTAATTGCGATTTCAGACAATTGTCAGGGAACTTTCAAAATTTCCATAATTAATGCATTGAAAAGAAAAATGCAGAAACACTATAAATGGAGATGTAGTGCTCCTGGGCTTCGGAAAACAAAACGCAAATTTTGTTTGGTTATTAATGTTGCTGTTGGAGTAAACAAAGAATGGCGTAAAAATACTAACTGTAGAAATAAGGTATTTTATGAATTTTATTATATTTATATATTGTCATATATGTTTAGATAATTAAAGAAAAATATGAGTAAATATGTTGTATTATTATAATCTATATTTTAAATTTGCTAAATTTTTGTTACTTCTTTTTTATGTAGTATTGAAATCGTAATTATTGTCACTATTATTAGGATCGGATATATTTGAAAATATTGAGTGACATGAAAATATTGTTTTGATGTAACATTTATTTTTATTAATTAAATATGATAGATGGTGGGCACATATTTAGCTCCAAAAGCTATGATGAGTGTTATTGCAAGACAAATCGTCGCCCAAAAATGGAATGATCTATATAGTTGCTAAATTGAAAATAGCAAAACAATTTTCAATCATATTATTACAGTTAATAAAAAAAATTACAAGAAGTTATAATGAGAGGATATCCAATGAAGGAAGCGGAGATGGTGAAAGTTGTTTGCATGATACTACTAATATATTATTTGAAGTCTGTAAACAAAATTTAGAATAGTAAGCATGTAACGAAATACGAGCAATTAGTATTGATATTTGTAAAAGATGTAATAAAAGTTAGTGAAGAAAAATATTTAAAAATTAGAGATACAATGTTTGTTGAACAAAAAACTTATTGTAATAAATGGCCTGAATATTATGTTCACTAGAAATTAAATAGTATTAATGAAAATGTAAATGTTATGTATAAATATTGTGTAATAATATTATATAATTCAAGAATGTGTATAAATATTGTGTAATAATATTACTGGATTCAATAAGTGACAATTTTGTGGGATTAATGAGTTTTTAATAACATTTAAATGTAGTGAAAAATGATAATTTGTTAGTATTAATTGATTAAATTATTATTATTATTATTATTATTATTATTATTATTATTATTATTATTATTATTATTATTATTATTATTATTATTATTATTATTATTATTGTTGTTGTTGTTGTTGTTGTTGTTGTTATTGTTTTATAATACGTAATGAGATAAATTATCATTTACATATCAATATTTTGAATGTATATGTTTATGGATAGAAAATATAATTGTGGAAAATTGTTAATGAAAAAATATTCATCATATATTTTAACTTACATGTAATTCAAAGATGTCAGCACATATCGATTTTTATTTGTACACTTAAGGGTAAGTAAGTTATGGGGAAGATTTTTGATATGATATATCTGGTCCAAATGCCTTAACAAGGAGACTGCGAATGAAAAATAAGCCAACTCTTCCTAAATTTATTTAAAAATCCATGTTAAATTAGGTTTAGGTATCAATGACGTGGTTTCAATAATTATATATAAGAATCCAATGTATAACCGAGGGTCATTATACTGGACGTCGGTGGACTTGGTGGATGACGATGATATTGAGATGACATATGAAAATTTAAGGAGGTATGATAATTATACATTGGTTGAATTAATTACTGTAGTTACTGAGGCATATGCAGGAGCTAATCCACCAATGTATGCATCCGCTAATGAAGATACAAATTATGAATTCAACACGGAGAACATTGTGGGAAGTCAATAATTTTGTGTAAATAATGTTAGTCGTAGTTATCCCAGACAATCTATAAGTCCACATGATATTGAAATATTTTCTCAATCAAATTTTCATGGAGAACATTAAACAAATGTAGTACAAAATGTGAATTGGAGTCGACAACGATGCTTAGTTAGCAATCGAAGAGATGCTGGTTTGAGTCAGGCTAGGCAGTTTTTTAGTCAATGAGATGGTGACTTGCTTAGAACTGAGGCAAGTGACAGATCAAGACACGATCATGAACATCAATTAGTTAGTAAGATGTTTATTGCTTCTGTGAGTCAATTTCAGTGGTCATTTAGTCGAAGGGCTGGTAATTTTCTAAGTAAATCGATATTTGACATTAGATCCGGAAGTTATTCAAATGACATGAATATTAAAGAGGGTTCGAGTGTAGAGGGAAGTTACAGTTCAGAACACAATCGTCAATGCCATTTTGTTTCACATGTTCAAGATGCAAGTCATTGATAATATATTTTCGTGTTGCCAGATGTCCGTCAATGCAAATTTGTTTCTCAGGTGCTAGTTGCTGCTCATAGCCGTCCAATTGAGTCTGTCCGTCGACATGATGGTGATTTATTGGGTGATTCAATACCTTGCAACATTCCAAGTGCTAATGCAGATGGTGTTCTATTTTTTATTCCAACTGGTGTAGATTTTGAAAATGAACCATCATTTGATTTGGAAGGCCAGGAGGATTACGAAGATGTTGCAGTAAACCATGATCATCTCCCACTAAATGACGATGTGGATGCTGAGAATGCAAACATGAGTTCAAAAAGTGACAAATCTAAAATTGGTGATGGTGGTGCATCTGTAGTATGGAATATGTTAGTCCAATAGCATCACTGCATCCAGGTGAAGAGACAGGCGGTATGAACTTCAACTTTCCTTTTGAACACTATATAGAAATTGATTTTGATGCATCACAGGTTGACCTTTCGGGGAAGGGGGTGTTCAGTTTGCCACATGGGATGGTGTATCTGAGTTATCAACGGGTTTGGTTTTTAATAATAAGGATGAGGTTAAATCTTCGTTGAAAAAGTTCTCCATTATGAGAAATGTCAACTTTAGAGTTGTTGCCTCGAAACCAAAATACTAGGTGTTGAGATACACAAAAGCTGAAAATGGGTTCCAATAGAGACTGAGAGCGTTAATAAAAGGGAATAGTCCTTTCTGGACTATAACAAGGTATGTTGGACCACACATATGCCATTCTGGCAATCTCTTGAAGGATCACAGACAATTGGGTTCTCAAATCATTCACAATTGCATCATGTGAATGTTTAGTAAAAATCTGACCCTGACCCTGCCTATTGATGTTATGATTGCTGCTATTAAGCGGTAATATAAATTTGAGGTATCTTACAGAAAGGCTTGGTATACTAAGATGAGAGCATTAGAGACTACATTTGGAAATTACATTGAGTTTTTTAAAAGGTTACCTGGTTTTTTGTATCCTTTGCAAGCGTACAATCCTGGAACTGTTTATGAGTTCATGCTACAAAAAAACACCTCTCAACTGTGAAGCAATTTCAAAGAGGTTTTTGGAGTTTTAAACCCGCCATTGATGGGCTTACACATTATAAGCTAATTTTGTTGATCGACGAAACATTCTTAATTGGAAAATTCCAACAAACTTTTCTCGTAGCCGGCTCAGTCAAGGCAACAACATGTTATTTCCAATTGCATTTACAGTTATTGATTTTGAAAATAAATCTAGTTGGGCTTGGTTCATGGGTTTAATTAGGAAGCATATGACTCAACGTATCAGCATTACTATTATATCAAACAGACATACTAGTATAATGGCAATGTTTCACGATGAAAGTAGTGGTTGGAAAGAACCATTAACATTTCGCAGAATATGTTTACGGCACTTAGTATATAATTACAACATGCATCACAGGAAATCAACAATAAAAGATCTACTTTATAAGGCTGGTATGGAAACAAATACTTACTATTATTTTTTCATATGCCATGTTTTTTATTATGTCATATTGTTTTGAGTTTCGCATAATATAATATAATGTACATCCATACTATTGTAGGGACTCAATTTCAAAAGCGTAAGTTCAATAAGTGCATGGATAAGATAAAAGCACTTGGCCAGGATTCATACAATTGGGCGATACGGGTACTGTTGGAGCGTTGTACATTATTCGAGAATGGTAGATGATAACTTCAATATAGTGTTTAGTTTTCATAATGTTTTAGTGTGATTTTTGGGTGTTTAGTTGTGTTTAATGTTAAGTTATGTTTCTTTTATGTTAATTTTGTTAATTTTAGCCAAATTGAAGTTTTGATTCATTTTAGGAAGCATTTTGATTTTAATTTCGTGCCTTTGTAGATTTTTTCTCAAGAGGTCACGGTCACAATGAATTGGTTGTGACCGTGACATAAGGAGATTGCAGGCAGAATGAAAGTCGCATGGGTCACGGTCACAATGAAAATGGTTGTGACCGTGACATAATTATCAAGTGGGCAGAATGCAAAGGTTGAAGACCTCACGGTGGCAACCAAACTTCATTGTCACCGTGACATGTCAATTTAGCAAGGCAGAATCAAGGCAGCACGTACCTCACGGTCACAATGGATTTCATTGTGACCGTGACATAATTAGTTCGTGGACAGAAGCTAAACTGTGAAGACCTCACGGTGACAATGAAATTCATTGTCACCGTGACCAATCTCCTGTGCGGAAAAGGATTTGAAATTCCCGATAGATCACGGTGGCAACCAAATCCATTGCCACCTTGACCCCTCTGGAAGTATAAATTCGTAGCTTTCTATTTGGCTAGGGTTCCGAAAATTTTTAGCTAGTTTTTTGTTCTTTGTTTTGCGGCTAAGTTTTTCTAAGTTATCATTCTGTTCTAAACTCTTAGTTTTCAATTAGTTCTTTGGTTTTTCAATCAGTAATTGAGGTTAATTTGCTTTAGTTTCATAGTTTAATTTCAAGAGTTTTGCTAGTTCTTAGTTTTTTCCAGAATTTTAGTTATTTTCTCCATTGAAGATTTGAAGAAAGAGATCGAAGATCGAGCAATTCAACCGGGATTTTCTCAATGAATTTCAGGGGTTATTCTTTCTTTTACTCTTTTGATTTTGTAATGGATTGTGAGTAGTCGTTTAGTTGTTCGGGGGATCTCTGAATCTCCTATACCTAAGATATGAATTATGAACGTCTGTTGAGTTTATGTATGAAAGATTGGTTTATTTTGCTGGTGTTTATTGATTGTTTATGGATTTTAGTTTTTCAATTCAGTTTCCAATTGTGATGAATGATTTATTTCATATGTCTATGTTGGTTATTGAATTTGTTAATTGGAAGCCATGAATGTATTTTATTCTCAGAATTTTCTATCATGTTTGCTGTGGTGTTTAGACTACTCCGGAATGGGAATCTAAATGGACAGGATTTTATGATTTAAGATTTGAGTGATGAGTGAAATAATGAGGTTTTGGGATGTTTGACTCCGGAATGGGAAAGCAAACCGAACCTAGGATTTTAGACCCGTGATTAGGCTAGTTGTATGACTTGCTCCGGAATGGGATGTTATGCGATTAGAATAGCTTGCTCCGGAATGGGACGCTTGGGTTAAGAGGGTTATCCCGATTTCTTTCATATAAGATTCATAGATTGATTTTATTCATATTTGGGTAAGGGGTGGATGAGTGAACTTGAACAACGCTTTTATAATTTGATATCTTTTCTTGTTTTCATTTAATTCTAATCTTTGCTAGTTTTACTGTCATTTAATTTATTTTTACTTAACCATTATAGTAGTCGATTAATTTATTAGTTTTAGTTTAGTCATAATTAAATCAATTCAATAACTGGGAATTCTTTAGCATACATTCAATTTTCATAACTTGCGTGTTCAGTCCCTTGGGTACGATAACTCGGAGTCTTAATTTTACTCCATTATATTACTTGTCGATTCAGTACACTTGCTGAGGACGTGTCAAGTTTTTGGCGCCGTTGCCGGGGTTGGCGTTTGTTTAAGTTTTGATTATTACTTGTGTGTGTTTTTATTTTTTTTATTTTTATTTTATTTTTTGTATTCTTTTCAGGTGGTTGTTGAAGGTGCATGAGCAGATTGAGACAGGAACAAATCGCACCCTACGATCCTGAAATCGAGAGGACTTTACACCAACGAATAAGAGCCAACAGAAATAATAATATGGAAGAAAATCCTCTTCCTATTGGTGAAGTTCTTCCCGAGAACGCACAAGTGCCGAGGGCACAAAATGAAAATCTGGGAAATTATAGAGAAGAGGTCCCGAGACAGAGGACAATTAGGGACTATGCAGTACCAAGATGGAATGAGGATAATCGGACGATTGTGCTGCCAAGGGGAGTGCAGTTTGAGCTGAAACCAGCCACCATCAGTATAGTACAGCGAAATCAGTTTTCAGGTTCAGATGTCGAAGATCCTGCACAACATTTAGACATTTTCTTAGAGATCAGTGATACGGTTCAAATTCCTGGAGTGTCATCTGACGCGGTAAGATTAAAGCTGTTCCCTTTACATTGATTGGAAAAGCTCGTGAATGGCTGCAAATGCTACCTAGACAGTCAATTAGATCATGGGATCAGTTGCAGGAAAAATTTTTGATGAGATTCTTCCCTCCCACAAAGACTGCGAACATCAGAAATAGTATATTAGGCTTTAGTCAGATGAATGAGGAGCCCTTTTATGAAGCATGGGAAAGGTTTAGAAGATTGTTGAGAAGCTGTCCACACCATGAGATAGCAATTTACCATTTGATGACCACTTTTTATTCTGGGGTTACACCACAGACAAGATCCTTATTAGATGCTTCATCAGGAGGGTCATTTATGAATAGGTTACCAGAGGAAGCTTTTCAATTACTGGATGAAATGGCAGCTAATGATGCTCAATGGTCTAATCCTAGGACAGTTCCGAGAAGACAGGGGATACATGCTGTGGATGAGGTCGCGATGCTGAAGGCACAAATGGAGTCTATGAGGAAGGAGATGAATAGCTTGAAAGTGCAGAATGTAGCTGCAGTGGGCCAAGAAAATGGATGGTATGAACAGGAGCAAAGTGGGCAAGAAAGTGGAGCAGTGGGTGATGTCAATGCTGTGGGAGATTTTAAAAGGAATGACCCTTACAGTAACACGTATAACCCGGGATGGAGAAATCATCCAAATTTCTCCTGGAAAGATGGAAATCCAAATGCTTCATTATCTAATCCGCAAGTAAGAGCTCCCTTCAACCAAAACATCCATCAAAACCACGGGCAGCCATATCAACCACCATATCCACCTACTCAGAACCAAGGGCAGCAGTATCACCCACCGGGTTATCAACCCAGGCCACCCGTTCAAGAGAGAAAGCCAAATCTGAAAGACATGTTGGCTACATTCATTAACAGTCAACAGCAGTTTATGAATAACCAACAGCAATTCATGGTAAATCAAGAGTCTAGATGGAAGTCTCAAGAGCAGTGGAACCGGAACCAGGATGCCTCCATAAGAAATTTGGAGACTCAAGTGGGACAGCTTGCAAATTCTATGTCCCAGAGGCAACCAGGAACATTTCCTTCAAATGTAGACCGAAATCCAAAAGAGGAGGCTAAGGCAATTACACTGAGGAGTGGTAAGGAAGTGGAACCGAAAGATGATCAAGGTAAAAATCTTTTATCAGAAAAGGAGGAGCCGACACGGACGGTAAGTAACTCTAACTCTAAGTTAGAAGTTAAAGAAAATGCTCCTAAAAGTGACAAGGGAAAGAGTATAGTGAATCCTAAGATAGAGGATCTTGATATTAATAAACTGCCATTTCCTGCTATTGCTAGACAGGAAAAGAAAAATGAGCAAAAAGCTAGGTTTCTAGAGATGTTTAAGAAACTGCACATAAATTTACCATTTGCTGAAGCTTTAGCTCATATGCCTAACTATGCTAAATTCATGAAAGAACTCTGTTCTAATAAAAAGAAATTAGAAGGGCATGAGACTGTACAACTAACAGAAAATTGCAGTGCTATTATTATGAACAAGATTCCTGAGAAACTGGAAGATCCAGGTAGCTTTACTCTTCCTTGTGTTATTGGTGAAGATTTTTACGGTAATGCTTTATGTGATCTAGGTGCAAGCATAAACTTAATGCCTTATTCGATATGCAGGAAGCTGAATCTTGGAGAGCTTAGGGAGACAGGAATGAGACTCCAACTAGCAGACAGGTCCGTGAGGAGACCAAAGGGAGTGATTGAGGATCTGCTAGTGAAGGTGGGGAAATTTATTTTTCCAGTGGACTTTGTGGTAATGGAGATGGAAGAAGACCACAAAGTGCCATTGATTGTGGGGAGGCCATTTTTAAATACCGCCAAGGCGTTGATAGATGTTAATGGTTAAACGGTTACCCTAAGGTTTAATGGTGAGGAGTTGGTGGTAGATATGAACAAGGCTCAAAAATACCCATCTGGAGATGTGAAAGAGTCTATATATTTTGTGGAGGTAATAGATGATTGTGTGGAGGAAGTGCAAGAAAAAGAATTGGGAGCTGATTCAGAAAATAAGTGTCTATTACATTCAGTGGAGGGAGAAGAATGTGAAGAAGAGATGAGGGGACAAGAGATAGCAAGTGTGGAGATAGACGACAACAAGGAGAAAATTGATCCTAAAGAGGGGGATTCAAATTCTGAACTTAAACCTCTTCCCTCTCACTTGAAGTATGTGTTTTTAGAAAATGAGAGTAAACCAGTAATCATTTCTTCTTTGTTGTCAGGTGCAGAAGAGACGATGCTGCTAGAGGTGCTGAAAAAGCACAAAGGAGCCATTGGTTGGAAGACCTCAGATTTGAAGGGAATTGACCCAAGCTACTGTACACATAGGATCCCAATGGAGGAGGAGTGCAAGCCGGTAGCTCAGCCTCAACGGCGACTCAATCCAGTCATACAAGAGGTAGTAAAGAAGGAGGTACTTAAACTCCTAGACTCAGGTATTATCTACCTTATCTCTGACAGTAAGTGGGTAAGTCCTGTGCAATGTGTGCCTAAAAAGGGGGGAATGACAGTAGTAAAGAATGAACTAGATGAGTTAATTCCAACTCGTACAGTTACGGGTTGGAGAGTCTGCATTGATTTCAGACGGTTAAATAATGCCACTAGGAAGGACCATTTTCCTTTGCCTTTTATTGACCAAATGTTAGAGAGGTTAGCGGGTAATAGGTTTTACTGTTTTTTAGATGGGTATTCGGGATATATGCAGATTCCAATAGACCCTGAGGATCAGGAGAAAACAACCTTTACCTGCCCATATGGCACATTTGCATATCGGAGAATGCCTTTTGGGTTATGTAATGCACCGGCTACGTTTCAGCGGTGTATGATGGCCATTTTCCATGATTTTATAGAAAAATTTATGGAAGTATTCATGGATGATTTCACCATATATGGGGTTGATTTTGAAAGCTGTTTGCAACATCTTGATCTAGTACTAGGGAGGTGTGAAAAGACTAACCTGGTATTGAATTGGGAAAAATGCCATTTTATGGTGAGAGAGGGAATAGTGCTAGGACATAAAATTTCAGAGAATGGGAGAGAGGTAGATAAGGCCAAAGTTAAAGTAATTGAAAAATTACCACCTCCGACAAATGTTAAGGGCATAAGAAGTTTTTTAGGACATGCAGGGTTTTACAGGCATTTTATTAAAGATTTTTCAAAAATTGCAAAACCCTTGTCTAATTTACTTATGAAAGATGCTCCTTTTGTTTTTGACAGTGCATGTATGTTAGCCTTTGAAACTTTAAAGAAACGACTTATTTCAGCTCCGGTGATTATATCTCCGGATTGGAATTTGCCGTTCGAACTAATGTGTGATGCTAGTGACTTTGCAATAGGGGCAGTGCTTGGACAACGAAGAGATAAGATTTTTTATGCCATATATTATGCTAGTCACACTTTGACAGGAGCACAGGTAAATTACACCACCACAGAGAAAGAACTTCTGGCGATAGTGTATGCGTTTGAAAAGTTCAGGCCGTATTTGCTGGGTGCAAAAGTGGTGGTGTGGTCGGATCATGCAGCCTTGAGGCATTTATTCGCAAAGAAGGAATCAAAACAGAGGCTGATTCGATGGGTGCTTTTATTGCAGGAATTCGATTTGCAAATTAAGGATAAGAAGGGCGCTGAGAATTTTGTGGCAGATCATCTGTCCAGATTGGACAATGATCGTATTGAAAAAGGGGAAATTTTAGATTTATTTCCCGATGAGCATATTTGTGCTGTATTTTCCTGTGAAAATTCTGTCCCTTGGTTTGCTAATATCGCTAATTTTCTTGCAGGGGGCTTTATGCCAAAGGATTTTTCATGGCAACAAAAGAAGAAATTGCGTGCGGATGCGAGACACTACATATGGGATGATCCCTACCTTTTCAAATTATGCGCTGACCAAGTGTTAAGACGGTGCATCTCCGATGCGGAGACCAGTGCAATCATCACAGCTTGTCACAGTGGAGAAGCTGGTGGACATCATGGGCCGAATAGAACGGTAATGAAAATTCTGTCTTCTGGTTTTTATTGGCCAACAATGTTTAAAGATGTCCAATTTTATGTAAAAAGTTGTGATAGATGCCAAAGGGTAGGAAACATATCTAAGCGTGATGAGATGCCCTTAACAAATGTGCTTGAGGTTGAATTATTCGATGTTTGGGGAATAGATTTCATGGGACCTTTTCCGGTTTCATACGGGTTTGAATATATTCTGGTAGCAGTGGATTATGTTAGTAAATGGGTTGAAGCTGTAGCTACCAGGACTTGTGATGCACGAATTGTGTTAGAATTTTTAAGAAAAAATATTTTTACCCGTTATGGAGCTCCTAGAGCCATTATAAGCGATGGTGGTAAACATTTTGTTAATCACCAATTCAATGCTTTATTAAAGAAATTTGGCGTTAGGCATAAAGTCACAACCCCATATCATGCTCAGGCTAATGGTCAAGTGGAAGTGTCAAATAGGGAATTAAAGGCCATTTTAGAAAAGACGGTAAATTCCTCTAGGAAAGATTGGTACCTTAAGTTAGATGATGCTTTATGGGCCTACAGGACAGCATTCAAGACGCCGATAGGGATGTCTCCCTTTAGGTTGGTTTATGGGAAGTCTTGTCACCTCCCAGTGGAATTAGAGCATAAAGCCTATTGGGCTACCAAATTTCTAAATTTTAACCTTGAGAATGCAGGAAAGTGCAGGTTTTTGCAGTTGAATGAACTTGAGGAGCACCGATTCTGGGCTTATGATCATGCCATGAAATACAAGGACATCACCAAGAAGCGGCATGATCGGAAGTTAGTTAGGAAGGAATTTGTGCCTGGAATGCATGTACTTCTTTACGACAGTAGGCTGCGATTATTCCCTGGTAAGTTGAAGTCAAGGTGGAAGGGACCATATCAAATAGTGGCTGTGGACAAGTTTGGAGTGGTAACACTGAAGCACCCGAGGGGTGAGACAGAATTCAAAGTCAATGGACATCGTGTGAAGCCTTATTTTACATCTACGTTTGATAATGCTTCCACGATCGTTACTCTCACAGATACTTGATGGGTTTTAAAAGTCCAGCTGCGGACTTGTTAAATGCAGAACTATTTCTCCATTTTGTTCTTTTTGATGTTAATTAGTTTCTCTTTTATGTAGCTAATTTTATTTAATTGTACCACATTTTGTGTGTAGAAGAGAAATTCTGTTTGTGTTGGAGGAGTTCAAATGTATTTGTAGCTGGAAGTTAAGCATTTGATAAATTTACTTTTGGAGTATGCAGGTGGTCACGGTGGCAATGGATTTGGTTACCACCGTGACCAATAAAGGATGCATTCTGGAATTTGTCTACTGAACATGTCATGGTGATAAGATATTGGTTGTCACCGTGACCCCTTAAGGTACACTTCTGTTTTCAAATTGAACATGTCACGGTGACAATGGTTTTCATTGTGACCGTGACATACGGGTAAATTGCCTTCTGTTTTCAAATTGAACATGTCACGGTGACAATGAAATTCATTGTGACTGTGACATGTGCAAGTTTCGATTCTGTTTTCAGAGAGTGGTATGTCACGGTCGCAACGACATTGGTTTCCACCGTGACATATTGGCGATTTGATTCTGTATACAATTTTTAAGAATGTCACGGTGACAACCATTTGGTTACCACCGTGACCCAGCGAAAAGTTTTAAACCATAAGTATTCCAGTTTCGTTCTTTTCTTTCTCACTCTCTCCTGCAAAACGTAATCTCCTCCTCTCGAATTGTTCTTTTTCTCTCTCCAGCGCTCCATTCTTTGTGACTTCACTGCAAGTAAGTTTTTCTCCTCTTCTATTTCACGTTGATTTTATTTCTTTTATTTAATTTCTGTTTTTCACTTTCCCTTTTTCCCCATTGTTGCGTTTTCCCCTGTTCCTGCAAATTTTCGGATTTGGGTTTAGTTTTAAGAGGTCATTCTCTTATTTGCTGATCGCAATCTCATATGAATCCCTTATTCCTACCTTCCCTTCTTCTCTTTATATCTATGAATGTTCATATTGAGGGGGGATCAACGGTTTAGGGCTTTATCTGAATTTGAATGGATTTAATGTTTTAACCTAAATTCGTGGCTTGTAATGGAAATTAATCATCTGTAATGTCTTGTTCTGATTGTGTCTGCTGTGTATTACAATTTTGAGGTCCAAATTTTGGCTATGCTTTGTCTTACCAGTGAGTGTAAATGTGCACACCAACTGTTTGATTTAATGACTCTATGAGCGAATTTACAGATTTAGCCACATGGTTGTTACCAATTGGAATGCTAAATTAAATGACCATCATGCTTACTAGTTTTTATAAGGGCGATGCACTTTTACACTTGTTAGTAACTGCTATCATTTGGCTAAATCCATGTATCTTTGTGAGTAGAGTTTGTGATAATTGCATTGTTGGGATGAATTTTGCATGTTGTATTTGATTGTGGCCAATTGCTTCTTTATGTAGTGGCTCCCAAAAGAAAGAGTACAACATCTGCTTCTGGCTCCATCAGCTCACCCCCGAGCTCACAATCCGTAGATATTTCGAAGGTCCCAAAGTGGGTACCGGTACCAAAGAAAGAGGTTTATGCTCTATTCACCAAATGCACCTACGTCCCCACCACCTATCTGGATTTTGACTTGCTGCAGAAGCTCAGGATCAGAGATCAAGTGCAGCACCTAATTGCGAACATCGGGTGGGAACAGGTCTTCTCAATCCAAGAGAAAGTCTACCCTAACTTGACCAGAGATTTCATATCCACAGTCACTTGTACACCCGGTCGTAACCCAGCCCAGGACCCAGGTAAAGTCTCATTTTGGTTAGAGGGAACGCAGTATAACATGTCTTTTCAGGAATTTTCAGAAATTCTGGGTTTTTCACCACGCACCCACGATGCTTTTGACGACTATGACAAAGACACTGCTTGGGCTACCATTAGAGACCCCGCCATTGCCACCATGTATGTCTCGGGGAAGACGAAGGCTCATCATTTGGCTGATCACACATTGCGAATCATCCACCGCTTCTTCTCCCTGTCTCTTCTGAGCCATGTAGACTCCGCAGGTCAGGTAAACCTGCCCGAATCCCTGTTTCTTGCCTGCATGGTAAGGGGTGTTCGGATCAATGGTGCTACCCATTTCTGGCACAAATTAGAAGAAATGCAGTGGCACCCAAAGAAGGTCAGGAAAGTAGCGCTGGGGGGTTTTGTGACTTTGATTGCAAAGCGGGTTCATCATGACTTTGGCAGGGGAAAAATTCTATCATCGATTTCAGTCATTGATGATAAGATGCTGCGAAATATGAAAGTGATAGTCAAGGATGCCACCACCGCAGATGGATACCGGTTGTCTACCAGAGATGAATATCTGCAAGGGGTGGAGCGGGGTTTAGGTGGACTGCCACAGGAGGCGGGTGAAGAGGCTGAGCCACAGGATCCCCCTGCACAAGCACCCCATCAGTTTGGGCAAGCGCAATATGACGCTCTGATGGAGCGGATGGATAGTATCTCCGCTACCCAGACTGAGCTCCAATCTCAGATGGAGCAAGTGCTTTATGGCCTGGCATCTTTGACTTCCAGATTTGATACACATTTTCCGCCACCGCCACCACCATCCGATCTATGATCAGGGAGAACTCTTATCTTTTGTTTTGACTTTTGTTTATTTTATTTTTATTTTTCTTTTTGATCTGTAATATTATTACTTGCTGGGGACATCAAGTTTTTATGTGGGGGGTAGGAGACATTAATTTTGCATTATATATGTAATTAACAGCCATTCCATTGATGTATGATGCATGGTTAGTTCTATTTTTAGTTTATTTGCACTTTATTGTTGTTGCCTAAATATCCTTATCTCAGCTTAGCTTAATCTCAGTTATTCCTGTTGTGAATGTTTTGAACTTTAATTGGAGAATAGTCTATCTTAAAAACTGATCTTAGCAAACGAGTAGTTGGAAGTTTTAGAAGCAAATTGAATCTCAATCGGTCATATATCTTGTGATTTCTAATCTTTTATGCACTATAGGCTTGTTTGTAAAAATTTGAAAAAATCCGGTGCGTAAGAGTTTTTGAGTGAAGGAATGGTAGGATAATTAGAACCTTCCTCATCACCCTTCGAAACATGATAACAACTTAAACAAGTTTAGGACATGATTAAGGCAATTTGTTCTTTGATAGCCACTTTTAAACAGCTTTAGACCTACCTGTTTATGTTATTTCCATTGCTAGCCCCGTTGAGCTGATTTAGTATGCTAAAAGCGTACTACGAAATTTTCTTGTTACACTATTATTTTACCATTTAGCCTAAATGCCTTTGCCTACCCGTTTCTAAGAATTGGCCACTCTAGGATTGGGTTGGAATATCATTGAAAGTTGAATAAGAGTATCTATTGTTGAAATAGTGGAAATGTGAGAAGAATTGTTGAATTTTGTGGGCATTATTTAGTATGGTGTTAAACTTTCCCTCATTAGAAAAAATGGGTATAAGAAATTCTAGACTTTGGGTACCCCAGAAAAAAAAAAGAGAAAAGAAAAAAAAAAAAAGAGAAAGAAAAATAATGATGAAAAAAAAAGAAAAGAAAAAAAAAATATGATGATGAAAGTTTGATGAGTTTTGTGGTTTCTATTAGTCAATTTTGATGTAGTGAATATAGAAAAATTCAAGTGTGGGGTACCCTTGAGTAGAAAAAGATATACTCATATTTACGGAATTGGGTTTAAAAGTGAATTAAAAGGGAAATTCATCATTTTGTTGTTGTTGAGTTCAATGCATATTATGTATGGAGAAGTAGACAATATTGGAAATTATGGGTGAATTGAAGGTAGGATCTGGACAATTTTGTTCAGTTTTGGTTAGTTGAATTTTAGGTAAAGTGGCAAATTCTTTGTTTGAATTCTTTAACTTTTCTTGTTAGCCAATACCTTAACCTAACATTACAACCCTGGAATAAGTCCTTTTGATTCTATTCTTGGTTTGAGTTGTTTAAGTGGAGATGACCCTTGTGGTTCCGATGCTAAAGGAGAGGCGTATGATTATCCTGAGTTTTAAGCGCGAAACCTATATGCGAATTCATTTGCATATTTAATTTCTTTGCTCAATTACTGGAATGCATTGGTTGTTTTGTTTTGAAAAGAGAAAATTGGTTTTGAGCCTAGCACACACACATGTGAAATTACTTGATATAAATTGATTTGAGAATTTGTAACTAAGACCCTTCTGCTTGGTGCTATGACTGTTGTTAAGTTTTCATATTCTGAGTTAGAGTTTGAAATTTCAGGAATTTGGATAATTCATTTACTCGAGGACGAGCAAAGTTTAAGTGTGGGGTATTTTGATAACTTCAATATCGCGTTTAGTTTTCATAATGTTTTAGTGTGATTTTTGGGTGTTTAGTTGTGTTTAATGTTAAGTTATGATTCTTTTATGTTAATTTTGTTAATTTTAGCCAAATTGAAGTTTTGATTCATTTTAGGAAGCATTTTGATTTTAATTTCGTGCCTTTGTAGATTTTTGCTCAAGAGGTCACGGTCACAATGAATTGGTTGTGACCGTGACATAAGGAGATTGCAGGCAGAATGAAAGTCGCATGGGTCACGGTCACAATGAAAATGGTTGTGACCGTGACATAATTATCAAGTGGGCAGAATGCAAAGGTTGAAGACCTCACGGTGGCAACCAAACTTCATTGTCACCGTGACATGTCAATTTAGCAAGGCAGAATCAAGGCAGCACGTACCTCACGGTCACAATGGATTTCATTGTGACCGTGACATAATTAGTTCGTGGACAGAAGCTAAACTGTGAAGACCTCACGGTGACAATGAAATTCATTGTCACCGTGACCAATCTCCTGTGCGGAAAAGGATTTGAAATTCCCGATAGATCACGGTGGCAACCAAATCCATTGCCACCGTGACCCCTCTGGAAGTATAAATTCGTAGCTTTCTATTTGGCTAGGGTTCCGAAAATTTTTAGCTAGTTTTTTGTTCTTTGTTTTGCGGCTAAGTTTTTCTAAGTTATCATTCTGTTCTAAACTCTTAGTTTTCAATTAGTTTTTTGGTTTTTCAATCAGTAATTGAGGTTAATTTGCTTTAGTTTCATAGTTTAATTTCAAGAGTTTTGCTAGTTCTTAGTTTTTTCCAGAATTTTAGTTATTTTCTCCATTGAAGATTTGAAGAAAGAGATCGAAGATCGAGCAATTCAACCGGGATTTTCTCAATGAATTTCAGGGGTTATTCTTTCTTTTACTCTTTTGATTTTGTAATGGATTGTGAGTAGTCGTTTAGTTGTTCGGGGGATCTCTGAATCTCCTATACCTAAGATGTGAATTATGAACGTCTGTTGAGTTTATGTATGAAAGATTGGTTTATTTTGCTGGTGTTTATTGATTGTTTATGGATTTTAGTTTTTCAATTCAGTTTCCAATTGTGATGAATGATTTATTTCATATGTCTATGTTGGTTATTGAATTTGTTAATTGGAAGCCATGAATGTATTTTATTCTCAGAATTTTCTATCATGTTTGCTGTGGTGTTTAGACTACTCCGGAATGGGAATCTAAATGGACAGGATTTTATGATTTAAGATTTGAGTGATGAGTGAAATAATGAGGTTTTGGGATGTTTGACTCCGGAATGGGAAAGCAAACCGAACCTAGGATTTTAGACCCGTGATTAGGCTAGTTGTATGACTTGCTCCGGAATGGGATGTTATGTGATTAGAATAGCTTGCTCCGGAATGGGATGCTTGGGTTAAGAGGGTTATCCCGATTTCTTTCATATAAGATTCATAGATTGATTTTATTCATATTTGGGTAAGGGGTGGATGAGTGAACTTGAACAACGCTTTTATAATTTGATATCTTTTCTTGTTTTCATTTAATTCTAATCTTTGCTAGTTTTACTGTCATTTAATTTATTTTTACTTAACCATTATAGTAGTCGATTAATTTATTAGTTTTAGTTTAGTCATAATTAAATCAATTCAATAACTGGGAATTCTTTAGCATACATTCAATTTTCATAACTTGCGTGTTCAGTCCCTTGGGTACGATAACTCGGAGTCTTAATTTTACTCTATTATATTACTTGTCGATTCAGCACACTTGCTGAGGATGTGTCAGTAGATATAGGTATGAACATGCCACGACAAACATTACAGAGAGTGTAAACAATGCTCTTAAAGGTGTTCGGATGATACCTATAACCGCCATCATTGAACATGTTTTTGGTCGGTTGGTTAAATTTTATGATTAGAGGAGGGGCATGTACATGACAAAAATGGCTGAAGGATTAAGGTTCATGCCAAAATGCGTTGAAGTTATGTCCAAGCATGCTAATAGGGTGAGAGGACATACGGTTTTTGATTATGACAGTCGGTATCGACTATTCAGTGTAATAACATCAAGTGCACCCAAAGATGACACTGAAGTGGACACTTATGTTTTAAGTCTGGAAAACGTGAAAGCGAGTGTGGCAAGTTTTAAGGAACAAAAATGCCTTGTTCACATGCCATTGCTGCATGTATGCATAGATATATTGACATGTTCACGTTTGTTAATCAGTGTTATAGCATTACAGATGCATTTAAATGCTATGAAGGTGAATTCCGACCAATGGCAAACAAAGCATATTAGCCGGAGTATTATGGTTCTAAGTTAATACTCGATATGGCACTACAACAAAAGAAAGGACGGCCTGAAATGACACATATAGGAAATGAGATGGATAGGCGTGAAAGGTGTAATTTCACGCATTGCAGCAAGTGCGGAAATGTTGGACGCACCAAAAAAACATGTACGAGTGCTGCTAGACTTTCCAACTAAATCTTCAGAGGTTAACATTGTTCAACAATATGAATCTTGTATAATATAAGATGGTATGTGGAATAACATATAATTATGTAACTTAAGCATGTTTACATATAATATGGAATATAATTATTTAATAAATCTCATGCTATAAAATTATGCAATCAATAACGTAAAATAAATATAACACTAAATATTGTGTGGCCATAAATTCAACATATCCACCAATACAACATATTTAATGTCTTCTGCTCCTACTACTCTGGGATGAGCTACTTTGTGTATAGAATTGATGATCCGTCTCGCATTGGTTTGGATCTTGGGATAGATGTTTTACATCATTGTAATCTCTATTGTACAGTGGTTGATCCGCTAAACCCATAGTAGTTACCACATTGGAACTATTTGATAGCTCATTGAAAAAATCATCATGTTGTCCAATGTGGTCGAATTATGGATATATGTTGTGTGCTGGATGATCTCCTTCAGATAAACTTACATTCAAATCAACATTCAATCTAGAAGGCCTGGCTTTAGACTCATAAAAATTCAATGGCCTAGCTTGAGTCTTATAAAAATGTTGCTGACCAACAGAAGGAATACTGAATGAAATTGAAGTATCGTCACAAAGATATGGCCATGACAAGGGCGGGGGGAATTGATGCACTCCAGGTTGTATAGGAATTGATGCAACTATCGTACGTTTTTCTCCCATTCGTCTCCTGCTATGTCTAGATGTATGAAAATCTTTGTACGGAGTTAAGAGTGATTGTATCGCTATAGTATCAGGAACTGGCTACCGCGGATAATTGATCGATGTCCTTCTTATTGCACCAACTTCTCTTAAAATGCTTTCTGATGTTAAACGAATATTACCAACTTCATGCGATGATAAAGTAATGTCAGTACGGTAAATACATTCAGCAACATCTGCCTAGATGCAAATAAAAACTTTTTACAAAACATAAAAAACATCGATAAAAAATATACTATAATAATAAATCATACCGTGGCCCCCATTGAAGCGCCAAATTGGGTTGTCTAGCATCGGATCTGCGATATATACCATTACATGTATTAGGACCTGGGATGTAAGGAAGCATTCAGCAACTAATTAGAAACAACCTGATTCCATCTATTTCCCTACTCATGAATGAAACTTGAGAATTTATCTTCCTAGTTTACATCAATGTGCCTCGCAAGTCAATCGAATGCACCATATCATTATTTTGTGGTGCATATGGAATCGGTTGGTCTATCCCAAATTTCCTTAGATAACAATCAGGTTGATGCCACTCTAATCTCTTGGAACATATCAATGGACAACTGATCTCTGACTGTTTAGACCATTTGTATAGAAATCAGGCAACAAGTGCATGACATTATTGTAAGGCTCCCATTCCATCTGAAAAAAATATTTAACAAGCCATAAAAACATTGTTAGAAAATTTCTTTCTATTGCTCGAGATTGATAAAATTTTCATGACTAAAAAAAATAATCATAAGGTATGGTCTGATTCAACACAATAGTGTATACAAAAGCTGGTCGAAATTGAGGCAGCCTTTCCCATGCCTACATTTGTATTATCTGATGATAAACCCCCAATCCATTTGCACTCAGATGGGTGGCACGACATAGCTCCCTGTACAACCATGACAAGCAAGATAATCCCCAACTATAATTCCCCACTTGATCTAAAAACTCCAACAACAGGAGCCACATTAAGTGTAACACCCCCAACTCCCACACATAGCATATCAAAGGACAGAGAGCTACATTGAGCGGAGGGTGCTACCAGACAAGGACACACAAAACAATAACAAAATTTAGAATAATAAAATTCCTAAAAACATAACCTCAAGACATGCACATCCTAAACCTATATCATCACCACACCATCATTCGTACTAGAGAATATTACAACTTATTATAAATGCTAATAAATAAACTTAATAACATTCAGAAAATAATAATAATTTCCTATAAATTTCTACTGACTTGTTGGCCAAAGTCACAGCGGACCGCTGCGCTGCTCTGATCTCCTAACCTGCACGAAGAAACACTCGTGCTAAGCAATAACGCTTAGTGGGGCAAAACAAATAATATCCAGCTACTCACAGTTGTTGGAACAAACACATGCATAAGCAGTATATATATACATAAACATAAAGGAATAGCGGCGAAAATCATTACAAATTCATATCATTGTTTTGTTACGAAAACTTAAGCAATACACATGCATTTGAATCTATATACCATACACAGAAATATTTTATTACTTTTTAACTATAAATACATTACACATACTTGCTATTTATCTAAATCATTTAATTAACTATATTAATAGCTATACCTCATTGGTTACCAAAAATACATTTTACTAGTCAGAAAATATTAAGTCTTACCAATTCCCATTATTACTAATAAATCCAAAATCATGCAGATTATAGTATCAATGCTTAAGTCGAAACATTTCATTTTATCAAATCTCTTACTTGTTCAAAGACTAAACAAAACACTTCAATTTTCAGATTTGGTTCGGGCTCGAAATAAATATTCCAAGCTTCCTACGTATCCCTATGGTTGGAGAATCAGAACCACGTAGTTCTACAGAAAACCTTTATACACACATATTCTAAAACTAATCTTAACTCATTCTCTAAGTCCAGTTATCTATATCATGCTTACTACTTTATTTCCCTTAACTAATATATGCACATCATTACCGTACTCATGAGGCACCAACAAACACTGCACATAAATTCCTTACCAATATACTTACAGTAGATATCCATGCTACAGTCCAGTGGACAAATAATATATAACATACCTGTATTCTCATTTTAAACATATAAACGAATATATTCATAACATCCGTTTATTGACAAATCAACTATAGCAAATATGCATATCAAATACTTCAGTAAGTCTCTACCAAGACATCATATAGGCACTCATACTCATAACTTTTAAACAGATTAATAACATACATTTCCACATACAAATTCTTATGCAGTCAATATTCAGGCATACACACTTATTAGTATAGACATTATCTGTTACATCTCTTTTCATTTACGTACATTAGCTGATCATGTAAAACACATAAGTACCCGCGGATACCACACAATTCCACATAGTTGTCCATTACGGATCAAGAACATATGAGTGCGTAAAGCACATGCTCAGATGATATATATATATATATATATAAATCCACAAACACATTCGATGCTTATTCACATATCTTTTATTCATTTAATTGCCTGCTAAGTCAAAAGGGTGGATAAACGAGTAATAGAACGCATTGGGGTACCCGAGGGTACAATTGAAAAGCAACTTCTTCATTTTCTCATAAGAACGTTTTCACATTAGGGGATCTTAAACAAGATTCTTACACATTGAGGATCGCAAGGACCCAAACGGGGACCTGATTAGGGTCCAAAACAAAACAAAGGGGTTGCAGCTATCAGAACTCTATAGGCATGCCTATCTATCCACGACCGACTCACGCAGGCTAAATTTTCCATATCATTATTGAATTCGTCACATTTCACTTATATATATACATTCCATTAAATACTTGTAACATTTTTTATGATCACATGCATTCATATATTTGCATATCATATGTACAATTACATTTATCATATTCAAAACTAATCACATGTGGTTTCATAGATCGAAGTATTCATAAGAACATATTAAACGTAATCATATTATTAATCATCATGCATTCATTTAAACTTAATAGATAAGCTTACATTTCATTATACATATACATTTATAACACAATAATAGTAGATCAAATTCTCATATTTCAATAATTACTATGCATGGGAACACATTGAATAATTCACATTTTAAATCATATATGCATAGCATAAGTGAGAAACTATGCAAAGAAGAAAATCTTTCGAAAATATTTTGAAATAGAGAGGGGACTGTTTGGTCGCGCTCGCGACAGTGGCCAAGCTTGCCCTGCGGACAAGGAACCAAGCACGAGTCGTTCTCAGAGACACGACTCGTGAAGGCAAATCACAGAGGAATAAAGCAGGCACAAGAGGGAGAGGAGACTGCCACGAGTCGTGCTTATCGGCATGACTCATGCTCCAAGTGCATGACTCATGCACTAAGCGCACGACTCGTGCACCATGTGCACTACTCGTGCACAAGTGCACATGCACGACTCGTGCACAAGTGCATGACTCGTGCACAAGTGCATGACTCGTGCACCCCTCACCGAACTCTCAGCTGGTAGCGAAGAACCCATCTCTGTCACGATCACGACAAGTATCGCGCTTGTGATATAGTCGCGTTTTCTAGATTTCCAATGAAAATTGCAGAACCCAATTTTCCAAAAGCTTACCCCAAACCTCCAATACAATCCAAACTTCAACATAACTCAAATCAAAATTTCAAATCATCAAAAGCAATATAAAACCCAACTTTTAAATGAAAAACCGCAATTTAATCATATAAATAATATAATCAAAATTCTAAAAATTTTAAAAATACCGCAAACACACAAAAATCCCTAACCACAACTCCTTTGCTCCAATAGCTTAATTATTTGATCTTTCTTTCTCCCAAACCCATCTAAAATCTCTCTTAACCAAAATCCTCATCAAAACACACACAAATATACAAATCACAAATCTAGGGTTTAAAAGCTAATCAAAAGAAATTAAGGAAATCAAAACTTAACTTACCTTTCTAACACAATCTTCACTTAAATCATTTGATCTAATCAACTTCATCTTCTAATCTTGAGCTTAGATCTTAAGGGAGAGCAAATGACATTGAAACAAGAAGGAAAAGAAGAAGAAGAAGAAGAAGAAGAGGAGGAGAGGAAGAACGGGAAAACGAGAGAGGAGGAGAGTAGATTTTCTGCCCTCTCTCTCTTTCTCTCTCTTCCTTATATACCTCTTCCCATTTCCTTGCCACTTGTCACTTTGCCATCGGTCCAATCTAGACATTTTTGTCAAATTCTCTTTTTAATCATCCAACTCTCATAACCTCATACATTGATATTCATAATTTACTAATCCTTCACATTGGCCCACTAATTAATTCTTTATCCTTTCAATTAAGTCCTAATTCCATCTTCACAATTTACTATTGGTCGCACTTGTCGAAACTTTGATATTAATTATTAAATTGTGCATTTAGAATACCAACACTTTAACTTGTACAACTTTGGTCACTACTCATCCTCAATACGCCCAATCCTTCTAGGGTACATTTTGGGTTGTGACATTAAGTGGCAGCAATTATTTGACTATGATGGACATAACAATCCATCAATACAACACAGTATCTAGGCATGGGTAAAGCATTGTATATGGTACTCAAAAGCATTGGCTGGTAAGGAACTAAAATTCCTTGTTAACTATGCCATTTTAATAGTGTGGCCTTTAAGAGCGTCTTCTGGGGGAAATTGTCCCAAAAGCCTACCACACAGCTCCGCCCAATCATAATGTAAATGTCCTGTCACAACTTATTTTTCAATAGGCAGACCTGTCAATATCCCAATATCCCGAAGTGTTATTGTGGCTTCACCAACCACAAGGTGAAAAGTATGTGTCTCCGGTCTCCACCTCTCGACAATTGCAGTTATCAAGTTATAATCCACAGGCATTGCACCGATTTGCGACACACCGTAAAATCCTGCTAATATTAGGTACGGTACTATTCTCGAATCGATATTTCTATAGTGACTGTCTACACTTTCTCGATGAGCAAACAATACGTCATGATCAACTTGAAAATTAAAAATTATCAGTATTATATGCGTGTCTTTATGTGTTTATATATATATATATATATATATATATTAAAACGTCGAAATATACATACATTATTGCTCCAAACTGCATCTCACGGTGTTTGCCTTGCAACTTTAGCAAATTATCAATTGTTGGACCCGGATTTATATATTGTTGGTTTCTGAATTGATTCATCTTTTAATAACTTAAGTGTAAATACAATAACAAGTGTTACTTGTGCATCAAAAAATATTTGAAATAATTACCTATAACTGTAATTTATAAATATTTCACTTAATAAAAATTAAAAAACACTTAAATAAAAAATGACCATTATTTTCCAATTTCAATATTTAAAATATTATTTTTCTAGTTAGATTGATTCACTAATAATTTTTTCAATTCAATACAGATAAATTGTCTACGGGGTGATCAGTAAAATTAGCTATACAATCGAATCAAATCCACTTAATAATTAAATTACTCCCAATATGTGTATATGCATCTTTATATGTTCAAAATATACTATTAATTGTTAAAAAGATAACAAAAATGTAGAACAATTGCTCATATTAATTTACTTTATCAATTCTCAGTAAAAAAGCTTATGAAAATAAATTTCAAATACATATTTAAAAAAAATACTACTACATTGGGGCATTTTATAATTTACGTACAAAAATTTTCTACTGTAAACTTTTAATTTATATTGACATACCAATTCTTAATACATAATTTTAATATACTAATAATTAACATCATTAAATATTGCATGTTCAAACAAAAATGTAGTAAACTACCTTTTTTTCCACCGTCACCAAATCAATTAAAAAATAACACCTACAAAATACATAATAACAAAATTAAATACTTTATCAAATAAACATTTTTTATGACTTATATACAAAAATAATTGTAACCAATTAAAGTTTTTAACTTTTTATAAAATTAATCAAATAAATAAAATACTAAATTAACAATTTTCATAACCGAATACATAAAAAAAATTGTCCTATACATATTACACAAAAAAATAATTTTACATTTCTACCGTACATGAAATTTCCTTGCTTTAGTACAATTTGTCAAATTATAATAATAATTTATATTAATATAATTTATTCCTTAATACATAAACTTATTTATTATTTTTATATTTTATATTATTATACATTGCATTATCAAATAAAAATATAAGTAAAAACTTGCCTTTTTTTTCTTCGCATCACCAAATTAACGAATAAAATACACCTATAAATTATATAATAAGACTGTTAAATATTATATCAAATGCGTTAACATATAAATTATTGTAAATAATTGCTATAAATTTTATTTACCTTAAATTATTGAAAAATAACTAAAAAACAACTTATGACTTAATGTAGAATGGATAAAAGATAAAGAAACACAAGATTTTTCACTATGAAAGTGATAGAAATGTTGAGTTTGATAGTATAGATGAAGAAGAGAAGAAGGAAGAGGAGGAGGAAGTATATTTTATACTGCCCGAACATAAAATTTCTATGCATTACCATTTTTTTTCTTTCTTTTTCTGCATCGGTTTAGTCACGCATGACACTATTCACGCATGACTGAAGCGCGTTGCAGGGGCAGGATAAAAGCCTACCCCTCTTGAAATCGCAGCTGACACTTGCTGATACCAAAGGTCCCGAGGACCGTAGAACACACCGAATTGAGCCTGCTGAAAACCATGTATGACTGTCCAAATAAACGGCTCTTCTTGGCCAACTAGTGGACTATCCTCTTAGGCTTCTCAGCATAGAACAAAATGATCTATTCTACAGACCAAGGAGTTTAGATAGCAGGATCCCAGACTGAAGGATAAGAATATTTTAATGCAAGAGAAAAGAGAAACTTAGAAGCTCATGATGAAACAAAAGGATTTTTTTATTCCTTAGAAAATCGTTTGATCCTCAAAGGATTTAAGATACATATTTATAGAGCCAGCTAGAGCTAGCTTACATCACACCTTACATCATATTAGGATAAGGAGGAATCTCCTTTTACAAAAGCAGGAATCTTAAAAAGATACTTTATAAAAGCTACTTTAACTAAAGAGGGAATATTCCCATCTTTTACAAAAGCTACTGTAAAAAGATTAAAAGGAGGAAAGAAACTTCAATCCTTATGTCGGATAGGCTCATGAGAGGGAGACATGTTGAAATCCTCAGGATTGATATCTTCAAAGCGAATTTGTGGGGTCCAGTCTAGTTCATCATCTTTTCCTTTGTCTTCTTGCTCAGGTATGGAAAGGAAATTCTCTGCTACATCTTCATTAAATGGGATATCCGACTGCAGATAAGGATCCTGTGAATCCTGAAATAATGAGTCCAGGTAGTTTGGCTTTTATGAGGATTCTGCAGTATCAAAGGTTGATCGTAACAGAGGCAAAGATATAAGCTCAATATTATTAAGCTCACATAATGTATTATGAAGGGTGTTTTTGAAGGTAGAGGATTTTTTATTTTCATAATCCTCAACCACTTCCCAGCACCATGTTTGGGGTTAGATCCATACTGAATTCTGAGCAGAGTTCCATAGATAAGGACGATGGAAAAAGTACACAACAGAAAGTTTTTGTGCTTGCTCAAATGGGTTTTGCCAAATTTTACGGGCCTGAATTTGTCTGAGAAATTCATGGCGCCACCATGATAGTGGTGCATACCATTCGAGAAATTGCTATAGGATTGACCCTTGTCTTGTATAATCAGTGAGGACATTGTAAACTTCCACGAGAGGGAAAATGATTGCATGGGTATACAGAACAGATAGACACCAGAGAAACCAAAGTTCCTTTTTACAGAAGGGTAGATTAGGATAAATCTTGTACAGTATTGACCAAGGTTTATCAATCTGGAAAAGGTTCTTTGTAGGAGAAAGGTTTTTCTTGAGTGAGAAAAGATGAATATAGTAGAACAGATGGCTAGTAGCAAAGTGTTTAATCTGGGCAGGAGAAATGAGAGAACAGTTGGGAGGATGGGATTGCTTGTTTGTAGCTGCAAGGTATAAGACAGGTGGTTGGTTTTTTTTAGGGCTTGGATCAGGGTGAAATCTATCCATGAAGAAGAGTAATGGAGTGGTTGTGATTAAAGATTGTGAGATGAGAGATGGTTTATGAGAAAGCCATGAAAGATAATCAGGAATAAGGTTTTTATCCCCTTTTATATGCTCGACTTGGAAGTTGTATTTACTAAACCATTCAGCCCACCGAAGAAATTGGTGATGTGGCACTGACATGCCTTTGAAGGAAAGTATTTTTGGGAAAGAAGAACAGTCCATTATGACAGTGAATTAGTGGCTAATAAGATGGAACTCAAATTGTTTGATACCATACTTTACAGCTAGTATTTCTTTAAAGGTTGAGTGATAATGACATTCTGACTCCTTGAATTGACCACTAGTATATCCATAAACACTGCGGATGTTGTCTTTTTCTTCCAAAAATACTGCTTCCCAACATTCATCACTTGCGTCAGTTTGTAACAATCTTTTGCCAGTGGAGGGAATATGGAGAGGTGGCAGATTTTGAGTGACTGCTTTTATCTGTTGGACTGATCTGGAGTGGATATCTGACCAGGGAGGAGGATTTTTTTTCAAAAGTTGTGTGATTGGTTTGGACAGGTGGCTAAAGTGATGGATGAATTGTCTGATGTAATTGGCAATTCCAAGAAACTGCTGGACCTGCTTTTGAGACAGGTGATGATCTAGAAAGTTGAGCAATTCATTTGCTAAATGTGGCTGTGGCTGATAGGATCCATTAACAAAATGCATTCTAAGGAAATCAATCTCCTTTTGTGCAAGAATCATCTTTGAGGGTGAAAGCATAATTCCATGTTCCTTTGTAAGTTAAATAAATTGTTGCAGATGATTTTGGTGCGTAGGAACATCTGGAGAAAATATTAACACATCGTCAATGTAGATAAGTGCAAAGGAGAGAATTGATTTGTAGATCATTATCATAGACTGTTGGAAAATGGAAGGGGCAGTTTTGAGGCCAAAAGGCATAACAGTCCATTGATAATGGAAATTAGGAATACAGAAAGCTGTTTTGGGTCTATCTTCTGGAACTATGCCAAGTTATCAAAAACCTGCTTTGAGATCAAACTTGGAGAAGATTTATGCATTGTGTAAGTAAGGGAAAAGAGAAGAGATGTTTGGTAAAGGGTATTTGTTATCTTTGAGAAAAGGGTTCAGGGGTGTATAATCAATGACAAGACGTTTTTTTCCATGAATTTGTTATGAATGTTTGTTCACATAGAAAGCTTGGCAAGCCCAGTCTGATTGAGTGGGCTCAATTAAATGCTGGGCCAACAGTTGAGAACATTTTTCTTGGGCTAAAGCAAAGTCGTCAGGTGACATACCAGGGTGAGAGGCTTTTGTTGGGTTAATGTCTTTTAATTTTTTGAAAGGAAGGGAAATAAAGAATTCTTGTCTGGTCCACAGAGGTTTTGGGTTTTTGGATAGAAAGTCAGTATGGGATGTAGCACAATAGTGAGTTTCAAGCTGAGTTTGAATCAGATGAAATGGGCCTGGGTTATAAATAGGGAAAAGTGAATGAGTAGTAGTGTAGGGCTGGAAGGATTTTTTATATTTCAGGCCATTGGGCTTTATCCGAAGGTGAGGTAGTTGGCAAAGGGCATCAAAACAAAAAATAAGATCTTTTCTTGGGAGTTCTGAACTAAAGACATGGATCCAGATAAAACAGTCAGGAAAGAATTGGATTTTGATTGTTTGGTTTTGAGTTTGATAGTAAGAACACCTGGATTGACGGCTTGAAAATGTTGGGTGTATGGTTTCCAGTAGGAAGATGGAAGGATTTTGGGGTTAAGAATAGTGTTATGAGCTCCAGTGTCGATGAAAGCAATTATGCTAATGGGATTAGCAAATTTATCTGGGAATTTTTTTGCTGGAACTAATGGAATAGGGTGAGTAGATAAAATGGATTCAGTTGATGGATTTCGAGAAGGTGAAAAGGGTTTTATGGTTGAAATTTTAGACATGCTATCAGTATTAGAATCTTCATCCGAGAAATCAGAATCAGAATACTCAATTGCAAAGACAGTATATGGGTCTGGCTCCTCATCTTCAGAGGAGTGATTCAACATCATCATTTTGGATATTAATGGGAGAGGACTGCTGAATTTGTTGAAGCAGTTGTTGAGACCTTTTCCTTTTAGGACATTTCTTGGCAAAATGATCTTTTTGTCCATAGACAAAACATCGATCTCCCTTAGGTTTGAATCTCTTTGGTCGATAGAATTGAACTTTTTTCTTTTGGTAAGGAGGATGATTTTGATAAAACTTCTTTGGATACCGAAACTTGCTAAACTTTCTATGCTTCTTTTGAGGGTAACATGAACAATCTTTCTTGGGAAAACATTTGATTTCCAAATTAGGTCGGTTACATGTTGCCTTTAACTGAGGATCTCTTCCTTTCTTGAAAGTGTCCTTAACCATTTTTTGCGAAGCATAAAGTCAGTCAAGTGCTATGAGAACTCTTTGGTAGATCTGACCAAGAGAAAGAGAATTTATTTGGATACCCTGTTCCCGGAGATAGAACATTGTACTGTTAGACAAGTGTTCTGGAATTGAGGATAAGAAACCTTGCTTTAGATTGGGATCATTTGCTCCATTAAGCATATAAAAGAGTTTTGACATCCTCATATAATGCTTATCTAGATCCTTGCGGCTAAGAGAACAACATTTCATCTTAAAGAAATCATCTCGGGAGGCATTTTCAAAATCTTGTACATTGCCAATAAACTCAGAATGGATTTTCTGGAGGACATAAGTGATGGATTCAAATCTAACAAATTGAAGCTTCGAATAGTCATCAGCGCGAGTGATTTGGAATCACATTTGAGCTCCAAATCCTCATGTGATCTAGATCCTTATGAGTAACCTAAACCAGATTTCAATGACTTTGATAAAGCCCGAAATGAAGAGTGTTTTTCCATAGGGCAGATCTAGGCTATTTATGATACCATCGATGTGATGCCCAGATTCTATGCTCAGATTAAGTAAGTCTTCTCTCCATTTAAAGTGCTGATAACCGAGCTGGAGCCCAATCCAAATAATGATGATGCAATTGAATGGGTTAAGGCAGCCTTGTAACACCCCTAACCCGTACGTAGCAAATTACCACGATAGGTGCCGGATTCTACCGGACAACTACAGAATTAAGCGCACTTATATAAGAAACAATTACCAAAAACGGAATTATAAATTTTTTTTGTTGTAAATAGTTTTCGCATATCACACTTTACAAAATTATGCTTTCACATAAGATTAATTAAATATGCACATATCATAATTAATAAAATTACTTTCCCATTTTACGTATACATATTTCTTATAAGTGGTCCAATACATTCAAAACTAGTTCTTATACACAATACTCATTCTGAAAACATAAGTCATTCATTTACATTACATCAATAATACAAAAATCAGACAATACACTCCTATGGACTCGTTGGCCTTAACCATTGCGGAATGTCTCTGGCGACACTTCTATCTCCAAACCTGCACGGATGAAGCACCCGTGCTAAGCGTAAAGCTTAGTGGAGATTACACATGAAATGGACAACCCCTCATAGTAGTTGTCAACAACACATACAAATGTAAACAGTTATCAAAATCATTTAAAGACATGCATTTAATCATTCATATACAGAGATTTCATATAAAATCAAGTTGCCATATCATGATTACAATTTAAGAAAAACATAATGAAACATTTAGTCATGCAATCAAGCCTATCTTACATTTTTGATCCCTTATATGATTCTTATTTCATACACTTAAAACAATGGTATAGATGTTTATGATAGTACACATATCACAGTCATAACACTTATCGTATTTCTTATACTCACGCAATTAACATTTCATCATACCTAGCTCAAAGAGAGACATAAGTTGTATAATTATTTAAAGATCACTTATGCACATAAATTTCACAATAAAATCAAAGTCGGTTTCCTATATTTATCTTAATTCACTTTTTATATTCATATATTCAAATATATAAGTATTCATCTTAGCAGTTGAGTGTCTATACTTCCCACATTATAAGATGTATAATTATAATGGAATTCACAATTCATTCTTTATCAACAGTGCACTTTAAAGTCAAAATACAAATCATTTGTCATACCAATAAATTTAGATACTTACTTAATTCTCAAGCAAATTCCAACCAATTAAAGATACATTAATGCATATGTAAAGATTCATTCGTATAAACACATTCATCTATAAAAAATCTTCATATTATTCATTTAGTACTTGTTCGTTCAATTATTACTTACATTCCAAGCAGGTGGATAGCAAGTTGAAACGCATAGGTACCCGAGGATACAATTACACATAGGGATCCAAATAGAATCCAAAAAGCATAGGGATCTAAACAGGATCCAAAGACGCATAGGGATCTAATCGGGGTCCAACGCATAGGCTGCAACAATAAGAGATCCTATAGGCATGCCTATCTATTCACGACTCGGCTAACGCAGGCTATACACTTAATTATTCCATTCAAATGATTTTTATACCTGTTTCATAATTGTCATATTCAAAAACAATTATTATGACCATATACTAATCATACACAGTTGTACACTTATATCCAATATTCACCTGGTGTGCATAACATTGTTATGCCTATCATTTTCTCACATAACGTGACACATAGTATCGTAGAATATTATTTGTCACTGATAGTAATATTTACAGTTATTGTTGGCATTTCAAACACATTTTTCCATGTTCATATGCATTAAATACACATGAATTCATCTTTTAGCATTCTTCAAAAATATACTATACATTATCATTCAAATATTTTCACATTATTATTTCATATAACTATCTATCATTTTAATATTATGTGAAACATAACACCTACTTCACGTGATATTAACATACAACTATATCACATTAATTACCTTCTTTTAATTACATTCCACATAGTAATTACTTAAATACCCATTATGTTGCCTTAAACATGCATTAGATTAAACCCAAAAGGTTCTGGGGAAGTTTTGGTTCAATTCGGAATGAAAACAAACAACATAGGCAAAATGGGCATGAGGGATGACCGTGCCTCATGTTCGACAGCCGTTGCTCAACCTCACATCCGCCTGGAAAAAACATGCATGAGGGACGGCCGTGACTTATGACCGATGGGCATCCCTATATGACCGATGGACGACCACGGACAGACGGGAATGACTGCAACGGGTGGCATGGCGGATGGCCATCCGCACACGACCGACAGGCGTCGCCCTTCATAGACAGGCGCCCTTAGGCAAATATGCCTACCAAAGCAACTTTACTCCAAACCAAATAGAATTCCATCCTATTTTGTACAGTCCAAAACACTATACAAACACCATTTTTAGCCAAAATGGTCTTCTTGACAAATGATCCCCAAGATATTAACTTTCTAATGGCCTAAATTTTAGGTCATTTGGAGCTATAACCTAAGAGATATGACATCAGAAACATATATTCTTCAAATGCTCTATTTCAGGAAAAAGGCTACTATTTTGTGCACTTTTGGGGACCTTAGAGCTAGAAATAAATTATGGCTATTTCTACAGAAGTTAAGGTTTAAATGCCTCTAGAATCGCCAAATTTGGAGATTCCTAACTCAATTTATAGCCTAAAAATCGAGTTGAGGTTAGTTTACACCTTGGACAGAATCTATCCCAATCACCCCGGCCAAAATAGAAATAGTTTTGTTTTGGCCACTTTTGAGGGTTTTAGAGCCGGAATTAGCTCATGGTCATTTCTAGAACCTTTGTAGCTATGGAATTCACGGTTCTAACCTAACTGGATTTACTTCATTTGGATTTCATAAACTTCACTTACACCCAAAATAGTCCCCAAAGGTCAGATGGGCTTGAAACATAATTTTCCTTTTTCATCACATCTACTCAAACTAAACATTTCCACAACAACACTCAACACAACTCAACTCAATTTCACATATATCATCCATAAACATATACAATTATACAAATTAATAATAATTGTACAAAAGCACCTAAAATTCCCAAACCTCATTTGATGTCTCTTTGATCTTTACTTTTACTTTCTTTCTTCTTCTTTCTCCACTTCTTTGTATCCAATAGTTTCTCCTTCTAATTAACACATCAAATTCATTAATATGTAAAAAAATCACCCTATTTCCAACTCCCATGAATTAGAAGAAAAGAGGAAGAAGAATTTAATATTTCTCACCTTTAAGCTTGTAAAAACACTTTGACTTATTTTTCCTAACTTGAAAAACACTTGAGCAAAATTTTGGAGAGTGATTCCATGGAGGATTTGGCTACCATGAGAAGAGGAAGGGCTGCCCTCTTTTCTTCTCCCGTATGGTCGGCTAACTATGGCCTTTAATATGGCCAATTTTGATCAATTTATGTGGCGATAAATCCATCCCTATCTTAAATGCAAAATGTCACAACCTCATTAGTTACTTTTTTATTTTTTTTATGCTTAATTCCACTTTGATCCTTAATCTCATAATTAATCCCACATTAACCATATAATTATTTCTATTTCATACATTAGCATGCTTAATTTGCAAATCTTATGCAATTTAGTCCATAAATGTTAAATTACCAATTTACCCTTAGCCTTTAACTTACTACCAATCACATTTTCGACTTCATGTATTACTTTAATCATCTAATTTTATATTTATCTTTTTAATAACTTAATTATATTCATATTAACACCAACTAACTCATTTCTTACTTGTAAGTCCATAAATATAAAATTATTAATTTATCCCTAATTCTTTAATTAATACTGAATACATCCTTCATTACACTTAATTGCCTTAATCATCAAATTTCACTTTTTTTTATTACCATAATACCATAGACATGTGCAAATCCGTCTAGGATGCATTTTGGGTCATTACAAGCCTTCCATGTTTCTTATGGTAAGTTCAAACGTGGATCTTTTCAATATATAGAACATCTTCCAATGTTCTCTCATATCGTTACCTAGGAAAAAGGCACTCAAAAGGACAACTTTAAGATACTTCCTAAAAAAGGTGAAACTTAGGCCATTTTCAAGAACAGAGATGTTAAATGGAAATTTGATGAATTCTCTTTCCCAAAGTATGAATATGAATTTGTTAAAATCTTATCTGAGTACACTGAGAGTGCAGGTGCTTCTGTGGTGTACTTGGGCAAGTTAAAGGGCTTTTGTTGGTGTTTTCTATCGAATTAGTAAGTAAGGAAATGCCATATTTCAAATTCCACTGATGAACTATTACGCTTCTCCCACATGATTCCATTAATTAAATTGATAAGCCAGGAAAAACTAGGTGTGTTAAAGGGATCTTTTGAACCCATCCCGCTTCGTTGCCCAAAAATATTGTAGAAAATGCCTATTACTAATTTCTCTTAATTCTGATTTCATCGATCTCTGTTGTGGGTGGCTGTAAGAGAGAAAAAGAATGAAGTTAGAAGAGTGAAAATGAGAGGGAAGTGAGAGAAAGAAGAGCAGGAGAGAAAAGTAAAATTTTTTACTTTACCTGTGTGTTCTACATACGCTGACACGTGGCGCTAAAGTGTCCAGTATAAAATGATGGCACGTGTCCTCCTAGAGCCACCTAAGCAGTCAACTGATAGATGTCTGGTCAAACTTAAAACCAATTGACGGTGGGAGCAAAATTGCTCCATTTTACAAATGTTATGGGCTTATTTGCCCCAAACCAAACGTTAAGGGAAAAATTGCATATTTAGAGAACCGATAGGGGCAAAAATGCAACTTTTGCCTATAAAATATATAGATTGGATTAGAGTTAATATTCATTTTTTCCATCTATCAATTTACTTATTCTTTTCTCTACTTTCTTATTGGATAATTGGTTCATCTTTCCTTAAGTTACGCGGACTTAAAGAAAGAATATTAGAGTTAGGCATTGTATCGTAAAGACAATTTTTCAAGGAAGCTATTTATAACATTAGAGTTGCAACTCTAGCAGAAAAATACTATCTTTACAAAAGTATCATTGTCTGAATTTGTTTATTTTATTTTCTTTCTTTTATATTATGTTTTCTCCAACACATATAACCTACCACTCATAAAGAAAGCCTTTCAATAAAAAAGAAATAGAGAGATCCTTTTTTTTAACACCCATTATATGATTGACAAGAAATTAAACCAAACTTCTTTCCTTATAAATTGGACTAGTAATTTCACTAAGTAATTAGTTGATCAAATATGAGATTTAATTCATTAACTAGTATTTTTTTGGCTTAATACCTAAAAACCCCTTGTACTTGTATTTAATTTCATTTTTGATACTTGTACTTTAATCGCGTTTAATTCACTACCTGTACATCAAAAAACCATAGCAAATTACCACCTAAAAATCAAAGCATAGATAGCCATTTATGATTGCAATACATGCGCTACTGATGTGTTTCAAGGACCAGTTCATAGTTGACATATGGCGCATTAAAAAGAAAAGGGTTGGAAAATTAACTTAAAGAGAAATAGAATTCCCCCTTGTAATACCCCAATAGCCCCTCGGAGGATAAGGGAGTGCTATGGACACTTCTTCCAACAATAATAATCATACATGCTAAAAAGAGGTGAGCTTAGAAATAATACCTAACAAAGGTCATCATTAACTTTACTTAATTAAAGCTTACATTTTTCAAGTACATAATTTTTACAATATACTATTACATATCCTTGTTGTACAAAAAATGGTACAATATCTGTACAATACAAAAGATTGAACCTAACTAGAAGACTTAAAGATTTCTCCTAGTGGCTAGCAGACGTCTACACCAAAACTTGAGCTTTCGAACTATGAACCTACATGGGAGATAAACACCGGTGCTGAGCTATGGCTCAGTGGGGATATAAATAAAACATGTGGTGTACTACAGGAAATCATGAATTAAACATATAACAACAAACATACTATAAATTAATGATAGGTCAAATGTTCAATATTACAGACTTTACATCATTAATATCACTAACATATAATTGATGCATTGATACCTAAAATGTTATTATATCATAGCGAATATAACATATTAACACAATAATATAATTAATCAATGAAACAACAATCTATTTATAGCCTGAATCAATATAGTAGTGGATAACGAGAACACTGGATATCACTCGGGTATCAATCACTAGATACTGGGGAAAAACAGTATCAACCAATTACTAGATACCAAACGACATTAACACTAGCAGCTACGAACAATAACCCTTATAGGCATGCCTATCTATCCACGACTCGATTATATGTTAAACAACTAATCCATTTAATATTCATTTTATCATATTATAAAAACATCGCATAATCACATTAAACAATAATTGCATAAATCACACCATTCACAAATGCATATGGCTTATCAACAAGCTCACACTTTAATATTCAATTCATATACTCACTTAAGTTACCACACTAATATTTCTAAGCCAAATAACTTTATAAATTACCCGACCAACATACACCTCTGTCACGCTCACGATAGAACTCAAACATGCCTCTATCGTGTTTGCAACAAACGTCGTGCTCGCGACAGAGTACGAACATACAAACCATTGCTTAACACAACCTCTGTTGCGCTCGCGACAGAGCCCAAACTCACAAATTCTCTCTTTTTTCTACTTCTTTTGCATCTACTCAACTCAAATACTCACCAAACT
Organism: Excoecaria cochinchinensis; assembly: GCA_947683425.1. Classification (NCBI taxonomy): domain Eukaryota; kingdom Viridiplantae; phylum Streptophyta; class Magnoliopsida; order Malpighiales; family Euphorbiaceae; genus Excoecaria; species Excoecaria cochinchinensis. The sequence goes on from CANTUQ010000069.1 coordinate 6,574,333, forward strand.
CATAACCAACACTCATAAACATTTCTAATGATACAAATTATAACCAAGACATAATCAACATGCAAACATTCAAAACATAATATAACTTCAAATTATTAACAAAGCTTTATCAACTCAATATTACTATCCCAAATACAGTTTAATAATTAAAAGAGTTATTGAACCCTTCTAAACCCATAATTCACCCAAACTAACCAATCATGCATCTATTAAAGAGTTAAAATCCCAAACCTTTAGAAGCTAACTCCTTCAACTTCACAAATCAAGCAATCTTCTCTTTACCCTTTGATCTCCTACTTGATTCTCCAACTTTCAATCAGAAAATTCTTGAATGAGATAACGAACAAAGGAAAGAAAGCAAGCAACTAACCCTTAGATGAAATCAACTAAAGAACAAAGCAAACTTACATTCCAATTGAAGAGAGGTGACCGGCCAACTTGAAGAACAAAATGCCAAAACCAACCTTCCAACACTTAAATATGTATAGCACTCCTTAGGTGGCAAGATATAAGCTTAACACATGGAATTCCACTGACACCTAATTAAGACTAATTAATCTAACTTAACTTAATTAATTCTCACTTAACACTAATCATACAAAATTACACTTTAGTCACTTAACTTATTTATTTCATGCAATTAGGTCCTTAATTCATAATTACACTTTAGTCCGAAAATTATAAATCCTAAATCAAACTCACCTAATCATCCTAATCATGCAAAATGCTACTAAGGTGAATTTCGGGTCATTATACCCCTTTTGAGAATTACTAAATCTAAAAACGGTAACCTCCAACCCTAAAATCGCAAACCTTTAATCGGAGATATCTCATTCATCTTCTTATAATCTATTCGATTCTTCATCATTTTCAATGTGAATTGTAGCGAAGTGGCATTTTCATCATGAAGGGCGGTTGGTTGCTGATCCTGAGCCATAGTACAATGGGGGGAAAGATGGGGGGCTTTATCGTAATAACATTGATTGTGTAACTTTGATTTATTTTGACAGAATTAGTAAGGAATTAAGGTATGATAGAGTAGATGGGTATGCATGTAAAGTTAACAAAAATGGTTATTGGTATTTGATTAAAAATGATGAGAATTTAACAGAGTTATTTGGGAAGGTAAAAAATGCAGATGAGGTTAAAGTTAACATTGTACACGTTAGTCCAAAAGCTAATTTCACTGACTGTGTAAATGACGGAGAAAGTGGTGGGCAAAATGTGGTCCCCAATGCAGGTAATGAGTTAAATAATGCTACTAGTAGGGTATGTGTGTCTAGAATAAAGTCAAAATTTAGAAAGGGTAAAGAAAAGGTATGTGATAGGGTTTTATTGGGAAGATCTGATAGAGGAAAGGAAATAGAAAGAGGAAATGGGGGTGAGAGTGGAAGGGTACATCTACAAGGAATAGAGGGAGGCAGTTCTGTAAGGAACTTAGATGCAGATTTAGGTTTAGAATAGGATTTAGAAGGTGTTGAAGTTGTTTAGGAAAGGGTGAGAGTGAAGAGAGTTTATATGATGAGGATAAAATATTTGGACTTGATAGTGACAATGATGATGAATTGAGAGACGCTAGGAAAGAGTTGAGGAGTCAAAAATTTAATAAAAAGGAGAAAACTATTAAAAATTTTGATAATGTATCTTTAAGAGAAGCTGGAGCAGATCTTAGCTTTCATAATATTAGGGTAGACCAGGGAAATAAACATGCAGGTTAGCTGGGTGTGGATGAAACATTCTTTGATAGTGATGAATTAGGTTCTGAGTGTAGTGAAGAGGAAAGGGAAGGTTCAGATAAACCTGTTTTGGCACCTAAGAAATAGAAAAGGAGGGTACATTATGACCCAACATCTAATGTTACTTTGTTTGAAATTGGTATGACTTTTGATAATGTGTACCAATTTAGGGAGGCTGTTAGAAACTATGCTGTAGAAAGAGGAGTGGATGTGAAGTTTTATATCAATGATAAGATAGGAGTGAGGGTAGTTTGTAAACAAGGTTATGATTGGGTTATACATACATCTATAGAAAATAGGACTAGTGATTTCATCATTAAAACCTGCTAGCCACTTTATAAGTGCTATAGGTCGAATAGGAATAAACACTGTAACACAGCTTTCATTGTTAGGAAATATAAGGATAGGATAGTTTCTCAGCCTATAATATATTTGTGGCAAATACAAGATTTGATAAAAGAGGATCATGGGATATATGTAGGAAAAACAATTTGTAGATTAACAAAAATGAAAATTTTAGGGAAGTTTATGAGTGATTATAATAAGGAGTATGCTAGATTGATAGATTATGCAGACATGATTAGACAAACAAACCCAGGAAGCATATGTATAGTTAAAATGGATAGTGAGAGTGAACCAGGGAGAAACCTTTTTGTTGGTTTTTATGTGTGCTTAAATGTAATGAAAATAGGATGGATAGAAGGATGTAAGAAGATTATAGGGTTTGTTGGGAGCTTTTTGAAAGGCATTGTGAAATGGCAAATTCTGTCTGCAATCTCAAAAGATGGAAATGACCAGATGTATCCAATTGCATGGGTAGTGGTGAGGACAGAGACCAAAGAAAGTTGGAGTTGGTTCATAAGACTTGTGCAATATGATTTGTGTCTAGCAAATAGAGATGGAATCACTATTACATCTGATATGCAGAAGGTAAACGAATATTTTTACTTATGTTTTATAATTTGTAGTCTGAATACGTTTTAAAGCTTAAGTTTTTCTTGATATCTTGTTGTGCTGCCTTTATTTTTTAACTGAATATGCCTTTGTGTTGCATACTCAATTAGTCTTGGTTGTGTTGCATACTCCATTTGATTATGTTTGTGCTTCAATTTTTTTTATTTGCTAACATGAATATGTTTATATGAATGCGTATATTTTGCTATAATTAGAGTTTAATTTGCATATGTCTTGAATTTGGGTGAAGGTGGTGCCTGCAATTAAAGAACTCTTGCCAATGGCTGAACACAGGATGTGTGATAGACATATCTAGAGCAATTGGAAAAAGAAGTGGAGGGGTGAAGAGAGAAGAAAAAAGTTCTAGTCCTGTGCTAAAGCCATATTCCAGATTCAATTGAAGGATCATTTGCAAGATCTGAGTAGACTTGGTGCAATGATTTGTGAGGATCTTTTGTGCTATAACAAGGAAATGTGGTTCAGGGCATATTTCAATATAGAAGTGAAGTCTGATGTGGTGGAAAATAACATGTGTGAAGCATTTAATGGTTAGATCATGGTTGCAAGGCATAAGTCAATAATCACAATGCTTGAGGAAATAAGACATAAAATCATAAAGAGGATTGCAGACATGAGGAAATTTGCAGATACTTGGATCAGTGATGTTTCACCTAAAGCAATGAAGACTTTTGCAGAAAATAGAGACAGGGCAACCAAGTGTAGGCTTACATGGAATGGAGATGTGGGTTTTGAGGTTGCAGAAGGAGAATATGGGCATACTGTTGACTTGAGGCTTGAGACATGTACATGAAGATCATGGCAACTAAAAGGAATTCCATGCCTCCATGTAATTGCTGCCATGTTTCACTTAAATATAATAGTAGAGGAGCACATCTGTCATTGGAATGGGAAAAGTAATTACAAGAAAGTATATGACAATTTAATTCAGCTAATACCGAATCTGAAGATGTGGCTAGAAACTTCAAATGCAATCATAATCCCACCTCCAATAAAAATGATGATAATGGCAATTTATTAGAGAGAAGAGGAAATAAGGAGACCTTAGTATCCTCATCTCAGCCTGTCCAGAAGGAAACATATTACAACATTGACTTGGGATTCCAGCCTTACAAAACCAAATTTCTTAGGAAATAAAAAACATAGCAATAGTTGTTAATAGGCCATGCAATGTATTAACTTATACTATTAACAACTCTTATTATGTGTAGTATAAATGAACTTATAATGTGTACAAATGAACAATATGTTTATATTTATGAGCATATCGATATCTAGTTTTATTCAACAGGGCAATTTTCACTCATCTATTATTCTTTTAAATTATTGTCTTGCTGAAATCTGTTTGAATGGCATACTTTTAATTCATTATAGATATTTTGTTTTCAATAGGGCATATAATGTTTTCATTTACACAGGTTGTCTTCTAATCTATGAATTCAATTTTTTGTCTACTAACTAATGAATATATCTGCATATAGTATATTCTCATAGCTCCAATTTACATATCACTTTAACAAAATATACAACTATTACATATCATAAAATCATCTACATGCTACTTCCATTTCATTCAACAACAAATTTCAATATAATTAGAAGTAGATCTTGTAAACTCCCAAAATAGAGTTTAAACCCAAAATGTTTAAATCAACTACATTACCAAAATACAGTCTACTCACTGTGATACGCGCCGAATCCTGGGAGGCCCTGAACGCCCGCTTTTAGGGCTTTCGAGAGAGGTTCTTTAAAACTTGTAAAAGATTACAAGTGCATCTATATTGGGCAACAAGGAGGATTCTTGGAGTCGCCACCCAATAGAACATTGGGAAAGGTCGTCTAGCCTCAGTGAGCCTAAGACAGCGCATATGCATCCATTTTGGGCAAGACGAAGATATTTTGGAGGTCCCACCCCAATAGAACTTTGGAGTGATCCTCTAACCTCGTAGAGCCTAGGATTATGCAAATTGGGACTTTTTGTGGGCAACAAGAGATATTTTGGAGATTCCATCACAATGGAACATTGAGATGGTCCTCTAACCTCATTGAGCTTAAGACCAGAGTAGGTTCGGGACTTCTCATTTATTCATACCTTTGTTAATATTATAACTTATTTTTGAATTTAATGTTTCATCCCATTTCTCATTCATTTTTAATGCAATAATTAAAGCGCACGTCAATCACATAATGAAAGCTGTAAATAAAATAAGATTAAAATAAAGTAAATAAGAATGCGATAAATTACAACAAAACTAGAGGCGGAATACAACCCCCATTGTAAATAAAATATAAATCATACATAAAACGGGATATTTATGAAGGATGAAGACATTGGTCCTCGCATGCACATTTATTAAAAATAAGTTTAAAATGTCAATTTTATTTGGCTAAAAATAGGACATTGGTCCTCAGTTAGTAATGAAAATCCCAATTCAATTACTATAAAATATTTGGCCATTTTATTTTAGCGGGATTAAAATAATATTTACAACAATAATAAATAAATATGATAAAAAAGAATAAGGTTGAAGAATGAACCCGGGTGAGGATCCTCAGATCATTGTAATAGCCATCATTTAACAGTCCCAAATCTACCAAAAATAGTCAAATAAAACTCACAAAAAATGGAAATCATGTTAGTGTCAAAATTAAGAGCAAAATAAAATGCTAGAGGTTAAATAACAATAAAAATGTGAAATAGCCATGAAAGCCATAGGAAAATAAGTAAAAAAGGAGAAAGAAAAGATATAGAGGAGAAAAGGCCCAGGGACGGCCCAACACTCATGACCGACGGGCGTCCCTGGGTTGACCAGCGGGAGGAAGCAATAACCATCGACGGCCCGTCGCTCGCATGAGCGACGGCCGTCGGTGGTTTTTCCACCCGTCGGTCACCCCTGACTCTGAATTTAAAACCAAAAAATTCAAAAAATTGATTTTGATTTTTAATAAATGAAAATTTTATTTATAAAATTAGTGTAAAATAATTAAACTACACAAATGATAAATCCAGAATGTTTACCTCGGATTTTACCTTTAAAGGTGAACGTTGAGTGATTTTGGTTCCTCGAGTTCTACAAAGACTGATCCGTGATTGCATGATTTCAGGAGATTTTTTATTACAAAAATTGTATTTTGAAAATAAATCGGATAGAAACTAATGGATTTCGTTACCTCGGATTAGCTTAATTCAGACATAAAAATGAGAGACAGAAGAAATCTTAAAAGAGAATTGTTTTATAAAATGCGAAAATAAAATCTCTATGAAAAACTGCTAATATTTAGTTTTCTTCCAAAATTTCTAATCTCGAATTCCCCCCCCCCCCCCCCCCCCACCCCGAATAATGAGGTTTAACTCCCTATTTATAGAGTTTAGAAGATAATTCAAATAAATTTAAATTTAAGATTTAAATTTGAAAAAGATTTCTGAAATCAAATCAAAACCGAATCGATTTCCAGAATATTCGCAAAATCAAATCTAATATTTGAAAAGATTTGGAGGATTTTGATGAGATTTAGAAAATATTTGATAAATCTAGGAAATCTTAACAAAATCCTAAAAAATCCCGTGAGAAAAACTGACAAATCACCGACCGACGGGCGTCTGTGGGATACCGATGGGCTTCTGTCGGAGGGGTACACCGGGTCTTTTGATCGGCGGTCCACCCACAGGACTCGAAAGCGAGCTACGCCTGTCTCTCGCGAGGAGTGGGCATCACTCGAATGAGCGACAGGCACTGCTCAATCACGAGAGACGGGCCTTACTGCCGAGCGACAGTTGGCTCTCATCGCAAGCGACGGGCGTCCCACCACCGACAGGTATCCTGTCGATTGACCAAGATTTCCATTTTCAAAGTTTTGACCATCTGAAACCTCCTGTTATTGAGAAAAATCCTCAATCCTTGTAAAACCGAAGAATGAAAACTCCTGATTTCCATCCATTTGTCTGAAAATAAACGTTAGTCTCTTCATCGGGTAACTCTGATCTGGACTGCCTCAGGACTTGGTGTCTACACTCCCCCAAATGAATTTCAGATTTTCAAAGCATTCCACAACAAAGTTACAATTTACTGATATCAATACACTAGTTCTAAATAATACCAAAATCAAAAACACTAAAATCAAAACCAACAACTTCAGAAGAAATAGGGCTATAGAAAATCTGGTTCTCTTCTTCCTCTTATGTACGTTCATTTGTTGTTCCAAACAATCAACTCTTCTCAAAAGTACATTTATCACTTGCCTTGATCTCTCTTCAACAGGAAGATCACACCAATGAAAAAACCTACAATCATTTTCCCTCTGTTCAAAATTACAGATATTTACTCACCCTGATTGCAAAACATGCATACTCAAATTTGCATCATCAATCGAATTTAAACCCTAAATCCAACATACCCCAAAATTTTGACAGCCAAAGCAGCGTCTCCCTGTATTTGTCTCAGTCCAAGAATACTTAATCTCTACTACAAGTCCACAATTGCATATATGAGCACCACCATTCCTCAACATTGGCCCTCGATTTTAGATAATTACTACGATTGACAAATGCTTTAGGAATAACGAAAACAAATTAGTGAGAGAGGGAGATTTCTAGAATGGAAAATTGCTCAATTAGGGAATGGAGATTTTGAGCTTTTTAATTTGCTCAATATAAACTATTAGGTATTTGGGATTTTTTTTACCGTTGAGTTTTCAATTATTTCCATCTCATGCTCTCCCATTGCGTGTAACTCACTCTCCATGCCAAATTAGCAAAATCAATATATTAGGTGGTAATTTATTATGGTTTTTTGATGTACAGGTGGAGAATTAAATGCGACTAAAGTATAAGTATCAAAAATGAAATTAAATACAAGTACAGGGGGATTTTTAGGTATTAAGCCTTTTTTTTACGAGCTAAGGTGTATTTTTGCCTTTGAATTATCAAAAATGGGGTGATTTTACCCCTAAAGTGTTTTTGAGCTATTTTCCATCAAAATCAATTAAACTATGTGTTTTTATACCTGAAATGGACTAAATGCACAGCTAACTAATGGCACTAATAGTATCCAATCAAAGCACTTCATTTATCACTTTTTTTTTTTAATTTTCTTATAGAATTTTCTCTTAAGTCAAATAAATTTTTTATTTTTTACTTTTTTTTCAGCCTGAGTGCCACATGGGATATCACCGAGGGGAAATAATAGAATAAATGGAGGTAACAATAGAATTGGTACCTACCTCTTGTAGCATGTAAATCTCATTGCGGAAGCGACACAAAGATCCCCTTTTATTTGGTCACCGGTCTGGTTTTTACCCACTCGGGATAAGAGCAACTAGATCACAATCTAAAAGCCTCTGAAAGATTAAGATAGAAAACTTGTGAGTGGGAACGAGCATCCTTGCAGTGTATACGTTTTCTCGTTATAAAATAATTAGATCTCTCATCTATTTATAGAGATCATAAACGCTAGAGACTTATCCCTAGTCTAACTCAGAATCCTTTCTGAGATAAGATTTGATAATTTTAATCAGATTGAATTACCCATTTCAATCTGGATTGGAACTCAATCCAAAATAGAGTCATGGGTGGAACCCAACTCTATCATCTCCCACTCGTACATGACGGAACACATTCCATTTTTAATCTTCAATTATACAGGCTAATAGATTGTGTGACCAGCATACCTCGAGAGCACTATTGCTATACACTTGTTAGGGATATATAGCTTCTCAAAAAAAGGTGATCCTTTTATTTCACGTATGCTTAACCCTATATGGCCTTCTCACAATCATTGTTTTAACTCATGATCTCATAAAACATCTTCGTGTTCACTATTATGTTTCTACTTATAGAAATGATAATAGACATATCCGTGAACCACGAACTCTTATGAATGTGATCAAAAGGTTATCTTCCCCTCTTACTATATGCCATCCATCATGATTCAACTCGCTTTTCTAGTTAGATTCGCCAGGCCTAAATTTTTTCCGGACCTCTTGAAAACTAACCAAACTAGCCACATTGAACCATACTTCAGGGATAAGTTAAGGGTTCTAAGGGTTGAAATATAAATATGGTCTCATAATAGGGAAAGTTGAGATCATTAATTTTTAAATTCCCATCCCTTTGGTCACTTAAGCACACAAGGTATAAAATATGTGTTATGGTATTCTTTCCTTCCCTTAAAGAAGCGCATGTCTCACATTTTGAAAAATGTGTATTTAAAACACCATATAGAAGCAAAAGGTTGCAATGCGCCGAAGCACTCAACTTTAATCCGCTTACTTAAGGACTACATCTGGCTTTTAAGATAGAACATGGTAGTTACATATAATTGACCATCGGATTCCACACGATCCTTATTTGGATCTCAATCCAAAGCATACAACCTCATGTATGACTTTATTTCGCGCCTTAACAAGACTAATCTTGTAATTTTTGTAAGACAATACTTTTATTTTGAACAGGCTCTCGAGGATACTCATTTGTTCAAAAATTGCCTCATCTTAGTCTTTGCCAACTCATTGACAAAATTAAGGTAAACACCCTTGTGAGTGGGCTACTTCTCTATCTAATATGGTCATCACTCAAATAAATAACAATAAGTGTCTACACATTAAATATTTACACTCATGTATTGCCAACAATGAACTTTATTATTATTATTCATAAATAATAATGTTAAGGGATTACAAAAATAAAGTTAGTACACATCAAATTCTATGCAAACCCTGAAATCTAATGTGTCTCTCAAACACATCTTTCGTTACAGGTTTAGTCAACGGATCTGCAATCATCTCATGCATAGATATATACTGTAAGTTCACATCTCCCCGTGCAACTACATGTCTTATATAATAATACTTAATGTCGATATGCTTAGTCCTACTATGAAATTTAGGATCTTTCGTGTAAGCTATCGACGATTGACTGTCACTATAGATTGTCACTTGTTCCTCTGAGGTAGTTACTCTTAAATGGTCCATTAACCGTTTCAGCTAAACTGCCTCTTGTACTGCAGCTGCGAATGCTACAAATTCAGCTTCCATTGTTGATAAGGCTACACAGGTTTATTTCTTGCTACTCCATGACATGGCACCCTTGCCAAGCAAGAATATGAAACCTAAAGTGGATTTCCTCTCATCCACATCTCCAGCCCAATCAGCATCAGTGTATCCTCTCAATTGCAGATCCTTGCCTTGATAACAGAGAGAATAATCTGCTGTACCTTTGAGGTATCTAAGTATCCTCTTAACTGCTTTCCAATGTGCTTCGCCCGGGTTAGATTAATATCTACTTGCCATGCCCACTGCATAGCAAATATCAGGTCTTATACACAACATAGCATACATAAGACTATCCACAGCACTGGCATATGGAACGTTTCTCATACGTTCCACTTCTTCTGGCGTCTTTGGACACATCTCTTTGTTAAGAAACTGATTCTTGGCAATGGGGCAGTCTAGGGGTTTGTAGTTTTGCATATTGAATCGTTCAAGGACTTTCTTGATATATGTCTCCTGAGAAAGAGATAACAACCTTCTCGAATGATCTCTTGAAATCTTAACTCCAAGAATGTAGTATGCATTACCCATATCTTTCATTTCAAAGTTGGACAATAACCAATCTTTGATTTTATTTACGTACTCTTTGTCATTTTCAGCTATTAGCATGTCGTCTACATACAATGTTAAAATGACAAAATTATTTTCAGAGCTTTTGTTATATACACAATGGTCTTCATCAATTATGTTGAACCCATTCGACATGATTATATTATGAAATCTCAAATACCATTGTCTTGAAGACTGTTTAAGGCCATAGATTGATCTTTTCAATCGGCAAGCCTTATGTTCGCTGCCTTTTTCAATGAAACTATAGGTTGTTATATGTAAATTTCTTCATTCAATTCTCCATTGAGAAAAGCAGTCTTCACATCCATTTGATGTAGCTCTAGGTCTAAACTCGCCACTATCAAGAATTAACCTTATAGACGTAAATCTCACAACAGGAGAGAAAGTCTCCTCGTAGTCAATCCCTTCCTGTTGTGTAAACCCCTTAGCGACTAGCCGAACTTTATATCTTTCGATACTCCCATCAGCTTTTCGCTTAACCTTGAGAATCCATTTATTCCCAATCGGTTTCCGTCCTTCCAATAGATTAACCAGTTCTCAAACACAGTTTGATCTCATGGGTGCCATTTCTTCTTCCATTGCGTTAATCCATTTTTCTTTAGCTGGGCATGAGAAGGCCTTTTTAGTGTTTTTTAGGCTCTTACTCGTCTAGTGGGGAAACTAAAAGGGCTTCGTTCAAGCCTTCGATCTCAAATCGTCGGTGAGGAATACTTATCCTTTTAGACTTATACAGTTCTGAATCTTGATAAACATGTCTCATATATTTATCGTAATTTGGAATACTCCCACTAGTACCATGTTCTATACTCCCACTGGAGTCAGAAATACTCCCACTCAAATTAGGGTCTCGAACATCCGGATCATGTGTAGGAGGAAATTCTTGACCTTCTTCCTCTAACTCCCTCCCACTCGGATGGAGTGATCCTGATGTTTCATCTTCCTGAGTTTCATAAAAAGTGAAGTCTTGATTTGGAATCTTGATAAATATGTCTCATATATTCATCGTAATTTGGAATATTCCCACTAGTACCATGTTCCATACTCCCATTGGAGTCGAAACTAATCCCACTCAAATCAGGGTCTTAAACATCCGGATCATGTGTAGGAGGAAAGTCTTGACCTTCTTCCTCTAACTCCCTCCCAATCGGATGGAGTGATCCTGATGTTTCATCTTCATGATTTTCATAAAAAGTGAAGTCTTGATTCACTTCGCCCAATTTTGGAAACTCATTTTCTAGGAATATGACGTCTCGTGATTCAAATTCAGTCACTGAACCATTCTCTTGCTCATCCATGAAGATGTATCCTTTTGATACTTCAGAATATCTCACAAAGATACTCTTTTTACCTCTTGATCCCAATTTACCAAATTTACTTGAGGTATCATGGACGTAAGCAGCACAACCCCAAGGTCGTAAATGGCTTAGGTCAGGCTGTCGACCAGTCCACAACTCATAAGGTGTGGATGTGACAGATTTTGAGGGCACTCGATTGAGAACATATGTGGCAGTCAATAAAGCATCTCCCCAATAGGAGATAGGCAAATTTGCCTCTGCCATTATAGATCTAACCATATCAAGGAGAGTTCTATTTCTCCTTTCCGCAACACAATTTTGTTGTGGAGTTCTAGGAATGGACAACTGATGTTCAATCCCTTTTTCATCACATAAAGCCTTAAATTCATCTGAAAGATATTCCCAATCTCGGTCAGTTCTTAAAGCTTTGATCTTTTTTGTCTAATTAATTCTCAACTAAGTTCATAAAAGTTTTGAAGTAACTCAATGCTTCTGACTTGTGAGAAATCAAGTAGACATAACCATACCTAGTATAGTCATCTATAAATGTGATGAGATAATAGGTCCCATGCCTTGCCCTCACATTCATTGGACCACAAACGTCAAAATGAATTAATTGCAATGGAAATTCAGCTCTAGTTCCTTTTCCGAACGGTTTTCTTAGTAGTTTTCCTTTTAGGAAATGCTCACAGGTAGGTAATTCAACCTCATTCAAATCACCTAGTAAACCAGCTTTGGCTAACCGACTCATTCGATTTTGCCCAATATGGTTTAATCTACCATGCCATAATTTCACATGATTCTCATTATTATGTGAAGGGGAAGAGATTAAAGAAAAATAATTTTTATTCATAAAGTTAGGATCAATATCCAAAACAATAAAATTGTTGAAAATAAAACCAGAACCATAATAAACATCATCCAAACATAAGCGCATACTGTCATCTCTACAGTGAAAATCAAAAGCAAGTTTTAATAACACAAGAACAGAAACTAAATTCCTACGAATATTTGGAGCATAAAGCACATCATGTAGGAGCAGGGTTCGGCCTTTGCGTAAGACTAATCTACACGTGCCAATCCCTCGAACCGGCACTCTAGCGTCGTTTCCTATATATATATATTTTTTGCTCCATATATATGGTATTAGCCGGAATTCTACAAAAGTATCTCGATCATTTGCTACATGGTCCGTTGCTCCTGAATCAACCACCCACAAAGGATAAAATTCAGTTAGTAAACAGAACTAGATACACAAATTTCACTCACTCTTAAGTAAGAATAGTGTACCTGATTGGGCATCGTGCAGTCTCTTGCATATTGTCCTTTCTATTGGCAGTTAAAACATTTTGCTTTTGAGATGTTTATCTTTTTCTTGCCTTTGGACCTCTTAGAATTCTGTTCCTTCTTCTGACTTTTATTCTTCTTAGCAGATTCCTTATCCCAACCTTTGAAGCTTTTCCTTTTGTTCTGGTTTGAACTCATTCCACCAAACGGGACTGTGCCACATGCACTTCGGCATTGACCTTAATCGATGTCAGTCTATCATCTTCTAGCTCCAAGTGATGAGCGACATCCTCAAATGTCTTCACACTATCCATATGAGTCAGCTGCATTTTCATATGCTCCCAACTCTTGTGTAAGAAATGGATCACAGCTTGGACCTACTGCTCGTCGGTCAACTTATGACCATATTCACTAAGCTCACTCATCATATTTTCCATCTCTCTGAGATGTTTTCACATCGAATGATTAGGCTTTTTCTGATAAGTATCAAATTTGATCATCAAAGCTCGGAGCTTAGTCAGAGTCACTCCTCCTAATTTTTCCTGGAAAATGATCCACAGATCCATTGCATTTTGATACTTGCAGAATTGCTTAGTTATATCATTCTCCATAGGACTGAGCAAAATGATACGAGCAGTGAAATTCTTTTTCTTCCATGCTAAATAGACATCTCGGTCCCGTCTATGCTGGGCCGTATTGCCATCCTCAGGTTCAACCATAACTGAACTTAAGGTTTCGAGAGCCTCTTGTTCCTCAAGCACATACTGGATCTTCATACTCCAGATTTCATGATTGTCGCCATTCAATTTCAAGTCTTTGTTTAATTCAGCAATAATTGATTTGGAAGCAAAAGCCATTTGAATAAAGTTGCACGTTATTATAGGAGATTAGGCAATACATGCAATTTACTATACACCTGAAATTATAACCTAATAAAGTTTTCTATTAGACTCAAATTCGAAAAGGTTACTAAAAGTACCAATTACCTTATAAGTTCTAAAGTCCAACTTTATAGGTTAAGATTTCATGCATATTAAATCTAAATTATTGGATTATTAAGTTCTTAAACTTATGAGGGAAATTTTATTGGTTTTTATTTTATTAAGTCTCTACTTAATAATCATGCAAACATTTTACTCATAAAATATTGCAAGGCAATTAATATTTTAAAATAAACACATTTATTAAAAAAATAATTAAATGCCATAAGAAATAAACTCATTCATTCAACCAATAAATAAATTCAATAATCCTCAAATAAGATACTCATATCAAATATAATAATAGAAAACATAAATCCTATAATAACAAACGCTAACTATAATTGACACTCATGTCAACTACTCTAGAAAACTAGACCTTATCAAAATCTTCACTGATACTGGGATTGATTCTTTGACCAACTTTATTAATTCATCAGGCAACTCATAAGTTCGCTGATGAAGCCATGCATGATGCACTCTACGTCCACTTCTTAATTTCATCACAGATGGAATGTTACTCCTCAATACTCCTCTTTTGGCAACTCTAGCCAAAAATTGGATGATAGATTTTCTATAAACTCTATCTCCTATGTACCAAGTAGTTTTCAATAGCTCCCTCAGAACTGGACGATATTCAAAAGAGTTAATCAACGCTTTGATTAGGGCTCTATCATCCCTTCCTAGGCTTAAACCTCCTATCCAAATGCACTCTTGCATTTCTTCCTGTATAGTCAATATATGATGCACTATAGCATCAATATCATCAGCTCGGATATTCCTCTGCATCCTCATATTGCTTACTAAACGCACTCTTGTATTTCTTAAAGCAATCACATGCGGGGTCTTAGTAATCATAAGTGTCCTTATCAATATTTCTGAAACACATTACAGAAATATAAATGGTTAATACACTCATGTATAAACACACATAATTGAAACACATATCAATCAATAAATAAGAACAAATAACACATAAAAAAATTTTCAAAATATTTTAAAAATAGAAAACACATTTTCTATAATTATTAAAATATTTATTTTAAAGAAAATAAACAAATATGTTTTATGGTCATCAAAAAATTTTGAAAAAATGACCAATAAATTAGAAATATTTTGAAAAACACATTCGAGAAAAAACGGAGCTGATTTAGAGGCCGGAGCATGCCGCACGCGCCATCACTCGTCGACGGGGGGAGAAAGACGCGCTCACGCGCCTTCACACGCGCCCTCCCACTTGACCAGCCACGTGTCGAATTTCTACTGGTCCACCTGGTGCACACGCGGTATACCGATACACGTCATCGCCACGTGGCATAACACGTGTCATCCACGTGGCGGTGTCTTATTGGTACATATGTCACACTTGACACGTGGCAGGCCTCGGCCTACCACGTGTCGACCCCTGATTGGGCCACGTGGCACCTGTGACACGTCGGATCCATGTGGCATGACCACGGTCTGCCACGTGGCTCTCATCTATTGGGCCACATGTCAATATCGGTCACGTTGTTGACACGTGTTTGCGTGCGTGTGGGCCACCGCCCACGCGCATGCGCCCAACGTGTGGTGGCGTGTGTAGTCCACGCGCCACCTTCCCGGCTGATTTTGCTCTCCGGATTTTGGCCGATCAGGGGTTTTTGGGGTCTGTGAATCCAATGGTAGGGTCAAAAACAAAAAATTTTAATTTTTAATTTAGCGTTTTGAATATCGAAATTCGTTCTCTCAGGTTTCGGTGTACACATATACGAAATTGAGTCAAAATATATACGTATATATATTTTTTCACACAAAAAATAAATTTTTGTTGCGTTTCATACTTCCTACATCTACCAATTTTACTTATAAAATTTTAGATCAATTTAAAGCCACATGTCAGGACGCAAAAAACGAAGGCTCTAATACCAATGAAGAGAAATAATAGAATAAATTGAGGTAACAATAGAATTGGTACCTACCTCTTGTAGCTCGTAAATCTCGTTGCGGAAGCGACACAAGGATCCCCTTTTATTTGGTCACCGGTCTGGCTTTTACCCACTCGAGATAGGAGCAATTAGATCACAATCTAAAAATTCCTGAAAGATTAAGACAAAAACTTGTGAGTGGGAACGAGCAGTCTTGTGGCGTATACGTTTTCTCATTACCAAATAATGAGATTTCTCATATATTTATAGAGATTATAAAAGCTAGATACTTATCCGTAGTCTAACTCAGAATTTTTTTTGAGATAGAATTTGATAATTTTAATCAGATTGAATTACCTATTTAAATTTTAAGTGGAATTCAATCCAAAATAGAGTTATGAGCGGAACTCAACTCTATTAATTACTAATCAAGTTTTAAATTAAAAAATTATGTTGACTAGAAGAGAGAAATACACGTGACAAATGAGATGTTTTATTATAATTGAACAACGTTCGTGCCGTTAACCTACTGTATATTTCTTCTATTTTAGGAACAAATACACAATTTAATTGATTTCGAAGGTAAATTGAGCTTAAAAATACTTTGTAAGGATAAAATTTCGAAGGTAAATTGATCATGATATACAATCGACAAACATCGTAATTAATTCAAAGAGAACAAACACGTTTGTGGAATTATTTGCATGTGCAAATGCGTGGAGATCACAGGTGTAGCAGTAAGAAAATGCAAAACCTTAATCACCACACAAGCAAAAACACAAACAGACGAACCAATTCTCATTGATAAGTAGCCGCAATAAAGACAACAATGACAAACAGATTTCTTAGGCAAAGATTTTGTATGGTGCTACCTTACGTGTAAGCATAACGCAAAGCATCACACCAACTGCCATGCACGAATATAGGGTGGGGGCAGTACCTCCACAGTTACATTAAGTTTAGGTGCATTTTTTTTTAAGTTTAGATGCATTTTTTTTTTTTACTATTGTTTGCACTTAAAAATAAAAAAATTTATTTTCACTGCCCTCATAAAATGTAAAATATGCAAATATATATTTTTAAAATTATATATTATCCAATTGTCGCATTAAATTTTCAATAAAATTGTATATTATTTTTTGTTCTTGTCCAGTTTCATAGAAAACATTGTTCCTACAACTCTAATAAAATATGAATTTTACAAAATTGTCCTCTTAAATATTTTTTTTAGATTGCCCCAGCCAACTGTAGAAAAAGACAAATGACTAACCGTTGCATAAACCCTACACGTTCGGGTCAATTTCACTCATGGTCACTCAACTTATCACTTATCGCGCAAAAGTAACCGACTTTTTTTTTTTTACTTAAATGTCACTGAACTTTTAACATTATTGCACAAAAGTCATGTTGACCGGAATCCGGCGACGACCCTTGCCGGATTGATGACTTTTTTGCAAAAATGTTAAAAGTTCAGTAACATTTAAGTTGAAAAAAAAAAGTTAATTACATTTGCGAGATAAATGATAAGTTTAGTGACCGTGAGTGAAATTAATTTAAATGTAGCATTTGTTGAACTTATCAATCCGGCAAGAGTCGTCGCCAGATTCCGGTCAACATGACTTTTGTGCAATAATGTTAAAAGTTCAGTGACATTTAAGTAAGAAAAAAAAAGTCGGTTACTTTTGCGCGATAAGTGATAAGTTGAATGACCATGGGTGAAATCAACCCCTACACGTTCTCTACATGCACCTTACCAAAATCTCCTATAAAAGCCTACTACCCGCTAACCTTCTTTCCTCACTAACTATTGTACTTTCTTCAAACAACACAAAGAGAAGCTAAGTGAAACTAACGTACAATGGCAAAGCTCGTAGTTCTTATCACTGTTTTGCTGTCTATAATAGCCAATGCATTCGCCCACAGAACCACCGTCACCACGGTGGAAGTTGAAGAGGCGAATCCGAGAAGCAGAGAACAATCATGAAGGATGGAGGTTCAAATGAAGGATTTGAGTGCCTGCGAGCAGTACATTAGGCAATCCAGGATGCGAGCGGACGAAGTTCTGGCCCTCCGCAGAGAAGGAAACCAGCAGGATAGGCAACTGAGGATGTGTTGCAGTCAGTTCAGAAACGTGCGAGATGAATGCCAATGCGAAGCATTAAGGTCAGTAGTTGAAGAGCAAATGCAGGGACAAACCGAAGAATATCAGCAGGTGATGCAGAAGGCTAGCAACATTCCATCTGCCTGCGGCTTTCGCGAGGGCTGCGATTTTAGAAGAATCGTGTTCTAATATGGCAGTCTGATGGGCTACGTAATACATTGATGTGCATGTGCCGTTGAATAAAGTTCACTTTCATAAAACCATGGCCCTGGCCATGGTGTTGGTGGAGTGAGCAATGGGTGTGTGAGTTGGGGTTTGTGTCCAAGTAAAGTGCATCAAAGTATTGTTTTGTTAGTCATGTCTTGTCTTGTAACCATACTCTTATGAGTTTTTGCTTTTCTACTGTAATAAAAGGCCGTCCTAAGGGGCTTATATATGAACAAGCAGTAGTGCTTCAAACAGAAATATATCGTTTTCTCATCTAAACATCATAAGTGAATAATATCAAAATTATGAACCGGTAATTGTCGCAAAAATAATTCAACTCTAAAATTAATCATTTCAACATGACTCAACGCAAAAATTTATATATGCAGGCAAATATATCACAAAGCCAGGCAAATATATCATAAGATATATGTCACGCCATGACAGATTAACACTAAGCCAAATAAGATATATGTCATGCCATGACAGATTAACACTAACAGATGATATGATATGATTATTGAGTTGAGATGGCACACCAATAATAATTTAATATTTTTTAATTATTTAGCGATGTGTCTATCTACATATGAACTCACTTCCGTACTAAAACATGTTGAGTTGGAACTCCTGCGTATGAACTCCTGTACTAAAATATGTGGAGTTAGATGATCTATTTGCGCATGAGCTCCTGTACTAAATCATTCTAAGTTAGAGTGAGAGTGCCCGTAAAGACTTTTGGCCTTTTCATGGTTAATTTCAACTATAGTGACTTTTTAAAATATTATTTTGGAGTTTATTTTTATATTATAATTTTTTTTTTATTACTGATCCGTTATTTTAATATAAATCCGATTGCCATAAAAATAATACTGGCCATAAAAATAATCCTATGAAGTAGCTGCAATTAAGTTGGAATTGATTCAAAAAATTCATGGATCTTGAAAACGTTTATAATGTAGAACTTTATTTTTTCAAAAACAATGTTATTGATATTATAATGTATTAACTTTGTAACTATAGGTGGCAAATGGGTGGATTGGATGGGTTTGGGTTGGGTCATAAATGGGTTGGGTCATAAATGAGTCAAAATTATATGGGTCATAAATGGATCAATATCCAAATGGGTTGAGTGGATTTGAGTCGACCCATTTGACCGTTTTTTTAATAAAAAATAATTATTGATATAATAATGGGATAGTAAAAAAATTATAAAAAAAAATGTTGGCGCAAATGGGTTAGGTGACTCAAATGGGTCGGCAAAAATTCAAACGGGTCGAGATGTCGGTTGATTTATAACTGTCTAATTTACTATTCATTTGGTAAAACTTTTGGCAGTATAACGGCTATATATATAACCTACCCTTCCTGCAATTCAAACAATCTATAGCCCACACAGGTGCACAATAACACAATAATTCATAAACCAAGTGACTTTTTTTCCATTTTTAAACCCATTATGTAATCTTAAATTATTTTACTCACTTTCTAAACTTAATTTCTCCCAAAATTAATTTTATAATTCTTAAAATATATAAATTAGCCTCCCTACAAAAATTTCAGCTCAAACAAAATCCGTTTCTCGATCTGATGCATTTAAATCAATCTGTTTCGACAATTTTCAGTATTACCGAAAAATTAAGTTTTCATTGTCAAAAATTTCTAAATGTTAATTTAAGTCTATATATACCATTAAAATAATTTTTAGAGGTCATTTGCTATTTTTAGAGATCCGGTCAAATTTTGGTCAAATCAGGTACCCTTTAAAACAGGTCGGGCTTTTTTTTTTTTTTTTTTATTTTTGACTTTTGAGAACCTATTTGAATTCATTTTTTCTCCAAATTTTACTCTCTGACTCCTTGTAACTAGTATTTTCCAATGGTCAAATAAAATATTTTTTTACCTCCGTGTGTAATTTTTGTCCCCGGTGCACTATTTACCATCGAAAAATATTATTCACGACTAACCCGGTAACTTGGTCATTATAAATCTAACCAACAAAATACGCATACACATTACACAATAATAATATAGCGAGACAGACCAAGTAAAACATCTTGTGCATTAAGGCAAAAGTTTTTAATATTCAAAAAATAATGAAAAAAAACAAAAAACACCCATTGGGTCATGAAGAATCCCAAATGGGTTGTATTTTATGTGGGTAGATTTTGGATGGTTTTAAATAGGTCAATTTTTTAGTTGGGTTGAATTTGGGTCAACTTTTTTTGGGTAGATTTGAGTGAATTGTTGAATTTGAGTCAATTTTGACATGTTTATTTGTAACGTATAAATTTTATTTTTCAAAAATAATGTCATACAAAATTTAATTTTAAACTTGTATATTTATAGATTTAAAATTAAAACATAAATTTTATATATGCATTTAATATTTAAATAGACAAATATAATTAGTATATTAATTGTAAGATTATAAATAAACAAGTTTAATTAGTATTTTGTGCATTGTAATTCATTTTTTTCATTATCAAAAAGTCCATGAGCAAAAATCTTGAGACCAGCTCAGTAAGAACAATTGTTATATATAAGATTGTCCTCTTAGAAAACATTACTCCAACTAGGAGTGTGGATTGGGGGTTTAGGTATCCGAACAACTCGAGACTCGAAATATATTTATATTCTTAAACCGATTTGATCCAATCCAACCCTAACTAAATTATGGGGTTCGAACAAATCAACCCGAAAATTTCAGGACCCGACCCAAACTACCCATTTAACCCAAATTTGCTACTGTCCACTGTTAGTAGGTTTTACATAGGTTTTTATGGGATTTTAAGTAAATTTTAGGTTGGAATAGTTGTTTAGTAGCTAATTTTCATTATCTTTTAGTTACAATTTTTAATTCTTTTCTTTTGATTGCTAAGTTGGCTTAATTGTGTTAATTTTGGTGGTTTTAGGTTTAATTTTATTAATCTTCAATGATTAAAGAGTTAGGATTCATTTGAAGACAAAGAGAATTCATTGGAAGCTTTAGAGGTCCAAAAAGAGTGCTAAATGGTGAAAGAAAGCAACCAGAAAGTTTCACCACCCAAGGCTGTGAGGGTTAGATGGACAGACTGTTTCACCACCTGAGGTGGTGACACTGGGCAAAAATCACCACCTGAGAGTGTGGTGACGGGAATAAGAACGAAAATGGAGTATTTTAATTGTTTTCCAATTCCAACTCTATTTTGTTTCTTCCAAAATAAGCCCTAGAGCTCTCCTATTCCAATTGGGACACTTTTTCTATAAAAAGAGGTCATTCTATCTCAAAAAGGTGAGACAAAAACAAGAAGAAGAATTGAAGAACTCAAGATTTGGAATCAAAGTTTCAAGCACCAAGATTTTCATCTCTACTCAATTGGCGCCAAAAACTTGTTGTCGGTTTTCGCAAGTATACGAAATCGATTCTAGTAATAAAGAGTGAATGAGTTATCGGTCCCACGAGGACTGATGATCAAGTACCAAAATTGTGATAATTTTCTATTATTTAGACAGGCAAAACTTAATTGATTAAAATAAATAGTAATTATGAAAATAGAACCACAAAAACAATTAAGAAATTGAAAGAAATCACTAGATGAGAAGCAGGGGTATCTTTGAGTTCACTTGAATTTACTTTTTCAATTATAACTATTAACAATCAAATTTAATTACTCAAGCAAGGAATAACAATCCTTAAATATTTAACATGCTCTCCCAAGCTAAGCTAAACTTATTCACTAATGCCTATTAATCTTTTATAACAGAGATTAATGAATGAATTTATGAATATGATTATTCTCAATAAATTCCCACAAGTCAAGTTATATTATTTCCATTCAAACTATATTCTTGTGTTGTTTACAATTCCAATTCAATCTTAAAATTTTCCTTCCGTATTAATTTTAAGAAAATAGATCAATCAATCAATGGCCAGTTAATTGATAGCATTAAGCATAATTATAAACAATTGCAAAAGTAAAGAAAGCTAATTAAAATAATTAAAAAGAGTAAAAATTCAAGCTACATCAAAGATAACCCTAAAGAAAATTTAGCTCATGTTAATCATGTTCAAGAATCCAAAATAACAATTCAAATTCAATAACATAGTTAAAGCAAACTTGAAATTGAGTAGAGATGAAAATCTTGGTGCTTGAAACTTTGATTCCAAATCTTGAGTTCTTCAATTCTTCTTCTTGTTTTTATCTCTCCTTTTTGAGATAGAATGACCTCTTTTTATGGAAAAAGTGTCCCAATTGGAATAGGAGAGCTCTAGGGCTTGTTTTGGAAGAAACAAAATAGAGTTGGAATTGGAAAACAATTAAAATACTCCATTTTCATTCTTATTCCCGTCACCACACCCTCAGGTGGTGATTTTTGCCTAGTGTCACCACCTCAGGTGGTGAAACAGTCTATCCATCTAACCCTCATAGCCTTGGGTGGTGAAACTCTCTGGTTGCTTTCTTTCACCATTTAGCACGCTTTTTGGACCTCTAAAGCTTCCAATGAATTCTCTTTGTCTTCAAATGAACTCCTAACTCTTTAATCATTGAAGATTAATAAAATTAAACCTAAAACCACCAAAATTAACACAATTAAGCCAACTTAGCAATCAAAAGAAAAGAATTAAAAATTGTAACTAAAAGATAATGAAAATTAGCTACTAAACAACTATTCCAACCTAAAATTTACTTAAAATGACCCATAAAAACCTATGTAAAACCTACTAACAAAATACCCCCAAACTTGAACTTTGCTCGTCCTCAAGTAAAGAAAAATAAACCATACTTTTAAACAATTCAAACTCAGATTTTCAGATGATAGCAACCAATCTTAACCAAGATAAGTAAAAGCAATGTTTACCAATTATCACAAGTACATTGTCCGTTTTCTCTTTTATAGTCCAAATCCAACAAAGTACAGCTTCCTATAAACCATGACTTTCAAAGCTAAATTGACGTATCAAAAGCAGCTAGCATTTCACAATAAATTCTCATCAATCCACATTAAACATAACAAATGTCAACCAAGTTCTCAAGAATGAGATATAGAGAATTTAGAATCATGACCACACAATTAAGTTTCGATAAGAGTTAAGCCAATACATAGGGAAACATGTACTCAACCCGCCAAGATAAATAAAATTTACAAATTCGTGCAAATAAACTTAGAGAATATAGGAGCCAAAATTTTTTTTCCTTTTCTTTTTATTCACTTTTCCTATTTGAGGCATTTTTAATGGCTTTGTTCGAGCTTATATCAGCCCCTACGGGGGTACACTCTCCCAACACTAGTTTTTTCAATACACAAAACTCGTTACCGAGACTTTGCTTAAGGGAAACAGGTCCGAACCACCTGAATCAACCAGCGATGGTGAACCATTTTTTTTTACGTGGCAAATTTCGAGCTATGAACGGCCCCTACGGGGTAAAACTCTCCCAGCATTGATCTTTTCCATTCAAAAGAATCATTATCGAAACCTTGTTTAAGGGGAACAAGTGCCGTACCACTTGAACCGATCAATGTTGGTAAACCACTTCTCAAAAAGGAAAAGATAGACATTTATTATTTTTGTCTCTTTTTTTTTCTCTGGACATCCCATATTTCTAAATTCATTGTTCAAAAATTAAAAGTCTATCCATATCAAGGCAAGGTTGAAATAAAGTTTTCAAATGCATTAACAGTGTCTCTTGCAAGCAAGTTTAATTTCTTAGAACTCATACATCCTGTTCTTGAGAAGCATAGTTAAAATTAATCATGCTGGATGCAAAAAGATGAGAAAAAATCATTCGTGCTAGCTTATTAAAATAAATCAATCTAAATATGAAAGTCATAATTTAGAAAGTTTGTTCATCGACAGATTGAAACTTAAGCGCAAAATAATAAACCTAACTTAACCGCTATCAACTATATTCTAGCTTAACATAGTCTTTAATTAGATGCCATCATCCGAAATCGAGCTCAACTACATTAAAATGCAAATGCCAACCGAGGTCTAAGCAAATTTCAAGCTCAAATTAATTTAAAAAAAAAAAAATTCAAAGGCAAAATAAACCATACAAAAACAAATTACAGCCACCTGCCACACCCCTAAACTTAAAATATGCCCTCAAAGCATGAAAATGATAAGCAGGGAAGGAAAAGAAATAAAATAATTAGTAAGATAAATTAGAACACTTCCCTCAAATTGTGAGGACGACATAGCATGAGAGATTACGGAGGTGGACGAAAATATGGTACGAGAGAAGCAATTAAGAACTCCACGCGATCCCGCAGGCTAGATATCTGCACTTGCACATCATCAATTCTGGTATCAATATGATCTTTCAATTGCTCCATAGTTAAGGTGGTGTTCGTGCTCGATTGGCTCTTCTGGGTTGTCATTCACATCCGGAACCTGGTGTTTCTCAATAGGAATAGAATTGCCATTTCTATCTAACAACATCCATTGGTTAGCATCCCATTTACAGAATTCCATAGATTGAAGAGTTTCAAAATCCACATAACTGGATCGTATTGAAAACGGACCCAAGTTTCCTATTCTAAAATGTTTTGCTATGGCTGTAATAAAGCCTCCTACAACAATTTTTCCTTTCTCTTGCTCACTCACCTTTTTGAGGTGGTCTAAAAGCCAAACATCACCATTAACCAGGATACCTTGATGCATGCAATACAAAAAAAATAATTCAGATTTGGTGACAGACCCTTGGCTATTACCCCTACTACAAAAAGTATGAGATAACACCCTTTGAATATAACGAAATGCATGCAGCAAGTTAGAAGATTTACTCACAGCAGGGTGAAACTCGTCACTACTATCAGTAAGGATGCGCCAAGCACCAGACATACTAAAATCCTTAGGATATGAACGATGACCTTGGTTGGACAACTTAAAGATAGAATTCAGAGTTGGTAAATTGAGTTTGTAGTTCTTATTTCTAAGTCTAAATGTGAATGTATCGGTATCATTCATATAGTGTGGACTTATATCACATTTAAAAGAGCTTAGAAATTCTAAGGCCAGATCATGATAACTATGATTTTCAAAATTCATGAACAATTCCCAACCAATTCCTTTCATTAATGCATGAACATCATTTAACAAACCCAAAGTTTGAAGCATATTCTTATCAAAAAATTTCATAGCACCATGGTGTCTATTGCGAATTTGTTCATACCTGGTTTGCTGGAATGGCGTACCAAACTGAAAATTAGGCTCACCTAATCTTCGAGGTTCGATTACTTCCTGCTCTTTGATGATGGCTGTCGTCGATCTCGATTTCTTGTTGGATGGTTTCCCCTGTTTTTGCTGCCTTTCAGTTGTTTTTATGCCTTTTGAAGTATCTGCACTCTTCCTTTTCACACCTTCTCTACCCATAGATTACCCCAAAAATCACAATTCAAAAAGAAACACACTCAATCTATCAGCCAGTGATTGAACAAACTACTCGTAAGTCTAACAGAGGATATGTAAAAGTTCAACAATACAAATTAGCTACAAAAACTCAAAATTCACAGCAATTTCAGTCTCAAAGTAGCCACAACAAAGCAAAACCACAAAATTAAATTATCACAAATGCAAAACACAAACCACTAATTAAGCAATTCTAACTGTAACTATATGTTAAAACAGAACTAAATAACAACCAAAGAGAAAAAAAATAAACAAAAATAAGAAAATAAAATAAAGTCTCAAAAAGACTGCCCTGTTCTTCGAGGTGTTGCGACGGTGAGCAGATATGGGGCAGCAGATATGGGGCGGCACTGGCTGGGGCAGGGGACAGGTGCGACACTTCGGAAGCTAGACTGGAGGCTAGGTGACGGTGATGGTGGCAGAACTCCCTCGTCGTGGTCGGTGGCGCTGCTTCGTCGGAAGTTACGTCGGGAAAAAAGAAACTAATGTTGAGAGATGGGGTCTGATTTTTAAAATCCCCAATTAGAAAAACTCGGGATTTAAAACACAAACCAAAATGGGTAGAACCTCTGCTTAGATGAAGACTAATGAGAACATGAAGAAAAGAATGATCAAGACAAAATCAGGAGGGCAAAGCAAAGCAATTTGGGTTCTTTGAGAGAATGCAGTTCACGATGGGACCTAGTGAGGTTTGAGGTTTTACTATGCCTAAATTAAAGGAAAAGAAAGTACTTCACGGGCCAGGCATGTGAAAGGGTCTGCTTAAAAATGAAATATTGAAATAATATGAACCCAAGAGATGCTATAAATGATTTCACGGGGTGAAATCGTGAAAGCCACTGCCTTTATGCAATTGTGTAGTTTACTTTTCCTTTTTTCAATTTCCCATTTCACACTTTACTCTTGTGGAACCCACTGGTCACATGCCAATTTGTTTGATTTTGGCAATTTCCCTTTTCATTTCACGCTAATGCTATGTGAAATCCACTGTTCCCATTTTATTATTTTGTCTTCTTTAGCATTGGTTTCTCACTTCTTCACGTTTGAACTTTTGCCCATTTATTTATTATTATTATTTTTTTTTTCACTCATTCACTTGCCCATTTAAATCTGCAAAAGAAAAAAAATAATTTTAAATTTCAAAAAATTCACTAATTAATAATAAAAAATATATATATAAATAAATATTAAGCTACTAAAAATCTACTTAATTTTAAAATAAATAAATAAATAAATAAATAAAATAAATTAAACTAATTATTTTTTTTTTAAATGATTGGGTTGCCTCCCAATTAGCGCTTTATTTAATGTCTATAGCTAGACCAAGTTACTCCCTTTTACTCGAGTCGGAGGACTTCGATGGATGAGATGTTATCACCCTCGAAATAAGGTTTCAATCAGTGCCCGTTTACTTTAAAAGTGCGATTCTCACTTTGAACTTCAATAGCTCCATGAGGGAAAATCCTTAAAATTGTGAATGGACCAGACCAACGAGATCGAAGCTTACCTGGAAAAAGCTTAAGACGAGAGTTAAATAGCAAAACCTTTTGTCCAATATAAAACTCGTGTCTTACAATATGCTTGTCATGCCACTTATTGGTCCGTTCTTTATAAATTTTGGCATTCTCATAAGCTTGAAGGCGAAACTCATCCATTTCATTGAGTTGTAACAATCTTTTTTCTCCTGCAGCTCCTTCATCAAAATTTAACAGCCTCATTGCCCAATATGCTTTATGTTCCAATTCCACTGGCAAGTGGCATGATTTTCCATATACCAACCGATACGGGGACGTCCCAATTGGAGTCTTGGATGCTATTCTATATGCCCATAATGCATCATCGAGTTTCCGTGCCCAATCTTTCCTAGAAGAACACACCGTTTTCTCAAGAATCCTTTTGATTTCCCTGTTAGATATTTCAACTTGTCCGCTGGTTTGGGGATGATACGGTGTTCCTACACGATAAGTCACATCATATTTCATTAGTAAGGAATCTAAATAACGATCGCAAAAATGTTTACCTCCATCGCTGATAATAGCTCATGGGGTTCCAAAACGGGTAAAAATATTCTTCCGTAGGAACTTCATAACGCTTTTAGCATCATTATTTGGCAACGCCACTGCTTCCACCCATTTAGACACATAATCCACTGCCATCAAGATGTACTAGTTTGAGCCAGATTTTGGAAATGGACCCATAAAGTCGATTCCCCATACGTCAAATAACTCAACTTCTAAGATGTTTTGTAGTGGCATCTCATTTCTCTTGGAAAGGTTACCTGTTCTTTGACATCTATCACAAGTAGAAATAAAATTAAAAGCATCTTTGAATAGGTTAGGCCAATAAAAACCGCATTGAAATACCTTAGCTGCTGTTTTGGAGTGTCCAAAATGACCACCACATTCAAGAGTATGACAATGTTTTAGAATATCATTCATTTCATGCTCAGGAACACATTGCCTAATAATCTGATCAGCACATAATCTAAACAAGTATGGGTCTTCCCAAAAATAATACTTAACATCATAAAAGAATTTCTTCTTTTGCTGATATGTCAAATTTGAGGGAATTATTTCACAAGCTAGATAGTTGGCTATATCAGCACACCATGGCATTTGAGTTGCAAAGACCGCGTACAGTTGTTCATCAGGAAATGATTCATTGATTGAGCACTCATTATCAGTAATTCTCTCTAATTCCAGTCCAGAGAGATGGTCAGCTACCACATTCTCAGCACCTTTCTTATCTCGAATTTCAAAATCAAATTCCTGCAAAAGTAGCACCCATCTAATTAGTCTTGGTTTGGCGTCTTTCTTTTGAAGGAGATACTTTATAGCTGAATGGTCAGTGAAAACTATTATTTTATTTCCTATCAAATAAGAACGAAATTTATCAAAAGAAAAAACAATAGCTAAAAGCTCATTTTCAGTGGTTGCATAATTAAGCTGCGCATCATTTAAAGTCCGACTAGCATAATAGATAACATGCAACTTTTTGTCCTTTCTTTGTCCAAGAACCGCTCCCACTGCGACGTCACTCGCGTCACACATCAATTCAAATGGCAACTCCCAATTTGGTGATGCCATAATTGGTGCCGATGTAAGCTCCTTTTTCAATCTATTAAAAGCAATTAAACACTCTTCGTTAAAATCAAAAGGCTTATCTTTGGCTAACAAATTACAAAGAGGTTTAGTGATTTTAGAGAAATCTTTGATGAACCGGCGGTAAAATCCCGCATGCCCAAGAAAGCTTCTTACTCCCTTAATCGAGGTTGGAGGTGGTAGTTTTTCAATTACTTCAATTTTCACTTTATCCACCTCAATGCCGTGCTCTGAAATCTTGTGACCTAGAACAATTCCTTCCTGCACCATAAAATGACACTTTCCCCAATTTAAGACTAATTAGTCTCTTCACATCTTTGTAAGACTCGGGAAAGGTTAGTTAGACAATGATCAAAAGAGGAACCAAAAACAGAAAAATCATCCATAAAAACTTCAATAAAATCCTCAATCATATCAGAAAAGATAGCCATCATACACCTTTGAAAAGTCGCTGGTGCGTTACACAGGCCGAATGGCATTCTTCTATAAGCAAAGGTACCATATGGACATGTAAATGTAGTTTTCTCTTGGTCCTCCGGTGCGATGGGAATCTGTAAATAACCTGAATATCCATCTAGAAAGCAATAATATTTATATCCTGCAAGTCTTTCAATCATTTGATCCACAAAAGGTAAGGAAAAATGGTCTTTACGTGTTGCATTGTTAAGTTTCCTAAAATCAATACATACACGCCAACCTGTTACTGTTCTAGTTGGTATTAGTTCATTATTTTCATTGGCTACAACAGTAATTCCCCCTTTCTTAGGCACAACTTGTGTAGGACTAACCCAATTGCTATCTGAGATAGGATATATAATTCCTGCATCTAAAAGTTTGATGACTTCCTTCTTCACAACTTCCTTCATACTAGGATTTAATCTTCGTTGAGGTTCAATTGAAGGTTTGTGATTTTCTTCCATTAAAATTTTATGCATGCACAAAGAAGGGCTAATCCCCTTAATGTCAGCTATTGTCCAACCTATAGCTCTAATATGTGATCTTAGAACATGCAATAATTTTTTTTCTTGTTCCTTAGTCAAATCAGCAGCTATGATTACAGGAAGAGTAGAAAAATCTCCTAAAAAGGCATACCTGAGATGAGCTGGAAGTTGCTTGAGCTCTAATGTAGGAGCTCTAACAATGGAAGGTATTGCAGGGGTTGATTCCTTCTCAAGTTTCTCAAACACTTGCTTCATTTCAGCATAGGTCTTATCAAGACCTTTCTTTGATCCACCTTTTTTATATCCTACCACCTGTATCTCATCAATCTCCACTAACTCATTAGAGCACAAAAATTCAGGTTGATTTAAAGTTTCTTCCACACATTCATCAATAATATCAACCCGATTACAATCAGAAAAATCAGAGGGGTATTTAGAAGCATTAAAAACATTAAAAGTTACCTCTTCTTGTCCCACTCTCAATGTCAACTTACCTTGTTCTACATCAATTAAGGCGCATCCAGTGCGGAGAAAAGGTCTTCCTAAAATCAGTGGTACTTCTCCTTCCTCTTCCATGTCAAGAATTATAAAATCAAGAGGAAAGATGAATTTTTCGATTTTGACAAGAATGTCTTCAATTACACCCAAAGGATGTCTGATCGATCTATTCGCTAGCTGCAATGACATGGTGGTGGGTTTAACTTCCCCCAATCCTAATTTTTTAAACAAAGAAAAGGGAATTAAATTTATGCTAGCACCAAGATCACATAAAGCTTTACTACTCTCATTATTTCCTATTTTGCAATCAATAATAAAACTCCCTAGATCTTTTAGTTTTTGAGGTAGTTTTCTCTGAATAATGGCACTGTATTCAGCTGTCAACTTCACCGTCTCATATTCTTCTAACCTTCTCTTTTTGGTAAGAATTTCCTTCAAAAATTTAGCATATGATGGCATTTTCGCTAAAGCCTCTGCAAAAGGAATATTAATGTGCAACTTTTTAAAGATATCTAAAAATTTAAGGAAATTCTTATCTTCTTTATACTTTTGAAGTCGTTGAGGAAAAGGAACCGGTGGAACATAAGGCTTGACTTGCTCGGATTCCTTTTTTTTTTCATATCATCTTCTTCCTTCTTGTCATTGCTGTCTGTTTTTTCCTTTTTTGATACATCAGCTTCCTTATTCGTTTGCTCTTCTAGCTCTCTACCATTCCTCAATGTAACTGCCTTCAATTGTTCCTTTGGATTTGTCTCTGTATTGCTCGGTAAATTACCTTGAGTTCTATTTGTCATGGCTTGTGCCAATTGACCAATTTGAAGCTCTAAATTCTTGATAGAGGCTTGTTGATTTTGAAATGTAGTCTTGGTATCGACCATGAAATCTGTTGTTGCTTTGGTCAGGTTAGCAACTAAATCTTCCAATGAAATTTTCTTCTCTTGCTGCTGAAATCCAGGTGGAGGTCTTTGCACATTCTGCTAGTTAGTCCATGAGAAATTAGGGTGATTTCGCCATCCAGGGTTGTACGTGTTAGAATATGGGTTGTGCTGTTGGCGGCCCTGATTAGCTAAATAATGAGCTTGCTCCGAATTTGGCTGATTAAAAGATACCTCCTCTTGGCACTCATTGGTTCCATGTTGTCCACCACACGTTTCACATACCTGCACATAAGAATGAACAGCATTTAGTCCTAATTTATCAACTTTACTAACTAAAGCATCTATTTTAATATTAAGAGCAGAAATAGCATCAATTTCTAGAACTCCATTGGGTTTCTTGAGGGTGCTTCTATCGGAAGAGTTGTACATATAGTTGTTCATTGCGATTTCCTCAAGAAGCTTCATTGCATCATCCATTTCTAGTCCCATAAAAGCTCCTCCTGTTGCTGCATCTACCAGGATTCGAGTGTTGGGATGGAGACCAGTGTAAAAATTCAGCACTAACATCCAATCTGCTATTCCATGATGTGGACATTTCCTCAAAAGATCTTGAAATCTCTCCCAAGTATCATATAAAGCTTTAGACTCTCATTGTGTAAAGTTATTGATTTCAGACCTTAACTTTGCCGTCTTTGCTGGCGGAAAGAATTTTGTTAAGAATCTCTTAGCTAGATCATTCCAATTAGTAATTGTCCTTGCTGGCAGAGATTCCAACCAAATCTGAGCCTTGTCTCTAAGTGTGAAAGGAAAGAGTCTTAGTCTAATTGCCTCATCAGAAGCTCCGTTAGTCTTAAATGTACCACAAATAGCCAAAAATCTTGAAATATGCAAATTTGGATCTTCAGTGGTCAATCCTCCAAATTGACATGAATTTTGAAGCATAGACAGTATAGATGACTTAATCTCAAAGTTGTTAGCTTCAATAGTAGGTTGCACAATGCTTGATGTTGCTCCTTCAACAGTTGGGGTCGAATAATCGCGCAATGCGCGTCTGGCTGGCTCCCCCATTACTATATCCTTTTTCGGTTCTTTCTTTTCTCTTTGTTCCCTTAATCTAGCTTTGAAGGTGCGCTCAATTTCAGGATCAAATGGCAATAGTTCAAAACTTTTTGATCTTCTCATACACCTACAAAACAAAATCAAGAGAGAAATTAAAATAAAATAAAATAAAATGAAATCTAAAGTAACAGTAAATTATTTGGTATTGATATTAATCTAATTAGTCCCCGGTAACGCCCACAGATAATAGTAGCCTACTTTGAATGCCATCAAAGCCACTTGGTATAATTACATTTTAATTAACTAGCATATGCCATTATCTATCCATATATTAAAAAGATAGAAGTTTTGAAGGATATTATGCTAGGTGTAAGACATTGAGATTGCCACATGGGTTATGAAAATTTAGAAAACTAACTTAAAAAAAAAGAAAAAAAGACAGAAAGTGCATTCTCACCTCATAAGTTACTCCATTGCCGAGCTTCACCTGAGTTATAAACTTTCTATCTATTGCGCTAGCAGCAACAGAAAGTGCCCAAGGAGCAAAATTTGCCAGTGTTTTGACAAAGGACCTCTATAAGATCAAAATTGTTGAACAAACTTAGAAAAATCTTCCCTAACACTGTTTAATTCTCCGTCCAAGGAAAATACCAGAAAAAACCCAACATCCTAAAGCATATCAAACAAATCAATGCATAAAGAAAAAAAAACATATATATACCAAAAACACCCTACAAACAGAAGAGTACCCAGTCACAAGGAGGCTCCAAACACTCCAAATAGAAGCAAGAACATAAAGATCAATACCATCAAAACCGAAAACAAGAAAAGAAAGATGGAGAATCTAAACAGCCAAACAGAAGCAAGTAACCAGATTTAGTTAACTCGCAAGAAATTGGCAAGAATTGGGCCACGCCAGTCTGTTAAATTGTTTAATAACAATCCGACGGTCATTATCCAACTTCCCTATGTAAACAACATTGGGACCCTTTTCACCGTGCTTAGATATAATATTATCGGAAGAGAAACTACTGTTAAAAATAATGCAAAAACTTCTTAAGTCAGTATTTTACTGCTTACGTGTCTACTGGTTTTTACTTGGTCAATAAATTAGCTGTTATAGTCCTAGTCAAAATGAGTTTGTTAGTAGTTGTCTTAATTTCAGGAGAGTTTTTCTGATCGTGGGTTTGTTCTTTCTTTTTCTTATTTTTAGTTATCTTTTCAACTGTATTTAAGAAGACTTTCAGCTCAATAAAAATCATCCAAGTTCATTATTCAGTTGCTGCATATTTGTGTTCTTGCCTCTGTTTTCTATTCTAAGCTCTGTTATCTTTAACATCTGGTATCAGAGCCTCTACTAAGGCCTGAGTTTTTTTTTAAATGGCAAGTACTAACACATAGAATGGAGTGAATATCTCACAACCAGCAATTCCAATTTTTCAGGGTAGCAACTATGATGTCTGGAGCACAAAGATGAAAACTCTTTTTATTTCTCAAGACTTATGGGATTTGGTAGAGAAAGGCTACAAGGAAGAAGGTGCAACAGCTGATTCTTTGAAGGATTTGCGAAAGAAGGATGCCAAAGCTCTGTTCTTCATTCAACAAGGAGTAGATGACGCTGTGTTTTCCTCCCGAATTTCAGCTGCAACAAAAGTAAAAGAAGCATGGGATGCTCTCATGAATGGGTATCAAGGCACAACAAAGGTACTTACTGTCAAGCTTTAAACACTTCGTAGAAAGTTTAAAAGCTTCTAAATGAAAGATGGAAAAACCATAGATGAGTGTTCCAACAATCTTATGGGTATAGTTAATCAAATGAGGAAGTATGGAGAGAAGATGACTGATCAAAAGGTTATTGAGAAATTACTGCGAAGTTTGACACGAAAGTATGATTCAGTTGTATCGGCAATAGAAGAATCCAGAGACTTAACAGTCTTAACAATTGATGAACTATTGGGTTCTTTGCAATCTCATGAAGATCGATACAAAAGCTATGAGGAGAGCTCTTTTGAGAAGGCATTGCAGACTAAGTTACGATTTTCAAATATTGAGCATGACCATGGGGGCAGCAGTAGCAACACAAATCGTGGAGGTTATTCATTTCGAGGAAAAAGAGGAGGCAGAGGTACCAGAGGTAGTGGACAATTAAGTGACATAAATCAACAATCCAACGGTGAAGGTAAAACTCAAAACCGTAAATTTAGGTGTTATTATTGTAAAAAAATTGGTCATATTGAGAAGTATTATCGTTTAAAAGAAAGAGATGAAAAGCAAGCAAATTTTTCTGAAGAAAATGATGAGGATGAGTCTGAATGTTTATTTCTTGCTTGCTATGCTACTAATATTTGCTCTTCAGATATGTGGTATATGGATAGTGGTAGTAGCAGCCATATGACGGCAAATTTGGCAGCGTTTGTTAGCTTGGACAGGTCAGCTAGAACAAGTGTGAAAACGGCTGACGGAACGATTCGTAAAACAGAAGGAAAAGGAGTGGTGAAACTGAATTCTTGCAGAGGCAGCTGCATCAAGGATGTTCTTTATGTTCCGGATTTGGACTTAAACTTATTGAGTGTTGGGCAATTCTTGAGAGAAGGGTACTCATTGCTCTTTGAAGATTTATCATGTTCTGTTTTTACAGATAAAAGTAAGGAGAAGTTGCTGCTCAAGGTTACCATGGAGAAGAATAATATGTTTCCCATCACTTTAAGTGATGAGAATCAAGCCCTTACTGTCTCTGTAGACAATGACAATTAGATTTGGCACCATAGGTATGGCCACTTGAATTTCAAAAGCTTGAGATTTATGTCTGATCAAGATTTAGTGTATGGATTACCTTCCATTCAACATGAAAATGATGTATGTGAAAGTTGTGCACTTGGGAAACAACATAGGGATTCTTTTCCAAAAGGGCATGCGAGGAGAGCAACAGAACCTCTTGAGCTTGTTCATGCTGATGTTTGCAGCCCAATGCAAACTCCCTCTCTGGATAATAACATATATTTTCTTATGTTTGTTGATGATTATAACAGGATGACGTGGGTGTATTTCCTTAAGCGTAAACCAGATGTGTTGTCCACCTTCAAGAAATTTAAGTTTCTTGTTGAAAAATAAAGCGGGTATAACTTGAAGACTTTGCGAATAGACCGTGGTGGAGAATTTATGTCCAATGCATTTGAAAAACTTTGTGAAGATTGTGGAATTTAGAGACAACTGACAGCAAACTACACACCCCAACAAAACGGAGTGGCGAAAAGGAAGAACAAAAGTCTTGTTGAGATGGCAAAATGCATGCTTAAAGCAAAAAATCTTCCCAAGTACTTATGGGCTGAAGCAGTGCACACAGCAGCTTATATTTTAAATCGAAGTCCTATAACGGTATTGCACAGTCAAACACCATTTAAAGCATGGAATGGATGGAAGCCTACGGTAACCCATTTTAAAGTTTTTGGATGCATTTCCTATGTTTATACTCCATCACAACAACGGAGTAAGCTTGATGATAATAGTATTAAATGCATCTTTGTGGGTTATAATGCTAATACTAAAGGCTATCATTTTTATGATCCAATTGCTAAAAAGCTTATCATTAGTCGTGATGCTTTGTTTGATGAGAAAAATGCATGGAATTGGGATGAGAAATAGGGGTGTTCAGAATTATTTCACATGGAGGAAGCAAGTATTGAAGAAATTAGTGGTGATCAAAATTCAGGTTCTTCAACTTCAACGAACCCATCCAGCCCTTCGGATTCACCTGCATCAACAACAAATTCTTCTAATCTTACGAGCGGTGCATCATCAAGTGGATCTTCTACACCTCCAAGAAAATGGGGTTCATTGCTGGAAACTTATCAAAGAACAGAAAGATGTCAACTTGCTGAGATTGAAGAGCCAAATTGCTTTGAAGATGCAGTGGTTTCAAAGGAATGGCTCGTTGCGATGGATGCGGAAATGCAGTCTTTGGAAAGAAATCAAACGTGGGAACTGGTTGAACTACCTAAAGGCAAAAAAGTGGTTGGGTTGAAATGGGTCTATAAACTCAAATTCAAACCTGATGGCTCAATTCAGAAACACAAAGCAAGATTAGTGGCTCGTGGGTACATGCAAAAAGAAGGGATTGATTTCGAAGAAACATTTTCTCCGGTGGCTAGATTTGATACAATTAGAATAATTTTTGCTGTAGCTGCTCATTACAAATGGAATGTGTATTAATTTGATGTGAAATCAGCTTTTTTGAATGGTGTTTTGGATGAGGAAGTGTTTGTGGAACAGCCAGCAGGGTATGAAGTTAAAGTTGAAGAAAAGAAAGTTTATCGCCTCAAAAAAGCTTTATACGGGCTCAAGCAAGCTCCAAGGGCTTGGTACGCCAGAATTGATGGGCATTTCACTAAAAATGGCTTTGAAAAAAGTACAAGTGAGCCAACTTTGTATGTAAAGACAAATAGGGCTGGTGAGTTACTTATTGTTTGTCTTTACGTAGATGATTTAGTTTATACTAGTAATAATGCTAGTTTGATTGCTGAATTCAAAAAGCTTATGATTGGTGAGTTTGATATGACTGATATGGGATTGATGAATTATTTTTTGGGGTTAGAAATACAACAATGTGCTGCTGGAATTTTTGTTTGTCAGTAGAAATATATAAGAGATCTTCTTGAGAAGTTCAAACTACAAGATTGCAATCCTGTGAAGACTCCCAAAGCGACAAACCAAAAATTTAGCATTAAAGATGGAGAAGAAAAGGCTGATGCAAGTGTTTATCGTAGCTTAATTGGTAGCTTACTTTATCTCACCAACACCCGACCTGACATTCTACAAGCAACGAGTCTGTTGTCAAGATTTATGCAAACTCCAAGTAAGGTGCATTATGGGGCAGCAAAAAGAATTATGCGATACTTAAAGGGAACAAGTTCTTATGGTCTTTGGTACAACAGTGATAATTTACATTAGTGTGCCTTCTCGGATAGCGATTGGGCAGGTTCGGTTGATGATCGCAGAAGTACCACAGGCTACATTTTCAGTCTTGGGTCAAGTGCAATATCATGGAGTTCAAGGAAGCAAACTTCTACAGCTCTTTCGTCATCAGAAGCTGAGTATATGGCTGTAACTTCAGCAGCATGCCAAGCAGTATGGTTGCAACGAATTTTGAAGGATGTGAAGCAACAATAGAATGTGACTACAATTTATTGCGACAATCAATCCACTATCGCTATGACGAAGAATCCTGTTTTTCATAGTCGAACAAGGCATATTGAAATGCGTCATCACTTCATCAGAGAATTGGTAGCAAAAGGAAGTATTGAGATTGCTTATTGCAACACAGATGAGCAGCAAGCTGATATGTTCACAAAGCCTCTTCCCTTGGCAAAGTTTGAGTATTTTAGAGATTTAATTGGTGTTGCAGATTTCTGCATTAAGGGTGTATGTTAGAAATAATGCAGAAACTTCTTAAGTCAGTATTTTACTACTTACGTGTCTATTGGTTTTTCCTTGGTCAATAAATTAGCTGTTAATAAAATCAATTGGTAATTCATCCCTAATGATCATCCTAATTAAAATTTATGTTCACGATTTCGAGACATAAAAGAAAGACGCAGTCACAATTTAAGTTTTTTTTTTTAATTTATTTTCTTTTATATATACATATAATAAAATATAAAACCAGCCGGATTCTAACGTAGCAAAAATACCTCAAAACGAAAAAATTTTATTTCAAGTTGAAAAGTTTCCTATTCACTAAGGTAACAAACAATTTATATGAAAAAAATAAAAAAAATTACAATAATACCCCTAAAACTTCAAATTGAAAAACGGAAGTTCAAACGTTATTTTTGAAGCACGAAATTGGCTATTACGGGAGACTAAGTTTTGTAAAATTTGACCGGCTTGAAATGAGATTTCCGGAAACATATAATAATAAGCAAACGGACACCTGTAGCAAAAGTTATAACAAAAATAATAATTAATGACAATTGGCCCGTTCAACTCGCTCCAAATACTGAAAACCCAACTTGTCCGCATCAGATTTCTTCCAAATATTTTAATTCCCTCCAAAACTTAAAATAAAAAATATTTCCACTAAAATTTTTCAAATTTTTTTCTTAATTTGCTCTAAAAAAACATTTAATTAATAAGATAATTATATACTTATATAATTATATTATATATTAATTAATAAAATTTTATTAATATAATAATTGTATATAATTATATTATTAAAATATATTTTCAATTACTCACATAAATATTGTGCTAAATACAGATAAATATTAGTTGAGTAACGCTAAAAATAAAAGAAATTAAAATTTTATTATAAATAATTATATATAATTTTATTTTTAATTTACATATTCATGTAGGTATTGTGATAGAAATAGATGTGTATTAGTCGAGTGACACTAGAAGCAAATGAAATTAATTGATAAAATGATTATATAATAAATTATTTAGTTATATATAATTACATTATTAAAATAAATCAATTATTCAAATATATATTGTGTCAAAATAGATAATTACTAATTGAGTGATACTAAATATAAATGAAATTAATTGATAAGCTAATTATATATACAGTATCGGCTGATTATATGGTTAGAATCCATCCATATATATTATTTTGGCTCAGTTATTATACTCAATTTCACTAAATTTGACTTAATAGTTAAAAGTTATTAATTAATATTATATTTAATAACTATAAGGGTGAATGTAAAAGTAGAATTAAAAGTAAATAAAATTAATTGGTAAAGTGATTGTGTATATAAATATTTATAAAAAAAAATTAAGTAGTGGTTGAGTGACATTAAAGTTAAATTAAATTAAATACAAATTAGTAAAATTTAATTATATATAATTAAATTATTAAGTTACAACTCAATTACTCATATATGTATTGTGCCAAAATATATAAGTATTAGTTGAGTGATACTAAAAACAAATGAAATTAATTGGTAAGATAATTATATAATTATATAATTACATGAATTGAATTGGTAAATTTCATTATATATAATAATTATTATATATAATTATATTATTAATTTATATGCTCAATTATTCATGTAGCTATTGTACAAAAAATATATATGAGTACTAGTTGAATGATACTAAGAATAAATGAAGTTAATTAGTAAGGTGATTATATACTTATATAGTTATATTAATTATTAAAATTTAATTACATATAATTAAATTATTAACTTACAATAGATAAATATTAGTTGAGTGATATTAAAAGTAAATGAAATTAATTAGTAAAATGATTATATACTCATATAATTATATTAATTAGTAAAATTTCATTGATATAATAATTATATTTGTGTGTGTATATAAATATTTGTACAAAATGAAAAATTATGTAATAGTTGAGTAATACTAAACGAAAATTAAATTAAATATATGTTATTTTAATTGCACATTCATATAGATATGATAATTAAATTTATCTTATTAATAATCAAAATATTTATTTTAATTTATTAACTATTTATTATATTAATTTTATACATTAAAATATTTAATACAAATAATTATAAAAGTTTCAAAAAAATATAAATAATTATGAAGTTAAATTTATATAATAATGATATAATAGAAATTATAAATAATATTTATATATAAATTACTAATATTATATATAATAATTAATAAATATCGGTTATTTCAGTCCAATTCAGTACAGAACAGTTCGGTACGGTTCAATACGGTTCTCGATTCGGTTCCAGTACAATTCGGTTCGGTTTTAATCAAAAAGTCAACAGTACAATTCGGTTCAGTTCTACTAAAAAAAGTCAACGGTACAATTCGGTTCTGGATCCTTTTTTTCGGTATTTCGGTTCGATACAGGAATATCCAGAACCGTGTACACCCCTACTTTGTTGTAGTTTGTTGTTAATTAATTAGTTTAATGTAGTTTAATCTGTTCGTTAATTAGTTCAATGTAGTTTAATATGTTCCAATTTAATTTGTTTCAATTATATACTTTGTTGTATTTTAATATGTGAATTAATTATATTAATGTTTAATATGTTGGTTGTTAATACAAATTAATAATTAATTAATTTGTAATTAAATTTGTTCTAATATGTTTGACTATATTGTATGATTTGAATATATTGCAATTCGGTGTCTAAATAGAGAGTCTCTAATTTAGAGACCGAATTGCAATTCGGTCTCTAAATTAGAGACCGAATAATATTTCGGTCTCTAAAATAGAGACCGAAATCTTATTCGGTCTCTAATCTAGAGACCGATTAGAGACCGAATAAGATTTCGGTCTCTATTTTAGAGGCCGAAATATTTTTTGGTCTCTAATTTAGAGACCGAATAAATATTCGTCTCTAATTTAGAGACCGAATTGCAATTCGGTCTCTAAATTAGAGACCGAAAAATATTTAGGCCTCTAAAATAGAGACCGAAATCTTATTCGGTCTCTAATTTAGAGACCGATTATGAATACGGTCTCAAATTAGAGACCGAATAAATATTCGGGATTTAATCCCTTTGCCCTCTTCTTTTTACCTTCTCTTTCTTTTTCCCCTTCCCGCCCCCATCTCGGATTCGCCGCCTCCCCACTCCGGTGCCACAGCTGTCCGGTCTTCCTACCGCCGTCGTTGCCCAGCTCCGTCCGTCGCCTCCCCTCCCCTCCGGCCCCCCTCCGCTCTCCTCCTTGCTCCCTTCTCTCCTTCTTCCCCCTCCCTTTCTTCCCTGGGCTCGTTGTGCTCCCTTCCGGAGCGCCGCTTCCTCCCCGCCGGCAGCCAGTCCTTCTTTCTCCCCCTTCGACGCCGCTGCTCCGCCCCCCCCCCCGACGCCGTCGCCGGCCAAATCTGCCATTTGAGGTAATTTTTTTTCTGCCATTTTTTTATTTTCGTTTGGTATTTTATTTATTTGTATTTTTAAATAATGATTTTGTTCATAGTAGAGCCCATTAATTTTCCGACCAATATTATTCCTATAATGAAATTAGAGCCCATTAATTTGATTTTGCAATTCCAGATTTCTCAGTCATAGTAGTTTTTTTTCTGCCATTATTATTTCTTTCCAAATTTAACACACATATGCACTTATTAAATGTATAGTTGATTAATAGAATTCTTAGATGGTGTATGGTGTTCCTGTAGATATTCTAATAGAATTCTTAGAATTCTTTGCAAATTTAACACGCATATGCACTTAAATTTTCTCCTCTGTAGATATTTTATGGACAAATTCAATATATACAGACTAATATTTATTTTTGCATAAAAAGGTATGAGATTATTAAGGGATTGATAAATGGCTTTTTTTTTTTCCCTTAGCATGAAAGAGTTCTCTGATACCATTTTGAGTACATTTTAAAAGGCCCATAGGATGGGATGGAAAGCAAAAGTATGAGAGCCCACATGAACATGATGATGTAGGGTTCCAAATACTTTTTCTAAATAATTATAATTTATAAAATTCAATCAGATACTTTTCCATTCAAAACTAATTTTTGTAAATCAATTCACCAAATATTTCCTTGTTGAGTTAATTTATTTGTAAAATATATCTATACACATTTGATGAAATTTGAGTTAAGTATGAAGGGATACTACGGCATAATGTGTGTGTAGATATTAAGGGGTTGGTCTCATGTTCATTTCATGAATATTTGCAAATTAATCAATATATTTTAGTTTAGTTGAAGGAGCATTTGTATTTCAAGGTCACAATTATTTATTTTTACATTTATTGTTAACTGTAGTATTAGTTAAATGAGCTGAATTTAGTTAGAGACAAATAATGAAAAAGCAAGCATTGATGTATATATGCCTTGGTTGGCACTAGAAAATAAATAGATAAAACTAAAAAATTATGGAAAAAGGTTTTAAGTTTTTAAATTATAATGCAAATTGTAGTTAGTTTACATTAGACATTTTCATATTTGCTTACTTTACCATTATATAAATGTTTTATATATCTAAATTATGATTTATTTGTCATTGCATGTACCTACGACAACTGTGCTCGGGTCGGCGTTAACCTGTTGTACGTGTCGAACCGGCGCAACTTACCGACAGTTTTGCTCGAGGTAAGTGTGTTATGTATTAAAAATATATTTTTGAAAATGTATTAAACTTGGTTATGAATTTTCAATGGCATCTACATGTTTGAGATGTGTTGTTTTAATGAGATAAAGATGTGTAAGTCATTGTCATGTTGTAATTCGACATTAACAACTATGCAATTATTCATGATACCGTAATAACAGCATATGATTTTGAGGGATAATTTCACAACTGTTGATGATGAAGTTATCCGTTAAATTTCGA
The DNA here is from genome assembly GCA_947683425.1 of Excoecaria cochinchinensis. Lineage (NCBI taxonomy): Eukaryota > Viridiplantae > Streptophyta > Magnoliopsida > Malpighiales > Euphorbiaceae > Excoecaria > Excoecaria cochinchinensis. Next base: position 6,616,597 of record CANTUQ010000069.1, read on the forward strand.
TGATTGAGGTGGATGGGAAAATTTCTTATTGCATTGATTTTGTTTTGGAGTTGCGATTGGTTGACATTTTATCGAAGTGTTTAATTTGCTACTGTTTTGCAGGGGGGATATGAACCCGTATAGGGGAAACTCTGTCCATTTTTCTTTAAAATTTTTATAAAATTAATTTGGAAAAATGAATGAATGTCAGTATTAATTGAATTGCATGTACAAATAATAATTGATGGGCCGGTTTTTTATTCGATACGTGCCTCTATACGTGCCTCCCTTTTCCTAGCCTTAGACGGGATAAAATGGATTGGTTGGCAGTTTGCAAGGTTAAACCCAGGGGCATATATGAGATGAAAGCAACAAGACAAAATAAATGAATTGGAAAGCGAATTTGATTCTAATTATTCGGAAAATGAAGATAATGGTGATAATAATGCAGATGATAGCGCATAATTATTCGCCCATGTGAGTAAAACCAATAATTTTAATATAATTAGTTAATTTATGTTTCAATTGACTTACATATGGTAGACATTTGCATTATTGACTGTGTTAATCATGTATACGTAATAATTTAATTGCTAATTATGATTGTGAATATTTTCAGGACAAAACATAAATAACAAGAGGCGGGCGGGATCGATGCCACCTCCCAGGGCTAGGATGCGCATGTCCACATTAGGAGCGGACAGTCTAGGGGAGGGAACATCTCCTACATCAGCACCTCCCCATGTGGGCATGGCATCTTCGTCGCCAGTGCATCCAGCCCTGCAATCAACGGCTGCTACCACGTCTACCGAGGTGCCTAGTTCGGATAATCAGTCCGAGCCATCGCCGCGATCGCCTGACACTGTTGAAGGTCCATTGCCTGGTTCGGTTGGCGCTGATGGGCGAACGTATGTTGTCATTGCTGGAAAATAGTGAGTTACTAAATTTTCTGTTTTATTTTTACTCTGTAATAGTAAAATTCATCACACAATTACATTTTCGTTGTAATCCAGATTTATTCCCTCTGGTATATGCTCCCGCACGATGACTGGTTCATTCAAGGAAAGGTTTGAATTTAATGGGTATTTGTGGAAAAATATATCACAGGAGACGAAGATGTTCTACTTCTAAGAGTTTAAGGTAAATAACTTATTTAAATTATTTCGACTATGTGTATCTCTAATCTTTTATAATTTAAATTGTATAGTAATATTGGGAATATATATATATCATGTTTAACCGTTTTTTTCTTTTAAATCCTGTAGAAAGCTATTTATTAGAATTCTTCAATCGATCACCTCGTTTACGGCGTGTGGGAGGGACGAGCGCGTGTTCGTTACAAGGGTTATCTTAATAAGTTGCACGCAAAAGGTGAACGCCCAAGGTATATAAGTGAAGAGACTTGGGCAAACTGGATGCAGTACTAGTCATCAGCCGAAGCCGTTACCATCGCCGATCGGAATTCCACTAATAGGAGGGGAGGACCAGAGGGGCCTAGTGTTTCCTTACACACTGGAGGAACATTGTCTCTTTCGTGAGCATGCTGACAGACTTGTAAGTACTCAAATATTATTAGATACTTACTGCATTAAGAATTTATTCACTGCAATAGTTGCAATAGTTGATAATAATCATATAGTTTGATTGAATGAAGGAGGATGGGCAATAAATTGTGTAAGGAGTTTGATATGGATTGTTGTGGGTGATAATATAAATGTAAATGTATTTTCTTGATGTTTGAACAGGTGGTTTGCTAAATGTTTAGGGAAAATTCTGCCGAAATTTTATTAAATTATAGACAATTGTTATAGTGTCATGAATCATAATTGTATTATGTCTATTGCAACTCTTAATAATAATGATATAGTTTGATTGAATGAAGGAGGATGGGCAATAAATTGTGTAAGGAGTTTGAAATGTATAGGTAAATGTATTTTCTTGATGTTTGAACAGGAAGTTTGTTAAATATTTAGGGAAAACTCTGTCGAAATTTTATTAAATTATAGACAAGTGTTATAGTGTTACGAATCATAATTGTATTATGTCGGCATTAAAATAACAATACATATCCCTGTGTATTCTTGTTATGCATTAGGTTTAATACAAACTTACAGACAAATCTGTCAATTAGTTTTTAACCTAAAAGTTGTTTACAGGAGTCTACTATGGGCCGGCAACCTTATCCTCATGAGGTGTTTTTACACACTCATACTCGGAAGCATGACGGTGTGACATTCGTCAGCGATCATGCCAGACAGGTTCATGTATGCTAATTTCAAAACTTAATATTCAGTTTCGTATAACCTATTAGTTTTATTTTACTATTACATAACATTCGGACAATTTTAATTACAGGAGCGAGTAGTTGAGACTCTTCAGAGTCAGCAGACAGACGGCGACAATATTGATCACACTCGAGTATATTATGAGGTTGTTGGTGGTCGGGATCGCCGTGGACGGGTATTCGGTTTGGGTTCCTAAGCGAATGTTTGTTATTCGCATGCGTCATCCTCCTCCACGGCTACAGCTAGTAGGCTTGCGGCAACTACAAATGAGGTCATTGAGCTTCGCGGCACGGTCGACGTACTGATGGACCGTATTAATAGGTTAGAGGACTTCATTAGTCGTAGATTACCTACTGACCCGCCATCTACTGATCGTCCGCAGACTCCTCCACCTTAGTTATTATTTTTGCACTTGTGTTTTTTTTTATTTGTAATGTCACAAATACTTTTTATATATTATTAATACATTATAAAATACAATATTTTTAAATCTATTTATTGTTTATTAAATTTTTTTCCATTACATAAAATTAAGGAATTTTTAAATTTAACATTATTTATTCATTTTTCACATATTTAAAAAAAAAATTGTATTTTAAAATTAGAGACGGAAAACTATTTTCCGTCTCTAAAATTAGAGACCGAATAGCAATTTCCATCTCTATTTTTAGAGACGGAAAGCGTCGTTCCGTCTCTAAAAATAGAGACCGAAATATTCTTCCGTCTCTATTTTTAGAGACGAAAAACAGTTTTCGGTCTCTATTTTTAGAGACGAAAAATAGTTTTTCGTCTCTATTTTTAGAGACGAAAAACAGTTTTCCGTCTCTATTTTTAGAGACGGAACAATGCTTTTCGTCTCTAAAAATAGAGACGGAAAACTGTTTTCCGTCTCTAAAAATAGAGATGGAGCATTTTGGTCTCTAATTTTTAGAGACCGCCGAAATAGAGACGGAAATTTTCCGTCTCTATTTTCGATTAGAGACGGAATTCGGTCTCTATTTTCCGTCTCTATTTTGCATTTTTCTTGTAGTGGATGACTATTCAAATTTCCGAGTTGTCAATCGGATTAAGCCACCTGAAAAATACGAAATTCGACGAATTTTCGACAAGAGAGACTCTGACGGTCAAGTCAGGAAATTGAGACCTGAAAAAACACGAAATCCGGCGAGTTTTTGACAAGAGAGACTCTGACGGCCAAGTCAGGAAATTGACAAGAATGGGAAAATATTGTGATATATTGAGAAAATTCTAGGAGACTTCAACATACCTTGATTCCACCTTTTATAGAGTTTTTTTGTTTTCTCTATATTGGAATAGGAAACAAATTCTAAATAGGAGAGAACTCTTCTGAATCATTGATTTGTGCTTGACTCCTGATTTATAGGGATCTGATTAAATAGCTCCAGACAATTTCTATTAAAATGAGATTAAAATCTTCTGAATAATCTGAAGATCTCCACAAATAATAACTTTCTAAATGCTAATTGCGAGTTGTTGAGATAAACCAAGCTTTTGATGTGGAGAATATGCGGATGAGCTCGATTACCGGACGCAAGGATAGAGTCTCCGGTTATCATAAGTCCCCCCTAGTGTATGACATTTATGTCAGATATTTGGGTGGCAATTCAAATTTAAATAGGTAACTGCCAGGCACGTGGCACATTAAAAGGACATGATGATGGGACAAGCTGCGCCTTGTCTGACATGTTTCGATGGCGAGAGCAGTTATAAAAGAAGCAAAAAGACTTGAACTCCACACTAGTGTCATGATGGGCTCCAAGTTTCACGCCAGAAGTTATGATGACTGACACAGTCACTCATTCATAGCCACATGTTTAATTTTTAGTGGTTCATATCTGTTATATATATCCCTCCCCTTTCCCTATTTTTGCTCTTACCGGGAAAGTTATTTTCTTTTTACTTTGTTCCCCAGTGATTTGTCTTCGATGGTTCCAGTCCTCTTGGTTCGAGTTCAAAATCTTCGTCTCTTCCACAGTTTCAGATACCTCCTTCTGATTTGATAAACGGATATCAGGTTAGTGCCTTCTTTTTCTTCTTTTACTTTTAATGAGTTCCTTTGAAAGTTCCAGTGAGAGAGTGAGGGTGGAGGAAGGACTTCTCAAACGACAGCCCTCCTGGGTCCCCTAACACCAGCCAACCAGAGCCCAGGGGGGGGGGGAGGAGAGAACCTAGGAGACTTCCCCGTATTAGAAGTGTTAGTTCGTCTGTAAGGAGTAGCGAAATGGTCGAACTTCATGACAGTTTCGTCATTCCTCATAGTTATAGGATTTGGGGTTCCTGGGGCCAACATCCGGGCCAAAGCCAAATTCTCTGGAAAAAAACTATAGTTGTTTACGAGGTAGATTTTGAAGCTGTAATGAGCCTTCTCCCAATAAGATTTGAAATCGATTTTCTAAACCACTACGGGTTGACCATTGGCCAAGTTCATCCCAATGCATGGCGAACTATTTTAGCGCTACAGATGTGGGGAACCGAACACAACATCAACCTCACCCTTCGGCTATTCCAAGCTACTTATGTGGTGGGACTTTGAATAATCACAGAGGATCACAATTACATCCAAGCCTGAGCTAACTATGGCCCTTTTTTAGAGAACCTAGTGTTAGGTTTTATACAGAATAATTCAAATTATCGCGCAACGGAATAAAATAAAACCCAAAAAAGATCCATGCGATCCAATTGATTCAAAAGGAGGGATAAAAAATGCAAACTTGTTAAGTACGCTGAAATACAAACTAACACCTTAGTTCGATCGGATTATAGGTGCCGCTCCAATCACGAACGCCCTCCACCAATATCCACACACACGAATGAATGAACAGAGGAATGCAGGGGTGCGAGCTCCCTTTCGTGCAACTGAATTTTAAAAATAGTTTTCTCTACGTTTTCTTTCACAAAGAAAAAGTGGTGGCTAGGTTATTTAGGGTTAGGTTATCTTAAACATATATCCATACATATATATGTATCTACTTAAACCCTAGAGAGATAAATTCGGGATATTATCTCTTATTCAAAATAAGATATATATATATATATATATATATATATATATATATATATATATATATATATATATATATATCTATATATATATATATATATATATATATATATATATGTATATATATATATATATATATATATATATGTATATATATATATATATATATATATATATATATATATATATATATATATATATCTTATTCAAAATAATAAGAAATATTATACGCATATATTTATATAATTTCAAAATTAAATATAAATATCTATATTCATATAAGTTTGAAATGCCCTAATTAAAATCCAGCCTATTCATTATGGTCTTGGTATGTGACCCAATAGATTTATATTAAGTTGGCAGTGGGCCCAATTCCATAATAGGCCCGCAAGTCATAATTGGTTTTTAGCAAGACATTATGACTACCAAAATAATATAAATATCATTAGTCCGATTTTAACCTGACAACATAACATGTTATTATTCTTTTGTCATACGATATCTTGTTTGAACATAAGTCATGGTCCATGTCAAACTTATATTGTTCAAACATATAATTTCCCGATCACTAAATAGACTGATAAATTCAAATGACATTGATTACACTATCAATTCATTTGAGCACGACCATGCATTTTACAGTCCTACTAATCGAGGGGCCCAATAGATATCTCTCTCATAAGAGAGGGACAAATTCCATCTTGATTATTCAGTTTTCTCTGCATAATTCACATCATGCCCAATCATAAATTTTGAGATAATCTGATTATAGATAACGTTTGATTATGTCAAAACACGATGTTCATCATGTAGGAATCTGTGAAAATCTCAAGTCTAAGGATTCAATAACATAACTATTATGAGATCACTTATGTCACTATCCCATGTAGTGATCTCATAGTGGGTCTATCCAGTACCTTATTCGCTAATAAGTACCTACATATTTGATTTATATCATCATTATCGATCAAATCTCTACTAGTTTTAATTTATCTTTATGCCGTTTAGTGATAAATGACTAGGGATGACATGCATAACATGGTTATTCATAAACACTACAATAAGTTAACATGCCAATAATATTATTGTTAAGAAAACCATTATATAAATGAAATTTATAATCATTACAGCAAGGTCCAAATATTTGGCCTAAGGCATAACCACTAACAATCTCCCACTTGTATTAGGCCCAATCATACATATATCTAATACCCATTGACCTAGCATGTCCATCATGTTTTGTTTGTGGGAGAGCCTTGGTAAGTGGATCAGCAATGTTGTCATTAGTAGGTACTCTGCATATCTTGACGTCTCCCCTCTCAATAATTTCTCAAATGAGATGAAAATGCCCGAGTATATGTTTAGATCTCTGATGAGATCTGGGCTCTCTTGCTTGTGCAATAGCACCATTATTGTCACAGAAAAGATCCACGGGGTTTTTGATATTAAGTACCTGTGACGCGGGCCGAACCTAGCAAAGGCCCTCTTTGAACCCACTTTTAGGGCTCGAGGGATTGGTTCGCGTTTTTTGATCTTATGCATTATGAGTCATTTTGGATGCCTTCTTCCCAATAAAACATTGAAAAGGATCATCTAGTCTCACGATGCCTTTGGACATCTTTGAGGTATTTGGGAGTCGCCACCCAATTTACGAGAAATTGGGAAAGGCCTCTAACATCTATTGGTCTAAACCAGAGATGGTATTCGGAACTTCACTTTTATTAATGACTTAAGTCAAGATTATAATTAAATTTTTAAGAAATCAAAATTTCATCTCTCATCTCACGCGATTATGCATTGAAATTTAAAATGCATTTGCAAGCATATTGAAAGCGATAAATAAAGCAGTAAATAAATAAATAAATTACGAACGAAAATTGGGACAGAACAATCCCCAAAAAATAAATTAGAAAACACAAAAATTGGGACAAAATAATCCCCCAAAAATAAAATAAGAAAGCTTAATAAAATTTGCCCCAAAATTAATTACAATGGCCCAAAAGGAAAGAATAAAAAATAATTAAAATGCATAAAAGTAATTAAAATGAATCATACATAAATCGGACCATTTATTATTTTTAGGAACATTGGTTCCTTATTTATTAACTTAAAAATTAGAAAATCATTTTTTGGGCATTGATTGGAAAAATTGGGATGAGTGATCCCATTTTATGAAAATTTAGTTCTCCATTTGAAAGTGAGATTTTATTGGCTAAAATAGGATATTGGTCCAATTTATTAAGAAAGTCCCAAGTTATTAGTTATTAAAAATGTGATTTTCTATAATATGGATAATAAAAATATATTTTACATACAACACATAAAAAAAATAATACAATAAAAGAAAATGCAAACCCTAAATCAAAGGTCTTTCATCTCCGATCCTCCGACCCGAGCTTGAATGTAACTCGTGAAGATAAATAATTTTCGAGACAAATAAAACAAAATGAATAAGATGTTAGTGAAGTAAATTAAATAATTAATGTAATATGAGCAAATAAATTGGTTAATTAAAATGATTAATAGATCAATCAAATAACAATCAGTTAAACTAATTAAATACAAACAACTAAGTAAGTAGAAATAAATAAAGACAACGCAGATTAAATTAAATTCATATTAATTACACTAATCAAAGAACAATGGCAGCCAAATATGCAAATGAATCAACAACCAACAATGACATTTACCAATTATTAATAGAGATTAATCAGGCAAAAACTGAGAATAACCAAGCAAATTGAGACAACAATATACAAGGAAAATAGGAAGAATTAATATTAATGCATTTATGCTGGACGGTCGGGAAAATAGGAAAGACGAAGAGGGGAGAAGGAGCGGATATGCACGAGTCGTGCAAGGCTTGCACGAGTCGTGCAAGGTGTGCACGAGTCGTATGATAGATGCATGACTCATGCACCTGCTGCACGGGTCGTGCAGTCTGATCGAGAAACAGAGGACAGCGACGCGACCGAACCAGCGAAAGAAAAAAAGAAACAACAGCACTATCCGTTCGGGAAAAAGCGAAATCCGACCGGAGAATCACAATTCAAGCAAAAACAAAGATAAAATTCGATCGGCAACCAAAAACAAATCACGAATCAAACACACAGAAAAATATAAATGAATAGAGGAAATGATAACAGACCAACAAACGCAATATCAGACGGTCAAAACATGCAAAATATCATGCGAACTAAAGCAACAAACACACTTATTTAATCATGACAACAATAAACATGTGATGAACAGGTTAACTAAATCAAACAACAACTAAACAGAATATGTACAAAGAAGAGTAATAATAGGTACGGCAAAACGAACAAATAAGAAAGAAAGAAAGAAAAGGAAAAAAGAAGAAAGGAAAAAGAAAGAGAGATGGCTATTCAGTATTTACCCTTAGAATGATATTTGATCTGCAGATGAAAGATTTCTGGTTTCCCTCTTTGCTCTTCTTGAAATGGTGGTTAAAACAGAGACTCAAAAACTTTTTAACGAAAATTACGTTGATAAAAAAGAACCAAAACGATGGACTTTTCAAACGTTAAGAACTTGTTTCTTTTTCTCAAAACAAATCTCAGAATGTTTTTTTTCTTTTCTTTCTTTTTCGTTCCTTTCTTCCTCTCCAAGCTTTTCTCTCTGTGTTTTCTCTCTTTTCAGTTCAGCTCTCTCCCCCCCTCCTCCTTCAGCTTTCACTTCTCTTTAATTATATTTGACAGGATTAGTTCGTTCTCACACAGTCCAACATAAATCCACGATTTTTTTCAAACCAAATCCCCTGAAAACAGGAAAAAGAGACGTTAGGGGATAGTGGGGTGCATGAGGCTGCCTTTCACCTGAGAGACGGGCCTCACGCAGTGAGGCTCCATCTCATATGGGTGAGATGGGCCTCACCCCACAGGCCCCCCCGGAAACGGCCCACTTTTTTTTTTAATAAAGAAAATAAAAAATATTTTTTTGAGGAAACCATCGCTTCTATTTGGCTCTTGCCCGTGAACAAGCATCATTCTCATCATCGGGTAACTTCGGTCTGAGCTGGCTCAGGACCCGGTGTCTACAGTACCACTCCTAGTTTAGCAATGAATTTCTTGATCTATACTGCTTCTTTAGCTGCATTCAATGCTGTTATATACTCAGCTTCTGTTGTAGAATCAGCAACAGTGCTTTGTTTAGAACTTTTCCAACCTATAGCACCTCATTTAACTAGGAGAGAACCTAGGAGACATCCCCGAGTAGGAAGTGTTAGTTTGTCTGTAAGGAGTAGCGAAATGGTTGAACTTCATGACAGTTTCGTCATTCCTCATAGTTATTGGATTCGGGTTGCCGGGGCCAACATCCGGGCCAAAGCCAAATTCTCTGGAAAAAAAACTATAGTTGTTTATGAGGTAGATTTTGAAGCTGGAATGAGCCTCCCCCCAATAAGATTTGAAATCAATTTTCTGAACCACTACGGGTTGACCATTGACCAAGTTTATCCCAATGCATGGCGAACTATTTTAGTATTACAGATGTGGGTAACCGAACACAACATCGACCTCACCCTTCGGCTATTCCAAGCTACTCATGTGGTGGGACTTTTCCAACTTATAGCACCTCCATTTAATACAAACACATATCCTGACCGCGATAAAGTCATCTTTGTCTGATTGGAAGCTTGCATCAATGTAACCATTTACTATAAGCTCATCTTCCAATCCTCCATACACTAAGAATGAATCCTTAGTTCTTCTCAAGTACTTAAGGATGTTCTTAATAGCTGTCCAGTGACTTTCACCAGGATCTGACTGGTATCTGCTCGTCATGCTCAAGGCATACGAAATGTCTGGTCGAGTACATAACATGGCATACATGATAGATCCTATAGCGGCATAAGGAATCATACTCATACGATCTCGCTCATCAGATGTCATGGGACATTGAGTCTTGCTAGGAGAAATGCCATGAGACATTGGAAAAAATCCTCTTTTAGAATTTTGCATGCTGAATCTTTTTAGCACCTTATCTATATAAGTGCTTTGACTCAGACCAATTATCCTTTTAAATCTATCCCTATAGATCTTAATTCCAAGGATATAAGCAGCTTCACCCAAATCTTTCATTGAAAAAGATTTCCCTACCCATTCTTTTGTATTTTGCATGATAGGGATGTCATTTCCAATGAGTAATATGTCAACTACATATAATATAAGAAACATCACAACACTTCCACTAATCTTCTTTTATACAAAAGGTTCATCTTTATTTTTAATGAATCCAAACTCTTTGACTGTTTCATCAAAATAAAGATTCCAACTCTGAGAAGCTTGCTTCAATCCATAAATGGATCTTTGCAGCTTGTATACCCTTTTAGAATTCTCAGGATGGACACCCTCAGGTTGTATCATGTACACATCTTCAAGTAAATTTCCGTTAAGAAACGTTGTTTTGACATCCATTTGCCATATTTCATAGTCATAATATGCAACAATGGCAATAAGAATCCTTATTGATTTAAGCATTGCGATTGGTGAAAAGGTTTCATCATAGTCAATACCATGAGGTTGATTGAAGATTTTTGCAACAAGTCTTGCTTTAAAGGTATTTACTTTGCATCCATGTCATTTTTCTTTTTGAAAACCCATTTGCACCCAATGGTTTTAATTCCTTCAGGTGGATCAATCAAGTTCAAAACTCGATTATCATACAACAATTGCATCTCAGATTTCATGGCTTCTAACCATTTCTCATATTCTGGAATTAAAACAGCATCTTGATAGGTAGTAGGCTCATCTTGATCCATGAGCATTACTTCATGACTATCCGTCACGAGAAATTCATATCTCTGGGCTCGTGTTGTATCCTATCAGATCTACATGGTACTTGTGTAACAGGTATAGGTTACACAACTGTTTGTGAAACTTGTTGGGTTTCCATCGATGGTTTGATATTATCTTGTGGTTCTCAAATTTCTTTAAGTTGTACTTTACTCCCACTGGTTCTTTTAGAAATAAATTCCTTTTCTAGAAAGATACTATTTCGAGCAACAAACACCTTGTTCTCAGAAGGGTTATAAATGTAATATCCTTTAGTTTCTTTAGGATATCCCACAAAAAGACATTTATCAGATTTTGGTGCTAATTTATCTGAGACTTGTTATTTGACATAAGCCTCACAACCCCAAATCTTTAGGAAAAACAAACTAGGAGTTCTCCCAGTCCATATCTCATATGGTGTCTTTTCAACCGCTTTAGATGGAACTCGGTTCAAAGTGAATGGGGCTATTTCTAATCCATAACCCCAAAAGGATAAAGGAAGATCTGTTTGACTCATCATAGATCGAACCATATCTAATAAAGTACGATTCCTCCTTTCAGATACACCATTCCATTATGGTGTTCCAAGTGGAGTTAATTATGAAACAATTCCACAATCTCTTAGATTATTGTTAAACTCTTGGTTCAAATATTCACCACCTCGATCAGATCGAAGTGCCTTAATAGTTTTACCAAGCTGATTTTGTACTTCATTTTGAAAGGTTTTGAACATTTCAAATGACTAATGTTTATGTTTCATTAGATAGACATAGCCATATCTATTGAAATAATCAGTTAATGTAATGAAGTACTGAAACCCTCCCCTGGTATTTATGCTTAATGGGCACATGCATCAGAATGTACAAGGCCTAATAAGTCAATGGCCCTTTCACTATGTCTAGTGAAAGGATCCTTTGTCATCTTGCCTAATAAACAAGATTCACAATTATCAAATTGTAACGTCCCAATACCCCTTGGGAGGATATCGGATGCCACACACACATATATGCATACACATATGATACAATCATACAATAGCAGAAATGACTATTAAGCGAAAAATAAAATACCATTAAAACAAAAGAAACTTGCATTAACAAACTCTAATACTCACATTACTAAACTCATTATCTTACATATATTACTGTAACATTCTCTATTACAATACTACACTGTCATATACAAAAGCATTTACATCATCTATATTGATTTTTACAAAAAGAAATGTTTCATATACAAAAAGAACTCCACACAAGCTCCTAGTGGCCAGCAGATGCACAACTTCTAAAACCAACTTGCAACCTACACGGGAAAACACTCGTGCTAAGCGATAATCCTTAGTGGGGATAACAAAAGCAATGGACTTCCCACGAAGTCACAATCATTAAATATATACATATTAATAGTCATGCTTATCACGTAATGTCATACACTAACAAGTATCCCTAAACGAGCATACACTTAGCTTAACTATATCATTAACATATAACTCTTCATGCCGTGACCATTGATTCTTTCATACAATCATATACATATATAATTAACATATTAATGTGCCTTTATCATATACGATCACTTCAACATATACATAATCTCTAGCTTAGCACACAACATAAGCTATAAGCGATAACATATCACTACTTCTATTCATAATCAATACCGGTATGCAAAACACTGCATCTTTTGCATAGATATAATAACTTAATAAAATAGCCTGAATTCACATCAATGGTAGATACGGGTACTCTAGATACTGACAAATAGTACCAACCATCTAGAGACCTAACTCAATCAATTGAATACCCTAAGGTATCAACATCTGGACACAAACGATGTCACTCTGGCAGCTGCACTCTAACCCTTTATAAGCATACTTATCTATCCACTACTATGAATCCTTAAGGCTTAACATATATACTTTATTCACTATAACATATACCTTGCAATTATTCAAGTGTCTAAACATACTATCACTCATCAAGCTCAACTCATGTATTAACTAAGCAAACCATGAACATGTATGTACATTCATTTATCATTAATGATAAGCAATATAAATTTAACATGCTCATAGTATGTACAATATCTTCGATTCTAATTACTCACTTAACATACCCATACATCAAACGTATGATTCATATGTTTAATTATGTTATTACATTTAAACCTTACTATGCATGGTCATACATAATCCAATGCAATATTCACATAAATAAGAATAAACAATTTGCATTCAAAACTCTAAGAAGTGTCACGCTCGCGACCCTTTTCACGCTCGCGATAGAACTAAAAATACACTGTTGTCGCGCTCGCGGGCAATGTTGGACTCGCTATAGAATGCCAAAGTGGCCTCTGTCATGCCCGCGATGGAGGTTGCGCTCGCGACAAGACTCGGCAAGGCAAACCTTGCCAAATAGAGCATTCTATCACGCTCATGACATAACTTGAATTTGTGTTTAAGCTCCCAACTTCACATATCTCTATGATAAACTTTACACACACAGTCATGCATGACTTCTGGCATAATACACAAGCTAATCCAGCCAAAAGGCCTTCAATCAAACACTCATATACATGTAACTTTCTCCATATGCCTTGTAACTAGCATATAACTAACATGCAATTAACCAACTTTAAGTTGTCAAAGAAATAACAAGCAACTCATCACTCATAACCATATGTAATTTTGACAACTAAAAGAGCTGTTGAACTATATCAAAGCTCACAAATTTCCTACTAATCAACATGCATCTAGCAATAATTTAAGTAGAATCTCAACTCAACAAATATGCAACTAACAAGAAATCACTCACGTTCCCAAAACTCAAAATGAAGCTTGATCACTTCTCAAATCCTGCTCAAACCTTATCTTTACCCTTGTCTCTTCTCTTGTCAACGGCTTTTTGAACAAAACCATCCAAAGATATACACTTAATCTAATACTCAAATAACTTTAAATCAAAAACAGAATGAGAAGAAGATAAAGAAGATATTTGAGCATCCAACCACACTTACCTTTCCAACTTAACACTCTTAACTCTTCAAACCAATCCAAAGCTCAAGGAAATAAATAAGAGAAGGAAACTTGCTAAGAAAAGAAGAAAACGGAGGAAGAAGAAGAAAAAGAACCAAGAGAGAGGGAGAGACTAGATCCACATGTAGAAATGGGACCATTAACTTCCACTAACTCATTTATATTGCATGTGAAAATCCTAGGTGTCACCTCCTCCACACCCCACATGTCCTCTTCTTGACACATGTCAAGTCTCTAGCAAATAACCCATTAAGTCCTTGGCAAACTCCACTTAAATCCCTCCAATAAAAATCTTTCCTTCACTAACTTATATTCTCTTTTCAATTACGTCCTCTTTTGCCCATAAACTCATAATTATTCAGCAATAAGCACTATAATTCCTACTAGGGTACTCTAAGGGTAATTACACAAATGATTCAAAATCAAATGATTGCAAAAGTCCATCTTGTTGGAGTTTAGATATGCGTTTCTCATTTATATGACCAAGGAGACAATGCCATAAATATACTGTATTTAAATCATTTGGTTTTGATTTCTTTGTAGTTATGTTATAAATATCATGATTATTGGATGTTTCTAGATTTAGGACATAAAACCCACAATATGAATCAGCAATACCATAAAGTATGTCATCATAATAAATAGAACATTTCTTATTCTTAATAAGAAAAGAAAAACCTTCATCATCTAAACTTGAAAGTAAAATAATATTCCTACTCAAACTAGGAACATAATAGCAATTGTTCAAAACTAACAAAAGCCCATTGGGCAAAGTCAATTCATAAGTGCCTATAGCTAAAGCAACAACTTTTGCTTCATTTCTTACCCGTAGGTCCATTTCACCCTTTTTCAGTTGCCTACTCCTTTTGAGTCCCTGCACATTTGTATAAATGTGAGATCCACATCCAGTATCTAATACCCAGGAAGTGGAAGTAGATAAATTAATTTCTATAACATAAATACCTGAAGATGTAATCTCACCACTCTTCTTCTTCTTTAATTCCTCCAAGTAGAGCTTGCAGTTCCTCTTCCAATGACCAGGTTCATTACAATGGAAGCAAACTCCCTCCTTTTGAGCTTTAGCCTTGGGTTTCGGCTTCGGCTTACCACCAACTTTTGCCTTAGCCTTGCCCTTACCCTTAATTTTCATCCCTTTCCCTTTGTTAACATTAGTATATGGCCACACATCTTATTAATGCTTTGCTCAACTATTTTGAGCATCGCATGCAGCTCAACTATAGATTTCTCCATATTATTCATATTGTAGTTCATGACAAAATGGTCATAACTATCAGGCAATGAATTAAGGATCAAATCCTTTGCCAGTTCTAAACTGAGGGAAAATCCAAGCCTCTCAAGGTGATCAATATAGCCCTTCATTTTCAGAACATGAGAGCTAACTGACGCACCTTCAGCTATCTTGTAAGAATGTAATGCTTTGGTAGTCTCATACCTTTCTTGCCTTGCCTGCTGTTGGAATGTCTGCTTGAGATGAGTACTCAACTCATAAGCCTTTATATTCTCCAGATGCTTCTGAAGTTTTGGAGCCATGGTAGCTAACATAAGACAGCCAACATCCATAGAATCATTAATATGTTTCTTGTGTTTCTCTTTGACCGCCCTTGTGGCATCAGCAGGTGGGTTATCAGGAATAGGCTCATCCAGCACATATAGCTTCATTTCTTACTTGAGAATAATTCTCAAGTTGCTGAACCTGTCAAGGAAGTTTGTGCCAGTTTTTTTAAGTTTGTCCTTCTCAAGGACAGATCGCAGTGACATAATGGAAGTGTTATTTGATGCCATTAATCTACAAACATGCAAAATAAATAATATTAGTACCAATTTCATTTTAGGTTTTCTCATAAACTCCCACTAAAATAATAACCCTCAATTATAATTACAACAATTATAATAATTTAATGAGCTAAGATCCATATTTCACCTAACTATAAGTCAGCTTTGGCATGACACTTAAAGTTAAGTTATTTAGGTAAGTAGCTCCTTTACCAATTACATCTTATGTAACTCTTAGATCATTCATGGGATTTTGACATCATATGTCCCGACATGTTTTAATCCCATCTTATGCTCTTAGGCCCAAAACTGTTTTGATAGCCTAATTAAGTCTAACCATTTTAAACATATGGGTATCATTATTACCCATTCTGCCTTACTAGGATAACCTAATGTACTTCGCTTTGGCAGAAACTGCATTTTGGTGATCTTTGTCTTGACATGTGTTTTATTCATGGGTGTAGGGGTGAGCAAAATTCGAGTAAAACCGAAAAATTGAACCAAACCGACTGATTTTTATAGTTTGGTTATTCGGTTCGATTTCAGTTTTGAAATTTTATGTAAATCGGTTATTTCGGTTCGGTTCAGTTTTGAAAGGCAAAAATAAAAAAAAACCGAACCGACCGAAATTTTATTATAATATATTATTTTATCCAATTTTTTCATAAAAAAATTATTTTTGTATTTTTTTTTATCAATTTAAGGGGCTCGAACTCAAATTATATATGCATATTTTTCAATTTGGATTTTTTTATTTTAATTTTATGATTTGTAATTTTATATAATTTTTTTTAATTATAATTTTGGATTTTCGGTTAACCGAACCAAACTGACCGAAAATTTCGGTTCGATTTTAGTTCGGTTTTCATATAGTTTCGATTCGATTTATGTAAATTATAATATTTCGATTTTTGGTTTTTTCGGTTCGGTTCGGTTATTGAACTGAACCGACCATTGCACACCCCTACATGGGTGGCATATGACTAAAAATTATGGTAAGGGATTTTAATTGTAACTTATGATGTCTAATTATTTATATACATCATGCATCATTTCATACATGGCATCTCATACACATATATAATTATTCATTGCATCATATACTAAGAAAATATGCATACTATAAAAAATGTGTCATAGCATGGCCAAAATGTATTTTGATCCGCATAAGTCAATATGAAGATCAAAGGTCAATCCTAGGTGTTAATACATGGACTTGATCAACAACTTCCATCTTGCACCTCCATCACTATAGACTTGGATTGATCTCCATTGTTGCTCCTTGCCTTCATTACAATAATGATACAAAGAAATTCTACTACAACTATTAAGTAAATTAAAGATTACAACAAAATTAATGACATGTAAGTCGTATTTAAAAATTACAAACCCTTAAAATAGATAAGATAAATCTCATCCACATGAGGTTCATTTGGCCATGCTATGCACCATGCAAATACATCATACATACATAAAATAAATCATGTTATTTCATATCATGCAAAATATACCCTTTTTCATAAAAATGATATATTAGAATTACCGAATAATAATCTTGAACAACATATAAGGTGATAAGATTAGATAGCACGGCGATCCCACTATGAGGCATTATTAATCTCATTAATTATTTTCTGCCCTAAAACCCCATTCTGTATCTTTTAAAATCGAGTTTGATGATAACATTAGCAAGGTTTAATCATATTAAACAATCATTATTAAATACAGAATGCCATCAGAATTAATTGTGTATTAATTAGATTAATACAATCATATTAATCATATTAACATAATCATATTAATAAAATTAATATCGTTAATCATAAAACTTGTCAATCATGTTAACACTTAACATAATTCATTTATCACATTAACTCAAAATATCACGAGTTATGTTAATCATATTAACATTAATCAAATTCATAGCCCTTATACATAATGTTATAAACATTACTTAATTGATTTCATTCATATCATATATAATCCATTCTTTTTTAACAATTAAAAACAGAAATCAATTTCCATGTATCAATATACAAACCGATCGACATTCATACCAACAAAATCATATATATCACATATATATAAAACATAATATATTTGAATCAATTGAATCCGTAAGTGGCTTTAATACCCCTATTGGGTTTTATACGGAATAATTCAAATTATTGCGCAACGGAATAAAATAAAACCCAAACAGGATCCATGCGATCCAATTGATTCAAAAGGAGGGATAAAGAATACCGACATATTAAGTATGCTGAAATACGAACTAACACCTTAGTTCGATCGGATTATAGGCGCTGCTCTAATCACGAATGCCCTCCACCAGTATCCACATGCACGAACGAATGAACAGAGGAATGCAGGGGTGCTAGCTCCCTTTCGTGCAACTGAATTTTAAAAATAGTTTTCTCTATGTTTTCTTTCACAAAGAAAAAGTGGTGGTTAGGTTATTATGCAGCCCCCTTTTAAAAAACGAAAATTAGGGTTAGGTTATCTTAAACATATATCCATATATATATGTATCTACTTAAACCCTAGAGAGATAAATTAGGGATATTATCTCTTATTCAAAATAAGAGATATATATATATATATATATATATATATATATTTATTTATTATTCAAAATAATAAGAAATATTATATGTATATATATTTATATAATTTTGAAATTAAATATAAATATCTATATTTATATAATTTTGAAATACCCTAATTAAAATCCAGTCTGTTCATTATGGTCTTGGTGTGTGACCCAGTAGGTTTATATTAAGTTGGCAGTGGGCCCAATTCCATAATAGGCCCACAGTCATAATTGGTCTCTAGTAAGACATTATGACTACCCAAATAATATAAATATCGTTAGTCCGATTTTAACCTGACAATAGAACATGTTATTATCCTTTTGTCATACGATATCTTGTTTGAATGTAAGTCATGGTCCATGTAAAACTTATATTGTTCAAACATATAATTTCTCAATCACTAAGTAGATTAATAAATTCAAATGACATTGATCACACTATCAATTCATTTGAGCACGGCCATGCATTTTATAGTCCCACTTATCGAGAGGCCCAATAGATATCTCTCTCATAAGAGAGGGACAGACTCCATCTTGATTATTCACTTTCTTCTGCATAATTCACATCATGCCCAATCATAACCTTTGTGATTATTCGATTAAAGATAACATTTGATTATGTCAAAATAAGATGTTCATCATGTAGGAATCTATGAAAATCTTAGGTCTAAGGATTGAATAACATAACTATTATGAGATCAATTATGACACTATCCCATGTAGTGATCTTCTAGTAGGTCTATCCAGTACCTTGTTCTCTAACAAGTACTTACAGATTTGATTTATATCATCATATATAATCATCTCATGATTATCGATCAAATCTATACTATTCTTAATTTATCTTTATGCCCTTTAGTGATAAATGACTAGGGATGACACGAATAATATGGTTATTCATAAACACTACAATAATGTAACATGCTAATAATATTAATGTGAAGAAATCCATTATATAAATGAAATTTATAATCATTACAACAAGGTCCAAATATTTGGCCTAGGGCATAACCATTAACACCCAGAGTCCTTGAAGAATTGGAGAAACCATTTTTTTATTGTTGAAAGCGACAGTGAGTTCGGTTTTCAAACAAAGTGGGGTCGATTTGTCAACAAAAATGAAAACCCTTTATATCTTTCTAATGAAGAAGAGGTAACGCTGGCTCGATGGAAGTAGCTGGCTTAAAATAAGATAGATATCAACGAATAGCTTCAATTAGGGATAGCTCCAAAAGAATCATCCCGAAGACATAGAAAAGGTAGACTCTTTTAATTTTCTTCTATTCTAACACTTTATCATTGGTTGCTTTCTTATAGCCATGAAGAGAACTAACTGACCAAGTATGGCTGAGATGATGAAAACAAAGAGGCAAAAGGCTCACACGAGTCAGACACTTGCTGCAGCTCTGCATGAGGCCAATCTTGTGACATCTTCTCAGAGTCCAGTCACTCCAGCCCCAAGCTTGATTCCTATTGATGTGTCGAGTGACACTCCACCTCAAAAACATGATCCCAATGTTCGCCCCACTGAAGATAACCCCGGCCCCGAGCCTCTTTCCCCTTAGGACACTACTGAGGCAGGAACATCCACTCCTAAGTTATCCGGAATGAAAGATTTAAAAGTTCTCGCTGACGAAGTATCCAAATTTTTGGAGGGGCAGGGGGACGCTTACTCCAAGGGTAACCCTGCTTTTAATGATTCATTCATCAGATGGCTTGTGTTCCGAGGGAAGTTTCTCCACTGATGTGGTGGAATGCTGAAGAACTGAGTTTTTCCATTAAGAGGCAACAGTTAGAGGTAAATTTTTTTTTTTATGTACTGTTTTGACAAATATTGCTCACGTTCTGAATCGTTATCTATTCATTTACAGGGATCTATTCTGGGCAGGGTTGTCATTACCAAAATGAATAGGCTAATCATAGCTTGGAAGAAAGAGATGCAGTCTATGGCTGGGCAGCAATTTCGAGTTAGTACTATGAGAGCAAATTATCTGACTGTGAGAAAAGAGCTTTGAAAGCTGAGGTCAAGGCAACTAATGCCCTGAATAAGGTTATTGAGGCCAAGGAAAAAGCGGTGGTTGCTGAGAAGAGAAAAGCTAAAATAGAGGCAGAGCTGGAAAAGCACAAAGCCGATCTAATAGAGGCAAAGAAGGAGAAAGCCGATCTGGAAGAGAAATATTCTGATTTGGAGTACAAGTCCTTGGACTTTGCTGTCTAAAAATGCCTTGCCTTTAGCACCAAACTTTCTACTACTGTGAAAGGACATTTCCTAGATATAGACTGGTCATGGCTAGATGACGTTTATCCAGATGAATAAATGTGACTCCTTGTATTGCTTCTTTTATTTTGTCTTTATAATCTTTTTCAACTTAATGAAATCAACATTTCTCAAGATTTAATAGATGCTTATTTTGAATAACCAATGCCTATGACTGAGATTTTTGAGCACTTTAATAATAATAATGTGCTAATGATAGAGATTTAACAAGTACTTGTTGGTTTGCTGAATTCCAGCATACTTTAAAGAGAAGAATTTAATCATGATTGCAAATATGTGTGGGGAAACTGTTTATCCGAGCAACAACATAATATAAATGGCAGTATAGCCGAGCAGAGTAATAAATAATAAATTTTGAGTGAAGAGACTTCTTCTATTAATATTATTTATAATACAACTACTTTAATGGTGATATAGCCGAATTAAGTGATAAACAATTAAAGTAAAAAAGCTCAAATAACGATATTACCGAATGAGCAATTGTCATGGAGCAGAATGCTCAATGGCGAAACTACAGAGCTTGAGCAATAGCCTATTGATAACACAAATTTAGGTTTGAGATGTTCCATGAATGGTGAAGTATTCTTCTTGAAAGTCCTTCAATTTGTAAGTTCCACCTTTGACTTCATGTATCAAGTACGAACCTTCTCAATTTGGGTTATGTTTTCCCACTCCTGCTGCCGTCTATACTGCAACCACCTTCTTAAGAACCATCTGTCCGATTCTGAACGACCTTTGCATTTGGGCGAACTCCCTTTGTTCTTTTAGTTGATCTAACTGATATAATAGGCTTGGTTCATTTTCCTCAGCATAAAACCTCGAGTTTCGGATATTTGGGATTTCGATCTCACACGAAATAACCGCTTTAGTCCTATATGTGAGGGGAAAAGGGGGGTGGCTCCAGTTGCCGCTCTTGGAGAAGTTCTATAGGCCCATAAAACATTATTCAGTTCGTCGACCTAGAGGCCCTTTATAGAATCGAGTATCTTCTTCAGCCCCACCAGTATGGTTCAATTGGTTACCTCAGTCATACCATTTGATTGCGGATGGTATACCAAAGTAAAGCAAAGTTGGATTTTTAACTTCGAGCAATAGCTTTTAAATGTTGAACAATCGAACTGCTTACCATTTTTAGTGATGATGGTGTGTGGAATTTTGAACCTTGTGATTATAGACTTTTGAAGAAACTTGATTATATTTGCGGGAGTGATTGTGGCTAGGGGTTCTGCTTCAACCCACTTGGTTAAATGGTCAATGGCAACAACTAAGAACTTCTACTGACCAGTAGCTAAGGGAAAAGGGCCTAGAATATCGATACGCTACTGAGCGAATGGCCAAGGACTATGAATAGGAACCTGATAGGTTGACCTCTGATGCATCATATTACCGAATTGTTGGCATTTATCGCACTTCTGAACGAGCTCCTTGGCATTTTTCTCCATACTAGACTAATAATATCCTTGTAACAAAGCCTTTCGAGCTATTGCTTGTGCGCCTTCATGTGCACCACAAATGCCTTCGTGGATTTCTCTAAGTACATAATCACCCTCCTTCGTTCTTAAACACCATTTCCAAGGGGCTAAAAAAGATCACCTATACAGCTTGTCATCCAAAATTGCATAGCAACAACAACTTTTTGAGCTTGAACCTGGTATTTAGGGAGAACTCCTGTGCTCAAATATTGGTAAATTGGTAATCGCCAGCCATTCATTGGTTCTTGCAATTGAACTTTATAAGTCTTGTGAGTTGGTACCAACAGAACTTACCAGACGATATCTTCTGTTGATATTATGTTTCACAGGCAAGTCTGCTTGGCCAGGGCATTTGCTCCCTCGTTTTTTGCTCGACGTATCTGCTGGATCGACCATATGCACCCCAATATCTCCAATTAAGACAGAAGAGCAGCAATTCACTCTTTGTATCGGACCATCGTCTTTTCTCTGGCTTCAAATTTCTCGAGCATCCGGTTGACAACTAGTTGTGAGTCAGAAAAAATAGCCAATGAATCTGGTTTTACCTCAATGGTGAGCTGTAATCCAAAATAAAGAGCTTCATACTCTACGATATTTTTAGAGGTGGGAAATACTATATGAGCCATTCCTCTAATTATTATCTTTCCCGGCCCGATAAGGATCACTCCGGCCCCAACACCTTTTGACGAAAATGCTCCATCAACAAATAGATTCCAAGAATAAGTAACCGGTTCTGGTGGTGGGGCGTGCAATTTAGCTATAAAGTCAATCAAAACTTGAGCTTTTATCGAAGGGCGAGCCTCACAACGACCATCGAATTCACCCAAATGAGCTATCCTTTCCGTAATCCTTCTAGATGCTTCCGGCCTCTGGAACACTTTTCTAAGGTTAGAGTTCGTTCGCACCACCACTGTATGTCCCTGAAAATAGGGCAGGAGTTTAATGGCTAATCTAACTAGTGCAAAGGCTAGGTGCTCAAATATGGGGTATCTCAACTCGGTACCCTTCATCACCTTGCTGGTATAATAAATTGGAAGTTGCTAGCCAGCTTCTTCTCTTACCAAAATTGAACTAATGGCTCCAGATGAAATCGCCAGATACATGTACAAAGTTTCACCCAACTGAGGCCTACTTAGTGATAGTGGCGTGCTAAGGAACCACTTAAATTCTTCAAACACTTTCTGACAATCTGGAGTCCACTCAAAATTCTTCACCCATTTGAGAGCACTGTAAAATGGGAGACAACATTTAGCCAAATAAGAAATAAATCTTCCAAGGGCTGTTACCTTTCCATTGAGTTTCTGTACTTTCCTAACTGACTTTGGCAGTTTCATCTCTAGAATGGCTTAAATCTTTGCTAGATTGGCTTCTATTCCCCTTTTTGAGATCATGAACCCCAAGAATTTACCGGACTGCACCCCATAAGAACACTTCTCTAGGTTAAGCTTTAAACCAAACTTTCTGAGAGTTGTGAAAGTCTTTGTAAGTTCAGTTGGTAAATCCTCGAATGTCTTGCTTTTGACTATCATGTCATTTACATAGACCTTCATGTTTCTTATGGCTGGCGAACAACCTATTCATCAGCCTCTGATAAGTGGCACCGGCATTTTTGAGCCCAAATGGCATAACTCGATAATAGTATATTTTTCGGTGCATGATAAATGCAGTTTTCTCTTCGTCAGCCAGGTCCATAGGTATCTGGTGATAACTAGCAGAAGCATCTAAAAAGGCATATTCTTCAAATTTTGTAGTGGAATCGACTAGGAGGTCTATGTTAGGTAGCGGGTAGCTATCATTGGGGCAAGCCTTGTTTAGATCCGTGAAATCCACACACATCCTCCACTTTCCATTAGGTTTTTTCACTAATACCATGTTCGACAACCAATCCGGGTATAGAACTTCCCGTATAAATCCGTTATTTAACAAGGTATCTATTTCTTCTGCCATTGCCAACTGCCGCTCGGGAGCATGATTCTGCTTTTTCTATTTAACAGGCTTACAGTCAGGTCAAATATTAAGTGAATGACACATTACCTCAGAAGATATGCCCTTGATATCTGAGGGCTGCTAGGCGAACACATCCATAAATTCCACAAGTACTGCTATGAGTGCCTCTTTTCCTTTTCCCATCTTACTGGAAGTCACTATGACAACTTTCCCTGGTGCGAGCTCCACTTCTTGCAATGAATCTAATGGCTCGGCTTTTTAGGCTATATCTATTGGTATATCTAGTGCATCCAATGGCAAAGCTTGATTGGCTTTTTTTTTAGCATTATAACGTACGTTTCCCGCACTACTTTTTGGTTTCCTAGAAGGAATGCAATGCCTCCTGAAATAGGGATCTTCAGTAACAGCTTGCACATGGAAATGTATGAATGCACTCTCACTAAAAGAGCTCTCCTAAAGATTACATTGTAGGTGAGGGGTATATCTACTACCATGAAATAACTCTTATAGTTGCAAACAATTTCATCATCCCCGAGCTAAAGAGCTAACATGACTGACCTTTCTACATTCACTAGTTGTCCTAATATTCCAATAAGTGGGGCTGATATGGTTTCTAAGGTATTAGTAGACATTCCAGTGCCCAGTATGCTTAAAGGGTGATAAGATTGACCGCACTGCCTGTATCTACCAAAATCCTCTGAACCAAGTAGCCTTGTATTAGAGCTTCAACCACAAAAGAGTCTGTATGAGGTGTTCAAACGTGAGCTCCATCAACATCGGAGAATTTTACTTCATAATCCCCTATTCCCGAACTAGCTCCTAAGGAGAACATTTCTTTAGCTTTCCTTTTCCTAGAGTCATCAAAGACATCATAATGTTTGCCCCCTGCGATGACATGAATAACCCCAATTGGAGCTTTCTTACTTCTACTGGCTCTGTTGCCTTGTCTTTGAGGTGATAGGGACCGATCTCTGCCATTTTTATCTCCATCCTTTACAAATTGGGCGAGCTTTCCCTTCCGAACAAAGAACTTATTTTCTCACTTGAGCTGCCGGCAGTCATTTATCTCATGTCCCTTGTCTCTATGAAAGGAACAGTAAAAGCTTTGATCCCTATTAGGATCTTCCCTCATGGGATGTGGCCAGTTAAGCCGCTTATTCTCTTTCATCCATGATAAGATTTAGGATCTCGAGGCTGTTAAAGGCGTCAATCTCTCTTCCTGATGATCGCCAGAGCGCTATTTAGTGACTACATAAATTCGGTTCGAGGCACCTGACCACCCTTTGTTTCTAGAATCATCTCGACCTCCATTACTTCTCTCTCGGACTGGTCTCAAATTTTTGTCTGACTCTCTAAACTAAGAGTTGTATTGAAGCTTGCAAGCTTCATCCATTCTAATATACTTATGAGCCTGGGATATGAGATCGGTAAAGTCACTTGGTGGCTTTTTACTCAAAGAGTTACTAAAATCTTGACACCTGGTATTGCGAATGAAGGAATTAATGGCCACTTTCAAATTCAGATTCTGAATATCCATAGCCACAACATTAAACCGCTCCACATAGGCTCTCAGCGGCTCGCCTTTCTCCTATTGAACTAAGTTGAGGTCTACTGACACATTTGTTAGGCGAATAGCTGCAACGAACTTAGCAATGAACATGTCACTGAACTGCTCAAAGCTATGAACAGAATGCTCGGGTACATTATAAAACCATATCTGTGCGGACTGCGTAAGGGTTGGAGGGAAGATCTTGCATAAGGCTATATCTTCGGTTATGTGCACCAACATGGTATGATGGAATTCATCCAAATGAGCTCGGGGATTAGTACTGTCATTGTATTTTTATAAGTTCTATAACCATACTTGATGAAAAGGAGTGGCTAAAATATCCCGAGATAGGGGCAATTTGAAACTGCCTTAGTATTGCAAGGTATTACGATTCTGATATTTCTGCATCCTCTCTTCAAAAAGCCTTTCAAACTGTTCGGTTGTCAGGGTTACAGTTGTTCCGAGGGCCAGTGTATTTGGCAAGGCTGGTGGTGTTTGTGCAGGGATTTGAGCAGTGGCTAGTGTTTGGATTACGGGAGGTGCTAGAGGAATGGGTGTAGGGGTTGCACTTGGTGTCTGAGCGGCCATAACTTATAGGGCCATCAGGAGAGTTTGGGCAGCTTGAGGAGTCAGACCGGGGATTGCTGGGATGGTGATAGTTTGGGGTGTTACTGGTGTATGAGTTTGTGTTTGCGAGAAAAGCTATCGCGCTGATAATGGTGAGATTTGTTCTGGTTGAGTTGGCAATGAGTGATGGAATGTCAGGCCAAAAAGATTGATTGGGGGTTGGGGGACAGTTTCAAGTTGATTCGCTAGTGGGGCAGCGAAAATAGTTAAGTTAGAGAAGAGATCCATAGTCACCAAAAAATCTCAGGTTCCATGCTCATCGCACCAAATGATGACTATCCAAATTTTCAAGTTGTCAACGGAAGCAAGTCACCTAAAAAACATGAAATCCGATTGGTTTTTGACAAGGGAGACTCCGACGGCCAAGTCAAGAAATTGACAAGAATGGGAAAATATTGTGATATATTGAGAAAATTCCAGGAGACTTCAACATACCTTGATTCCATATTTTATAGAGTTTTTTTTTCTCCATATTGGAATAGGAAACAAATTTTAAATAAGAGAGAACTCTTTTGAATTCTTGATTTGTGCTTGACTCTTGATTTACAGGCATCTGATTAAATAGCTTCAGATAACTTCCATTTTAATGAGATTAAAATCTTCTAAATGATCTGAAGATCTCCGTAAGTAATAATTTTTCAAATGCTGATTCCGAGCTGTTGAGATAAACTGAGCTATTGATGTGGAGAATATTTGAATGAGTTTAGTTACCGGACTTATGGATAGAGTGTCTGGTTATCAGTAATGATAAAATTATAGCAAAATTTATATTTTAACCATATCAAATAATAAATTCCATACTACTGAAACTTTATTATAATTCAAAAAATCCAATTTATAACAAATTTAATAAACCTGACAATTTTTTATATGACCCGAATTTGTATTAAAATAGTGATTCGTACTCGAAAGAAATCCGAGTGATCCAAAAAATTTAGGCTTGAACCCGAAATCAAAAAAATCTATCTGAAAATACTTAAAATCCCGAATTTGTGTCCCAATTTTCTCAATTAAATTTTATTTTATGTAATATGTATTATGTATAGGGGCACAGGGAGTATAGCATGAGTGGGGTCAATTAACCCCACTCAACTTAGAAATTTTTTTAAAATATCCTTGGTGATTTTTTTTCAACATTAACCCCACTAAATGACTTATTAACAATTGATCCCATTAAAAATTGAACTCACTGATATATTTAAATTTTTTTATTAAAAATTAATCACACCAAAATATTTAAAATTTGATCCCACTAAATTTAATTTCTGACTACGCCACCGTGTATGTATGTATGTTACATATGTATATATATGTAGATGTATGAATGTAGAATTATAGTGAAGGGAGCAGAAAAGAAAACACACAAAAATTATAGTGGTTCAGTATATTTGCTTACATTCATTTCTCAAAATCACTCTCGAGCTTTTCTCTCCACTATTAACTTTTTTAAGGGTAATAGTGAAAGTCAATATGCAAAACACTTATTAAAATTTTACAACGTAAAATATTCAAAAAAACTTGCTAAAATTTTCACCTAAGATTCTAGCCGACTTGTCTCACTAACTTTTATAATAATTTTCCTCATAAAGCAATTACAATCGAAGGTATAATAAAATTGAGAATGATATGAAATCATTGAAGTCCAAAAAATGTTGAAAGTGAGATTTAAAGGAGTAAAACTTGGTCTCTTAAGAGATAAATATTTTTCCAACTTCTCTAACTTTTGTTGAGTCAAAACAACATGTATTTATAAGTAAAAATTCATTCCATTCTATTGAGAATCAAAACTAGCTGTTTTTGGCCTTTTATAGTCATTGGAGGGAAAAACTAGTAATTCTGCAAAAAATTATCTATTATTTTGTCCTGTAGTGCATTTTTGAGAATGAAGTCCAGAAATCTGGCACTCCAAAAATTCATTTTCTGAAAATCAATTTCTACTGAAACATTTGAAATTGGATTTCAAGAGATTTTTATGAAACTTTTAAAACTTTAAGATGGATGAATGTATGAGAAGAAATGCCTCAACTTAATTTTAGAAATTAATATACCCTATTTTCTTCTATACTAAGGCTTTCTTCAAAATTAACTTCTTGCATCCATACTCGAAGAATCTACATGCTCATTTCTTTGAACTTTGCATTAAAAGAGTGGAGTAATTCCTGTAGAAAACTCTTTAGACTAGAATTCACATTAGAGTGTATTTAAATTTTAATTATCATCAAAATTAGAATATGACCTTAAGCAAATAATACTGGCTTGCTACATTCAATGATATCAGACAATTTTGCGTACCTAAAGGCATCTTTAATCACTCACCAATTCTGCTTTCCCTCACAAAACAAGATTGGAGACCTTGTTGGTTAAAGGATAAAGACTTCATAAAAAATATTGCATCGTGGTGGAAAGAGGTAGCTTCTCTTAACAACATGGGGATCCTTCAAAAATTCAAAGGTCTAAAGCAACAAATTGTACAGTGGAATAAAACTAAGTTTCGAAACTTGGAGTCAGTCATTGAGAAGCTTGAAAAAGTCCTAGAACTTATTGATTGCATTTTAGAGAAAGTGGATATTGCTGATTCTCTCGAAAGATCCCTGTTGGATAAGAGGTATTTCTTACTTAATTCTCTTTGGAGAAAATTAAAGGCAAAAGAATCATTATGGATGTGATATTCCCTTTATATATATATATATATATATATATATATATATATATATCTATTGATAAAGAAAGTCATTTTTTTTTTATTTTTAAATTTAAATAAAACATTGTATCTAAATCCCTATCTCTTAATTCTCAATCCAATTAAACTCCTGCTTCTTCATCCTATATCATACAGTTTTTTCTATGTTTTCTTCTGCCTTCCTGCTTTGTTTGAAAAAAAAATATGCATCTTTATTCTGAAAATTTTGATCTTTGGCTTTTGACGTTCTTGCAGTTTCTTCTATTCAATTTTAAGTTTCCGTATATTATATTGATTTCATTTTCCTCCTTATTAAATTTTGATCTATTGTTAATGGTTCGTTCTTTATTTTGATAATAGTACAACTGCAAATATATAGTACACAAGTCTCGGCACTATTCTCTCCCAAAATCTTTATTTTTATATTGATATGTTAATATTATTATTAAAATCTCAATTCAAATTGCTGTTATCATTAGTATTAATATTTTTTTATCATTATTAATGTTGCTATTATTATTATTATTATTAAAAGGAATGAAACAATATGCGCCGTTAAGTCTCACTTTGCCAATACTTTCTCTTCATCACTATTCTATATAATCCTTCAAAACTCACTTAGCCATATTCCGCCCTCTGTGCTTATATTATTATTATTATTATTATTATAAGAATTGACGAAAACAGTACCTAATATTTCATAGACATTCTTTGCCACGCTTCTTTGGCCATAATCCACCCGAGTACTATTATTATTATTATTATTATTATTATTATTAAGTAAACTTTCAACAATTATTATTATTATTATTATTATTATTATTATTATTTTAAAATCTTTAAACATTTTTCTTTATGTTGGATTCTTTCCCATTTTAAGATAGTGGACATGATGTTAAGGTAGTTTAGTTTTTTTAGTTATTGTGATTGTTAGAATATTTATCCTTTCTTATTTGTGTTAGGTATTTGTGTTAGGAAATTCCAATATACTCGTGAAAGATTGAGTGGCTTTATGCATGTCCTACTTTTAGCTTTTTTTAAATTTCAGGTGAGTGGTAATTACAGTACATAGCCATTTTGTAAAAATATATTTTTAAATTTTAACTTAAAATATTTTAGTTTATTTAATTCTGTTTTATTAAAAATATCTTTAATCTTTTATCAATTGAATTTATGCAATTTGCCTTTATGTTATCTTCCAACAGTTATTTATTGATTGTATTATATTAGTTTTTATATGAATTTTAATTGTTATTTATTCTGTTAATTTAATCGATATTTTTTTTATTCGTTTAAGTTTACTTAAATTGAATATTATCTCATTTAGAGCTTTAAATTATGAGAACAGGCTTCTGAAATATTTTTTATTTATTATTCGTTTCAGTAAATGATTGATTTACCTATATCAACTTACACTACAAGAAATTAACTGTTTTTCGATGGAAAGTCAGAATTTTTCGTCGGGAAATTAATTTGCCGATTGTCAATTCCGTCAGCAATTGGACAGTAGACAAAAATGGCCAGGTAATTTTTCGACGGAATTTAACTTCCGTAGGAAGAATTTTCGACGGAAATTTAATTCCACCGGGAAAATTGCCAACAGAATATTAAATTTTGTAGGCAAAGTTCCCGTCGGTAATTTTTCAACGGAATTTAACTTCCGTTGGAAATTTTCATTGGAAATTTTTCCAACGGAAGTTAAATTCCGTTGGAAAATTACCGACGAAATTTATTATTCCATCAAGAATTTTTCGGAATTTTTTTTATTTTTACCGACAGAATTTTGTGTTGGTATTCCGTTAGTAATTTTAAATGCTGATAAAAAAATTAAATAAAATATCAAAATAGTTTAATTAAATGAAAAATATATCAAAATTGTAAATTATAATTGACAAAAATAATATAATTTAAAATTTATTAATTGTAGCAAATAATATTGATAAAAATATAACAGTAATGTATAATTATATAACATAATTACAACAACCAAATTGTTTAACAATCTCTAACTAATTACAAATCACATGGAGTACTATAATCTAAGTTACAAATTTTAGTTTTGCACTATAGAATCTACTAAAGAGACATAGACAATGCATATAATTGATTCCTAATGGCTCTAAGTTACAGTTATTCCGATTCAAGCTTGGTGGTCTACCAATCTATTGATGACCAGCAGCGTGGAAATAACAATATGTTAGGAGGCACTGCCACCAAGTCAGATAAAAATTTGGAGGAAATAACAATTCTCTTGATGACCAGCAGTGTGGAACTATGTCTGCACAGGGTCACAAGACACACAAGATACACTACAAAAAAATAGGAAATTAGCGACGGCATTTTCCGTCGCTAATTTGGAAAATTCCGTCGCTAATTACTTTTAGTGACAAAACGACCAACCGTCGCTATTTCGCCCGTCACAAGAAAATTTGCGACTAAATCACAAAATAGTAGCTAAAAATAGCGATGGAAAAATCGTTGCTAATTAACCTCTAAAAGTAGTCGTCACGAGATTAAAAAAATATTAGCAACGGATTTTTTCGTAGCTAAATTCCATTGCAAAACGATAATTAATAAATGCGAGAAAAAAAAGAAAATTATCGACGGCAAAATCTGTCGCTAGTTATGCAAATTCCTTCGCTAATTTAATTTTAATATTTATTATTATTACTTCTACTTTCAATTTATTTATTTTTGTTATTGTTATTATTATTATTATTATTATTATTATTATTATTGTAACATCTAAAATTTAATTTATATAAATAACAATTCTCCAATATTATTAATTAAAAAAATATAACGTCATAAAAGTAAATTAAATTGAAACAATATTTAAAAAGTACTTAAAAAAATTAAAAACATCCCAAACAATTCACGTTCAAATATTTATAAACATCCGATAAAAAATGCTAAGCTCATCTTCCTATTTTTATGATATCAAAATCATTCCACACTGAAGAACCAAGTCATCGTTTTTTGTTGGAAGTTACAGAAGGAGATTGATTACTTTCATTTGTCCCCGCAATTGAAGTTGTTGAATCTATTCTAAAAATAAGAAAATCAAAATTTAATAAGTATTATGCTCCATTCAACCAAAGGACTAGTCAATAAAACACAAATTATATCACAAGAATTCAACTCCACATAGACTATATAACTTAACCAAATCTTAAAGCTATTAGAATCAATTTTAATCTTTAATAAAAACTATGTATATCTAACATTTCACATTCAAATTCAAGGAAAGAAACAATAAGCAAATCATCAATTAATTTACCATTAAAGCATAATTAATTTACCATTAAAGCATAAATGTTGTCTGGCATAAGTATTGGAGTGCCACATATCATCAATCTTAAGCAAAATACATTAGGAAATACAGCTCAAACAAACTGAACAGTATCCAGAATTGAGGTCTTTACATTTAAATTATGGTAGGCCAAAGAAAAGATAACTTCATTTTATAATGAATCATCTCTAAATGAGAGATTTTGTGTTTGATTGAAAGAATGTACAATTCCTTGTGAAGCAATTTAACATTTTGGTGAATGCAAGTTTCAGAACCTATATCTGCTAACAAACACAAAACTATGCAGGAGTCTCCCAAATTTTTTCACAGATAAAATTATGACACATCTTCTGGCAATTTCATGCAAGTTATGCAGAAGGAGTCTATTCAACCACAAACTGTCAATAAATGTTGCTTAAACAGTTGTTTAGAAAATGCACTTTGCAAATTCCGAGGGAAACTAAAAAGGAAAGTTAAAACACTTGTTGATGGGAACCCTCTCAATTTGAAAAACGTCTAGCTAGTTATGGAAACTGAACCTATAGTTATGATGATGATGATATAAAATGGCATTTTGTATTCTCTCACCAGCCTTCAACACAATTAGCAAACAAAACCTGCAGATGCTAAATTCCACTTTGTGAATTGCATATAGCAACATAATTCTTTATCTATTCGACATTGCTATATTTTATACCCTTAGTCTAGAAATATAATGAACATCATAAAATGGAAGCAGTTCAAATAAGTTTAAATGCATCATATCAATTTTTAAAAGTAAGAATGAACTTTTAGAATTTGATCCCACAATGTAACTATAATAAAGCTATCAATAACTCAAATTTTAAATTATTTAAAAATCTTAAATTATAA
The DNA here is from genome assembly GCA_947683425.1 of Excoecaria cochinchinensis. Taxonomy (NCBI): domain Eukaryota; kingdom Viridiplantae; phylum Streptophyta; class Magnoliopsida; order Malpighiales; family Euphorbiaceae; genus Excoecaria; species Excoecaria cochinchinensis. The sequence goes on from CANTUQ010000069.1 coordinate 6,649,811, forward strand.
ATAAATGGCAATGATTTTACTAAGAATCACATAATTGTCATATATAAAGCATAAGGCACTAAAATACCTGATTAACTAACTGATTTTTAAATTTTTTAGGATTCAACTTTCACTCAGAATGAAATGCATATGATATTTGAGCATCCATTCCTGTTAACAACAGAAGATATGTAGTTGTTATGCCACAAGTTTTATGTGAACCAAAGGTCTGAAGATGATGAATTCATAGCATGGTGGAAGAAAGACAATGAAAACCCGAAGAAATTCATCCATTTTAATCCAAATTCATAATGGAGCTAAAGGACATAACAAACCAGTGAGATAAAATTTTAAATTGATGTTCATCACTGTTATGTTTACCTTTAGTGCTCATAATCATATCTATAATCAAACTTGCAAATTAAGTTCTCGTATCACCCTTTAAATTTCTTATAAGCCTATTACATAAATATAAGATACATCATAATTTTCCTCTTACATATAATGCAAATTTCTCTTATAAATAGTGATACTTTTTCAAGTACGATTTCATTCATAAGCTCATGCATACTTAGATAACACATATAATCCATAAAAAGAAATATACATAGGACGATATGTATATACATATATCACACACATCTATATATTTTATAAACCACTTAACACCAAATTAATCATTATATATCATTAATTTCATTCATCCTCAATTCTCTTCCAAGGACTCTAATTTCATGTAAACACATTTAGCACAATTCACCATTTCTTAATAAGATCAAACACATGCACTTAAAAGCATTCACATTAAGTAGCTTACTAATATAATTATATATTACATTGTATAAGCAATTTGTTATCGGTTTCCAAGTTAACATACGATTAATTATTTATCTAATTATACATGATTTAACATGTTTCCATATTCCTAGGTACTATTAGCAAACCACCCTTTTCAATATCTTCACTCAAAAGAATCTAAGTAAGTTAAGTTCATATATTGATGCCAAATATCAATAAGAATAATCAAAAAGAAAAAAGAAATTGAGCCTTATACAAACAAGATTAATCAAAAAGACAAGATTAAAAGCCTAAAAAGACAAGATTAATTAAAACAAAAATAAAAACTAAGCTTCATTTACTCAAAAACCCACAGGCCCAAATATTATAGACAAGATTAAACAAGATCATGAAAATTGCAACCCTAGCTGGTGTTAAAATAAAATCCCTTGCATTTCCACACACACACAACAGAACACATAATAATCACAATAGGTTAATCCCTAATTTAATTTCATGCTTAGCTGAGCCAGTTCATTAAACAACACAACAAATTAACCAATTTAACAAACAATTTAATCACACACATGCGATAATTAAGAAATCCCTAACCTTTTTGAAGCTTTCACTTTCGTTTGTAAACAATTTCTTCACCTCCAATTTGTAAATTATCTCCTTGCCTTTCTCCTCCTTTCTTTCTTCCTCTTGCATCAACCAGTTTTGCCATTCCAAGACTCAATTCACCAAATTCTAACCAAAAACACATATTTAGTAACCATCCAAAGCTAACCTGAATCTATGTCAGTTTAATAAATAGAAAGAAAAAGAGAGACTACCGAGGATAAAGGTGGCGGATCTGGAGCTCGACGGAGGGAGGAGGACGGAGAGGGGCGAGGGACAACTGGAAAGAGTGTTCCGGCATGGGAGATCTGCAGGGGCCAGCGGCGAAGGTAGATCAGGTGTGAGGGCCATAGTGCGCGACGGTTCCACAACTCCAATCTCCTCGTCGGTGATGACGAACGGCGGGATCTAAGCGACGGCAGGGGGTGCGACCAACAGAGACAGCGCGCGAGGAAGAGGTGGAGAGCGGCACGTGGGGAAGAGAGAGAAAGCAGCACGGGGGTGATAGGGGAGCGATAGACGGTGGTGGGAGCGTCCGATCCGGTTGGGCGGCATGGCGGCGGTGCAAAGCTGTGCGTAGCTAAGTGACCGAGAGAGACAGAGGGTGGGGGGAGGGAGGGAGAGGGAGAGAGAGACAGAAATGTGTAGGGTTTTATATATATATATATATATGAGATATATAGAGACTGCATTTTCAGTCATTATTTGGTCGCAATGTTTTTAGTTCTGTTTAGCGACTAAAATTTAGTCGTTAATATTTAGCGACTAAATTTTCTGTCGCTAAGTTAGTCGCAAAAAATGCGTGATTTTTTAGCATTAATTTTTAGTGACTAATTTTCATATTCAGCTGCTATTTAGTCACTAAATTGATATTCATATTAAAAAAATATGATTTTGTGACTGAATTCTAATTTAGTCGCAAATTAGCGACTACATTTCATTAGTAGCTAAATCGCTGTTTTTTTGTAGTGATATATGTATGTATATTTTTTTTATTAATATTATAATGCTTAGTAAAATCAATAATCATAATTATAAACTTTTGAAAAAATTAAATTCAAAATAAACAATTTATATAATATAAAAACTTTTTAGCGACGACAAAAAATCATCACTATATGAAATATGTATGTTAATAAAAATTAATAGCGATGGATCATTTGTCGCTATTCCGTCGCTAAATTATAACTTTAATCAGCGACTAAATAATCCGTCACAAAAAAAATTGTGCTATTTTTTACCGCCAATATTTAGCAACTGTTTTTTTTTTTAATTCGCCGCTATTTTGTCGCTAAACTTGACTTTCACAATGGATTTGAAACGTAGTCGCTAATTAGTGACGGAGATAATTCCGTTGCTAATTCAAGTTTTTTTTTTAGTGAAAAAGAATCAATGTTTGCCTTAATCTAAAAGGAGGATCGAGATAAGATTAAATGAAAAACTGAATCTTTGTTAAGAGCTTTCCCTTTGAACACCTTTTCATTCCTTTAAAGCCATATGGTCACAAATGGTTGCTAGGAAATTTGTGGCAAATATTTTGGTCTACATATTTCCTTTGACAAAACCAAGCCATCGTGGAACAAAAGCATTAAAGGAATTTGGTAGATAGATCCAGATACCCCACCAGAACGTAAGATTATACCAAATGCTAAAAGTGATAGGGAAAAGAAGAAGAAGATGATCCACTGTTTCTACTTCCAAATTACAAAGAGGACATTAAGTTGCATTTTACAGAATATTCCCCAATTTAGCCAGAAAAGATCTAGTACATATTTTACCTCTGAACACCATCCATAAAAATAATTCGACTTAAGGATTTGCCAAATTATTCCAACTAGAGCCAAACATACAAAGAAGAATAAAAAGGATTGGCTTCGATTTCCTGTGCTTTAAAACAAGCCGATTTGGTAGAAAATAGACCTTTCGGTTCATAGACCCAAATTTTCCAATCCATGTGGTTCAGAACAATGTGAAATGAATAAAGGTAGGTAAGTAGCTCAGCTTCTAGCTTGCATGACAAGGTTACATTAATAAGCAAGAATAATTATTTCAAGTTTCATTAATTATCATCTTATAATCATTAATCCTACTTGTCTTCTTTGATCATCATTAATTAGGTGTAGTTAATTTAGCATTCCACTAGTAGTTTAGTTTTATTCTCAAAAATATTGAACGATTTAAACAAGATTAAAATCGAGTAGTAATAGTGAGTAATAATCAATCTACAGTTTTCGTGGGAACGATATCATAAGTAGTATAATTGGTGAACTGTGCGGTTGCGAATTTATCACAACAAGTTTTTGCCGGGGATTGTCATGATTGATGTTATTGCCTTTATAAATCTTGATTTAAGATTTTGGATTACAATATTTAATTTGTTTGTTTGTTTTGTTTTGTTTTTACAGGATTGGATAGTTCAAGTATATGCCTAGGACAAGGAGTTGTCAAGAGGAACTTGAAAAATTAAATCCAGAGATAGAAAGATTTCTTTTCAGTTAATAAAAATAAGAGACCGGTTATGGCTGAAGAAGACCCACCTAGAATGATGGACTTTGCTGCGCCAGCATTGAGCAGGGCTCAACAAGGGGTGGTATGGTAAATGCGAATCAATTTGAAATTAAAACTTCATTGTTGCAAATGGTACAAAATAGCATTCAGTTATATGGTTTGCCAAATGAGGATCCTAATGCTCATTTAGCAAATTTCTTAGAAATATGTGATACTTTTAAAATCAATGGTAGCTAGGGGTGTGCATAACCCGATCCGACCCATTTAACCCGACCTGAAATAGCTATTCGGGTAAGGTTATTCGGATAATTAGGGTCGGGTCGGGTGTATGAATTTTATAAATTTTGGGTTCGGGTCGGGTCGGTTTAAAACACTCCAAACCCGAACCCTACTGTAATTAATATATAAACCAATTTTTTTTTTATTTTTTCCCATTCATTTACTTACCCACCCACCCACCCTCCCTTCTCTCTCTCACGATTCTGGTTTCCCTTCCCCCCCCCTCTCTCTCTCTCTCTCTCTCCCTCCTCCTCTGATTTACCACCGGTCCACCGCCGATCTCTCTCACTCTCTCTCTCTCCTCCTCCTCCTCCGATTTACCATCGCCGATCTCTCTCTCTCTCTCTATCCTCCTCCTCCTCCTCCTCCTCCTCCTCCCCTCAAATCTGCCACCGACAAAAAAGTTGCGAGATCTTTCCGGCGAGAAGCATACAGGGAGAAAAGGAGTTGGAAAATCAGTTTTTGATTTTTGATCTAGATTTGTTTATTTTAATTTTTTGGATTTTTGATTTTTTATATGAGTATTATTGTTTATTGGATTTTTTTTTTTGATTTGTAGTTTGATTTTTGAGGTGGATCTTGATTTGTAGTTGGATTTTGATTTTTAATTTCTTAGATTTGTAGTTGGATTTCTTAGATTTGTAGTTGGATTTAATATGATCTTTGATCTTGATTTCTTAGTTTTGTAGTTGGATTTTTATATGAGATTAATTTTTGGTTTGTTCTCAGATTTGTAGTTTGGTTTTGAAGAGTTTGATTTTTCGGTTGTTTGAATCTGATTTAGATTTCGGGTTGATCGGGTTGATCGGTTCTGGACCCGAATAATTTGGGTTTAATCGGTTCGGGGCCCTACTATATTTAGGGTCAGTTCGGATTATGATATTGGATATATTTCGGGTGTCGGGTTATTCGGGTTCGGTTCGGGTTGACCAATGGAAAATATTTTGATAAAAATGCTTGGGCCAATTGGTCCCAAGTAGTTATAGATCCTCTTGTCAAAGAATTCAACCAAGCCTTTGCTTTATCCTTCAATGTGAATGGAAAAAGCCTAAGCTTGATTGCATCATTTGAAACCCCATTAATCTTAAAGGTATCACATATTTCAAGGAAATTTGCCAAATGAGCATTTGGATCCTCATTTGCCAAACCATAAAATTGAATACTATTTTGAATCATTTGCAATAATGAAGGCTTAATTTCAAATTGATTGGCATTTACCGTTGGTCTTACCACTCCTTGTTGAGCACCACTCAAAGCAGGTGTGGCAAAGTCCATCAATCTTGGTGGATTTTCATCAGCCATCCTAATTGATTTCCTATTTTTATTCTTCTTTTTATTTGATTTTCGGTTACTTAATAAAAACCTCTCAATTTCAGGATTTATAGGTTCAAGCTCTTCTAAAGAACTCCTTGTACTAGGCATGAACTTTCAAAATCCTGTAAAACAAAACACAAAATTAATTTAAACAAATAAACAAATTAAAACAAAAGAAAATATTGTAATCCAAAATCATAAATCAATTTTCACAATGGCAAACAACCGTTCCCCGGCAACGGCGCCAAAAACTTGTTGTGCATTTTCTAATGATGCAACATACCGCAAGTATACGGTGTACCGCAATAGTACTTTAGATATCGATCCCACAGGGAACGTGTTACACACTATTACTAATTGATTTTAATCTTGTTTACAATGATTAATTAATGGTAGAATTGGTTTTAATCTAATCTAACATGTAAACTAATTAAACCTAGTTAATGATAGTCAAAAGAAGATAAAATAAATCATGAAGAATTAAAAAAAACAATGAACTTGATTCTATCATTTAGATTAACATCTTTCATCTTTTCTTGCAAGCCAAGTTAGAATAAACTTTTAACTCACTCTCTCGACATGAATTAAAATGCCTAAAACATATAATTAAAATTCTAACTCACAACTTTCATTAATGAATTAGAGGTTTCTAATTACATATTTTAAGAATAATCACTAACCTATAGCAATTATCTCAATATACCAATCTCTTGAATATATCTTAATAATGAAACTCTATTAAATGTCGGATAAAGCAAACTCTCGAATTACTTTAACTTGTAAAGATCATGCAAAAGATATTAATAGAGAATCTACAATGAAAGATTATGAAAGTAGATAGAAATAGAAAGAATTATAATATACAAGTTCATTAAAATGATATTCATAGAAATATTGGAGAAGAATTAAAAATAAGAGAATAAGATAGAAGTTCTTCAACCCTTTTCTAAATCTCTTGAAATAGATTTTCTCCTCCTTGATCTTCTTCTTCAATACATAAAACTAACTAAGAAAATAAAACTAAAGAATATTGTTTAACTAAAATACAGAAAATTTACTTAACTAAAAATTCATCTAATATTATTGTCTCTTTTTAAATTTTACAGTTAAACTACATATTTATAGAATATAATTGAAAACTTGTGTCCCTTGAAGATGTCCCTAGGGAATAGTTGCAAACTTTGGTGAAAATATGTGACTTTTGAAGTGATTTTTGGCTGAAAACCGTCCAACGGTCGTCTCTGTCGCGATCGCAACGGTGTCGCGATCGCGACAGAACGCGCTTGCCCATTTCTTCCTTCCTTCCTCTCTTCGGTTTTCGCTTCCCTCTCTGGCCAGTCACGTCGCGTGACTCCCCATCACGGCGTGCCTTCTTCTCTTCTCCTTTCTCTTCTTTCTCTTCTCTCCTTTGCTCTTCCTTTCCTGGCCTCTCTGTGGCGTCACGTCGCGTGACCTTTGCTCACGCCGTGACCCTTCTTCTTTCTTCTTCTCTTTCCTTTCTTTCCTTTCTTTGCTGGCTTCTATTCTTCAGTCACGTCACGTGACCTTAGCTCACGGCGTGACTCGCCTCTTCTCAGCTTCTTCTTCTCTTTCCTCCTTCTTCTACATTCTTCTAGCAAGTCACGTCACGTGACTCCTGGTCACGGCGTGATCAGTTCCTCTCTCACGATCATCTCATTCTATTTACTTCTTCATCTGCTCTTTTCTTCATTTTTTACCTACAATTGACAGTAAACACACAAACATGCACTCTAATACAAATAATCATAAACTAATATATCACATCAAATTATACACACAATAGCATGATTAATTACATAAATTCACACAAAATAAATACATAATTATACTTCATTTTAGCTCCTATCAATAACATAGGCAGTATACGATGACGAGTGAAGGATGCTACAGGAGAAAACACATTGGAAATAATAACCGAAGCAAAACTATAAAATTTCTGTAATTCATAAACACTCACACAATACGAAAAACAATCACATATAATTTACATCACACTATTCCATTAAAATCTTATTTTATACCCTTCACTTAGAATAAAAACAATAAATAATTACATTACAAATATGAACTAAAAACTCCAATCAACAATCTACTACAGACTCGTTGGCCAAACTGCTGCAGATTATCCTCGGCGACACGACTAACTCCAAACCTGGATGGATACACACCCATGCTAAGCACAAAGGCTTAGTGGGGAAAACATGTAAAATGGACGACTACTTACAGCAGACGTCGAACAATACACACAATAATAAAAATATCCAATATAAAAATATGCATATATAAATACCAATTCTAAGCTCATTTAAAGAATTTATTCGATTATTGCATAAAATTAATCATAAACAAATCACATATATTGAGTTCATCAACCTAGTCAAATGGAGTGACAATTTAATTAATACATACTTTTCGATACTCACTACTTATATTTCTCATGCCTGACATATAATTATACTCATTTAACTACTTATTTCAAATTAATCCATTACTCTCATATCATAACTCATGCTTGTATTCCAAAGGGAAACAAAATTGAAACTCATAGGCACTAAATGGTGTAATCACATTTCCGCATAGGGATCCATATAGGATCCAAGAACACATAGGTGCATAAAGCACTAGTTCGGATAACATATAAGTCACAAAAGACAATATGTTCACATTCATCTCAAAAGCTTAATCTCATACTTTCTTACAAGTCATTATGCACATTTATCAATTCATAACTTACTATTTCGTTCACATTCTTTTATTCATTTATTGCCTGCTAAGTCAAAGGGAGTGGATAATGAGTAAACACATTAGTACCCGTGGGTACGAGTAAAAGCAATTTCTTTCATTTTTAGTCAAAAATATTTTTACATTGAGGATCTTAAACAAGATTCGAATACATTAAGAATCGCGAGGACCCAAACGGTGACCTGATCAGGGTCTAGAACACATTGGGGCTGCAGCAAATACAACTCTATAGGCATGCCTATCTATCCACGACTTGACTATTGCAGGCTAAATTATTTATTCAATTATTGATCAATTAGTCACATAATATATCATTGTTCAATCTCAATACACATTATCATATTACTTACGTACATATATAATTTACCCGGTATCAAATATTATTGCTCATACATTGATTTATATAAAATTCATAAGTAACAAACCATGCAAAGGATATCAAACAAATGGACATTCATAGCATGAAGGAGGGTCGTGCTCAGGACAGAGACGAATTGCACCATATGTTGCGCTTGCAACAACTTGTCGCGACCGTGACAGAGGGTTGGATAGCTTCTGTTGTGCTCGCATACAAGGACGCGCTCGCGACAGAGAGCATATGATGGAAGATTATATCACAAGTCCTCTGTCGCGCTCGCGACAGAGACGAGGGTCATGTTCTGTTACAGACCTGTATAGCTCTCTTCAAACATTAGCTTCTCAAAACACCAACAATTCTTAAGCCCACATGACATATATCCCAACACCTCAGATTATTCAATTACAAAGAATTATTCAAAATTTAGACAGCCTTTTAAAAACATCATTTTACATACGAAAGATTTATTTTCCTCTTGATTCACATCATAATCATTTAATTCAATCTTAATATTGCATAGTAGTTTTAAACCATAATTAAGCCCACTCGAGGCCCGAATTATTAATAGCCTTATCAACTTTCTGTACCTCATCACATACATTTTACATTTATTTAAAGCAAGTAACAAGGCATTCATAAAGTTCCAGTCAAACGTCATCTCTTATGTATGAATCAGTTTCTAAGATTTGGTTCGAACTTGGAAGGGCTTCCCAAGTTTCCTACGTACCCCAAGAATTGGCGATCAGAACCCCGTAGTTCTACTAGTTCAAAATGTAAATTATAAAATTTCACTTCAAATCTCCTAACATAATATAGATTATGTCAATATTGGACGTATTCGAAAGTGTTCGACTTATTAAACTATTAAGTACCTTAGTCAGTATTCTTATTTATAACCTTAGTCACTTGTATTCCTAAGTGATGGCCATTTATTTACGCTTTACAAGCTCTAAACATGTTATGGATATGTCTTAAAAAGTTTTGATGAAGTTCGGGTGTATTTCGGAAGGAAAAATATACCAAAATACATAAACTAGAAGAGGGTAAAGGTAGGCAATGATTCCTACCAACCAAACGGTCCAAAATAAGAAGAAAAACCCTTGCCAAGCAAGTTTTATTATGCTCGCGACCATGGTTGCGCTCGCCACAGAAGCCTCCTTCAGGTCTCTCAAGAAGACAGGTAACAGGACTGCTTTCCACTTCAAACTTAAACTGCCTAAACCGTCCTCTAAACCTCATTTTTAAGCCAAACACCTTCTTAAGAATTACTATTTAGGATGTTAGTTTTCATATGGAACAAATTTCAGAACAATTAGACATCTAAAACTTCAGATATGATCTACATAACGTACAGTACTCCTGTGAACCCGTCTAAATAAAGACACCTCGATTTTTGACATTTTTGAGAATTGTAGAGCCAGAATTTGCTTATGACTATTTATGAGACATTTTTAGGTATGTATTTTAGCTTTTCAGCAGCACTAGTTTATACTATGTAGACATTTAAAACTCAACTTATAGCTAAAACAATCACCAAAGGTCTAGTGAAATCTGGGCAGAGTTTCCCTATAAATTCATACTCTCTAAATCCAAGTAAATTCACACAACCAAATTAAAACAAGCAACCCAATTTAATAAATACATATCAAAATAGCAATTTAGCAATACACACACATATATATATACATCAAAGCATGTAAATTTTCCAAACCTCAACTCCTTTGCTCCTATTAGCTTAAATGGTTGCACTTCCTTGCTTCCATACTCTTCCATAATTATATTAATCAAATTTCCTCATCCAAAACACATAATATTACTTAGAATTTCTAATTAATCAAAGAGAAATTACAGAAATCAAACTCACAACCTACCTTTCCATCTCAAATCTCTCAGTCAAACACTTGGACTTAAAGATTCCATCATCAAAATCTTAAAGCTGGCAATAGAGAAAGGGAAATGGTAATGAAAGAAGAAGAAAAAGAAGAAGAAGAAGAGGGACCAACGTGAGGGCGAGCAGAAAATCTGCCCCTCACCCACTTCTCTCTCTTCTTAAATACCTCACCCACTCAAACCTATCATTAAAGCCACATGTCACCTTCCTGTTGGCCAAAATTAGATTTTTATGTCAATTCTTCTATTTATTCCATCAACTCTCTTCTCTTCTTATATTTGGCATCCATTTATATAATTCTTAATATTGACCCACATAATTAATTTTATTCCTTCAATTAAGTCATAAATTCATACTTTACAAATTTGCAATTGGCCGCACTTACCAAAACTTTTACGTTAATACTGAATTCGTCGTTCCTGCACACTTGACACCATAACTTACATATATTTGGAAAATTACTAATCCATTCTCATAATTTGGCCCTCATAGTTACTTATTTCATTCTATTAAATCCATATATGCGAAATGATCAACTTAACCTTGCCTCTCTTTTTCTTAATCTCGATCATATCCTTTTTCCTAGTTAGTCACTCCGACCATCAAATCATATAGTTTTGATCACCAATATCCCTAGACATGTACAAATCCTTTTAGGGTACATTTCGGGGTGTTACACATAAGATTGACAACTTGAGCATGGGAGGAACCCTACCAAATGCATGCACTATTTATGGCCAATAAGGACATCCAAGTAAAAGCTGTAGTTTGGGTATAGCAAGCACGGAGGAGCAAGTAAGTTTCACTCAAGGATAAGGACGTGGAAATTCCTATTCAAATACCTACAACCCTGGATAGAGAAGCATATCCAAAATTTTCATGGGGGAATAGTAATAATCAGAATAGAGGAGGTGTAGGATTCCAACCACCACAAGACAGATTTGGAGCATTGGAGGTTAAGATGGATAGGTTTTTGGAAGGAATCAATTTAAAATTCAGCTCACAAGAGGAGATTCACAAGAGGCTGGAGTCTAAGTTTGACCAAATTACTAAGAATCAAGCTTCATCCATTCAAAACCTTGAGGTCCAATTAGGACAAATTTCCAATGCACTACCATCAAGAATACAAGGATGCATTCCGAGTAACACGGAAGACAATCTAAGGGAACAAATGAAGGCAATCACACTAAGGTCAGGTAAAAAGTATGTTAATGAATTGATTTCAACTAACAAAGATGGAGTGATGCAGGAAAAAGAAATTCAGGAGGAAGATGAGCCTTCTGTCGCGAGCACGACACCTACCGCGAGCGTGATAGTAGGGAAACCGGCCAACATCGCGAGCGTGATACCATATGAGGGCGCGCCAGAGGAAAAAGAGCCTTCTGTTGCGAGCATGACTCCAGTCATGGGCGCAACATAAGGGGCAATAAGGGCTAAACATACTCCTAAAGTTTTCGAACCTAGACCACTATTTCTATAACAACTCAAGAAACAAGATAACAATAAGCAATTTTTTAATTTCATTGATAAATTGAAGCATTTGCATATTAATCTATCATTTATAGAGGCAATAACCCAAATTCCTAATTATGCTAAGTTTTTAAAAGAATTAATTTCTAAGAAAAGGAGTTGGGTAGATTTATCCACTGTAAAGTTGACTGAAGATTGTAGCTCAATAATTATAAATAACTTACCTACAAAAATTAAAGACCCTGGTAGCTTTACTATTCCTTGTACAATAGGGGATATGGAGTTTCCTAGTTGTTTGTGTGATTTAGGGACTAGTATTAATCTTATGCCATTGTCCATTTTTAAGAAGTTAGGCTTAGAAGATGTTAAACCTACTTCCATGGTCTTGCAATTGGCTGACCAATCCATTAAGAAACCTTATGGCATAATTGAGGATGTACTTGTTAAAGTGGATTAATTCATATTTCCTACTAATTTTGTGATCTTAAATTTTGCTTATGATGCTAATTGTCCATTAATTTCAGGGAGACCATTTATGAGAACTGGTAGGGTATTGATTAATGTGTATGAAGGGAAACTAGTTTTAAGAGTAGGGGAGGATAGTGTTAAGTACCACATGGATAAAGCACTCAAGTACCCCATGGATGAGCATGTATGCATGAAAATGGATCTTATTGATGCTTGTGTGTTAGAAGTCATTGATGTTGTAGGTCAAGAGGAAATTAATTTGGAGGAAGGAGTTCAAGAGGAGGTGGAGGTAGAGAGTCATAGGCCGAAGCTTCTACATAGAAGTGAGGAGCCATTGCCACCATTCATAGTGATGAGTCTGCCTGTTGTTGAATTGAAAGAACTTCCAAGCCATTTGAGGTACGCATTTCTTGGTTCTAATAGTACCTTACCTATTATAGTTTCTAACAAGCTCACTAAAAGGCAAGAAAATTTGTTGCTAGAAGTTGTAAGGAAAAGAATAAAAAGTATAGGCTGGCAAATATCAGATTTAAGGGGGATTAGTCCAAATGTAGTTATGCATAGGATTCATATGGAAGATGGATGCCAACCAAAAGTTGATAGGTAAAGAAGGCTTAACCCTAATATGAAAGAGGTTATAAACAAAGAAATTATTAAACTTCTTGATACTGGGATTATCTATCCTATTTCAGATAGTGAATGGGTTAGTCCTATTCATTGTATTCCCAAGAAAGGGGGCATGACTGTGGTTAGGAATGAGAGTGGAGATTTAATTCCTACTAGAACTACAACTGGTTGGAGAGTATGCATAGACTATAGGAAATTGAATAAAGCCACTAGAAAGGATCACTTTTCATTACCATTCATAAACCAAATGTCAGAGAGAATAGCTGGGCATTCTCATTACTATTTTTTAGATGGGTTTTTGGGGTATTTTCAAATTTTTATCTACCCTAGTGACCAGGAGAAAACCACATTTACTTGCCCATATGGGACCTTTGCCTATAGACGAATGCCATTTGGGTTATGTAATGCACTAGTAACTTTTCAAAGGTGCATGACATCTATTTTTGGTGATATAATAGAGGACATTATGGAGGTATTTATGGATGATTTCTCAGTTTATGGTCTTTGATTTGCGTTTAAATATTTTAGAGAAGGTGCTAGCTAGATGTGAGGAAAGTAATTTAGTACTTAATTAGGAGAAATGCCACTTCATGGTTGAAGAAGGCACGGTATTGGGGTATAAAATTTCTGAGAAAGGAATTGAAGTAGATAGGGCTAAGACTGAATTGATTGAGAACTTACCTCTACCGTCTACAATTAAAGGTGTTAGGTCATTCTTAGGGCATGCAGGTTTTTATAGAAGGTTCGTTAAAGATTTTTCTTTAATTGCTAAACCTTTAACTAATCTTTTAGTAAAGGACGTGCCTTTCAATTTTTCTATTGAATATGTGAATGCTTTTGAGAAGTTAAAGAAGTTAAAGAAGGCCCTTGTAAGTGCACTCATTATTACTTCACCAGATTGGAGTATACCTTTTAAATTGATGTGTAATGCCAGTGACTTAGCTGTGGGATGTGTGTTAGGTCAGCGTAGGGATAAGTAATTGCATGTGATATATTATGCAAGTCATACCTTGTGAGGTCCTCAATTAAATTATACAACCACTAAAAAATAGATGCTTGCTGCTGTGTTTGCATGTGAAAAATTTAAATCTTACTTGTTTGGGTCTAAGGTTATTGTGTACATAGATCATGCAGCTTTTAGATATCTATTTTCTAAAAAAGATGCTAAACCTCATCTTATTCGTTGGGCACTTTTATTTCAAGAATTTGATATAGAGATAAAGGATAAGAAAGGTTCAGAAAATGTAGTTGCTGGCCACTTATCAAAGTTAGAAAATGATGAGGGACCTATGGGTGATAATGATGGAATAAATGAAACATTTCCTGATGAAACACTCGTGATGGTTGAGCATGTTAATGTACATTAGTATGCATATTTTGCTAACTACATTGTTGCAGGAATTTTGCCAAATGACTTAACTTTTTAGCAAAGGAAAAAGTTTTTTACAGATGTTAAGTACTACCTTTGGGAGGAGCCTTACTTGTTTAAGATATGTGGAGATGGTGTCATAAGGCGTTGTGTTGGTGAAGAGGAGTATGCAAACATTCTTATCCATTGTCACTCAGCTTTATATTCGAGTCATAATAGAAGTACCAAAACGGCTAATAGGGTGCTTGAGTGTGGGTATTATTGGCCCACTTTGTTTCATAATCCTAGGGGGTTTGTGGCTCAATGTGATAGATGGCAAAGGGTTGGCAACCTTGGGAGAAGAGATGAGATGCCCTTGTCAAATATTTTGGAGGTAAAGATCTTCGACATATGGGGAATTGACTTAATGGGTCATTTTCCTACTTCATTTAGGCAAAACTATATATTGGTTGGAGTAGATTATGTGTCTAAATGGGTAGCTCAAGCAACCCCAACAAATGATGCAAAAGTGGTTGTCAAGTTTTTGAAGAGATTGTTTTCAAGGTTTGGAGTACTACGAGCTATAATAAGTGATGGAGGTAAACATTTCATAAACCGTTCTTTTGCCTCTTTATTACATAAATATGGGGTGCATCGTAGGGTAGCAACACTTTATCACCCGCAAACTAGTGGTCAAGTTAAAGTCTGTAATAGGGAGCTTAAATGGATCCTTGAAAAGACAGTGTCTATTTCAAGGAAAGATTGCGCACATAAATTAGATGATGCTCTTTGGCCGTACCGCACTGCATTTAAAATACCAATTAGCATGTCACCCTATAGATTAGTTTTTGGCAAAGCATGTCATTTGCCCGTTGAATTAAAGCATAAGGCCTTTTGGGCAATCAGAGCTTTAAATTATGATCTTAAGGAGGCTGGTATTAAGAGAAGGTTGCAATTGAATGAACTTGATGAGTTACGCCTTAGTTCCTATGAAAATGCATGAATATATAAACATAGAACTAAAAAATGGCATGATACACATATTAGGCATAAGAGTTTTAAAGTGGGAGACAAGGTCCTTTTGTTTAATTCAAGGTTGAAGTTGTTTCCCAAAAAACTTAGGTCTAGATGGAGTAGGCCATTTGAGGTGCTCGTGTTTTTGACTATGGTTATTTAGAGCTTAAAAATAGTAAAAGAGAATTGTTTAAGGCTAATGGTTAAATGTGTAAGGTGCATCTTGATATAAATTTTCAGGGTAGAGAGGTCTTATGTATCTCTCTATGTTTGGGTTGAAGGTTATGTGAACTATCTTTTTATTTTGTATTTATTTCATTTTATTTTTGTGTGTTGTTAATTAGATTTCATTTTAGTAATATGGATTATAGTGTTACTAACACAGTTTATTTTTGTTCTACAGGTTAAATTTGTAAGTAGGTCTATTAATATAGTTCCAATATAGAGTTTCTTCTTCAAAACAAAAATTTATATTGAAGTTCTCATTACTGTCGCGAGCGCGACATATGTCCCGAGCATATGACGGATTGAGGGAATTTTCTTTGTCGCAAT
Source organism: Excoecaria cochinchinensis (assembly GCA_947683425.1). Taxonomy (NCBI): domain Eukaryota; kingdom Viridiplantae; phylum Streptophyta; class Magnoliopsida; order Malpighiales; family Euphorbiaceae; genus Excoecaria; species Excoecaria cochinchinensis. The sequence continues at coordinate 6,665,780 of CANTUQ010000069.1, forward strand.
CGCTCATGATTTCGCGAGTGCGACAGAAAGTGGAATTAGTCTCTGTCGCGAGCGCGATGAAATGCGGGATTTGAATTTTACATTGGAAATCTGACCGTTGCAACTTAAATTTTTACCCCATATAAATACCTTTTGTGCCCCAATTCCCCATTTTGACTATGTTTTCAACTTTTCTCTCATTTTTCCTTTGGTTTTCTCTTTAGTTTCTTCTTCTTCCTTGGTTCTTCTTGGTTTTTGTTGTGTTCTTTCTCGATTTGACTCTGTTTTTGCTGAGCTATTCATCATGGTGCACCAAAAGTCATTAGGGGGCAAGAAGAAGAAGGCTGCTGCTGGGTCTTCCTCATAGAGCCACTATTCAATTTACTTGTAAAATAGTATTTTTTTCTGTGGATGAGCGAACTAGAAAATCTGGTGGTGGCAAGGGCAAGGCACCTGCTACTTCAGTAGCTACTGCGGATGATAAAGATGCTGATGCTGGGGAGTCAGATTCTGCAGTTGGTGAGGGTAATAGTACTGCTGGTTGGCGACAAGTTTTAACTCGCATGGATGCGATGGAGGAGGCAAATCGAGTTTTGGCAGTAAAGATGGATTTTATGGAAGCCACAATGCATGATATGCACAAAAGCCATCAAAGTTTAAGTCGAAAGTTGCTGTCTTTATTCCGTAAGCAAAATGTTCAGTTGACTCCGTTTTCACTGCGTTCTCCTAGTGGAACTTTTTGAGAGAAGTCTCCTTTACTCAATTTTCATTTCTTTTTATTTTGTTTTGTTTATTTTTATAATTTGTTTTATATTTTGCACTCTTGGGTTTCACATTGGCGTCAATGTGAATTTCTAAGTATGGGGGAGATATATATTTTTATATGTTTATTTTATGTTATTGTGTTGATATGCATGATTGTTAGTTATAGGTGTTCTTTTGTTTTGAATTGGATATGCATGAATGTTGTATGTTTTTATTTGTTGCATGTTTTTAATTTTTATTTTCTTCCATTTACAAGTAGCTTTGTATATATTAATCTTGATTATGTTGAGGTTAAACTTGATGTTAATAATTAACTTTTATATGCTCAATTGGTAGAATTTGAAAGTTTCATGTAGCATATGTTTTAGATTTACTTTTTATCTCTTTTTATTATTTACAAGATCTATAGAATGTTTAGTCAATTTTTTAGGTAAGCTTGAATGCTAGGATGGTTAGGATTTAAGTTTAGGTTCTAAGGATTTAAGTAGCCTTAAGGAAACTATTGCCATAATACGAATAACTTGCTTTTCAATAATGGATGAGGACATAAACAAAAAGATAAAAAATAGAATAAAAGAAAAGTCAAATACTTGTTGATGTCATGCATTTCGAGTAAGTTGTGTGTAAGTGAGTAGGCACTTCAGTTACATTCATTCGGAAAGAATGTGTAATGTCACAAGTAGAAAAGTATAAAAAAAATAGTGGGATGGAGCATAAAATACACCTACTGTTAAATAAAAAAAGTGTATAAAAATGCCATGAGAAATGCAAGTGAATGCGTGTGCTCAATCTTTGTACTAAATGGCTACGTTTGTTCTTAGAATTTCTAAATTTGGAGAATAACATGTTGGCTAGATAGCTTGATTAGTATCTTGACTCTATATTCATTGATATTGTTTTTAATAAATTGATATATTTGGTAAATTTATTATGTATGTTATGCAACTTGTTTTATCTATCATTGTTGAGCATTGGAAGTTTATTCTTGATATCATGTCTTTAACTCCTTTTATAGTTAAGATAGCTTGTTGAATTGCTACATCTATTTTGGAGAAGATAAAAATTTTTGTTTTGTTACTTAGATGTTTGAATTTTTGCTTAAGGACAAGCAAAAGTTTAAGTGTGAGGACTTGATATGAGCTTAAATAGCTCATGTTTAGTTAGTGTTTTGTGTTTAAAATCATGTTTAGTTGTGGTTAGTTATGTTAGAACTTGGTATGTTTTATGTTGTGTGAGTTTAGGAGGAAATGGAGAAAAACTTGACAAAAGGAGCAAATTAAGCAAGGAAAGACGGGCGCAACACCTGCCGCGAACGCGACCTAAGATGCATAAGAAGAAGGAAGGAAAAGAAGAAGCAAAGAGCTAAGCAAGAAGTGTTGCGTTATGTCACGGGCGCGAAGGGTGTCGCGGGCGCGACAAATCAAGGAAGAAGAAGGGAGTCACCGCCAGTAGAAAAGTCAGCAAAGTGAGGTCTGTATTCTATCGCGAGCGCGACAGTGATGGCCGTTGGAGCAGTTATTTTCAAATGGTCACTTGAAAAGTTAGGACTTTTACCAAGCTTTACAACTCTTTTGGAGAGGCACTTCAAGGGGTACAAGGGTTGAAGACATATTGATAGGATTCAGTTGACAAATATGGAGAGAAAGATAATTTTAACTTGAGGATTTTCTGTAAGTAGAGAGAATATTTTCTGTTAGTTGTAAATTCTTAAGTATAGTTTAATGTTTTGAGAAAAAGGCAACAAGCAAAGGAGAAGAACATATTTGTGAAGAGAAAAAGGGTGGAGAGATCTCCTTTTTCTAACTTCTAACTTTTATTTCTTCTTTGTAAATATTGAATGATGTTTTTAAGAACTTGAACAATTTATGTTATGTTTTGTTATTCATCAATACAATATTCTTGTTTGCAGAATTTTCTATTAGTATTTTATGAATGATCATACTAAGTAAAAATTTAGTTGAGAGATAAATTCCTACTTAAAGCTAATAGAATTTCATCATTAAAGCATTTCTTGAGAAATCGGGATGTTAGATGATTGCTATAGGTTGTTAATTAATCTTGAAATATGAATGTATAATTAACTAATTCATTAATGAGAGTTAAGAGTTATAATTATAAATACATGTTTTAGGCACTCTAATTCATGTCGAGAGAATGTATTGGAATAATAGTCCAACTTGGCTTGCATGACAAGGTTACATTAATAAGAAAGAATAATTATTTCAAGTTTCATTAATTATCATCTTATAATCATTAATCCTACTTGTCTTCTTTGATCATCATTAATTAGGTGTAGTTAATTTAGCATGCCACTAGTAGTTTAGTTTCATTCTCAAAAATATTGAACATTGTAAACAAGATTAAAATCTAGTAATAGTGAGTAATAATCAATCTACAGTCTTCGTGGGAACGATATCTTAAGTACTATAATCGATAAACCGTGTGCTTGCAAATTTAGCACAATAAGTTTTTGAGAATATCGATTATAGTACATTAATCTCCAGCAACTGTGCTAAAAACTTGTTGTGCTAAATCCGCAAGTGCACGGTTTACCGATTATAGTACTTAAGATATCGTTCCACGAAGACTGTAGATTGAGTATTACTCACTATTACTACTCGATTTTAATTTTGTTTACAACGTTTAATATTTTTGAGAATAAAACTAAACTACTAGTGGAATGCTAAATTAACTACACCTAATTAATGATGATCAAGGAAGACAAGTAGGATTGATGGTTATGTGTGCATTATGAGCGTGAATGAACATATTGATGAAATATGTCACGAAATTGAGCATGAACTGAAAATGAGATGCACATATGGTGCCATGAAATATGTCATGATCTTGAGCATGCATTCAGTTTTTTTTTTTTTTATAGAAAATTGAAATTATATTAATTATCCTATGTGTTAGTATTTAATAATTTGAAAATTTTATTGAGAACTTGTAGGTACTGGAATTGGATGGAATGTTGCTAAAGATAATAAGAACATGAAAGGCATGTGCATTATTGGTTGCTTGTTGTGAGAAATGATGAAGAGTTTAGAAAGTTATTGTAAAGTTCTATTTTTTTTATAGCATATTGTGAAAAATCTTGTTAGTTGTGATTCTAAGTAGCACTATTTATTAGTTTGAATTTGTGTTTTTTAAAGTGTTTTTTAAATATTGTACAATTTAATGTTCTTCTATGATATTATATTTTATAAATTAATAGTATTGTTAATAATATTGCATAATTATTATTTACATAAATTAAATTTTGGATGTAATAATAATAATAATAATAATAATAATAATAATAAATTAAATTGAAAATAATAATAAAAAATATAATATTTTTAGTGACGGAATAGCGACAGATTATCTGTCGCTAATAAAATTTTAATATTTATAGCGACTAATTTTAAGAGTTATTTAGCAATGGAATTTTGTTTTAGCGGCGGTTTTGCCGTCTCTATTTTTAGTGACTGTTTTATGTTTCAATCCTAAAATTTCTTGCGACAGAGTTATTTGCGACGGTTAGTTATGGCGTCGCTAAAATAAATTAGTGACGAAATTTGCCCTATTAGTGACACAAATTTTCATCGCCAATTCCCTATTTTTTTAAGAGTTTCTCTTGTAGGTTAAAATTTTTTAGTTTCTACAAAAGGTATTAAGCTCAGTTCTAGTAATAAAAAATTAGACCCCCTCTTTGCTTGCCTCCCTCTCATGAGAATGCTCTTAAGTGGAATACTGGTGGCTCCTCTCTTCCTCAGGCCTAGAATTTTTGGTATAGGAGGGGTCCTAAGAAATTCTAAAGGTGACTTTTTATGCATTTTCTCTTGCAATGTGGGCATCGTGGAATCTAATCAAGCTGAGGTGTGTCTCATTGCTAAAGCCTTTCAAATTTCGTTATCTTTTCTACTAAAATCAAATAAGGAGGTTATCTTTGAAGTCGATTCCACCCGTATTAATAAATGGATCAGCAGCTCACCTGACAATAGGCCATGGAAATTCAATGTGCTCTTTAACTATATTGGGAACTCCAATTTATCTCTAAATAAGATCTCCTATCAACACAAGTCTAGGGAATGTAATTCCATTCTAGATATCTTAGCCAAACAAGGAACCCACAGAAATTCAGAATTTATAGCTTGGTTATTATGATCCTTATGCTGTTGGTTTCGGTTGGTCATCTTAATGTTAATTGCTAATATCTGAAAGTTGCTTTTGCTGTTGGTTAACAATTTTTTCTTTTAATTATAGGGGAGATCTTCGTAGAATTTTGTTGATATATGGTTTAGGATCTTTTTTTTTAATCCTCTCGTTTGGGTGGATGTGGCTACTCTTCTCTGCCTCAGGCTACTGGTTTGATTTTTTTGTGATCATTGTGGTTGTTCTTCTATGTTTGGACTGCTAGTCCTTTGCCTCAGGCCGTTGCTTTGATTTTTTGATTATTGAGGTTGTGCTATTATGTTTGAACTGTTAGTACCATGTATCTTGGCTTATTATAAAAAAAAAAGAGTTGTGATATCCGAAATTCATCATGGGAGAAAAAAACAAAAATGTGAAAGTGAATCAAATCAATTCCAAACTCTGGTACATCGTTAAATTAATACTCATGAGCCAATCCAAAAACAAACGAAAATCATGAAAGTGAATCAAATCAATTCCAACTAAAGAATACTTAATGTCACTTACCAAATAGCGGAAAGAAACAAAACCAAAGAAGCCTTGATCCTATGACACTTCAGCTCATTATTTTATCAATTCCAGAAATTGAAATCTCTAAATTTAAAAATCAAAGTAGTTCTGTAAAAGAACAAATTATATTACTGTAAACAACTTAAGATAAAATCATTCTCTATCACATAAAATTGACGAGTACTTGCAAGCTATAATCATGTAATTGGAGCAAACAACAAAAGAAAGAGAAAATTTATCAAAATCTGCTAGAGATATTGTTTGCTACACGCAATATTAGTGAGGATTCAAGTGCAATTGAACCAGAATTAGAAAATTTCGATATATGGTAGAGAATTTGAGAATAAAAAGTTTGAAAAATTATGTAGCAATTTTGGAAATAATCACACATTTTTTGCCCAAAGGACACCTCAGCAAAATAGTGTAGTAAAGAGAAAAAAAAACACTTCAAGAAATAGCCAGAACTATGCTTAATGAAATCTACCTAAGTATTTATAGGCTAAGGCAATCAATGGCAGAAAACCTAGCATCAGCTATTTCCAACCTTTTGGTTGCAAGTGATTTATTTTTAATGAAAAGAATAATTTAGCTAAACTTGATGCAAAATCTGATGAAAGCATATTTCTTGGTTATTCTTTAAAATCTAAGTAAATAGAGTCTTTAATAAAAGAATACTAAAAGTAGAAGAGCCAATAAATGTTAAATTTGACTACACTAATGTCTACACTTGAGAAATGAGTTCTTCTCATAATGAAATAGGTTTTGAGAAAGAAAAGATAAAAGTTAGAAGAATGATGAATTAGAAAATTCACCAAACAATGAGATCCGGATGATAGACTTATGGAGCTACATGAAGATGTAGAAAAAGAAGTAGAAATTCATATAGAAAGTACAACAAAAATTCAGACAAAAAATAAAACAGAAATTCATACAGAATAGCAAATTGAGCAGCCATCAGAATTACATAAAGAATTGAGATTTCACAACTATCACCCCAAAGAAAATCTATTGACTTGTCCTTCTAAAAGAATGATAACTAGAAGAGTCATGCTTCAATATTATGGTAATATTGCTTTTGTCTCTCAAATTGAACCTAAAAATTATATTGATGCTTAAATGATGATAACTGGATTTTTGTTATGCAAAAAAAGTTAAGTCAGCTTAAAAGAAATAAAGTTTGGGACTTAGTTCCTAGAACCTCAAACTGTTCAATTACTAGAACTAAATGAGTGTTTAGAAATAAGTTAGATGAATAGGGCAATGATGACAGAAATAAGGCCTGATTAGTGGCTCAAGGTTACAATCAGGAAGAAATTATAGATTTCGATGAAATTTTTGCTTCCATTGCTATATTAAAAGCTATTAGCATTCTGTGTGCATAAGCATGTTTCAAAATTTTGAAACTATATCATATGGTTATTAAAAGTGCTTTTCTAAATGGTCTTCTAAATTAAGAAGTTTATGTTGAATGTTCGCATATTTTATAGATGCTAATTTTCGCAAGTATACGGTGTACCGAAATAGTACAAAAGGTTGTCGATCCCACGAGGAATATAGTTTTTACTAACTATTACTATTCAATTTTAATCTTGTTTACAATGATCAATTAATGGTAGTTTAATGTTTAACTATGCAAATAAATTTAATCTATTTATTGATAATCAAAAGAAGACAAAATATATAATGAAGATCTTAAAATAATGAACTTGATCCATCATTCTAATTAATAATATTTATCTTTTCATGCAAGCCAAGTTGGAATATAGTTCTAATTTACTCTCTCGACATAAATTAAAATGCCTAAAACATGCAATTAAAATTCTAACTCACAATTTTCATTAATAAATTAGAGGTTATTAATTACATATTCTAAGAATAAACACCAACCTATAACAACTATCTCAATATATTGATCTCTCTAGTATATTTTGATAAGAAATTCTATTAGATTTAAGTTAAATCAGTTCTCGAATCTACTATAACTTATAAAGATTATGCAATTATACTAATAGAAATTCTGCATTCAAAGACTCTTAAAATAGATAAAAGTAAAGAATAATAATAACATTCAAATTCATTGAAAAAATATTCATTTAATTTACAGAGAAGAAATAAAAGATAAGAGTATAAGAAAGAAATCTCTCAACCCTTTTTCCCTCTTGTAATAGATTTTCTTCTCCTTGATCTTCTTCTTCAAAACATAAAAACTAATTAAGAAATTTAACTAAGAGAAAACTGTTCTTCAAAAACTACAGAAAAACTACTTAATAAAATTCTGTATCTCCTCATCCAAAATTACAGTTAACAATTGATATTTATAAAATTCTAAAGACTGTGTCCCTTGGAAATGTCCTTTCATAATGGTTGCAAAGCTTGATGGAAAATGTGCCTTTTGAAGTGACTTTTAACGCATAACTGTCGCAACGAATAGTTCTGTCGCGATCGCGAGACTGCCGCGTTCACGACAGAACACGGATCTGGCTTTTCCTATTTCTTTTTTCTCCCTTGCTTTTCCTCTTCTCTCTGGCCACTCACGAGTCGCAACCTCCAATCACGCGTCGTGACTTCGCGTGTGAGTCGTGACTTTGGCTCACGTCTCGTCTTCTCTTCCCTTTCTCTTTTCTTTCCTCGCTTTGCTTTTCCTCTTCTCTCTACGTTGTCACGAGTCGTGATGGTCTTTCATGACTCATGACCCTACTTCCTCAGATCCTTCTCTTCTTTTCTCCTTCCTTCTGTGCTTTCTTCTTTGCCATTCACGACTCGTGATCTCCTTTCACGAGTCGTGACCCTGCTTCTTTGCTCTTCTATTTCTATTTCCTTCTCTGTATCTTCAGTTAGCTTAATTAGCCCATCACGACTCGTAACCTCTTTTCACGAGTTGAGCATCGTCAGTCCATTTTCACAGCTCTTCCTCTTTGCGTTCAATTCTTTATTATTCATACTATTTTCTTCCCTTTTCTCCTAAATTAACCTACAAAATACATAAATACATAAACTAACACAAATAACACGAAAAATATACATAGTTACATATTTAACTTTATAATTTAGACAAAACATATGCTAAATATTACTTCAATTAAATACCTACACTACAAGAAATTATACTTTTTATGACGCAAAAAATTATCATGAAAAATTCATTTTTCGTCGCTGAAAAGATAAGGTGACGATTTTTTATCGTCACAGAGAGCGTAACGGTAGGCGCGTAACATAAAAGTTTACGTGACGATTTACTTTTTTGTCACCGTAAGTATATTTTTTGTGACGAAAATGATTATCGTTATCTTTAGTTCTTACTTTTCATGGCAAAAATTATGTCATAAATAAAATTATATTTCGTCACAATATATTGTTTATCGTCACCAAAAATTGGTATTTTTTATGACAAATTTAAAATTCGTCACGAAATTAAATATTTTTAATGACGAAACTCTGCTTCTGATTAAAACCATTAAGTATTGATTACGTAATTATCGTCATAAATAAATATAATTTTCGTCATAAAATATTTAATTTCGTCACTAAATCTAATACTTTAAGTGACGAAAAATGATTTCGTCATTAAAATAATGTGTATTAACAATAAATATAAATCGTCATATTATGTTACATTTTAGTGACATAAATAGGGATAAAAATAATTGTCACAAAAATAGTTTTAGTGACAATTTTTTATTGTCATTAAATTATATTTTTTTATTACAATATTAATATCGTAATGTCATACAATCAATTAAATTTCTAAAGAAAATATAATATAATGTATTTATTCAAATAAAAGGTTAATTAAAAAAACATATTGTCTAATACAAAAAATTAAATTTGCATTCTAATCAAGAAATAAAATCTGTTGAAACTTCAAAATTTACATCCTGTTTCTGGAAAAAAAAAATCTTATATTAGCTAAAAAAAACTCAATCATGTAATACCCTTCATTTATACACATTACGATTCCAACGATACTGCACGATTACTTGATTTTCTTAAACTATTCTTTAAATTATTGCGAAATTCAAGTAATTATTTTTTTTTAATCCTTTCACTATACCCATCAGCCCTATAGCTATTTAGTTTTATTATTCATTTAATCAAAATACAAATATGTCACTTAATTCTACCGAAATTTCGGCAGAATTTCCTTTATAATATTGCCTATCCCCCTGTAATCAATAAAATCTTTACATTTCAAATAATCATATATTTATTCACCTCACTTCAATTCAAACTCCAACACAAGTTTGCCTATCCTCCAATTTAGATCCAATCTCACACACCATATCTTATAATATACTTATATCATCCAATTTCAGTACTCAATTCAATTATACAAAATACAAAGGTATAATATTAATACATCAAAACTATCAGCTAAAAATAAATGCACAAGTATCACATTGACATAAATAAAAGAGAAGTTACACTTGTTACCTGAAAATTCATAAACATCGCTATCAATTGAACAGTTTGAAATGAACCTAAATTAAAGAACTGCAAAATTAAAAATCACTAAAACATGAGATACCAAGTAAGTCAAAGAGTTTCAAAATCAAATACAAGTAAAACATACATAATCTTTACCATTTAAATTTGCCCATCAGAATAAAACAAGAAAACATAAAAACCAATGTAAAAATCTGCAACTATTTTCAAATATTTTCAACTATTTTCATGTCATTGAACATTGCAAAAATAAATGCACAAGTATATAAAACTTACATTGGAGAATTCAATCGACATTCATCCCGTTAAGTACTCTTCATTTGTTAAGCACACTTACTTTCTCTAATTCATTCACTTACCATGAGTCCGCTTAAAAATACTTTGTCCTTTACTTGTAACTTTTTATACTAAATTACACTTTTAATCATCAATTTATTTATTTCCTTCTGTTATTCCCTTTTTACTTGTTATTCCACATACTTTTACAAGTACCATAGACTCCTAGGATTTGAGCCCCTTTTTCACTTTATATTTTCTTATCAACTCTTACTCACTTATTTTGATTCGTTTTCTTCATATTAGATTCCATCCTATCTTTATAGATTTACACTAAATTTCATTTTATTAAAATGACACATATTATAAATCCTCAACTAACCATCTAGTTATTTACCTGTCATTCAAAACATATTATCTATCTTAAACTTTCAACTTTCAAACTTATTTTCAATTACTCTTCACTTCATATATATATATATACATATATACACTATTGATTTTCATATATTGCTGAAATATTTTAATCACATCAATATGTCAGCTAGGTAAATTCATAAAAAAAATTAGATTAATAGCAATTAATGTCAGTATACATTTTGCTCCATATTGTCAAAGATAGTCCCATTAACAAATAAATACTATACACATCCACCCACATACATGCATACATATAAATATACATACATTAAAAATTTACTTGGAATAAGCCTCATTCATGCATTCGCTTTAAAATACACACTCATTCGCACAGGTCTTATTTAAGCTTAATATACATGATCTATTTCATTAGCAAAATTTACCAATTTATAATTAATTAACTGGTCTAAATTTCCAACTAACAGCTAACCTTCACTTGTCCTCAGCAATTGCATCCTAACTTAATACGTATATTCCTAAACTTAGTGCGAATTTCACAAAAATCAAGATACATTTCTTTACTCTACCTTAAAATCGTTCCAATGTTTAATCTCCATTACATTTGGACTTATAACTATAACTTCTATGCATCACATTTTAACCACAACCAAACTCTTTACATCCAAAATATGTATATATAACTTAGCTTTTTTGAACAAACAGATTCAATTTAAGCAACCATTTATCTCGTTAATTATTCCAAGTCTTCTGCTCATCATACAACTATTGTTACATTAACTTATAGCTATAATCTATGAGTTTATCTAACTCATTACCATAACAGTTTATCCATTTTCAATAGCTAGTTGTCCATGATTTGATAAATTCAATTTATGCAACTAATTACTCCATTAATGTAGCTAAATTTATCATTTAATTGAGTAACCATAACAACACTGCCAAAATTTCAACAAAAATCCACAATGTATTGTTCACATTCTGTGTTCAGTAAAATCATTCTCAATGATTTTTAATTTATGAGAAAAAATCACTTAGAAAAATAAGTTTGGTGGCCACATACCGGATTTTTCTGCATAATTTGGCCTCTTCACCGTCGCTGGAGCCTCGCCGGAGCCTTGCCATAATTGCCCTTCGTTTCGCCGAAATCGACGTCGGCAGCTACGGTTCTTCTCCACGCCGATCTGCTCATCGCCGGCGAGTGAGGAGGATCCACAGCCACCGGAAGATTCGTCTGCTCACCAGGAGTCTAGCCGTGCTGCTCGTGTCACCGATCGTCGCTAGAGCTGGCCGAAAAATGCTGAAGGAGCTCACGGTTCTTCTCTCGCTTCCCTGGAATGGCGTCACTGCGGACCTGAAGAATCCACTGCGGGGGCAGCGCTGCGGGTTGCGACGGTCCGATCGCCGTCGATGGTCGCTGGCGGTGCCTTCCGCCGCTCCTTCTCCCTCTCTTCCTCTCTTTTGGTCTCCTTCCCCGATCTCCCATGTTCTGTCTTTCCCCCTCTTCTTTTTTTTTTCTATTTCATTTAATTCCCACAAATTCTAAACTCATAACTAAAGATACATGCTATAATTATTTGTTTATTTTATCTATTTACTCTCTATATAATATTGTGTTGTCTAATTACATGTAAACATATTTGTGTATATATATATATATCAATAATTTATTTGAATAATTAAATTGGGTAGTTTCGATAAGAAATTCGACCTCTTATGCGTCAAAAATTAGCTTTCGATAAATTTTTAGCGTGACAAGTTATTAAATAAAAACACGAAAAATTTTGGGGCGTTACAGATAATATTATTGTGACGAAATAATTTTATCGGCACTAATTCATTAAACTGTGACAAAAATAATTAATGTAAAAAAAAAATAATTATTTCATGACAAATTTATATGTTGCAAATAGTAAATTTTTCCATTATATTTTTTTCTCCAAAAGAAAAAATATTAGAAATTTTTCTTTCATATCAAAGGTGATGAAATTGTAACTCGTCACAGTATATTAATTTTTTGTGATAAATTTATTTGTCATAAATATAATATTTATTTATATCAATATGTTATTCGTGACAAAATAATTTTATTATCACTAATTTATTTAATTATGACAAAAATAATTCGTCACTAATTTATTTAATTATGACAAAAATAATTCGTCACGAAAAATAAATATTTTATGACGATTATATACGTTGCAATAAGTTATTATTTTGTCATTAAATTTTTTTCCTCCAAACAAATGGTGGGAAATTATCCCTCCTAAATAAACCAAAACGAAATATATTTTTTCGTCACCAAATTAATCTTTTAGTGACGATAATTAAAACATAAAATGACGCAAGATAATTTCATCACAATAATAAATAGTATGGTGACGTTTTAAAAAATTTATCGTTGTAAGTTACAATTAGTGACGAAATTTTATGTGTCATTAAAAAATTCGTCACAAAAAGTCAAATTTCTTGTAGTGCTATCATTGAACAATCTCCAAGATATCAAAATTCTAAACATCCAGATTTTGTGTATAAACTTAAAAAGGATTTATATAATTTGAAACAGGCTCTTAGAGCGTCACTACAAAAAAAAATTGACAATTAGCGACGGGCATTTTAGTCGCTAACATGCAAAATTCAGTCGCTAATTACATATAGCAACAAGACGACTGAACGACGTTAATACCGCCGTCGCAAGCATTTCTGCTGCTAAATCAAAAAACAGTCGCTAATTTTAGCGACTAAATTTCGTCACAAATATTAAATAATTAGTCGCTAATGAACCCTTAAAGTTGGTCGTCAAATATGTTATTATTTAATTTGCGACGAAAAATTTAGTTGCTAAATCTGTCGCTAAAAATTGCAACAAACAGTCGCATGATATATCTGTCGCTAAAAATTAGCTACTAATATATTTGTTGTCACTATTCGGTCGTAATATCTTTTTATTTTTAGCGACGGAAAGTTTAGTCGCTAATCCATCCCTAAATTTATGATTTATTTATTTATTATTTTATTTTCATATCAATAAACAATAAAATAATTTATTATGTACACTACATTTAAAAATGGACATTCATATGAATATGAATGTAAAATATAATAAAATTTATAAACTTATAATCTAAATCATATATAATTAATATTATTATGTAGTGTATATATAATTAAAATTACTAGAAAAGTAAATAAAGTTATCGTACCACATAATATCTTCCAAATATTAAATTATACTAATAATAAGATCATACAAAATAAGATTAGTAAAGTCATTTTAAGGTAGAACTGCCAATACGAAAAGGAGAATCATCATGCGGTTGAAGACCTTGTGCACCTGAAAGGCCAACATCATCATCATGTGCAGGTGATGCAGTAGTGGTATTAGGCTGATTGGCTGGAGGCTGAGTGGCCAAGTGAGGAAGCAGTGAACGAATAGTCTGTGCCACAATCTCCTCGACGTCTTCCTTTGTCAAGCAGGTACTACCAGAATGAGAGGCAGTGCTTGTACCAGCAGCATATGATGGTGCGGATGGATAAACACTAGGAGGCACATATGAACCAAGTCCATATTTTATTTTCCTCTTATTGTATCGTGCAGCCTCAATAAACAACTCTAACTCATCGACAAATGACTCATCTTGCGATCTCTCATATCAGAGTTGCTCATAGCTCTCCTATAAACTAACAACAATTTTTAATAAATGTAAATATAAGAAGAACACATATTTTATAACCATTTACCATTTAAATAACTGAAAACATTATCAACTGATGAAGTACATGTTACTTATATGCACCTCTCTGCTACGATCTGCCACATAGGTCTTCCCATCATGATTTATGGTATGTGTGTGCAGATAAGTCTCGAGAATTGTAGGTGGCCGGCCAAACTCCTTCTTCTATATCATGTGTAGTAGAAGGTAGTTATTGAAAATAATGAAGATGAGTAAAAAAGATAAATTTTTTCCTGTATTATTAAAATAAGCACTTGCATTATTTTCCTTTTTTTTCCTATTTTTTTGTAATATATAAAATGAAAAATTTTCAAAAAATCAATGAAAATTTTGGCATAACCTCCCTATATTATTGCCATCATCCTGTAAAGAAAAATCGCTTTTACACTTCTAAAAATCACAAATCTACTCCAATCTCCTCAACAAACTCCAACATACTTTTTCCATCCTCCACATATATCAATGAATATATTATTAAGCAATTCACATGTCTGTCAAATTCAATAGTTGATTGGTTCTATATAAATACAAAAATTGCATGTGAGGTATATATAATCCAAACTCAAAAGGCAAATTGTATTAAAATACTGAAATGAACATGTCATGGCCAAACATTATGGAAATTGGTAGTCACTAATATAAAAGTATAATTACTCCTAATAATTAAAGTACTTACCAAGCTCAAGATATGCTCGCCAATAGAAATTGTACCACCGGTGTATGATCCAGGAGCTTTATCTTCAGATCCTCCATAACGATTAATCTTTTTCTGAGTAGAAACTTGAATGTGTGGAGGAAGATTAAAAATCTGATTCCACCTAATCCATGCAGATTCTGGAAAGTCTTTAGGCTTTTGCTTGGCCACCTTTATGTGATACGTATAATCCTTATACCTCTGTGTAGCCTTGGTTTCCCAACCTGTCCTAATAAGACTATTAACTTCAGCATCCCAATGGCACCTTTTCTGCATTAATATTACAAGTAGTTTATTAGTAATTATAATCATACATTAATTCACTATAATTTGAATACTAAAATTTGTAATGAGAAATTACCATTAATTTTGAAATAAATATATAGATGTACCTTGAATTCTCCCCAACTCCTTAATTTCTCTAGAAACCTCCTTCCAACTAACTCCACTAGTGTCTGTCCTCTAATGAAAGCTGCTGGTTATAATCCTATAGCATTGGGAGGAAGGTTCCAACCTGCAAAATATATTATATAAAAGCCATGGGGTTAAACATGTTTTTATAACTTAATCACAATTTGTATGGATGAATACTCACATGCCCTTTTGGTTCACTGTAATGTACAATTTACTAATATGCTCACTATTGACTTCACATGTAGTTGATGTATTGTTATTGGCTATGTGAGGACTAGGAGTTGATGCAGATAGCATACATGTCATAGGAGGCGATGGTGCATTTGCGGGTGTAGGGTCTCCAAGGATATCTGGCATATCTCCAAAAGGTGGAGTCGTTGAATCCACTCCAGATCGTGCTCCCCGACGTCTTCAACCAGTAATTCCTCGTCCTCTAATAGGACCCATACCTACACAATGGTAGATTATACATGTATGTGTTTAACATATATAACTTATAATTTCATAAGTGCGTTATATATAACATCAATCTTTTTTCCCAAATATTAAATATAATAAAAAAGTTTAACAAGTTAGTACATGATTCTATAAAAATTACACTTAATCAATTAGTCACTGTCAAATGAATTTTGAAATTCCTCTTCATCGTCCTCATTGCTATCATAATCTGTAAATTCTTCTGCTTTCTTATCCACTTCAAGTTCTTAATCAACTTCATCAATGTTATCAAGTTCAATGACCACCCCCGTAGGGTCATGCAAGTCTATATCATCTTCATTACCAGGATCCATTGTTATCTCATTCACAGTAGCTTCATCAACTTGGAATGTATTAGAATATGTAGTAGCAGTGTCATCTCTAACATCTGAGGTCATAATGAAGTCCCTTAGTTTAACCGAAAACACAGCTAACCATTTAGCTTTATCTAATCTCAAAGCATGATATCTTACATAATACACTTGAGTTGCTTGCATTGCTAGGATAAATGGTTCATATTTGTTGAACCGATGATACTGGTTTACATCAACAATTCTATATTGGCTGTGAATTTTAAGACCAATGTCTAAAGTGGGATCAAACCAATAACTCTTGAATAATACTGTCTGTTTTATTGGCAATGATGGGTACTCTATCTCAATGATCTCTTCAATCCATCCTTAGTAATCACCAATATTATCACCTGAGTTGGACCCTTTTACACAAACTCCACTGTTCATTGAACATCTCCCAGAACTATGACTTTTAGTGTGAAATTTGTATCCATTGACAAAGTAGATCGAGTAGCACTTCACTCTCCGTAATGGTTTTTGTGACAAACTACAGAGGTATTCATTGTCAATTCCATTGTAACAGACCTAATTTGAAATAAAACATAGAGAAGTTATCATCAATACCATCTTAAATTATATTTATGTGTTATATATACAAATTGTGATGGCCTTACATATAATCCAAACCAATCTGCAAAGTATTTGTCAATATTTGCATCAATTTAACTTGGTGTAAGATCAGGATGCTTCTCACGTAAGTTCTCACAATATATACTTCATTACCAAAAAATTAAAAACAAATTAATCATTTTGAAAAATCCTTATATATCTCGTAACAGAATCAAATATATAATTATTCTATACCTTAAGAATAGAGAAACCTCCTTGCAATTTAGTAGAATATAAGTATGAGCTGCCTTATACTCCTCTGAAGTTAATGCTCTATTACGAAGTTCTGAGCATGTTCGACCTGGGTAAGTGAAAATTATTAAATATCCATTAATATTTTCCCCACAATCTCCATATCATCATTACGAAGAGGACGTTGGTGTCTGGTACTGACATGAGATTCAAAGTAATGCGAGAAAAAATTTGATGATTCTGAGACTAAGTATGCATTGCAAATAGATGCCTCTATTATTGATTTGTTACCAATCTTTTTTTTTAGAGTTCGCAGGAACCTGCATATGGTGGATATTGATAATTAATTTAAACATGACTTTGTACATAAATATATACTAACATAATGTTCAGATTTATTAATATTTACCTCTCAGATGGATACATCCATTGATATTGTACAGGGCCAGCAACCTTGGCTTCATATGGTAAGTGTATCATTATGTGCTCTATTGAGTCAAAGAAAGATGGAGGAAATATCTTTTCGAGCTTGCAAATGATTTGTGGGATGTTGGATTCCAATGCCTCGATGTCTTCGACACGGAGAGTACTGGATATCAAATCCTTAAAAAAAATAAGCTTAGCTCTGTAAGGACTTGCCAAACATTCCAGGAAGTAACTCACGGAAGGCAACATGCAGCAATCATTGCATAAATATATGCAATCATGGCTTGTTATGCATATAGGCCGAATGAAATCCCTAGCTAAGAAGAACCATAAGCCACTTGTGTCACCCTTAAGACCTGTGGATCTAAAACCACCAGTCATCGTCCCATCAAGGAACAACCTATAAATCCTCCAAACCTATAAAATTCAAACCCACAATGAACATGCTCAAATCCAAAAATCAAAATTCAAAAAATCGATCATTCCGATTATCCACAGCTTTTACCCTTTAAGATAATTGTTTGGCATGACTTGGTTTAGTTAGCCCCTAAGGCAACTAAGTATATTAAAAATTAATGGTGGAAACAATTCTTTTCCTTTAGTCGTAATAATATTTACCCATTTTTCGTTCAAGATTTTTATCAAACTCGCTTCAACATTTCCTCAAAGAGCTTCAAGTTTGCCTTAACAATATAGTATATACGATGAATCCTTTTCTTTTAATGAAACTCTTCTCCATACCTAAAAAAGGATCTGTAAGCACTATAAATGATAATAGAATTTCTGAGTTTGAGGATTTTGAAAAAGAATCTTTAGTTCAAGCATATTGCTGGAACTGATGGTTCATCCAAATCTCTTATTACATCCCACTTATTAACACAGTATAGGATTTTGGCTAAGTGTGTAAGCTTGTATGTCAAACCTAGAGTTGGTAGCATGACTTATCTTTTAGATTTTGATATTATTTTCTTGTGGCACTTTCACACAAACAAAGACTTTAATCTGCCTTATTTGATTTTTAATCATATGGCCACACGCATTTCAGATGAAAAGCTACCAAATGAGCTTGTGTTTGTGAAGTTATTTGAGTATTAGAAAGTGTTAGAAGTATGCCTTAAAGCATATGTAGATTAGGGATCTTTTCCATGTATGTAAACTCATTATCATTTATGAGAAAGGCATTATTCATTTTTTAATACTATATTTCGATTACCTCTTATTTGATTTAAATATCTTAAATTAATAAATGAAGTCTTTGGTATTATAAATACAATGTAAAGGCAATCCTAAAAGAGTTCAAGATGTGAGATGGCTATTGCATGTAAATGTGTTAATACCTAAATATCCACAAACATAGTATTAACTGGATAGGATATTATTAATACGGAAAGACTAGCACATGTTATGCTTCTTGAACAATTCAAGTAATATTCTCATAACTGTGATTATGGAGATGATCAAAGCTAACATGTGGATGTTTGTTAGAAGAACAAGTATATTGGAGACCTGTTAACAGAATTCTCACATGGATATTAAATATATGTTAGTGAGGAATATTTTCGTAGCAGTGGTGCAACTATCTTCAGACTTGAGATCACCAAAGTTATCTTAAGTAGTGAGTGATATATTTTTAACTCCATAACTGTTTACCTTCATGGAGGAGTGAATATAGTTAGGAGGTTGGTTATATCACGACCTACTTGAAGTTAGTTGAGTGATCAATAAAGGATTCACTCTTCCAAATTTATTAAGAGAATTATCTAACTTGTTCTTTAATATCCTTGTTTAGAGAATCTCTGGCCTGAGTAGAATGCCAAAATGGATGAGCTCTATAAGGAGCATTTTGGGAAAAAATATTAAATTATTAGAACAACTATATTTAGGTTTATATGAGTTGACATTAATCCATACTAAAGCCTAAATGAGATAATGGAAGGTAAAAGGAGTAATTGCATAATAATTGTTCTATGGAATGGTTCAGTAAAAACTTTTTTACTTTTCTGTCACTTAGGTAATTATGATGTTTTGCTAGAAGTCTCTCATGATATGTACATGTAAATATGTATAAATATTAATTGGAGAATTAATATAATGATGTAAAGAATTTAAATCATGTAAATCTTTAATTGCAATTATGTATGTATTGCCAAGTGGACCAAAAAATCCAATGGGTCACTATACTGCCAAATGGACCAGAAAATCTAATGGGTCACATACCTATAGGGAAAGGGCATTTGGTAAAATGGCATAATTAATAATATTTTATATTATTATATAATGAGAAAATGAAGAGAAAAATAATTAAATAAAAGAGTTTAATTAATTATTCATGCACAAAAAGTCTGCTGAAAAGTTCGCAGAGCTTTTTGCACATGGTCTGTAATAATGGACCAGACTGGTCTATTTGATTTGAAATAAAATATTATTGGATTATAAGTGTTATAGGACTGAAATAATAATATTGGATCACTTGGAAAATTAATTTTAAGCCCAAAATGAAAATCATCTACACAAAAGCCCACTAAGAGTAGCTTATGCGCAGAAGGCTGATAGAAAGCCTTGATTGCCTACTTCTGGGGCCAAGTCAAATTAAATATGATTTATAAGTGTTATGGACCATATATATTGAATTTGGTTGGATTTGAATTGATTTTGGTAATTAAATCTAAGTCAGCCTAAAAAAACTCAGCGAAAGGGCCTCTACACATAACCCTTATAGAAGAGGCCTAGACTAGATTTAATTAAGCCAAATTAATTAATTAATTAATTAATTAAGAGTTAATTCTGAATTTCACTCCTTCCTTCTCTTTACTTTCTGGCCAAGTTCTCTATCACCAAAATTATTTGGTTCTCTTGCCTCTTCTCTGATGTGGATTAACATTGGAGGTGTTCACTATTGGACATTGCTATTTCCTACAACCCGGTGCGAAATTATCAACTGTTCAACAACCCTCAAAGGTGAATTTCGGATTCCTTTGGTTAGGTTCATGTAATTTTATGGCATGGTTTCACTTTTAAAAATTCTGCTTTGTATGAGATACATGTAACCATAGCAATCCAACATGGTATCAAAGCCTAGGTTTTGAAGTGAAATTACAAGTTTAATTTTATCCACGGAATACCTAGAGAATTCAGCTATGAGTTATTTTATTTTTCATGAATTTTAAACTTTTGATTTTGATGTTCACGAATGTTAGAATAAGAAATATTGATTTTTGTAATTATCTGATTAAAACAAAAAAAATCAAAAAAATAAAAAAAAAAAGCTCCAAAGAAGAATTCTCTGCGCAAAAGAATAGTCTTCTACGCATAAAAGTCTTATGTAAGGGCCTGTTCATATTTTGATTCATGTAAAAATTATTTTGAAGATAATTTATGTTTTTAATATATAAAATTAAGCCATAGAATCAAATTTGGTTAAGTTTTTAATGAAAAATAGTTTAGCCGAAAAGTTCATAAACAGTGTTCTTCGCATGTTCTTGATATGTTCATATGAAAAATGAGACTTGATATTAAAATTTTGATACATAAGATGTATCAAAGTGTCTTAATTACTTTGATTAATTAAAAGGAGTCCTAAATCAATTGGATTGGAATTAGTTAGCTAAAACTGATTAATGGGCTTAATTAAGTCTGCAGGCTTAATTTAAGTTAGAAATGACTTGGTAGGTCCAAAGAGCTAATTTAAGTTAAAATTGCCAACTTTAATTAAGTTTATTAATTGGTTTTAGGAGCTGAAGTGGGCTTGATACACGTTTGGCCCACTTCCAATGCCCAAATGGCCTAAATGCACAAAATTAGTTTTTAGTGAACACAAAGTTAGAGTTTATGGTGTGGATTTTGGCCTACCCATAAATTTGAATCCAAATTGATTTTTAATTATTTTAATATGATTAATTAATTAAATAATCAATAGGATTAAGAATTAAAACAAGAAAACATACATGCAAAAAGTTTCTTGAAATGGATAGTTTTCAAAATAGAAATAGTTTTCTAATATAATCACACTAGCGCAATAACTCATAATATGTTTCAAGAGTTAAAACAAGTTAGGTATACTAATGTATGGCTCTATTTTTAGGATTAGAATTGCATATAAGGGTAAATGTTTAGCATAATGGATAGTTATGAACTAAGGCCCAATGTAATTTAGCATATGCATGTTTCGGCACATGAGGACTTTCATATCTCGGCCAATTTCTTTTGCTTTTGTATTATTTATACTTGTAATATGTAATTAGATTACATAGAATATAATTAGATAAGAAAACCATAAGCAAGGAGCAAGATGGGTAAGATGAAGATTCAAGAAGAAAAAAGGATTAGTATTTTCTTTTATGATATCATGAATATAATTCGATAATAAGACCACAAGCATGGAGCAAGATGAGCTGGATGGAGATCCAAGAAGAAAAGAGGATTAGTATTTTCTTTTATGAAATCATGCATTTTACCTAGGTTTGACCTTTTGATTTTCCTTTTGGCTCAGGGATGTCAATGTAGAAAAGTCTATAATTATACCATATTTGTATGCTTTATATTTATGCAATAAATATAGGACGCATACAATGTATGCTAACCATGTATGATGAGACTTAATTAACAAAATCCCTCAAATTAATACTAAAGTATATAAGCATTCTATTAATTAGATGAGAACTAGAGTTCTTTATAATATGAGTTGTTGACCAAAGTCTAGCCTACATTATATCGAATATGTTCGAATCTAATTAATAGGCCATCTTAGCTAGCTCGTTACCTTGTTGGCCAAAGTCAAGGCTAATGGATCTAGATGCATGATTATGGAATGTATATATGATATGCATGCATCAAGAGTTGATAACCCAATGAATTAGGACTATGCAAACGGTCGGTATGGTTCGATTTGGACCAAACCAAATAGACTGAAAACCAAACTTTCCAAAATAAAATAACCGAACTACAAATTGAAGTATTTAAGACCAAAATCAAATAGACAGAATTAATTTCGATCGGTTCGGTTCGGTCCAATCTATTCTTCACAATAAATTAAAGATCCCTCTCTATGACTCTATTCTCTCCCCTCTCTCTCTGTGTGTGTTCTCTCCCCTCCCCCTCTCTCTCTCTCTGTTCTCTCCCTCTATTCTCTCTCTTTGTTCTCTCCCCTCTCTCCAATCGGAGCCTCTGCATCGCCGACTAAGAAACAACACCGAAGCCTTTCCAATTGGAGCCTCTGCGGTGGCGGCGAAGGATAGTCTATAGGGGATGGTGCTTTGAGGAAACCCGTGAGAATCTGTTCAAATCTGTGATTGCTCTTCTCAGATCTATTTAAAGCCTCTTCGATCGAAACCTTTGCGGCAGCTAGATCTGGTGGAGGGACATGTGGCTGGCGTGGTTCCAATCATACTAGCTAACGATGGCTTATGGGATGTTATTTCTAATGAAGTTGCATGCCAGATTGGGAGGAGATGTTTAAGATGCAAGATGCGAAGAAAATCCCAAGAAGTTGTAAGCGAAGATCGTGCAGCGGAGGCAGCTGCAATGCTAGTTGATCTTGCCATTGCTCGGGGCAGCAAAGAAAACATTAGTGTACATGTTATTTTTTCACTTTCAATAAATAAAAAGAAAAAAGAATAATTTTCTTCATTCTGGAATGAATAAATATAATATATGTGGGCCAAGTATCCACTATATTAACCACTCAAATTTTTTATAATTTTTTTAAGATGCATCGTTAAAATAGTTACATGTTTATTTATTATCAACTCACAACCTATAGTTTGTGAGATTATTCAATTAAGTGCACAACTTCTAGATTATGCAATCAAGATATTTTTCTTGATAATACTAGTGATCATATGTTTTGGGTTAATGATTGTTATAAGCCCATTGTACATATTCATACTCAAAGGTCTAGCAAAAATGTTTATTAAATGTCTCTAATTAATTGTTAGATATTTTTAAGAGAATAATAGTACTCCTATTTTTATATAGGGACACTACAAGAAAATCATAATTTAGCGACGGAGTAATTTTCGTCTCTATTTATTGAAATTATCGACGGTTTTAATTTTTCGTTGCAATTTAGCGACGGAATTTAATTTCCTAAACAAATACCGTCGGTAAAAATAGCGCCAACAATTCCCTCCAAATGCGCAGACAGAAATTAGCAACGGTTATTATACAAAATAGCGACGGAAAAACACTTCCGTCGCAAAAAAATTAATAAATAATATAATTTTATTTAGCGACGAAAATTAATTTTCCAGCACTATAGTTGGCGACGGATTTTTTTATTCCGTCGCAAAATTAATATTAATAATTAATTTAGCGACAGAATAAAAAATTATCGGTAAAATTTACGACGGTTTGATATTATCCGTTGCTAAAAATTTTGATTTTTTATTTTTAGCGACGAGAAGAATAATCCATCGCTAAATATAGCGACGAAATCTTCCTATCCGTCACTAAAAATGAATATTAGCAAAGGAAATTCATTCCGTTGCTAAATATAGCGACGAAAGATTCCTCCCGTCGCTAAAAGCTTTTAAAATCTATTTCTTCCCCTCTTTCTTCTTTCTCTCTCCTCCCTCTCCCCGCCCTCTCCCCTTTCCCGATTCTGCTCTTCCCCCCACCCGACCCGACCACCGGTGAAGCCCCCCCTGCCGCGCTACCGCGTCCCCTTCCCTCTGGCGCCTCTCCTCCTCCCCTCCCCTCCCCTCCCCCCCCCTCTCCTCCCTCCCTCCCCTCCCCTCCTGCTCCTTTCTCCCTCCTTCGCGAGGCACATCATCTCCGCTGGCGTTGAAGACCGGCACTCAGCCGTTGGATGGCCTCCCCTCCTCCTCCTCCTCCTCCTCCTCCTCTGGCATTAGGTACGTAGATCTAGAATTTTTTTTTCTTTTAGTAAATTAGTTAATAAAAATTGTTAACTTTTTTATTATTAATTTATTTATGTTAGTTATACATTTTTAAATTATAAATATTGTTTAATAATGTTTATTAATTATTAATTAGTGTTAATTGTTGTTGTAATAATTATTTTATTTGATTTATGTTAATTAAATATGTTGTTGTTGTTAAATAATAGTATGAATAATTTGTTTGTAATATTTTATTATTAGTAGTCTCATTAGTTAGATTGTTAGTAAAAAACTTAATTTGTGGAATGAAACTGCATTTCCACATTCTCTAATCAAAAAATAATATTTAATATAAATTATATTTTTTCCACTTACATGTTACATCCGATAAATTATTGGAAGCATTTGTCTTTTTTTAATGTGGATTTGATTTTAATATTATAACTGTCAAATTGAAAACTACTAAAGTTTGATTGATAGTGTTATTAGTATTAGGAGGATTATTGTTAATTAATGAAATAACAAATTTATTGTTGTTATTGTATATATATATATCCTTGTTTATGAATTTATTAATTTAAATGTTGTTATTAATTTAATTGTCTTAAATATATATATAATTGTAATTGAATAATAATTGAGATGTCTCCTTGTTCGTGTAATAGTTTTGAAATTAACTATGAGTAACGTAGATAGATCTTGGATGTATAGACGAAAAATAAGGGATGGTTACATTAATTCTGAATTTGTGGAAGGGGTTCAGTCGTTTATTGAATATGCAAGTTCTCCACCTGCATACATGGATGGGGCTAAAATAAGATGTCCATGTAAAAAGTGCAAACACCTTAGTTATCTTCCAGTTGATGAAGTGTATTTTCATTTGTTAAGAAAGGGATTTGTCCAAAATTATTTTGAGTGGACACGACATGGGGAACCATCAATATGTAGCACCTCGATGGGAAATATGGGTAACATGTCGGCAACTGAGGGTCAATTTGAAAGAGAGGGGGAATTTACTACATATGATGTAGGGTCACTGATAATGCATACGTCCAAATCGTTTACGATGCAACTGGCCGTGATTTTAGAAAAAATACACCCATGCTGGAAGAACCTAACGAAAATGCGACAAAATTTTGTGATTTGTTAAATTCAGCAGATCAAGAGTTATGGCTAGGCTGTGATAACATGACTCAGTTATCTTCGATCGCTCGAATATTGAATACAAAATTCGAAGGCCATATTTCAAATCGAAGTTTTGATAAAATTCTTGCATGGTACAATGAATCATTGCCTCCTGACCATAAAATGGTTGATAATTTGTACAGTGTGAAGAAAATGATCGGTGGTTTAGGTTTGCCTATTGAGAAAATTGACTGTTGCTGGTTGGGATGTATGTTATTTTGGAGGGATGACGTGAATTTACAAGAGTGCAAATTTTGCAGTCAACCTAGGTACAAACCCAAAAATTGCAGCAATAAGCAAAAATTGGTACCTTGGAAATGTATGTATTTTTTTCCGTTAACTCCGAGGCTTCAAAGACTATATGCATCCGAAGTTACTGCACCTCACATGAGATGGCATGGTGAGCACGAAAGCACAGGTGGAATAATGAGCCATCCATCATATGTAGTTGTATAGAAACATTTCAATAACACCCATCCTGATTTTGCAGTTGAATCTTGGAATGTTCGGCTGTGTTTGAGCACAGATAGATTTTAACCTTTTGGTCAATTAGGGCAACAATATTCGTCATGGCCAATCATAATTACTCCTTATAATTTGCCTCCATGGATGTGTATGAATGAGGCATATATGTTCTTGAAAGTTATTATTCCAGGACCTAGAAATTCGAAGCACAAAATTGATGTATATTTGCAGCCATTGATTTATGAATTGCAACAGCTTTGGGATATCGGTGTTGAAATATATGATGCATCACTTAAATAGAATTTTATGATGAAAGCAGCATTAATGTGGATGGTAAGTGACTTTCTCGCCTATGCTATATTGTCGGGTTGGAGCACAGCTGAAAAACTAGCTTGTCCTTACTGTGGCGATGATTCAGACGCGTTTTATCTTCAACATGGGTGCAAAACTTCTTGGTTTGACAACCACAGGAAATTCCTTCCACCTGATCACCCATTCCTAAGGAACAAGAACAGGTTTATTAAGAATATAGTTATACAAGCTAGTCCTCCTATTATCAGAAGTAGTGAGCAAATTTTACAAGACATTGATGAATTGGGTTTACTTATAGTAACAGAACTTGATGCTGATGAAGTTAATGGAAGAATCAACAAAAACTTTGGTTGGAGGAAAAGAAGCATTTTTTGGGATTTGCTGTATTGGAAGACTAATCTGTTACGGCATAATCTAGATGTGATGCACATTGAAAAAAATATTTTTGATAATGTGTTCAACACCATTATGAATATAGAAGGGAAGACCAAGGACAATGCAAAATCATGGGCAGATTTAAAGTTGTTATGTAAAAGGCCTGAGTTAAACAAAGATTACGTAACCGAAAAATATCCCAAAGCATGCTACACTTTGGACAAAAAACAAAAAGAAGTCTTGTGTGAGTGGTTAAAAGGACTAAAGTTTCCGGATGGTTACATATCGAACTTGGCAAGGTACGTCGACATGAGAAAGTACAAATTATTCGGTATGAAAAGTCATAATTGTCACATTTTTATGCAGAGGCTACTCCCAATAGCATTTCAAGAGTTATTGCCAACAAAAGTGTGGGAAGCTATAACAGAGCTAAGTATTTTCTTCAGAACTTTAACATCATGTGAGATAAATGCGACAGATATGGAAAGATTGGAAATAGAAATTCCAGTAATTCTGTGCAAACTTGAAGCAATTTTTCCTCCAAGCTTCTTCGACTGTATGGAGCATCTGCCTGTGCATTTAGCACATGAGGTGAAACGTGTTGGTCCTGTTCAATATCGTTTGATGTATCCATTTGAGCAGTAACTATCTATGATATGCAATTGCAGTTTTATTATAATTTGTTATAGTAATTAATGTCAATCAAAAATATCATGTAGGTATTTGTTCCACCTAAAGAAAAATATTAAAAATAAAGCTAGAGTTGAAGGTTCAATATGTAATGCATACTTGGTCAAAGAAGCAAGTACATTTTGTTCGCATTATTTTGAGCCACATGTACACACAAGACAGCGAAAAATACCACGTAATGATGATAGCGGGGAAACAAGTAATCAGGATGAAAATTTATCCATATTTACGTATCCTGGGCGTTCACATGGCCGTTCAATAAGGAAAATGCTAACAGAGGCAGAATTAACAGCGGCCCATAGTTATATTTTATTGAATTGCGAAGAAGTTCAACCTTTTGTGTGGTAAGTTTAATATATACACCAAATTGCTCATTTGATTTACTATGTGAAGTGTGTAATAAAACGTTGTATATGGGCATTTTAGATTATTTGAGGAATGGATACGGGAGCTAATGCCTGAAAGAAATCAAAATGAGGTGAACAAGAAAGTCGAAAAGCACTTCATCATTGGTTCAAGACATATGTAAGTTGTGACCTTCAATAATGCAATCTATATATACAATTATATATGAAATATTCATTTAAATGATGTTAGAATATTTGAATATGTAGGCATCAACAAATTCAATTGACAACAAGTACATCATGGATCTTGCAAAAGGACCTTTGCGATATGTTAAATCATATCCGGTATATTTCGTGAATGGATACAAATTCCATACACAGAGTCATGGTTATAACAAGGAAACGGTAAGCAGTGGGGTTTGTATTCAAGGAGAGTTAATGGATTATTATGGGAAAATTATTGATATACTTAAATTGGAGCACCCCGCATTGCCAATAAAATGTTGTGTATTATTTAAGTGCGAATGGTTTGATCCAACTAATAACGTTGGAACAAAAATAAATAACAGATACAATTTAGTTGATGTAAACCAGCGTATAAGATTTAATAACTTTGAACCTTTTGTATTGGCAATGCAAGTGATCCAGATATATTATGTCTCTTATCTAAGCTTAAAACGTGACAACTAGGAATGGTTAGCAGCATGCAAAGTAAAACCAAGAGGCATCTTTGAAAGGAAAGCTGCCAGACAAAGTGAACGCTCTGAAATAATGATGCATTTCAAGAGGAACAACCGGAAGTTCATGAAATAAATGAATCTCTGAATTATGATGATAATGAAATGTTAAACTATGCAGACAATGAATTTGTTGAAATTTCCTGTGAGGATGATGAGGAAACTTTGGTTGGCGAGGGATCTGATGACGAGCTAGAATTTGATTCTTCTTCATCGAAAAATGAGGATGATTGTGATTACGATTTACAGCTTAGTGATGATAGCGAATAATTTGTTTACCTAATTTTATATCATGTGAGAACAATTAATATTGCACTGTTTTATTTTTTTATTTAATATGTTTATTATAATGTGATTATTTTATATTATCTGACAATATGCAATTTTTTCATAACGGCAGGTTGGAAAAATGTTTAAGCGAAAGAAGAGTAAAATGATTCCTCCACGTCTCAGGGTGCATAATGGAGGTGACAGTATTGGTGATGGAGCATCCCCATCGCCTGGTTTCAATGACTGCACTCAGGCTGACGCATCACCGACCATCCCTACTGTTGCACCATCTACCACTCCCTCTACTGAATCAACTCCTATGGCACACACTGAATCTATGCCAACTCAGGTATCAGGAACAGATGCAGCAGAACAGCCTATGCCTGGCTCAGTTTGAGTTGATGGAAGAATCTATATCACCATTACAGCTGGGGAGTAAGTGATTAATATTTAATTTTATATTGATTTTAATGATAGTTGTTAATTTTATTAACTTTATTAGGATTGTTGTATATTAGTTTGAATCCTTCAGGAAAGTGCTCACACAACATGACAACCACGTTCAAGAACAGAATAGAATATGATGGCTATGTCTGGAAGAAGGTATCACAAGAAACAACAAATTTTTATTTTGAAGAATTCGAGGTAGTAAATTATGATAACATTTATTACAGCTCAAATTATAGTTTACACTTACTTATAATTTGTTTTTTGTTCATTCTCATAAGAAATAATTTTACTGGGATTCGGAATTTGATGACATCATGTATTCTGCATGGGAGAGTCGTGCTCGAGCATGTTACAAGGACTTAGTGTGCTTGCTACACACTGGTGGAGTATGAACTCGTTACATAACCAAAGATATATGGGCACACTGGGAACAGTATTGGACAACGCCCGAGGCCCTTTCCATTTCAGAGCGGAATACTAATAATAGATGGGAAGGACCTGAGGGAGTCAGTTCATGCTTGCATACTAGAGGATCAATGTCCCATCGGGAACATGCAGATAAACTTGTAAGTATTACTGTTTATTACTGTTATTACTATAATTAATGTTATTAATGTTTAAAATTTATCTCATTAACATAGAGGAGGATGGGAATGTTAATTGTGTGAGGAGTTTGCATTGTTGTTGGATGTTGGATGCAAGCATAACAATAAATTTGAAGTGTTTTTCTATCTTTTTGTACAGGAGGTATGGCTAAAATATAGGGAAAACTCTGCCGATATTTTAGTAAAAACTTGTATGAATACTCAATAGATTATAGTTCACTTGTAATTCTTTTTATGTTTGAGGAAGGATCGATGGATATTACTATAATTTACTATTATTACTATGATTAATGTTATTATTGTTTAAGATTTATCTCATTAACATAGAGGAGGATGGGAATGTTAATTGTGTGAGGAGTTTGCATTATTGGATGTTGGATGCAATCATAACAATAAATTTGAAGTGTTTTTCTGTCTTTGTGTATAGGAGGTATGGTTAAAATATAGGGAAAATTTTTAGTAAAAACTTGTACGAAAACTCAATAAATTATAGTACATCTATAATTCTTTTTATGTTTGCAGGAAGCATCGATGGGTAGACTGCCTACCTATGGTGAGGTCTTTTTACACACCCACACCAAAAATCATGATTGTCAAACGTTCGTCAATTCTCGGTCAAGGGTTTTACATGTATGTCAAAAGTATTATAATTTACAAATATTTAATATTAATTATTATTAATCGTTGCTTATTATAAAACATTTGTTTTACGACAGGAAAAAGTTCAAGACACAATTCAACAACATTCACAGAATTTCGATAATGTTGATGCGAATCAGATTTATTATGAAGTGGCTGGTGGTAGAGACCAGGGAGGACGGGTATTTGGCTTAGGTTCTTTGGCCAGGTCCTGTCCCTCGCATTCCTCAAGCTCAAGTACAACCCCATCTAACAGACGGTCTGCCACCAGGGAAGTACATGAACTTCGAAATACTGTTAGTGAGCTGAGATCTGAATTACAACAATCACAAGCTCGGTGGCAAGATTCAGAAGCTCGGTTGCAAGACTCAGAAGCTCGATGGCGACAATCTCTCGACTTTATCTCTGAGCTACGCAATGAGATGGCTAAATTGAAAGGTATGGTCACCTCATCATCGCAGCAGTCTGATCGTACTCGTCAGCCGCCGCCACCACCATCATCTTAGTTTAGGATTTTGTAACAGACATATGTAACTATTATGATCTTGCTAAATGCTTATTAACTTTATGATTAGTACAATTATTATATTCAATTATTATTCGATATTAAAATTTAGATATTATCTTCATTTTCATTATTTTGCAATTAATATTACAGGTTAAATAACTAATTAAAAAAATAATTTTAAAATTTTTATTAAATTTCCCTACTGTAATGGAATTTCCGTCGGGAATAGTCCTGATAGAAATTCCATTACCATCAGGAAATTTCCCAACGAAAATAATTCCGTCGGGAAAAATTCCCTACGATTACTTTACGGACGAAAATTTTTTCCGTCGGCAAATTAGTTACCCGACGAAAATTGCTTATTTTCCATCGGGAAATCGTTAATTTCTTGTAGTGGGATAGTATTACTTGAAGCAATACTTAAATGTATTGTGCCAATGAAAATCATAAAATTTTCCCATTGATTGCATTTTGATTAAATAGTTTTCCTAATATCAAGGGAAGAAAATAAGTAGCTGAAAAAAAAAACAATAAATACATTATGTGTAATATATATCCTCATATCATGAACCTGAAGTTCAAAACATTATTTGATTATGATGCTAATGTATTTGTTAATGTGTAAAGATTTATTGAATCTCATATGTATCAGCTACAAATGCTCCAATTCAAAATAATGCAGAATTAGGATAGTTTGCCTTGTAGGGTAAATTATTTGGTTCCAAATAAAAATAAAATCTTTGAATAACAAGGAGCAAATAAATCCAGATAGTCATATTATGGAGGCGGATACTCCTGAAGAGATATATGACATGACTAATTTCAAAACCCCAGAAGTGGTTCAAGTACTTGAAATTAAACAAAAGATCTTAATATGTTGTATCATTGAAAGAAACCGAAAAAGATAAAGTTGTCGACAACATTTATGTATAAAAATATTGATGTTGATATTTTCAACATAGTGAGGATCTTAAAATTAAATATGTTGAAAAATACAGATACTAATTGCATTCAATTTTATAATATGAATTTTTAAACCTATAGTTAAAATATTAAAAAATATGATGCCAATGGGGTACACATGATATTCATGCAATGTACAATGAAGTCATAAAACATAACTTTATGACATTTATTGTAATGAATTGGCATTTATTATGAAGAGACATATTTTCTTATATAGATATAAATGCAATAAGTTTAAAGTATTTATCAATCTGACAATATATTAGTATATAAAAAAATTGATGCTATTTGCCTATTTGATAATGAAATTATATAAAATCGCTAAAGGATCTATCATGCATGAAGTATATAAATATTTCTAAAAAATTTGTTTAATACACATATGCATCAAAATTTTATGTATATGATTTTGAAGTTATAATGTTGCCTATTATCATGATTTATTTAGGATTTTGATTGTTATTGAAACTCTTGAAAAGTTTAAAATATTTTAACAAATATTGAAAATTAAAATTTTGTATGGACTTGAAAATCGAACACTATTTGATTGAAAGTATAATTTTTAATAAAGTAGTTACATATTTATAAATTATCTTTCATTGAGTACCCCAATAATTATAAAGTCACTAGATACAACATATTTCATGATCATATGTTATTGCTACTGATGTATTATGTAATCATACTTTATAAGGTAATTGTCAACTTATTACTTAAAATTACATATTATTTTAAGGATTCTAGTTCTCTGTATAATTATATATTTTTATTTGAAAAATTCAATTATTTTCATTTATTTGTAAGTATTGCTTTAGAAATATTTGAATTAAATTAATAAATGCATTCATTTGTAATAGCTATTATATGATTATGTTGTATTCATGTCATGAAAATTATTACATTTGTTTCATTTCCTGAAATGAATGAAGCAATATAAAATTATAGGCATAGAAATGATATTTTCAAGAAATAATAATTATTACTTTTGTATTACTAATTTTCACCACCAAAAGTGGTTGATAATTAAGAGAAAAATAAGAATGGTTAAAAAAAATCATTTGAGAATAGATAAATTATATGATATGAAAATACAATTGTCACGTACCTATTGTCCATATGATCTTATTATTAATTTTTATAAATTCTTCATTTTAATGAAATGAAAGATGTGGAGATGAACTTGTACATGCTTGTGAAGGCATAACATGTAATTTTGAAAAATAAGTTTTAGTTGTTATTTTCAGTTCATGTATAATATAACTAGTTTATGCATATAATATAACTAGAAGATATATGGTTAGAATATCTAAAAGATATGTGGCGCATTTTTAGAAAAAGAATCTTATAATATGACATATCAGAACTCTACATGCACAAGTTTAAAGTTGTATAGTGATATTATTATAAGGGGAAGTTTAAAGTTGTGTACATGCTTGTGAAGTTACAACATGTAATTTTGAAAAATAAGTTTTAGTTGTTATTTGGAAAATTCCATAATTTAGTCCCTGAACTTTAATGTTTTTACACATTTGGTCCCTATACTTTCAAAACTACACATTGGATCCCTAACTTTAATGTATTTATACATTGGGTCCCTATACTTTCAAAACTACACATTGAATCCCTCAACTTATCTACTAGGACACATTAAGTCCTAGTGGATGGTAAAAATAATAGTTTTTCGTTAAAATACACATGACTTTAACCGTGCTTGTATTACACTATCGTTTGTGCCGTCTATTTTGGACTTAATGTGTTCTCTTTAAATAGTTCGAGAACTCAATGTGTAGTTTTGAAAGTATAGGGACCCAATGTGTAAAATCATTATAGTACAAGGACCAAAGTATAGTTTTTCCTTGTTATTTTATAGTTCATGCATAATATAACTAGATGGTTAGCATATCCAAAAGATATGTGGCACATTTTTAGAAAAAGAATTTTATAATATGACATATCAGAACTTTACATGCATAAGTTTAAAGTTGTGTACTAATATTATTATAAGGAGAAGGAAATTATACATTGTACTCTTTTTTCGTTAACTAATATTTTTTTCAACTAGATTTTCCTGTTAAGATTTTTAATAAAGCTAATTATGATGTGTATTAAAGATATTGTGTACTATTTTTCTTTTTACTAGATTTTTATCCCACAAAATTTTTCCTAGTAGGGTTTTAATGAGGCACAGTCGTATTAATGGACATTCAAGGAGAAGTATGCACTACAAATCCCATAATTAAGAATGTCCATAAGTCTTTAAGATTGATAGCATGGCTTATCAAAAGGAAAAGGTAAACAGACAATGGACATGTGAGACATTTTACAATATTCTCAATGAATTTAAAGTCTGCCAGAAGCATGATATATCTTTTAGTAGAAAATATATCATTTTTTGAACGAAAAAGAAATTAAAAAATTTCAAAGTAACACTCTGTAAGAGGCAAAAAGCAACATATATCAACAACTTTATATTTCTAGAAAAATAACCCTATAAGTGGTTTGGTATTAGTAAACTACATAAATTATGTGAAAATGGATGAAAAAATATTGTTGATAATGTATTTACATATTGAGTTGCTTATGAAAAATAATGATAATGAGTATGAGTCTCTAATTATCGAAAAGTATGATTGGCCAAAAGGGAAAGAAGCAATCCATGATAAATCAGATTCATCAAATATTTTGTTTATAAGAATAGTAATTATCGAACTATTCAATGTTGGCTATTCATGGAATTAGTTGAGAGTATATGTGATTGAGAGCCACGACTCAACACATTAAGGGAATGTGTAGATTATTATTTGAGAACAACAATCAATAATATTGCAGCATGAAGAAAGGCCAAATTACAAAATTTGCTCAAATGACAAACTAACTGATCTCTTCTTAAAGGTACTACCAAGTTCAATTTTCAAGAAGCATATACACAGAATTTGAATGTGTCAATTGGAAGAATATTCAATATGGTTCACTATTTTTTTGAGAGAAAGTACCTATAAATTTTGTACTCTTTTTCTTTTTCTAAGTTTTTATCCCACTAAGTTTTTCTTAGCAAGGTTTTAACGAGACATGTTCATAGTATATAGTCATCAAAGGGGAAGTATTATGTAATATTCCTATTGAAGGTGACTACTTTTATTCCTAATTATTGGTTGCTTTCCTATATAATCTAAATTGTTTCTAAATGTATTTACTTCTTATATAGACAAAACCTTCCTATATGAGTCAAATTTTTGTACCTATATACATAACTACTATGAGTGTTTATAAACACACAATAATAAAAAGAGAATAGTAGTTTTTTCTTTATTTTCTTGTTTTATTTATTCTTTTATCTTTCAATTTGTTTACAACAAAATGGCTTTTTTTTTATTTCACTGGAAACAATTTTCTATTATTTTTTTTATGTAATTTGACATTGTTCAATTCTTATTAATCTCAACCCCTTTTTTATTTTTTTTCAAAAATATCCTTTACATTTAAAAATTAATTCATTGTTGAACTTTTTTTTTTAAATCAATCATCCATCTCAGCTGATAATATTGCAGTTAAATTATGTTTTACATATAAACAGCAAAAATAAGAGAATGTGCACATGAAATTTTTTTTTCAGAAAAGTAAAACCTTTAACATCATCCAAAAACTATTATTGTGTTTAAAAAATAAAGTTTTTTTTAATTTTATTCAAAAATTAAAATTTTATATTATTTAACGTTAACATTTTTCTATTTTCACAGTTGAAGTCTAACATAGTAAGACAACATTAGCAAATTAGATTAATGAGATTATTGATAGTAAAAAATAGGATATAAATACCCGGCAAATGTATTGGGTCAAATCGAAATGGATCATGTTGAAATGAGTTGGATTATAAACATATTGAATTGTAAATGGGTCGGGTTTGATCGTGTCACATGCAGATCAAATTAGCCGTATCACAGGTTGGCCCGTTTGACCCATTGTTTTTTTTTTAAACTATCAAATAAGAGTAATATTTTCTAATTAGTTAGATTTTACATTTTCTTAAAAGTGATTTTGTTTATTAAACTATCAAAAAATTATTTGTAAAAGATTAAAATGGAAAATTATTTTTTAATATCAAATATATTTTCTATGTGAGATTAAAATGGAAAATTATTTTTTAATATCAAATATATTTTCTATGTGTTTTCCTTTTAAATAAATCCTCCACATTAATACTGTATAATTAACTAAACTAATATGAAGTATAGTCTGTACTTAAATACTGTAAAGTAGGGGTGTGCAAATGGTCGGTTGGGCTCGATTTTGGACCTAAACGAACAGACCGAAAACTGAAATTTAAAATATTTTAGAACTGAACCGCAAACCAAAATTTTTAGGACCGAAACCAAATACACCGAAATAATTTTTGTCAGTACGGTTCGGTCCAATCAGTTCTTGCTTTATAGGCATCCTATCCCAAGACTAATAAAACTAATTTGTCGGTCATATTTTCTGCCCTCACTTTCACACACACACTTTCTCCCCCCCTCTCCCTCTCCCTCTCCTTTCCCTCCCTCCTCATCGCCGATCGGAGCCTTCAGCCTCTCGCCCCCATGGCATCGCCGCCGCCCCCCCCCCCCCCCCCCACATCTCTCTCTCTCTCTCTCTCTCTCTCTCTCTTTCCCCCTCGCTCCCTCTCTCAACAGATCTGGTCCCCATCACCCCACCGCCACCATCGGCCCCCCTTCTCTCTCTCTCTCTCTCTCTCTCTCTTTCATTCCCTCTCTGCAGATTTGGTCCCCGTTGCCCCTCTACCGCCATCAGCCCCCTTCTTTCTCTCTCTCCCTCCCCCCCTCTCTCTCTCTCTCTTTCCCTCCCTCCCTCAACAGATATAGTCCCCGTCGCCCCCCCTCCCGCTAGCGCTCACCCCCACGCTACCTCCCTCCCTCGTTCCTGGGTCAGACTTCATTTTTCTGCTTTTTTTGTGGTGCATATTTTGTGTTTTTTTTTTAATTTGTTTTTCTGCTAATGGTAATTTGAATCAAATTATTTGATAATTTATTTCTTGATGTTGATAATTTATTTCTTGGTGTATATTGGTTGAAAGTTTTGGGGCACTGTGTGGTTTTTTTCTTTGAACTTCACTGTGTTGGTTTTATATATATATATATAAAAGCAAAATGGTGAGTTTTGATAGTTCGGTCGGCTTGGTTCCTTCGATTTTACAATTTTGAGGACCGAACCGAACTATCCGAAATTTTATTTCGGTTTAAAATCAAATGAAACGAAAATTAAAAAAATGAACCAAACAGACCAAAATTCATTAGGTTCGATTTTCGATTTCGGTTCGGTTCTGCATAGCCTTACTGTAAAGAAGTTCAATGAAATAATGAAATAAATGTTATTTAACAAAATTCAATGCCCCACCTGAATGAAATAATCATATTCTCTATAAATACAGAATCTATAATCTTCTAAACATAATATAATAATAATAGTGCAAAAGTTCTCACCGATGGGTAACTTCAAGTTTTGCAGCTATAGAAGTTTTGGACAGGGACAAAGTAAAGCACATCATACTAGTCCATTTGTGATTCCGTACGGATCAAGATGGGTTGATCCATGGCCAATTCGAATTTTCACGAGTGATATAGGTCAAATTATATTTGAATTATTTACGGATTGGATCGAATTTGGTTGATTTTTTTCCAATTAATATTTTTTTCAAAATCGATTTTTTACTTATAAAGTTATAATAGAATTTATTTTTCTAATTTACGGTGATTTATACCTATTTCATGTTTTAAAAAAAATATTTTTTCTTACACTATATGTTACATGATTGTATTAGAAATTAATGATATAAAGATTATGTAAAAACTTTGGAAAAGAAAATATTTCGAATGAATTATTTTATTTTTGGTCAGGAGTAATAGTTTAGTTTTATTTTACAAGAAAGATGATGATAGTTTATGGTTCGTTTCTAATTTGGCAAAAAAATCTAAATTTACATTTTCATCGAAATGATTCGTTCTGTAATGAAATAAAACATATTGTTACCAATGATATTATTTTCTATATGTTTTAACAAAGTCTAATAGATTTGTATATAACATCAAAGTTCATGGTAAATCTGGTAAATTTTGATCAATTCGCGAATCCGACCCGTATAATATGTACCGAAATTTAATTCGATCCATAAATAATTTAAATGTGACTCAACTCGTATGATCCAAAAAAAAAATTGCGTTAGGTTAATTAGGCTCAACTCATTTTGACCCAAATAGATCGGATCATGAGTTGACCCGCATGAGCCGTGCACATTTCTAAAGAATACCTCTTCCT
Organism: Excoecaria cochinchinensis; assembly: GCA_947683425.1. Taxonomy (NCBI): domain Eukaryota; kingdom Viridiplantae; phylum Streptophyta; class Magnoliopsida; order Malpighiales; family Euphorbiaceae; genus Excoecaria; species Excoecaria cochinchinensis. The sequence goes on from CANTUQ010000069.1 coordinate 6,703,903, forward strand.
TGCCATATATAATTGGCATTAGACAGTGTTGGTTGCCTTACCAAATTACAAGTTGTAATTTTTTACAACCCAAATACAATGCATGCACTACAAGAAAACGCGTAAATATCGACCAAACTTTAGCGACGAAAAGCTTTTCGTCTCTAATTAGCTACGAAAATTAAATTTCATCGCTAATTTGGTAGCAAATAGTTAAATTTAGCAACCAAATGAAAATTTCGTCAGTAAAAGTGGCGAGACTAATTTGCCTCCATTTTAGCGACGGAAAAATATTCCGTCGCTGAAAGAGGCGTAAAAAAAATCACGAAAAATTGCTACGAATTTTAGCGACAGAATGGAAATACCGTCGCAAAAAATAGTGACGGTATGTACAAGCCATCGCTATAATAGAGACGCTCGCTCTTTAGCAACGGTTGTTTCTACCATCGCTATGTTTAGCGACATAGTGCCCATACCATCACTATTTAGAACTATTTAGCGACGGTCCAGATTAACCATTGCTAAATAGCGACGGTATGTGTTAACCGTCTCTATTTAGCGATGGAAGATTCCTTCCGTCACTAAAAAATGAGGTATATAACTCCGTTTTCTTCTTCTCTCTCCTTCCTCTCTCTTCTTTCTTCTTCTCTTGGTAGTGCTAAATCCGCAATCGCACGGTTTACCGATTATAGTACTTAAGATATCGATACCACGAGAAATGTATATTGATTACTACTCACTATTACTACTTGATTTTAATCTTGTTTACAATGATCAATAACTTTTAAGAATAATTTTAAACTATTAGTGGAACGCAAGTTAACTAAACCTAATTAATAATGATAAAAGAAGACAAGAAGGATTAATGATGATAAGTTAATAATTAATGGAAATTTGAGTAATTATTCTTGCTTATTATCGTATCCTTGTCATGCAAGTCAAGTTGAAATAATATTCCAATTCATTCTCTCAGCATGAATTAGAGTGCCTAAAACGTACATTTATAATTCTAACTTTTAACTCTCATTAATGAATTAGTTAATTGTACATGTAAATTTCAGGATTAATTAGCAACCTATAACAATCATCTAACATTATGACCTCTCAAATAATGTTTCAATGATGAAATTCTATTAGTTCTAAGTAGGAATTTATCTCTCAATTAAATTCTTACTTATTATGATCATGCATCAAATAATAAAAGATAATTCTACAAACAAGAATACTAAGTTGATATGAACAACAAAACATAATATAAAATATTCAAGTTCATAAATACATCATTTAATTTTTACAAAGAACAAGTAAAATATTAGAAATAAGAAGAAGGAGATCTCTCAACCGTTTTTCCTTTCACAAAATATGTTCTTCTTCTTTGCTTGTTGTCTTCTTCTTAAAACATTAAAACTAACTTAACACTTACAACTACAGAAAATGTTCTCTCTAGAAAACTTATAGAAATTCTTAAATTAATTCTCCTAAATTTTTCATTTACAACTAAATTTTCTATATATATTGTTCCAAAGCTCATGCCCCTTCAAAGAGTTGTAAAAGTTGGTGAAAAGTCTTGACTCTTCATGTGACTCTTCCAAATAACCGCTCCAATGGTTCTCTCTATTGCATCCACGATGCCTGTCGCGCACGTGACAGAGTGCGGATTCCACTTTCTTGACTTTTTTTAACTGCATTGACTCTCTTTTTTCTCCTTGCACTGTCGCGCTTGCGACGATACACAGCACTACTTTTGCTCAACTTCTTTTCTTCTTTTCTTCCTTCTTCTTAGGCGCCTTAGGTCGCGCTCGCAGCTATTGTCGCGCCCGTGACAGAGACTTTATTTCCTTGCTCATTTTGCTCCTTTTCCAATATTTTCTCCATTTTCTCCTATATTTACAAAACATAAAATAAAACATAAAACATACCTAATTCTAACATAATTAACCACAACTAAACATGATTTTAATCACAAAACATTAACTAAATATGAGCTATTTAGTCTCATATCAAGTCCCCACACTTAAACATTTGCTTGTTCTCAAGTAAAAACTTGAACATCTAAGAACACAACACAAAATTTTTCATTTTCTCCAAAATAAATATAGCAATTCAACAAGTTATCTTAACTATGAAAAGAAATTAAAAACATGACAATCAACACTCAACTTCTAATGCTTAACAATGATAGACAAGACAAGTTTCATAGTATACATAATAAATTTACCAAAAATGTCAATCTACTAAAGACTTGATTAAAGAATATAGAGTCAAAATACTAATCAAGCTATCTAGCTAACATGTTAGTCTCCAAATCTAAAAATTCTAAGAACAAGAGTAGCCATTTAGGATAAAAGATTAGCACACGCATTCACTTAAATTTCTCATGGCATTTTTAGATATTTTTTTCGTTTGTTTTCCTTAGTGGGTGCATTTTATGCTCCATCCCACTATTTTTATCTTTATAATTTTCTACTTGTGACATTACTCATTCTTTCTGAATAAATGTAAATGAAGAGCCTACTCACTTACACACGACTTACTCGAACTACATAATATCAACAAACATATTTTTTTTCTTTTGTTCTTTCTTTTATTTTGATTTTCTTTTCTTTTTATTCATGTCCTCATCCATTATTAAAAAGCAAGTTATTCGTATTATGGCTATAGTTTCCTTAAGGCTACCTACATGCTTAGAACCTAGACTTAAAAGCTAACCATCCTAGCACTTTAGCTTAACTAGAAAATTGACAAAACATTCTATAAATCTTGTAAATAGTAAAAAGAGATAAAAAAAAAAAAGTAAATCTAAAACATATACTACATGAAACTTAAACACTCTACCAATTTAGCATACCAAAGTTCAATATTAACATCAAGATTAACCTCCACATAATCAAGATAAACATGTGAAAAGCTACTTATAAATGTGTGGAGAAAATAAAAACTATAAACACACAACATACATACATACATACATACATATTTAATTCAAAACATGCTAAAACCTAATACTAGCAATCATGCATAATCAACACAAACACATGAACATAAACACCTAATTCTAACCTAATTCTAGCAATCATGCATATCCACAAACACATAAAATGCACAAACAAATACACATGAACATATCCCTCCACTACACTTAAAGGACGCAATGTCCTCATTGTGTAAGAACATAAATTACAAACACATAACGATATTCAAACAGAAAAACGAAAAAGAACAGAAAAATAAAGGAGTAAAGGAGCTTCTCTCAAAACATCCCACTAGGGGAACTCGGTGGAGAAGGAGTGAACTCCACATTCTGCTTGCGGAAGAAAGATAGCAACTTTTGACTTATACTTTTCTGGCTCTTGTGCATCTCATGCATTGAGACTTCCATTGAATCCACCTTGACTGCCAAAGTTTGGTTGGCCTCCTCCATCACATCCATGCGAGTCAACACTTGCTGGCAACCACCAGCACTGCTCCCCCCACTAGCTGCTGAATCTGACTCCCCATCAGCATCATCATCATCATCAAAATCTTCATTATCAGCATCAGCTATTGAAGTAGCAGGGGCTTCCCCTTTCCACCACTAGATTTCCTGGTTCTTTCATCCACAGAATAAAAAACTGAAGGCTAACCTCCTCTTTTCAAAAGATTAGAATTTCTCAAATAAACAACATTCATCATAGCAATGGTATTATCCTCATTAAGCTCAAAAGTAGACAACCGTCCCAAACAACATAAAATAATCCCAGTGACCATATACCCCATCCCAATAAATTTGGTCTTAGCAACAGATGCATTATACAATCCATCAAAGATGAAAGATATAGAACAAGATATTTTCTTGCTTTGCACAAGGGACAATACAAATAAATCCTTAACTTGGACTTTATTGCTCTCTACTCTACCAAATAGTGCATGGCATAAATATTTATGCAACAACAATAAAGTCTCATTTTTAATCAATCGCTTTGTTGAGTTTTTAGTATCAAAATGAGAAATTCCAGTCAATTTTTTCCAAATTTCATGGGCAGTAAAATGTTGAGGATTAAATTGTTTCCCATTCAGTGAAAACCCAAACCATGCATGCATTTCATCAAAGCCAAATACATACTCGATGCCATTATGCCTAAATTACATGCTAGTTCTTTTATCATCCACATAAGATAATGTAACAAAAAATTCTAAGGCCCACTCCCTTCGAATAGGAAATTTCATATGTACAAATTTATCCCATTTCATGCATTTTAAGTACTTGTTAATTTCATTATCCAGCCCTAATGTTTGTAACAAATCAAAGTCCAAATTCAAACTCCCTACTATGGATTTTTGAGAAAAAGCTTCAAATTTTTCACCCTCATCTTCAGACAATAAACGAAAAGGACAATCATACCTGTGTGAGAGATAATTGGAATCGAGGCCTTGGGAGCTTGAACCTCCAGCAACTTTCTTCCCCTAATTTGCCTAAGTTTTTGTACGTACCATGGTTAACTGCATAACAAAAATAAAGAACAACCTTACATCACAAACAGAAAGCAGAGGCACCCAATCTCACAACAAATATCAAGAACAGAAACCCAGAAAAACCAGCTAAATACCAAAAAGAAACCAAAAAGTAGGATGAAATAGAGAGAAAAAGAAAGAGAAATAGAAAAATCTAAGAATGTTGGAAAAAATGAAAAATAGAGTTGTAAAAGGTTTCAAATCACTCAGAAATTGTAGTAGAAGCAAGAACTAAAGAGAAAAACCTAAGGAACAACCAAGGAATCACAAGAATTAGAGAGAAAAACAAGAGAAAAAAGAGAGAAAGCTAAGAAAACAGAGTGAAAATAAGAAATTAGGGCTCAAAAAGTTTTTATAGGGGGAATAAAATTGGGTTCTAAGGGTCAAAATTCCCCTAAAATTTTGAAATACCATATTTTATCGCGCTTGTGACACCCGTCACGCTCGCGACAGAAATGATTTTTGCTCTTTATCGCGCTCGCAAAGCCAGCCACGCTCGCGACAGAGACCAAATGTTCAAAACCCATCGATCTGTCGCGATCGCGACATAAGATTTCTCAATCAAATTCCTTGCTCTGTTGCGCTAGCGATAAACATTGCGCTCGCTACAGTAAGGAAAAATATAATTGAAAAGTTTTATTTTTATAAAGAAACTCTATAATAAAACTATATAAATAGGCCTATTAATAAATTTGACCTGCAGAACAAAAACTAACTGTGTTAGTAACATTATAATTCAAATTACTAAATTGAAATCTAATTAACAACACACACAAAATACTTATAAATAAAATAAAGACAAAAATAAAAAGATTGTGTAAATAACCTTCAACCCAAGCATAGAGAGATATATGAGACCTCTCTACCCTTAAAATTTCCTTTCAAGTACACCTTACATCATTGACCATTGGCTTTAAACAATTTCCCTTTTTCATTTTTAAGTTCTAAATAGCCATGGTCAAACACTTGATTCACCTCAAAAGGTCCACTCCACCTAGACCTTAACCTTCCAAGAAACAACTTCAATCTAGAGTTGAATAAAAGAACTTTGTCTCAAACCTTGAAACTTTTATACTTAATGTGAGCATCACGACATTTTTTAGATCTTTCCTTATAAATTCTTGCATTTTCATATGAAGTAAGGCGTAATTCATCAAGCTCATTTAGTTGTAAACATCTTTTCTCACCAGCCTCCTTAAGTTCATAATTCAAGGTCCTAATGGCCCAATAAGCTCTATGTTCTAATTCTACGGGAAAATGACATGATTTACCATACACTAACCTATATGGTGACATCCCAATAGGTGTTTTAAATGCAGTATGATATGCCCAAAGTGCATCATCAAGCTTGTGTGCCCAATCTTTTCTAGAACTAGAAACTATTTTTTCAAGTATCCACTTAAGCTCTCTATTGGAAACCTCTACTTGACCACTAGTTTGTGGATGGTAAGGAGTAGCTACCCTATGATGTACACCATATTTATATAATAATGAAGCAAAAAATCAATTTATAAAATGCATACCTCCATCACTTATGATAGCCCGAGGCACTCCAAATCTTGAAAAGAGTTTCTTTAATAACTTCACAACCACCTTTGAATCATTGGTTGGTGTTGCTTTGGCTTCACCCATTTTGATACATAATCTACCCCAACCAATATATAGCTTTGCCCAAAAGAAGTAAGGAAAGGACCCATGAAGTCTATCCCCCACACATCAAATATTTCTACCTCTAAAATGCTATTCAAAGGCATCTCATCTCCTTTCCCTATATTACCAACCCTTTAACACCTATCACATTGGGCTACAAAACTCCTAGCATCCTTAAATAAAGTATGCCAATAAAAATTACACTCGAGCACATGAGATGCAATTTTTATACTACCATTATGACCTGAATATAAAGAGGAATGACAATGATGCAAGATGTTCACATACTTATCCTCACTCACACACCTACGTATCACACCATCCCCACCTATCTTAAACAAATAAGGCTCCTCCCCTAGGTAATTCTTAACATCAGAAAAGAATTTTTTCTTTTACTGCTATGTAAAACCATAAGGCACAATTCCTACAGCAAGAAAGTTAGCAAAATCTGCATACCATGGCACATGCAATTCCTCAATGGACATTAGAGCCTCATCTGGAAAAGTTTCATTAATTTCAATGCTATCCCCTATGGGTCTTTCATCATTTTCTAATCTTGACAAATGGTCAGCCACTAAATTTTTAGAACCTTTCTTATCCGTAATCTCAATGTCAAATTCTTATAGTAAAAGAACCCAATGTATAAGGCGAGGCTTAGCATCCTTTTTAGCAAACAAGTACCTAAGGGTTGTATGATCCGTATAGATTATGACCCTAGATCCCAACAAGTAAGATCTAAACTTATCACATGCAAAAACAACAGCCAACATTCCTTTTTCAGTTGTTGTGTAATTCAATTGAGGTGCCAATAATGTATGGCTAGCATAATAAATAACATGCAAATGCTTATCTTAGCGCTGACCTAACACACATCCTACAGCTAGGTCACTAGCATCACACATTATTTCAAAAGATAAATTCCAATTAGGTGAAGTTATAATAGGTGCACTCACAAGAGCTTTCTTTAATTGCTCAAAAGTTTCCATACATAAAGGAGAAAAATCAAAAGGCACATCTTTAACCAACAAGTTAGTTAAAGGCTTAGCAATTAATGAAAAGTTCTTAATGAATCTCTTATAAAATCCTGCATGACCTCAAAATGATCTAACACCCTTAAGTGTAGTAGGTGGAGGCAACTTCTCTATTAGCTCGGTTTTAGCTCTATCCACCTCAATACCCCTATGTGAGATCTTATGTCCTAGAACTATCCCTTCTTCAACCATCAAATGGCACTTTTCCCAATTAAGTACCAAATTGGTCTCCTCACATCTAGCTAAAACTCTATCTAAAGTTTCTCAAGCATAATTCAAAGGGATCGCCATAAACTAAAAAATCATCCATGAAAACTTCCATTATCTCTTCTATCATATCCCCAAAAATTGAAGTCATGCACCTTTGAAAAGTGGCTGGTGCATTACAAAGACCAAAGGGCATCCTTCTATAGGCAAAAGTCCCTGTCTTCTCTTAGTCACTAGGGTATATAAAGATTTGAAAATATCCTGAAAAACCATCTAGGAAGTAATAATAAGAATGGCCAGCTATCCTCTCTAACATTTAATCTATAAATGGCAAAGGAAAATGATCCTTCCTAGTAGCCGAATTCAATATCCTATAGTTAATACAAACCCTTCAACCCGTGGTGGTTCGTGTAGGGATTAAATCTCCATTCTCATTTCTTACTACCGCCATACCCCATTTCTTTGGCACACAATGTATAGGACTCACCCATGCACTATCCGAAATCGGATAGATAATGCCAGCATCTCATAAATTAATGACTGCTTTTTTAACTACCTCCTTCATAGTGGGGTTCAGTCTCCCTTGTTTATTAGCTTTTGGTTGATACTCATCCTCCATATTAATCCTATGCATCACTACATTGGGACGAATTTCCTTTAAATCAGAAATTTGCCAACCTATACTTTTGATCCGCTTCCTAAAAACCACTAACAACAAAGTTTCTTGCTTATTAGTGAGTTTATTAGAAACAATGATAGGAAAAGTGCTATTAAAACCAAGAAATGCATACCTCAAATGGCTTGGAAGTTCCTTCAACTCAACAATTAGAGGACTTACAATGAATGGTGGAAGTGGCTTTGCACTTCTATTTAAAAGTTCAGGTCTTGAGCTCTCTTGTTCCACTTTCTCTTGCACTTCTTCCTCAAGGTTAACTTCCTCTTTACCTACATCATCTAAAACTTCCAGGACACAAGCATCAATAACATCAATTTTCATGCGCACATTCTCATCCATGGGGTATTTAAGTGCTTTGTGCATGTGATACTCTACTCTATCCTCCCCCATTCTTAAAACCAATGTCCCTTCATATACATCAACTAATGCCCTACCAGTTCGCATGAATGGTCTTCCTAAAATCAATGGGCATTTAACATTATAAGAAAAATCTAAAATCACAAAATCAGCGGATAAAATGAATTTATCTACTTTGACTAGCACGTCCTCTACTATGCCATAAGGTTTTTTAATTGATTGGTCAGCCAATTGCAAAACCATTGAAGTAGGTTTAACATCATCCAAACCCAACTTCTTAAAGATAGAAAATGGCATAAGATTTATACTAACCCCTAAATCACATAAGCATCTAGGAAATTCCATGTCCCCTAAAGTACAAAGAATAGTGAAACTCCCATTATCTTTAAGCTTTGTAGGCACATTATTAGTGATTACTGAACTATAAGCTTCAGTTAATTCAATAGTAGATAAATCTTCCCAACTCTTTTTCTTAGAAATTAAATCCTTTAAAAACTTAGCATAGTTAGGAATTTGAGTTATTGACTCAATAAAATTTAAATTGATATGCAATTGCTTCAATTTATTAAGAAAAGACAAAAATTTCTTATCATTATTTTGCAGCTTGAGATGTTGCAAAAACAGTGGATGAGGTTGGAAAACTTTTGGAAAGTCAGCCTTGGTTGTCCCCTCTTTCGCGCCCGCGATAGGAGTCACGCTCGCAACAGAAGACTCTTTCTCCTCTGGCACGCCCTCAGATGGCAACGAGCTTGCGATTTTGGCTTGTGTCCCTTCTGTCGCGCCCACAATAGGTGTCGCACTCTCGATAGAAGGTCCGTCTTCCTTTTTAATCTCATTTTCCTGTAAAATTCCATTTTTGTTAGAAGAAACAAATTCATTGGTGTAGGTTTTACGTGATCTCAATGTGATTGCCTTCAAGTGCTCCCTAGGATTATCTTCCGTATTACTTGGAAGGCATCCTTGTATTCTTAATGGTAGTGTATTGGCAACTTGTTCCAATTGAACCTCCAAGTTATGAATGGATGAAACTTGATTATTAGCTATTTGATCAAACTTAGACTCCAGCCTCTTGTGATTCTCCTCTTGTGAATTAAATTTCAAATTTATTCCCTCCAAGAATCTATCAATCTTAACCTCCAATGCTCCAAATCGATCTTGTGGTGTTTGAAATCCTACTCCTCCTCTATTTTGATTATTGTTATTTCCCCATGAAAAATTTGGATGGCTTCTCCAACTAGGGTTATAAGTGTTTGAATAGGGATTCCCTTGCGCTTGTCCTTTTATGAAACTCACTTGCTCCTCCGTACTTGCTATACCCAAATTACACACTTCACTAGCATGGCCTTGTTGACCACAAATTGTACATGCATTTGATGAAGTTCCTCCCATGTTCGAGTTGTCTATCTTGAGGGTCAAAGCTGCAACTTGTGCTTACAAAGCAACAACCGAGTCAATTGAATGTAATCCTTTAATAGGAGAACAATTTGATACCTTAGCTCTTTTCATCGGTCACATACAATTATTATTGACATTTGCTCAAGCAAATCAAATGCAGCATTTATTGTCTTCCTCATAAGAGAACCACCCGCAGCAGCGTCAATGGTACCTCTTATGGTAGGATTGACTCCATTGTAGAAAGTTTGCATAACCAGCTCCCTTGGAAGATTGTAGTGTGGATAACTTCTCTGCAATTCTTTAAAACTTTTCCATGCTTCATACAAAGATTCATTGTCATATTGCACAAAAGTAATAATATCTGTAATAATCATTACAGTTTTGGCTAGGGGAAAATATTTAGACAAAATTGCTTGAGCCAATTGATCCCAAGTCGTAATAGAACCTCTAGCAAGTGAATTCAACCAAGCTTTTGCTTTATCCTTCAATGTGAAAGGAAATAGCCTAAGCTTGATTGCATTTACCGAGACTCCATTAATCTTAAATGTATCACATATTTCTAAGAAATTTGCCAAATTAGCATTTGGATCCTCATTTGCCAAACCAGAGAATTATATACTATTTTGAATCATTTGTAAAAGAGATGGATTAATTTCAAACTTGTTTGCATTTACCATTGGCCTTACCACCCCTTGTTAAGCCCCGTTCAACACTGGCGTAGCGAAGTCCATCAATCTAGGTGGATTGCCATCATCAGCCGTAATTGGTCTCTTGTTTTTACTTTTCTTGGGTTTTCTGTTACTAAACAGAAATCTTTCTATCTCCGAATTTAATTGTTCAAGTTCTGCTTGAGAACTCCTTATTCTAGGCATATACTTGAATTATCCAATCCTGTAAAAACAAACAAACAAAAAAACAAATTAAGTATTGTAATCCAAAATCATAAATCAAGATTTATAATGGCAATAACATCAATCATAACAATCCCCAGCAACGGCACCAAAAACTTATAAGTAGTGCTAAATCCGCAAGCGCACGGTTTACCGATTATAGTACTTAAAATATCGTTCACACGAGAAATGTATATTGATTATTACTCACTATTACTATTTGATTTTAATCTTATTTACTATGATCAATATCTTTTAAGAATAATACTAAACTATTAATGGAATGCAAGTTAACTAAACCTAATTAATAACGATCAAAGAAGACAAGAAGGATTAATGATGATAAGTTAATAATCAATGGAACTTTGAGTAATTATTCTTGCTTATTATCATATCCTTGTCATGCAAGTCAAGTTAAAATAATATTCCAATTCATTCTCTCAACATGAATTAGAGTGCCTAAAACATACATTTATAATTCTAACTCTTAACTCTCATTAATAAATTAGTTAATTATACATGTAAATTTCAGGATTAATTAGCAACTTATAACAATCATCTAACACTATGATCTCTCAAATAATATTTCAATGATGAAATTCTATTAGTTCTAAGTAGGAATTTATCTCTCAACTAAATTCGTACTTATTATGATCATGCATCAAATACTAATAGAAAATTCTACAAACAAGAATACTAAATTGATATGAACAAAAAAACATAATATAAAAGAATCAAGTTCATAAATACATCATTTAATATTTACAAAGAAGAAGTAAAAGATTAGAAATAAGAAGAAGGAGATCTCTCAACCGTTTTTCCTTTCACAAAATATGTTCTTCTTCTTTGCTTATTGTCTTCTCCTCAAAACGTTAAAACTAACTTAACACTTACAACTACAAAAAATGTTCTCTTTAGAAAACTTACAGAAATTCCTAAATTAATTCTCCTATATTTTTCATTTACAACTGAATTTTCTATATATATTATTCCAAAGCTCATGTCCCTTGATATGCCCCTTCAAAGAGTTGTAAAAGTTGGTGGAAAGTCTTGACTACTCATGTGACTTTTCAAAATAATTGCTCCAACGGCTCTCTCTATCGCGCCCGTGACGCCTGTCGCACTCTCGATAGAGTGCAGATTCCACCTTCTTGACTTTCTTCAGCTGCGTTGACTCTCTTCTTTCTCCTTGCACTGTCACGCTCGCGACTCCCTTCGCGCCCGCAATAGTACGCAGCACTACTTTTGCTCAACTTCTTTTCTTCTTTTCTTCCTTCTTCTTAGGCGCTTTAGGTCGCGCCTGTGACAGAGACTGTATTTCCTTGCTCATTTTGCTCCTTTTCCAATATTTTCTCCTATACTTACAAAACGTAAAACATACCTAATTCTAACACAATTAAACACAACTAAACATGATTTTAATCCCAAAACATTAACTAAATATGAGCTATTTAGGCTCATATCATCTCTCCTGCACGCTGCGCTATCCTCTCCCCCTCACCCCCACGAACCATTGCCACAAGCCAGATCTGGCTCCATTTAATGTGACTCACGTGTGTCTATCATGTTTTCACGCGATAAAATTTAAATATAACAATTAAAGTTATAACTTTTTAATTTTAAATTATTAAATTCGAATCATTACAAAAATATTAGATATTTTAAAGAACTTTAAACTCCATTTTACTAATGTCAATGCACATTTTAGATAATCATTTTCTCTCGCTAATCGATATGAGTATTTCCATCACATTTTACCATGACAAATTACTCTATTAAATTTTCTCATTACAATATAAAAGTGTAATTTTTAAATTTTAAATTCCCAAATAAGAATCATCACACAAATAAGAATTATTACATTACAATATTCTCTAAATTTAACTAAATAAAAAATATTTCATTAATTGTAAATTAATCTACTTAAAATATGGATAATTTAAAGAATTGCTCTACCTAAAACTCATATCTTATTAATAATTTTTTAATATAATTAGTAATTAGTCCCAAATAATAATCATTACACTACTTATAAAACTTCAAACGTAAATAGTAGATATAAATGAATTAAGTATGATACTTAACAAGGACAGACCCAGGATGAAAGAATGGATCGGCCAAAAATTATATATGATCAAAGATCAATAAGGCATCATTTTGGTTAGTATCAGGGGCGAAGCCAAGGCCCTAGGATCAGAGGGGGCACACTAGGGGTGTGCAGAACAGAACCAACCGAACTTTGTTAAACTCACCATTTTGATCATGTTATATATATATATATAACCTAAATTCTTTTCTTCCTTACTTGAATCAAAATCCCTAGCACAGCAGCCACCACCTATTTTTGCACTTCTTGAATTCTTTGATTCTTATTGTTCTTGCAATCATGGTAAGTATCCTTTGTACTCTTCTTTTTGCTCTTCTCTTTTCTGCTGATTTGTTTTCATTTTTTTCCTTCTACTCTTCAGTTTGATGCTTAATTGATTTTTTTGTATAAGTAGATGGGTTTTAACAAAACAAAAATAGTCTAATCTTATCTGTAATTTTTTTACCTCTCCCCTTCTTTTTCTTCTATTCGAGCTCGAGTCTATCTCTTTAGGTGTCCCGATTTTGTTTTTGAGGGGGTTGCGTGGGTAGATTAAGAAAATTAGAGTTTGATTCTAAGTGCTCATCGACGGTAGCAACACAAATAACGGTTATATTTATGATGCAATGTATCCAATCACCGCCTTATTTGAATAAAGCTGTAATCGGAGACCGGTGATTACTAATGTCAATGCCAAGCTTGTCTATGGCGGTGCTGTGCCAATTGAGTTGAAATTAGCCGGAAAACAAGTGAATCAAATTGATGTGAAAGTGACAATGTATGCTCCTGCTTTTACCACCCATGGAGTATCAATGAATCAAAGGCTTCTTGCTTTGGGATCTTCATAGTCGTTTTATATTTATTTTTATTTTTATTTTTCTTTTTATTTTAATTTATTCTCCAGTTTTTTTATTATATATATGATTCCATTTCTGGTAAAGAATAGAGAACACTTTGCTTTCAATGATTGTGAGAACCAGATCATAAAATTAATTTGATTCGGTACCCTCGAATTTATGGACTCCAATAAGACAAAAAAAATTAAAAAAAATAAATTTATGAAGAACCGATTGGACTGAACCGAACCGACCAAAATTATTTCGGTCTATTTGATTTCGGTTCTAAAAATTTCGGTCCGCTGTTCGGTTCTAAAAAATACTAAAGTTTGATTTTCAGTCTGTTCAGTTCGGTCCAAATCGAACCGAACCGACCATTTTCACACCCCTAGGGCACACTGTTGGTACCATATAGCTCCGCCCTTACATTATAATTTTATTATAAAAAAATTAAAAATTTAAAATAAATATAAATTATACCATAAAAACATATTTCATTTAAAATTAAAAAATAATAATGAATAAAATAAAATAAAAATACAACTTTAACAATTGTTCTCGACGTGATTTCATATTTTGAAACCGTTGAATAATTAACTCATTGCCGTCTATACTATCAAATATATCTCTTTCTATATAAGTAATTAGACAATCATTAATCCAAACATCTCTCATTCAGCCCCTCCAACATAGACAACACAAGTGGGCAGGCCATCACAAAAACATCCTCAGGCAACTTATATCTTGCCTTAATCTCAGCTACCTCAGGAGGTGCTAACTTAGTGTGTCTGTTCACATGTTCCTTAGTGCTATACGGCTCTAAAAAGCTAATGTCCATTTTTGGGAAATCGTTGGAAGCCATTCTTAAGGTAGGATGATTGAAGTAGGTATGAATGGTTAATTTATTTACTTATTAAGTCTTAATTTTTTAAAATTAAGTTGCTTATATCTACCAAAAACTTTTATTTTAACAACAATGATGTTATATTATAGTGAAAAAATTTTAATTTTTGAGTATTTTGAACATTTTAATTTTATTTATGAATGCATCTTATAATTATAGTGGTTAACCAAAAAATATTAGTTAACCGATCCAAAAAATTGAAACCGATGGACTGATTAACCGATTGTAATGGACTGATTAACGGTTAGTATTTTGAAAAAACCAATATTAATGGACTGGTTGTTTTAGGGCTCACAGTTAACCGGTCCATGCTCACCCCTATATATATATTTTGCCAAAATCTTAAATTTCTAACTTCCGACTTTTTTGTCTCTTTTTTATTGCTCATTCCACTCATTACGCCACCTTGTTTATCTCACTTTATCTCCATCACCATTGACCTTATAGTTTCGGCATCAAAATAACATAATTTTATTAATAGTTCAACCGATTCAATTTTAGCAGTATTTGGATATTAAAAATCAAATCGATATAACCGAATTTCTATTTCAAAACCAAACTAAATATATCAAATTATTTTTGGTCTGGTACGATTTTTGGTCCAATCCAAATTTTTGGTTCGATTTTTAATTTTAATCATGATTTGACCTGAATACGCACAAAAAGAAGTGATCCAAACAAAAAGTGACCCAAAAAATAATGATCCGAAAAATTGGGTTAATTTCTGTAGTGGTCGCTCAACTTTTTGCCTTGTAACGATGTAGTCACTAAACTTCAATTTGTAAAGAAAAAATAACCTATATATTATTTTGTAACGAAAAAATCACAATAACTGAAAATTATTTTTGCTAGCAACCGGCGCATGATCTGCATAGCGAATGCTAATGTCATGTCAGAAATTTTACTACTTCGGATCTTACTGGATCCGACGTGGCATTATGATAAAAAAAAAAAAAAATAAGTTTTTGCTGCTATCAATTTCTTTCCACCTCTCTTGCCTCGCTGTCTCTCACTATCTATTCAGTGAGGCCAAATAAGTTTTATGGTCCTCCAGTATCTTCGTCTTCTTTATAACTGTATTAGCAGAGACCCAGCAATGCCTATCTGCTTAGCGATGCCAAATAACACAATTTATTATTATTTTCAACAATGGAAACGCATTGATTAGATCAGAATTATGAAAAAAAAAGTTGATCCGCTTACTATTGTATAGAAATCCGGTGGCGAATACAATTTCCAGTCACGCACCAGTTGCCTATAAACACAATTTTCGGTCATTATGATTTTTTTTTTATAAAATAATTTATCGATTATTTTTTCATTACAAATTGAAGTTTAATGACCACATAGTTACAAGGCACAAAAGTTGAGTGACTACCACAGAAACTAAACCCGAAAAATTTTAACACGAAAAAAATTGCCCCAAAGTGATTCGAACCCATCCGACCTTACCCGATTGCCAGGTATAATTTTATGCTTCCATATTTATTTTGTAGTTTTTTTTTTTAATTTAATAGACCAATTTTTTGATTGATTTTCTATTATGAAATTTAATTTGTAGGAATTTCGCTTAATTTTAGGCTTGCATATTTATTTTGTAATTTTTTTTTTAATTTAACTTTGCAAATATTTTTTTATAGATTTTATGTTAGAATATTTATTTTTTTGGAATTTCACTTCATTTTTTTTATATTTAATTTGCATTTTTTGTTTAATTTTATTGTGCAAGTTTTTTTTTTAGATTTTATGTTAGAATATTTATTTTGTAGGAATTTTACTTAATTTTATGCTTGTGTATTTATTATTTTATTATTAAATTTAAATTTAGAGGTGGCAAGGCGGGTTTGGATTGGATCACAAATGAGCGGATCATAAATAAGCCAAAAAATATTGATCATAAATGGATCAAATGTCCAAATAGGTTGGGCGGGTTGGATCGATCCATAGGCTAAAAATTTGACCAAGTTTTTTAATAAAAATAATTATTGATATAATAATCGAATACTAAAAGGATTACCAATATAAAGTAGCTATTATAAAAAAAATATTAGCCCAAATGGGTCAAGTGACTCAAATAGGTTAAATTATTTAATTAATCAAATCAAACACTTTTAATTAAAATTAGAGTTGAAGTTATATACAAATACTAACATTTTTCAATTGTCGAAAGTTTTTAATAAAGTAACTAGAACTAAAGTTATATCCAGATATTCCTAAAAAAAGTTATATCCAAATACTATAGTTTTTATTGTAAATCAACTACAGGCCTTTTTAAAAGAAAAATAGATTGTTGTAAATTTACAATAATAAATTAACTACAACTATCTAATAACACTTTAAAATAAAATTATAAAGAATATCAAATAAACTAATTGATGAATATTTCTATTTCTAGCTTGATGATGGAATTTCAAGCATGGTTTATTATTATAAATAATTATAATTATTATACAAAACAAAAATGGTTTATAGTTTCTTTTCTACCTAATTCTATATATTTATAATTAACATATAAATAATTATTCCTTTTGTTTAGAAATGTAATTGAGTAATTGTATTTCTAGCTTTTTCTAGCGAGTGGGTGAAAAATTTTCCGACCGAAATATTTTTTACGCTTGATATTATTAATAGATGAAGGGAAAATAACATGGCATATGCATATATGGAGATAACATAATCGGGTTATATGCTACCTACCTCTTGTAGCGCAGATACTTTGGCGGAAGCATTTACAAGGATCCCTTCTGGCATCACTGATCTGGCTGATATCCACGAACGGGATAACGTCAACTAAACCACAGTTTAAAAGCCACTTGGAGTGAAAAGTAGGTGAGGGGAGAATCCATCAGAATTTCAGTATAATAACTTTTTCTTATCTTTACCTTAACCCTATTTATAGAGAGTCTTATACTCTTAATCAGGAGTTAAGGTAATGAATAAGAAATGGAAGTTACAAAATTAATGGGAATTAAATGGGTAGTTACAACTATTAATTAAGGAATTAATATGTAACTTCCCTTATTTAATATATTTAATTAGGGGGAAAAAACCTTAATTAAAGGACATAATATGGAACCTTTTCCATACCTGTGCAATTCCCATATTGATATGGATTCGGATCCATATCGAGAGTAATGGGCGTATCCAGACTCTATCATCTCCCACTCGCATATGACGGAACGATTTTCAGTCGAGTTCTCCAGTTATACAGGCAGATAGACCGTGTGACCAGCATACATCGAGAGCACTAGTGCTATACACCTATTAGGGATATATAATGTCTCGAAAAGACGAGATCCTCTTATTCACGTACACCCAAACCCTAAATTACCTTCTTACATTCACTGTTTTAACTCATGATCTCATAAAATAATTTTCGTGTTCACTATTATGTCCCCACTTATAGAAACCATAATAGGCTAGCCAGTGAACCAAGAAACAATTGAATGTGATCTAAAGGCTATCTTCCCCTCTTACTATATGCTATCCATCAAGATTCAGTTCGCTTTTCTAGCTAGGTCCGCCATGCCCAAATTCTCCCATGGCCTCTTGGAGACCAACTAAGCTATCCACACTGAACCATACTTCAGGAATAAGTTAAGGGTTCTAAGGGTCGAAATATGGTAGAGTCTCACAATAGGGAAAGATGAGATCAATAATATTAACTTCTCATCCCTTGGTCACATAAACACACATGGTATAAAACATGTGTTATGGTGTTCATTCCTTCCCTTAAAGGAGCGCATATCTTATATTTAAAAAAATGTATATTTATAACACCATACAGAAGCACAAGGTTGCAACGCACCGAAGCATCCAACTTTAGTCCACTTATTTAAGGACTACTTCTGGCTTTTTTAGACAGAACATGGTAGTTACATTTAAATCACCATGGGATTACATTCAATCCTTATTTGGATCTTAATCCAAAGCATACAACCTTATGTATGTCTTTATCTCACACCTTAACAAGACATATCTTGTCATTTCTGCAAGACGGCACTTTTATTTTGAATAGGCTCTCGAGCAATTCATATGTTCAAAATTTGCCTCATATTAATCTTTGCCAACTCATTGACAAAACTAAGGTAAACATCCTTGTGAGTGGGCTACTTTTCTGTCCGACATGCTCAATCTCAAATAAATAACAGTAAATGTTTACACATAAATATTTACACTCATGTATTGCCAACACATAAACTTTGTTATTATTCATAAATAATAATGTTAAGGGATTATAAAAATATAACAGTATCAATTAAATTCTATGCAAACATGGAGATCGAATGTGTTTCTCAAAACACATCTCTCATTATAGGTTTACTCAATGGATCTGCATGTGCGGAAACATACTGTAAGTTCGCATCTCCTCGTACAACTATATCTCTTATGTATTGATACTTAATGTCGATATCCTAAGCTCTACTATAAGCTATCGATGATTGACTGTCACTATTGACTGTCATTGGTTGCTCTGAGGCAGTTACTCTAAAAAGGTTCATAAACCATTTTAGCCAAACTTTCTCTTATACTATAGCTGAGGAAACGACAAATTCAGCTTCCATCGTTGATAGGGCCACACATGTTTGTTTCTTGCTACTCTATGAGATGGCACCCTTACCAAGCAAGAATATAAATCCTGAAGTAGATTTTCTATCATCTACATCTCCTGCCCAATCAGCATCTGTATATCCTCTCAAATGTAGATCCTTGCCTTGATAACATAGAGAATAATCTGTTGTACCTTTGAGGTATCTAGGTATCCTCTTAACTTCTTTCTAATGTGCTTTGCCTGGGTTAGATTGATATCTACTTGCCATGCCCACAGTATAGCATATATCAGGTCTTGTACATAACATAGCATACATAAGACTACTCACGGCATTGGCATATGGAATGTTTTTCATACATTCTATCTCCTTCAGCATCTTAGTACACATCTTTTTGCTGAGAAATTGATTCTTAGCAATAGGGGTATCAATGAGCTTGCAGTTATGCATATTGAATCATTCAAGGACTTTGTTGATATATGTCTCTTGAGAAAGAGATAACAACCTTCTTAAATGATCTCTTGAAATCTTAACTCTAGGAATATAGTCTGCATGACCCATATCTTTCATCTCAAAGCTGGACGATAACCATTCTTTGATTTCATTTATGTACTTTTTATCATTTTGAGCTATTAGTATGTCGTCTATATACAATGTTAAAATGACAAAATTACTTTCAGAGCTTTTGTTATAGACACAATGGTCTTGATCAATCATATTGAACCCATTCGACATGATTGTCTCATGAAATCTTAAATACCATTGTCTTGAAGACTGCTTGAGGCCATAGATTGATCTCTTCAATCTACAAACCTTATGTTCGCTGCCTATTTCAATGAAACCTATAAGTTGATCCATGTAGATTTTTTCATATAATTTTCCATTGAAAAAAGCAGTCTTTACATCCATTTGATGTAGCTCTAGGTCCAAACTTGCCCCTATGGCCAGATTTAACCTTACGGATGTAAATCTTATAACATGTGAGAAAGTCTCCTCATAGTCAATTCATTCCTATTATGTGAACCCCTTAGCAACTAGTCGAGCCTTGTATCTTTCGATACTTCTTTCAGCTTATCGCTTTACTTTGAATATCGGTTTGTGTCCTTTTGACAGATCAACCAGTTCTCAAACTTGGTTTGATCTCATTGATGCCTTTTTTTCTTCAATTGCTTTAAACCACTTTCCTTAGATGGGCATGAAAGAGCTTCTTGAACATATTTAAGCTCTTCCTTATCTTGTGGGGTAACCAAAAGGGTTGAACATATTTAGGCTCTTCCTCATCTTGTGGGGTAACTAAAAGGGCTTCGCTTGAGCTTTCGATCTCAAATCGTCGGCGAAGAACACTTCTTCTTTTAGATTTGCACAGTTCTGAATCTTGATAAACATGTCTCATATATTCATCGTAATTCAGAATACTCTCATTGGGACCATGTTCCCTTACTCCCACTAGAGTTAGGAATACCATATTCTTTACTCCCACTAGAGTCAAGAATACTCCCACTTAAATCAGGCTCTCGAACATCCAGATCATTTGGAGGATGAGGGTCTTAACTTTCTTCCTCTAACTCTCTCCCACTCGGATGGAGTGATCTTGATAGTTCTTTTTTCTTGAGTTTTATATAAAGTGAAAACTTTATTTACTTTGCCCAAATTTGGAAATTCATTCTCCAAGAAATATGACATCTCGTGATCCGAATTCTGTCATACTGCGATTTTCTTGATCACCCATGAAAATATATCCTTTTGATACTTCAAAATATCTCACATAGATACTCTTTTTACCTCTTGGTATCAATTAACCAATTTTACATGAGGTATTATGGACTTAAGCAGCATAACCCTAAGATTGTAAATGGCTTAGGTCAGCTTGTTGACCAGTCCACAACTCATAAGTTATAGAAGTGGCAGATATGGAGGGCACTTGGTTTAAAACATATGTGGCAGTCAAAAAATTATCTCCCCGATAGGAGATTGGCAAAAACTGCCTCTATCATCATAGATCTAACCATATCCAGGAGAGTCTTATTTCTCCTTTTCGCAAAGCTATTTTATTGTGGATTTTTGGGAACGGACAACTGATGCTCAATCACTTTTTCATCACATAAAGCTTTAAATTCATCTAAAAGATATTCTCGACCGCGATTAGTTCTCAAAGCTTTAATCCTTTTGTCTAATTGATTCTCAATAAAATTCATATAAGTCTTGAAGCAACCCAATGATTCTGACTTATGAGAAATCAAATATACATGACAATTCCTAGTACAATCATATATAAATATGATGAAATAGTAGGCCCTATGCCTTGCCCTCACATTCATTTGACCACATACGTCAGAATGAACTAATTGCAATGGAAATACATGGCTCTAGTTCCTTTATCAAATGATTTTTTAACCTTTTTTCCTTTTAAGGCAATGCTTACACGTAGGCAATTCAACCTTATTTGAATTGCCTATTAAACTTACATTGGCTAACCGACTCCTTCGGTCTAACCCAATTTGGTTTAATTCTAGCATGCCATTTTTCACATTGTTCTCATAACTATGTAAAGAGGAAGGAATCAAAGAAAAAACTAGTTTTCTTTTTCAAATAGTTATGGTGTACATCCATAACAATAAAATCATTCAGTACTTAAACAGAACCATAAAAATCAACATTTAAGCATAAGCATATATTGTTATCCTCAAAATGTAACTTGAAAACTAATTTCAATAAAGAAAGAACAGAAACAGAACTTTTTAACCAAGGTATCTTGATCCCTTATTACATGGTCTATTGGTCCTGAATCTATCACCACAAAGGATGAAATTCAGAATTGGATACACATATTTCACTCACTCTTGAGTAAGAATAGTGTATCTGTTTGCTCATAATGCAACCTCTTGCGTAATGTCCTTTCTGTAAGCAGTTGAAACATTTCATTCTTGAAACGTTTTTCTTCTTTTTGCCTTTTGACCTTTTGTGATTCTGATTTACTTTTTTGCTTTTTAGGGCTATTGACCCTTTTTCTTATCCTACTTTTGAATCTTCGTTTATTGTTCTGATTAGAACTTATTCCAACAAAATGGGACTGTACCATATGCACTTCGACATTGACCTTAATCTCTGTCAGTTAGTCCTCTCCAAGCTCCAAATGACAAGCGACATCCTTAAATGTCTCAATGCTTGTCTGCTTGAGTTAGTCGCACCTTTATATGCTCCCAACTCTTGGGTAAAAAATGGATAATAACTTGGACCTGCTGCTCGTCAGTCAACTTATGACCAACCTCACTAAGCTCACTTATCATTTTCATCTCTCATAGATGTTTTCGCATCGAATGATCAAAATTTTTCTAATTAGTATCAAATTTGATCACTAATGATCGGAGCTTAGTCAGAGACACACTTCTTAACTTCTCCCACAAAGCGATCCACAGATCCATTGCATTCTGATACTTGCAGAATTGCTTAGTGAGACATCTTCCATCGCACTCAGCAAGATGATCCAAGCAATGAAATTCTTTTTCTTCCATGCCACATAGGCATCTCGGTCCAGCCTATGTTGGGCCGTATTGCCATCCTCAGGTTTAGCCATAACCGAACTTAAGGTTTTGAGGACCTCTTGCTCTTCAAGCACATACTGGATTCTCATACTCCAGATTTCACAATTGTCACCATTCATCTTAATACATTTATTAAGTTCTGCAATAATTAACTTGGAAGAAATATCCATTAAGATCCTCTGATCTCAAATGAAACAATGTTGCACAATTTTAAAGGAGATAAGGCAATAAATGCTATTTACTACGCATCTGAAATAAGAACCTAGTAAAGTTTTCTATTAGGCTTCAATTTGAAAATGCTACTAATAGTATCCAATTACCCTCTTAGTCCTAATATCCAATCTTACAAGTTAAAATTTCATGCATGGTAAATCTGAATTATTGGATTATTAAGTTCTCAAACTTAAAAAGGGGAATAGTATTAATTTAAATTTATTAAGCCTCTACTTAATAAACATGTAATTTTTTTACTCATAAAATAATGCAAGGCAATTAACAATTAAACAAACACATTTATTATAAAGTTAAATCCCATCATAATAAATAAACGAATTTATTTAACCAAAAGATAAAATCCAAAAATCTAAAATATGACACTTATGTCAAATAATAATAGGAAACATAAATCCTATTTAATAAAATTAAACGCTAACCAAGATTGACACTCATGTCAACTAATCTAGAAGTCTAGATTTTTGCAAAATCTTTCTTGACACTGGGACTGATTCTTGGACCATCTTCATTAATTTATCAGGTAACTTATAAATTCGTTAATGAAGCCATAAATGATGCACACTACGTCCACTTCTCAATTTCATCACAGATGTAGTGTTGCTCCTCAACACTCCTCTTTTGGCAACTTTAGCCAAAAAGTGGATGATAGATTTTCTATAAATCCCATCTCCAATGTACTAGGTAGTTTGCAATAACTCTCTGAGTTCTGAATGATATACAAAGGAGTCAGTTAACACTTTGAACAGGACTCTATCATCCTTTCCCATACTTAAAGCACCTAACCAAATGCACTCCTGCATTTCTTCATGCATAAATATTATGTGATGCACTATTGCATCAATGTCATCAGCTCGGATCTTCCTTCGTATTTTTATGTTACTTACTAAACGCACTTTTGCATTTCTTAAAACAATCCCAAACGGAGTGCGATGAACCATAAGTGTCCTTATCATCACCATTTCTGCAACACATTACAGAAATATAATGTAGTTAATACACTCATGTATAATTATATATGATTGAAACACATTTCAATCAACAATAAGGACATATCCTTAAAATTTTTCAAAAAATATTTTTTAAAATTATTTAAAGGCAGAAAACACATTTTTCACAATTTTATAATATTTTTAATAATTAAAAAATAAGAATTTATTTTCTGGTCATCAAAAATTTTGGAAAAATAAACAAAAAATCATAAATATTTTAAAAAATTGTTCTGTAAAAAAATGGAGCTGATCGGTGGTCGGAGAATGCCACACGTGCCCACACGCACCGCTAGAGGGAGGGCTGACGCGCCCATGCACCTCCCATTTGTCCCGCCACGTGTCACAACCACATTATAACACATATCGAAATATGATTGGTCCACCTGTCACCAACTTGGCACCCGTAGACACGTCATTGCCATGTGGCATGACACTTGTCAACCACGTGGCAACCACTTATTGGGCCACATGGCAGCAGTGACACATCACTGTGCTAACATGGCCCGACACGTGGCACGACCTCATTCGTCCACGCATCACTCCCTGACTGGTCCACCTGGTGCCCATATGGCACCTTCTGGACATATCACAGCCACATGGCTTGATCTGGGTCAACCACGTGGCGAAATCTAATTGGGTCACATGTCCACAGTGAGCATCACTATGGACTCGTGTTTTCGCACATGCGGGCTACCGCCCACGCACACTTGCCTAATGTCTGGCGGCGCGTACATGCCACGCGCCGCTTTCCCGATGGATTCTGAGCTTCAAATTTCTAATGGTGGGGGATTTTCGGGGTCTATGATTTCAATGGTATGGTCAAATATTATAAATCTCAATTTCTAGTCAAGCGTTTTGAATACCCATATTCATTCCCTCAAATTACGGTGTACACATGCACGATTTTAAACTCGAAAAATATATACAAATATATATCTTTAACACAAAAATAAATATATTGTGTTCATGCATTCTAAATCTACCAATTTTACATATAAAATTTTAGATCCAATTTTAGCCACATGCTAGGATGCCAAAAATTTATGCTCTGATACCAATGAAGGGAAAATAACATGCCATATGCATATATGGAGGTAATATAATCGGGTTATATGCTACCTAGCTCTTGTAGCGCGGATACTTTGGCGGAGGCGTTTACAAGGATCACTTATAGCGTCACTGATTTGGCTGATATCCATGAGCGGGATAACGGTAACCAAACCACAGTCTAAAAGCCACTTGGAGTGAAAAGCGAGTGAGGGGAGAATCCAGCAGAGTTTCAGTATAAGAACTTTTTTTTATTTTTTCTTATCTGTACCTTAGCCCTATTTATAGAGAGCCTTATGCTCTTAATTAGGAGGGCTATTAATTAAGGTAATTAATAAGAAATGAAAGTTACAAAATTAATGGGAATTAAATGGGCAGTTGCAACTATTAATTAAGGAATTAATATGTAAATTCTCTTATTTAATACCTTTAATTAAGAGAAAAACCCCTTAATTAAAGGACCTAATATGGAATCTTTTTTATACCTGTGTAATTCCCATATTGATATGGATTTGGGCTCATATCGAAAGTCATGGACGTATCCAGACTCCACATCAATAGAACTACATTTACAAGAATTAAAAAAAAAAATACCAATACACATACGTAGGAGTAGGGGTGAGCATGGACCGGTTAACCAGTCCGTGAGCCCAAAAAAAAATCAATCCATGAAATTCTAGTCCGTTAACCAGTCCATTATTATCGGTTAACCAGTCTATCAATTTCGGATTTTCGAACCGGTTAACCAATATATTTCGGTTAACCACTATAATTATAAAATACATTTATAAAAAAATTAAATTATTGAAGATACTTAAAATTTAAAATTAGAAAGCAAACATAATTCAACATAATAATTAAATATGATGTTCAAACAACAAACATAAACTAAAAATATTCAAAAATATTATTTTCACATATATTAAAAATTTTAGTTAATATATTAATTTTATATAACTTTTCGAATATATTTTGATTTTAATTAATGGAAAATTGATATTTTAGGAAATAATAAGAAATACTAAATATGTACATATTGAACAATTAATAAATTAACTAAAATGACTTTAAAAAAACTAAAATGAAATTGAAATATTTTAAAGTAAATGAAAATTGAAAGAATATAAATAATTAAATATGAAAATAATGAAATAAATAATTATAATAAAAAAAGAGTAAAATAAAATTAATAAAATATAGGAGTGTTCATTTATCGATTCGGTTCAGTTAACCAATTTATAAGCTAAAAAATAAAAATCAGTCCATTAATATCGGTTTTTGTAAAATACTAACCGTTAACCATAAAAATCGGTTCGGTTTTTCGGTTAATCAAGTCCAACGGTTTTTTTGCTCACCCCTACGTAGGAGTAGTTTTTATATGGTAAAGCATTATTAATTGATAACTTAAAATAAATGAATTTTTTTTATATACTTTTATCAATAATGATAGGACTCTAAAAATTTATGCTCTGATACCAATAAAGAGAAAATAACATGCCATATGCATATATGGAGGTAACATAATCGGGATATATGCTACCTACCTTATGTAGCGCGGATACTTTGGCAGAGGCATTTATAAGGATTACTTCTAGCGTCACTGATCTGGCTGATATCTATAAGCAGGATAACGGCAACTAAACCACAGTCTAAAAGCCACTTTGAGTGAAAAGTGGGTGAGGGGAGAATCCAGCAGAATTTCAGTATAAGAACTTTTTTTTTATTTTTTCTTATCTTTACTTTAGCCGTATTTATAGATAGCCTTATGCTCTTAATTAGGAGGGCTATTAATTAAGGTAATTAATAAGAAATGGAAGTTACAAAATTAATGAGAATTAAATGGACAGTTGCAACTATTAATTAAGAAATTAATATGTAAATTCTCTTATTTAATACATTTAATTAGGAGAAAAAACCTCTTAATTAAAGGACCTAATATGGAATCTTTTTCATACCTGTGTAATTCCCATATTGATATGAATTTGGACTCATATCGGGAGTTATGGGTGTATCCAGACTCCACACCAATAGAACTACATTTACAAGAATTTTTAAAAAAAATACCAATACACGTACGTAGGAGTAGGGGTGATCATGGACCGGTTAACCGGTCCATGAGCCACAAAAAAAAAAACAGTCTATTAATATCGGTTTTTTTGAAATTCTAGTCCATTATCATTGGTTAACCAGTCCATCGGTTTCGGATTTTCGGATCGGTTAACCAATATTTTTCGGTTAACCACTATAATTATAAAATACATTTATAAAAAAATTAAATTATCGAAGATACTTAAAATTTAAAATTAGGAAACAAACATAATTCAACATAATAATTAAATATGATGTTCAAACAACAAACATAAACTAAAAATATTCAAAAATATTATTTTCACATATATTAAAAATTTTATTTTTTTTGAAAATTTTAGTTAATATATTAATTTTATATAACTTTTCGAATATATTTTGATTTTAATTAATGGCAAATTGATATATAAGGAAATAATAAGAAATACTAAATATGTACATATTGAACAATTAATAAATTAACTAAAATGACTTTAAAAAAACTAAAATGAAATTGCAATATTTTAAAGTAAATGAAAATTGAAAGAATATAAATAATTAAATATGAAAATAATGAAATAAATAATTATAATAAAAAAAAGAGTAAAATAAAATTAATAAAATATAGGGGTGTTCATTTATCGATTTCGGTTCGGTTAACCAATTTATAAGCTAAAAAATAAAAATCAGTCCATTAATATCGATTTTTGTAAGATACTAACCGTTAACCATAAAAATCGGTTCGATTTTTCGGTTAATCAAGTCTAACGGTTTTTTTGCTCACCCCTACGTAGGAGTAGTTTTTATATGGTAAAGCATTATTAATTGATAACTTAAAATAAATGATTTTTTTTATATACTTTTATCAATAATGATAGTTTCTCTAACATATTTTATTTATTTTATATATATTACCATTTTTCTTTAGTTTATTGTAAAATTATTATTTATTTCAGAAAAATTACTAATTTGTAATTTTAAGGGTTAAGTTTATTTTTTTACTATCTAACTTTTTGAAGTCATCAGAAAATGTAATTATTTTTTATTGTTTTTTCCTTAGAGTTTTAAAACAGGGAAATTTTTCGTATACAATAGCATATTCTCTCTATTTTAGAATTCTAAGGGAGAAAAAATTCTAGTGGCATTTTCTAAATAATTTGAAAAATTTAGGGTATAAATAACCTTAATCCTATTTTAAATAATTATTTATACAATTAAAATCATCTAAGTGATGTTTTAAATCTTTATTAACATAATTATTTTTATTTTCAATTAATTGAACCATAGGTATATAAGTATGGTTTTAAAAATTACTTTAAAAAATTAGATCCTAATTTTAATTAAATATTAGTTAGCAAAATACTTTTTTGATTTGAATAGAAATTGAATCCTATTTTGCTTTTTTAATTAAATATCTTATAATTAAACATTTATCTAATTTTAAATTTATTTAATTTCAATTAAAATGCAAATTTCTTATTTGAAATTAATCATTATCATATCAATTTACATAACATTTATATTTAAATTTGCTATCCTCTTACAAATTGAACTTTATAACAAAAATAGTCTTATTTATTCACAAATTCTTAACCAACCATTGTTAATATTGTTTGTTTGTCTTCAATAGAGTAATGCTATCACTATCCCACATCGGCTGGCGAAGTGGTTGAAGTGGTCCTTATAAGGCCATGGACTCCCTTCCCCTGTGTACGCGTTTTGGGTCAAAGGCCCAGAAACAAAACCGTGAGGGCTCCGGCCCACAGCGGACAATATACACAGTGCCCGGCGTACCTCCCGATAAAGTCAGAAATGGCTTTATCATTTGGTGCTTTCGTTGAGAGTCGAGGCCAGCGCCCGATCGGCAGCGCCCAAAGCAGCCAGTCCCGACAAGCGGCCAGTCCCGTAAGCGGCCAGCGCCGTAGCCCTCTCTCGGGAGGGGGAATAGTGATAGCAATGCTATCACTATCCCACATCGGCTGGCGAAGTGGTTGAAGTGGTCCTTATAAGGCCATGGACTCCCTTCCCCTGTGTACGCGTTTTGGGTCAAAGGCCCAGAAACAAAACCGTGAGGGCTCCGGTCCACAGCGGACAATATACACAGTGCCCGGCGTACCTCTCGATAAAGTCAGAAATGGCTTTATCATTTGGTGCTTTCGTTGAGAGCCGAGGCCAGCGCCCGAAGCGGCCAGTCCCGACAAGCGGCCAGTCCCGTAAGCGACCAGCGCCGTAGCCCTCTCTCGGGAGGGGGAATAGTGATAGCAATGCTATCACTATCCCACATCGGCTGGCGAAGTGGTTGAAGTGGTCCTTATAAGGCCATGGACTCCCTTCCCCTGTGTACGCGTTTTGGGTCAAAAGCCCAGAAATAAAACCGTGAGGGCTCCGGCCCACAGCGTACAATATACACAGTGCCCGGCGTACCTCCCGATAAAGTCAGAAATGGCTTTATCACTAATTTATTTAAAATTGAAAATATCAAATTTATTCATAAAATAGTACATGAATAACATGCATTATAGCTATACAGTTTTTTTTATAGCTATGCTTTTTTTTTTTTAATTTAATTATATTCTTGTATATATGTAAAGAGAAAAAAAATATTTAGAAAATCAAAATAAATGTAACATATAAAAAAAAATTTGATAATGGTTTTTTTTAAAAGGTTAGTGATTATTTATTAGAAATTATTAATTACACAAATAAATAATGGTATATATCATGTGCAATGCATATGTATACAAAACTAGTATATATATATATATAATAACATATTCCCAAAATCTCAAATCCTTAATATCTTGATTTTCTCTTTTCTTTTTTCGTCACTCATCCCCCTCATCTGTTGTCTTCTATGTCTCACTTTATCTATGTCGCCGTTGGCCTCCTTGTTCCTGCATCATCCTCGTCGGTTATCCCCTAACCCAAAAATTCCGTTTCATCTCCGATTCAAGGTATGCCATGAGAGGATTAACAACTCTCACTGTTAAGTGAGTTTTTTTGACATATTTAAACCCAGTCAAATATATGAGACTGATTCGAGACTTGACTTGGGATACAAATAGAAATAAAAAAAAAAAGAAAGAAAAGAATTTGGTTAAGATGTTTTATATAAATAAAAATATAAAAGGCTACAAAATGACTTAATTTACTAATAATTTGACTGGTTCAATTTTAATGATTTTTAAATATTAAAAAGTAAATTGATATAACTGAATTTTTATTTTAAAAACGAATTGATTAAACCGAATCAAATATATCAATATAACTAAATTGGTCCGGTTTGGTTTGATTTTCAGTTCGATTTTTAGTTCTAATTTTGACACGAGATCCAACCCAAAATTGCATGAAAAAAGTAACCCGATTTGATAATGAAAAAAACTAATCCGAAGTGATCTGAACCCAAATCTGCCCAGTTTGATCCAATTGCAGGTCTATGTGTTATCCATCTTAAATATAATGACTGCATACTAAAAACATATATGCTATTAATTTTCAGAAAATCACCATTTTTTTATTAAAATATTTGAACTTAAATAGAGTTAAAATGTCATGTAATAATTTTTTTTCCCAATTATCTCTTAAAACAATAATGAAAAATAACAATACATAATATTAAAATATAAATACATATAAAATAATTTTACCTTTACAATGGATCGAGATACCCTTGAACACTATTCTTAAAATTTTTCCCTTAAACCCTCACTATGTTATGTTTAAACAATATTTATAGGCCAAAAATACATTTTTGTTCCATTATATTTGTTAAAATGGGCAAATTTATCCATAATATTTTATTTGAATTAAGGCAATTTTGCCTCTCATGTTTGAAAAATGTGAAATTTATGTTACTATCGTTATATTCTGCTAACGTTGACCATCTCGCTGTTTATTGACCACTGACGTGAATGAAGAGTGACACGTATAAATCATACGTTGGACATGTTAGAGTCCATGTGGTGCACATGCATGTCACGTGAGGGTAAAAAAATTTAACCATCCTTTCTCTTCTTCTCTAATCCGATTCTTTCTTAGCATTTCAAATTCAAAACTTTTAAAAGATTTGAAACAAATTTACGATTTCTCTCTCTCTAACCAAAAACTACTTCTCCATTTTCCAGCCAACTCTGACATCAGATGGTAACACGAGCTGACGGAGCAATCTTTTCGATGCCTTCAGATTCTTCTCTCTCACTGCCGGTGAGGAGATCAAAGTTGAGAGTATTGAGTCATTCTAGCTCAGATTCCAACCAATCCACAAGGTGGTGGGCTCGTGACCACCTCCAATAGATCCCTGACGGTTTCAGCTCCCTTTTGGTAGTGGTGGCGCTTCTCCGGTGAAGCTCCAGTGATCGAATTTCTGATGTAAGTGTGTTTTCTCTACATGATTTCCTTGTTTGAGCTTGGTTTTAATTAATTTGAATCTTATTAAATAAATATTTTGGCTTGATACGAGCTTGGATTTCTGCTATAAATGGTTTTCATGTTTTTAATTTCTTCCTCCATTGCTGTAAATGGGTTTTTGACGTCTTCTTCTTCATTTCTTCTCTTTATATCTCTATCTCTACTAATTTTCTAGTTCTTCTTCGCGAAATCAACCTGCATTCTCCTTTGGTGAAATTTGAATAATTTGTTAGGTTGGGGCTTATTCTGGTTGAAATGATGTGTTTATTTTAGGGATTAAAACTCTCACAATATTGTAATAAAACTGGTTTTAGTAGAGAATCTTATATTTAGATGTTGAATCAATCAATTTTGTATCTTGTGAGCTTGCTGGTTAGAAAACATAATATGGAAATAATAGATGTTGGGTACAATTGGTCCATTTTAGCTTT
Source organism: Excoecaria cochinchinensis (assembly GCA_947683425.1). Lineage (NCBI taxonomy): Eukaryota > Viridiplantae > Streptophyta > Magnoliopsida > Malpighiales > Euphorbiaceae > Excoecaria > Excoecaria cochinchinensis. The sequence continues at coordinate 6,735,672 of CANTUQ010000069.1, forward strand.
TTGTTTAATAGATCGAAAGAAGTGTACTAGGCATGAGTTTTTTTTTCCTGGCTTATTTTCGTATAGATCTGAAGGGAAATTAAAAAGTATGATATGCGTTTCTTGATTTGCTTCATCTGAATGTGGTGCTAACCTTGAGGGTACAATTTTGTGTTCATGATTCTTTTATTTCGACTAGACCATCAAGCAAATGCTTTTGCATGAAGTTTTGGAAAATGTTAACTGGATTGTGCTTTGAAACAGAAGCTAAGATTTGTACAAGCAACATGGAATGCACATAATACGATTACAAACCAATTAACTTCCCTTGATTTTTTGGAAGAATTTCCAGTTTCTAGTTCCATCTATATTGAACCATTTTATTTGTTAGTATCTATTTGTAGAAGAAAATGGCACAGCTGGATGACTGGGTTGAAGCCAAGCAGAGACAACTTCCTTAGACACAGGTGCAAGATTCTTTAAAGGAGAGGTGAATGTCTCAATTTATATGTGTATTCTTACTGTATTTCTCTTTGAAAATTAGGAAAACATGAACGCTAGTGAAGCATGTGAAAGTGCATGGATATAGAAGAATCAAATCAGATTGAGATGTGGAAGTGCATGGATATAGAAGAATCAAATCAAAGGGCATTCCGTTGTTGGCTGTAAATATTGTGTAGCAAAAAATTTTCTTAATGATGTGGATATTAAATCCTTGTTTGGTTGTAAGTGCAATAGTACATCTAACATTTACGTTAGTATTCTAAGTAAACTTTATTTAATTTGAACTAGTGTAATTTCTTTTATGATGTGTTATATTTTTTAAATTAATAGTACCAGTGAATTGGAATTTACATATTAGCTTTTGGATGTTATATATATATATATATATATGATTACTCTTCTTTAATAGTCCACTCGGTGGGATTACCATCTCACCGCCCAACAACAATTAGAAATATTGAGTGCCATTCAAACCACAGAGGATGGAGCTTCCATTCTCGATGAGTTAGATAACACAGTTCCTAATGCAGTTGCAACCCTAATTCATACGATTAGTCTGCATTTTATAGGTGACCCTTCTCATTTAAAAGATAAAAATGCAGAATTGCTTTCAAACATTAAGTGTAAAAAGCTTTCTGATTTTCAAAATTATAAGAATACGTTCTTAACTAAGATAATGCTTAGAAATATTCAAACCAACCTTTTTGGAAAGAAAAATTTTTTGCAGCCTTTCCTACCCTTTTAGGGGAAAGAGTTAGGAACAAGATTAAGGAAACTTGGCGAATTAATCAAATTCCTTATAACCATTTAACTTATGGGGAATTAGTTAGTTTTACCCAAAAGGAAGGTTTAAAAATATGCCAAGATTTAAAACTTTAAAAATATTTAAAATGGGAAATGAAGAAAACTAGGCAAGAACTAAGATCATTTTGCAAACAGTTCGAAATCTCCACAGAAAACCAAACTAAAACCTGTGGAGATTCTTGTTCCAAAACCTACAAAAAGCCTCACAAACGGTTTTCTTGGAAACAAAATAAAGAAGAGTTTTACAAAAGATCTAAACCTCAAAAGCCTTATAAAAAATGAAGATCTTTCAAAAAACCCTTCAAACCACAAACATTTAAACAAGTCACTTGTTTTAAGTGTGGCAAACCTGGCCATACTTCCAAATATTGTAGACTTAATAAAAAAAACTTCATGAGTTACAAGTCGGGGAAGAAGCAATTCAAAAAATTGGAGCAATCCTCCTTGAAACTTCTGAGAGTGATTTCAAACAGAATCATCAGAAACTGAAGATTATTTTCAAAATGATGAAGTGGCTACCCTTGATTTCTCTAGTAGTGAGTTGGTTACTAGTTCAAAATCAATAAATGTCTTGACAAAATATCAAGAATTAATTCTTGATATCATAAAATAAGTGAAAGATTCAAAACTTTAAAAGAAAATCATTGAAAAAGTTTTGAAATCTTTTGATCCCAAATCACCAAAACCTTCCACTTCAACTTCCAAACTTATTCCAAATAATACTTATGATCTAACCAGGATTCTAAGTATTAAAACCAAAATAAAAACTCCTTTTACAATTCAATCGCTTCAAGAAGAAATTGGAATTGTAAAAAGAGAATTGAAAACTCTTAAAGAAAAATAAGAGAATGATTCAAAAGTTCTTCACACTCTTCTTTCACAAGAAACTGGTTCTAGTGAAAATGAAAACGAAGAGAAGGAAGAAAATGAGACTGCAAACATAGACTTTGATAATGAACTCCAAAGTCTAGAACAAGCGCTAAATGATTTTTTGTTTATTTTGCGTGAAATAACTTCGAGAAAATATCTGGTAAAAATTTCTCATTTTTTCATATTATTTTAAAATTGATACAGTTGCCCTTTTTGATGCAGGAGCTGATTTAAATTGTTTAAAAAGCTATATCGTCACCAAAAGATTTTCGGAAAAGACTTCTAAAAAACTTGTCGCAGCTAATAACTCCGACATGAAAATCAAATTTAAAACAGAGGCATCCATTCAAAATGGAAATGTTTTCATCAAAACTACCTTTTGTTTTGTTAGAAAATATTAGTCATACTGTCATCCTAGGGACTCCATTTATCAATATGATTACTCCCTATTCTGTCACGTATGATGGTATTTCTTTCAAAACCATCATATATTAAAAAAGAAATTCTTTTAATTGTCGTGTGCATTTCAAAATTCCAAAATGATTTACTAAATCAGAAGTTTTTACTTTGGATTGATTGTAAATCCACTAAGAAAGTTTGACAAAAAGATGTCCAAAATATTGCATCTAAACAAATTTTTGCCAGATGGCAAGCCATCCTCAGTATTTTTTATTTTGAAATTGAATTTATTAAAAGAGATAAAAATTCAATTCCTGATTTTCTGACCAGAGAGTTCCTTCAAAACAAGACCCCAGAATGCCCAGAAAGTCAAAAGGAAAAGGAAAAGGAAAAGATGTCCAAAAGGAGGACCAACAAAATTTAAAACCTGTAGCAGCCTCATATGCTACAGAAATCAAATCCTGGGCTCAAATAGTCGAAGAGGATGAAGAGGCCCTTCTTAAACAGTCCCAAGTCCAACAATGGATTGAGACTCGATCAAAACAGCCAGAACTTAGCTTACTCTTTAAAACCTTAGCGGAGCAATAGTCAGGTAAAACTTCTCAAACTGCTTTAAAAATAGAAGGGGAATCTTCAACTTCAAAACCCTCTTCTAAAACAGTTTCAAAACCTTCACAAGAAAAATCTTGTGAAAGGACTCTTATTAAACCCTCCGACCTCGGAGTAATTTCAAAATCTTCGCAAGAAGAATCTTCAAAAATCGTTTCAACTCAAAATGATTCTTAGATTGTATTATCACAATCTAAAATGATTTCAGAATATTTTGTTAAAATGGATTTCCAATATATTTGGACCATTGAGGAAGGATTTTTCCATCGAAACCCTCAGATGGCCATTTCAAAGGTTTTCCCAAAAGGCTGGCTTTTTAAACCTTAGGATTTAACAAAACCCCAGCCTTATTATAGAGCTATTTTGGAATTGACTGGTTCTATCGATAAAAGATAACCCCCAAACTTGCCAAATAAACTATTCAACGACGAAAAACCATAAAATCCTCTCTCCTCTCGAGTGGGGACAAAACCTCCATCAACCAAAACATTTACCTGTTGATTTTAAAACTACGTATAACCATTATAGGATTTGTACGTATTGGGATTACCAAAAAGCTTGGTATAATACCTTCCTTTTTCAAAACACCAATTTTACCCATACTTGGTTAATTTATTTCAACCTTAGAAATGAGTCATCCAAAATTCCCTTTTGGTTTGCTCATTAGTCGAAATTGTTCGGAGCTTTTCCTGAAATTCTTAAACAAAAAATTCAGGAAAGCTATCACCTTTTTAAAATCGCTTTCAAACCTTCTGAAAAGGAAAAACGTTTTCATCCCTTGATGCTTTTTGCTTCAAAATTATTTCTACCATGGGTAACCGCCTGGTATTTAGAATATTTTCAACAAGAAGCTCAAACCATCCTCATCAGAAGATTCAAGGTCAAATGGTGGACAAAGTTTTCTGTTCCAGAATCCATCAAAAGACCAGTTGTTAGTCAATGGCTTCAGACTCAAGGCCTTTTAAAAACTGATGCGTCAACAACTCAGTTCTTGGCCCAAAAGTCCTTTGTCCAGACTCAACTAGCGGCAGCAAAAACTGAAGATGAATGCTTTCATATTATGGCCTAACTCCTCCAAAGAAAGGCCACTTCTTCGAAAGCCCCTTCAAGTTCTTCAAAAGCAGGCTCTTCAACAAGCTCTGAGCCCATTTATGACTTGGGTGATGACGATGGAGAAAATGCTCAATATTTTCCAAACTCCCTTTTGAGCCCATTCATTTTCTTTGATATTGTAATATTTTGTAAACATGGGCCTAGCCCATCCCTTTTAAGATTGTTGAATACTTTTAAACAAGCTTAATCCCATACCTTTGTATAAGGCCCATCTTTTTTAAAAAAAAAAGTAAAAGATATTATTTCTGACGGTCTGCTTTTGGTTTTTCCACCTTTTTCAACAGCCATCATGGAGCAACAGGAACATAGCATGTGAAGGCATCTCTTCCAGCTCATCCCATCACTTCATATCTCAAAAGGCTCCCTTGATTGATGGTGGACTCTCTACTTAAGGCTTCCTTCTTCCCAGTTGAAGGGCGGAGACTAATTTGGAGAGGATTCCCGGTCTTCAAACTCTCACACTTAGATCAGATTTTAGGTAGCTCATGTGTTGAGCAAAAACCCCTTGTAATCTCAAACTGAGTGTTTATCTCCAAAGCTTGTAATTATTTTGCTTTCTTCCAAAACCTGTAAGTGTAGCTCATGTGTTGAGCCTTTGTACCTTACAATTTCTGTAATTTAAATTGTTATTTTAATATATATATATATTTTCAAACAATTAATTTTGCATTCATAAGTATGCTCTGTACTTGCGGTTTATACTGATCTGGTACATCAGAAATATTGTTTGCATATTTTTAAAACAATCTTGAAGGTATATAGGCTGAAATAATTCGAGTTGTGAACTACTGGTCTAAAGGATAACTCGGTTATCATGCTTGATTATTGTCGCATACCCTCTTGATTTGATTTTTTTTAATTATTTTTACATTGCATTTTCATCCTCATTTTAGCTTTAGGTTGTGAAATCCATTCGTGGATATATTGCTGTGTGGTTAAATTTGGTTAAAGGTTTAATTCCTACCTGGATAAGACCTATATGAATATAGTTGTATTTCCTGTCTCGGTATTTTTGCAAAGTTTTTTGAGAAAGAAGTTGGATGCTTTCAAATGGTTTTGAAATTTGTACATCCCTTTCTTCCGTTTTAATGACATAGTCAGTTTTAAAAAGGTTTTGAAACAGATCAGTTTCATAAACTTGATCTTTTTTAATTTTTGGAATTTCCCAGTTTTTTAAAGATTTTTGAAAATCCTCAATAGTGATTTCTTCACTATTGACTGGAAGTTTTAAACTTGATTCTGTGGAATCTAAAGTAAGAGAACTTGAAAAAGAAGTGGATCTACAAAATAAATTATTCATAATTTTGAAAATTTAATTAATTTTTTGAAAAAATATATTTTCTTACCTGGATAACTATGCCCTGGAACCTTAATGCCCTAAACGCCTCTCAATGGCTCAAACGGGACTTACTGCCTCGTATCTAACCTTACCCAGATAATATTTTAGTTTTTCAAAAAATAATTAAATTTACCAAATTATAAATATTTCATCTTATATAACTACTCCCCGTTGTAGCTTGGTCGGAAGAACACACCCAAGTTGTTCAAATGATAAAAAAATAGTTTAAAGAAATTCCTTGCCTTAATCTAGCTGACTCGCTAGCGCCTAAAATTGTCGAAACTGATGCTTCAGACATAGGTTATGGAGGAATTTTAAAACAAGATGTAGGCGGGAAAGAATGCATTGTCCAGTTCACATCTGCACATTGAAATGATTGTCAAAAGAATTACTCTACTATTAAAAAAGAAATTCTTTCAATTGTCATGTGCATTTCAAAATTCCAAAGTGATTTACTAAATCAGAAGTTTTTCTTTCGGATTTATTGTAAATCCGCTAAGGAAGTTTTACAAAAAGATGTCCAAAATATTGCATCTCAAAAAATTTTTGCCAAATGGCAAGCCATCCTCAGTATTTTTGGTTTTGAAATTGAATTTATTAGAGGAGATAAAAATTCAATTCCTGATTTTCTGACGAGAGAGTTACTTCAAAACAGGACCCCAGAATGCCCAGAAAGTCAAAAGGAAAAGGAAAAGAGGTCCAAAAGGAGGACCAACAAAATTTAAAACCTGTAGCAGCCTCATCTGCTATAGAAATAAAATCCTGAGCTCAAATAGTCGAAGGGGATGAAGAGGCCCTTCTTAAAGTGTCCCAAGTCCAACAATGGATTGAGACTCTCTCTCAAAACAGCTAGAACTTGGCTTACTCTTTAAAACCGTGGCGGAGCAACAGTCAGGTAAAACTCCCCAAACTGCTTTAAAAATATAAGGGGAATCTTCAACTTCAAAAACCTCTTCTAAAACAATTTCAAAACCTTCGCAAGAAAAATCTTGTGAAATTACTCTTATTAAACCCTCTGACCTCGGAGTAATTTCAAAATCTTCGCAAGAAGAATCTTCAAAAATCATTTTAACTCAAAATGATTCTCAGATTGTATTATCACAATCTAAAATGATTTCAGAATATTTTGTTAAAACGGATTTCCAATATATCTGGACCATTGAGGAAGTATTTTTCCATCAAAACCCTCAGATGGCCATTTCAAAGGTTTTCTCAAAAGGCTTGCTTTTTAAACCTTGGGATTTAATAAAACCCCAGCCTTATTATAGAGCTATTTTGGAATTGACGAGTTGTATCTCCATAAAAGATAACCCCCAAACTGGCCAAACAAACTATTCAATGGCAAAAATCCATAAAATCCTCTCGAGTGGGGACAAAACCTCCATCAACCAAAACATTTCCCTATTGATTTTAAAACTACGTATAACCATTATAGGACTTATACGTATTGGGATTACCAACAAGCCTAGTATAATACCTACCTTTTTTAAAACACCAATTTTACCCATACTTGGTTAATTTATTTCAACCTTAGACATGAGTCATCCAAAATTCCCTTTTGGTTTGCTCATTGGTGGAAATTGTTCGGAGCTTCTCCTGAAATTCTTAAACCCAAAATTCAGGAAAGCTATCACCTTTTTAAAACCGCTTTCAAACCTTCTGAAAAGGAAAAATGTTTTCATCCCTTGATCTTTTTTGCTTCAAAATTCTTTCTACCTTGGGTAACCGCCTGGTATTTAGAATATTTTCAATAAGAAACTCAAACCATCCTCATCAGAAGATTCAAGGTCAAATGGTGGACAATGTTTTCTGTTCCAGAATCCATCAAAAGACCAGCTGTTAGTCAATGGCTTCAGACTCAAGGCCTTCTAAAAATGGATGCGTCAACAACGCAATTCTTGGCCCAAAAGTCCTTTGCCCAGACTCAACTAGCGACAGTAAAAACTGAAGATGACTACTTTCAGATTATTGCCCAACTCCTCCAAAGCAAGGCCACTTCTTCGAAAGCCCCTTCAGGTTCTTCAAAAGTAGGCTCTTCAACAAGCTCTGAGCCCATTTATGACTTGGGTGATGACGATGGAGAAAATGTTCAATATTTTCCAAACTCCTGTTTGAGCCCATAAGCGGGGTTTTTCAAACATGGGTTTAGCCCATTCATTTTCTTTGATATTGTAAACATGGGCCTAGCCCATCCCTTTTAAGATTTCTGAATACTTTTAAACAGGATTAAGCCCACACCTTTGTATAAGGCCCAGCCTTTTAAAAAAAAAGTAAAAGATATTATTTCTAACGGTCTGCTTTTGGTTTTTTCCTCCTTTTTCAACAGCCATCATGGAGCAACAGGAACATAGCATGTGAAGGCATCTCTTCCAGCTCATCCCATCACTTCATGTCTCAAAAGGCTCCCTTGATTGACGGTGGACTCTCTACTTAAGTCTTCCTTCTTCCCAGTTGAAGGGCAGAGACTAATTTGGAGAGGATTCTTGGTCTTCAAACTCTCACACTTAGATCAGATTTTAGGTAGCTCATGTGTTAAGTAAAAACCCCTTGTAATCTCGAACTTAGAGTTTATCTCCAAAGCTTGTAATTACTTTGCTTTCTTCCAAAACCTGTAAGTGTAGCTCATGTGTTAAGCCTTTGTACCTTACAGTTTCTGTAATTTAAATTGTTATTTTAATATATATATATATTTTTTCAAATAATTAATTTTGCATTCACAAGTATGCTCTGTACTTGCGGTTTATACTGATCTGGTACATCAGAAATATTGTTTGCATATTTTTGAAATAATCTTGAAGGTATATAGGCTGAAACAATTTGAGCTGCGGACTACTGGTCCAAAGGATAACTCGATTATCATGCTTGATTATTGCCATAGGGGGGAGTAGTTTGAAGACCGGGTTTGAATCTTATATATATATATATACACATTTTTATTTATATTAAATTGAAAATAGTAATAAAAAATTTGTATAATTTATAGTGACGAAAATGGCGACAACTCATTTGACTGATAGTTGAAAGCATTTAGCGATGGTAGTTTATTTTTAGTGACGGTTTTCTGATTGCCAAAATTCTTAGCAACAAAAAATGTTTGACAGAAAGTGCCATCACGAATTCGAAATGGGTGAATTTCTTTTACTCATCACATAACGTGCACATGCGCCATGTGTACTCTGGCATGTCCAATATATGCTTGACACATGACTCCTTTGTCCACATCTGTAGTCAACAGATATCGAGATGGTCAATGTTAGCGAGATATAATGGTAGTGGCATAAATCTTTCTTTTTCCAAACATGAAAAGTAAAATTGCTCCAAATGAAACATTAGGTACAAATTTGCCCATTTTGATAAAAATCAAGGACAAAAATGCACCTTTTGCTATATTTATATTATCATCCTCTTGTTTTGTTGCCCTTGAACCCTCCCCAACTTGTAGGGGTGTGCAAAACCTGACCGACCCACCCGACCCGAATTAGCTATTTGGGTAGGGTTGTTCGGGTAATTAGGGTTGGGTCGGCATATAAAATTCATATATTTTGGATTCAGGTCGGTTTAAAACCCCAAAACCAAAACCCGATCGAAATAATATATAAACTGTTTTTTTTATTTTTGCCCATTTACCCACCCCACCTTCCTCTCTCTCGACACTACCTTCCCCCCGCCCTCTCTCTCTCTCTGTCTCTCTCTCCTCCTCTTCCTCCTCCTCAGATTTACCACTACCGATCAACTCCCTCCATCGCCGATCAACTCCCTCCATCGCCGGTCAACTCTCTCTCTCTCTCGGTCGGCTATCACTGCTTCTCTCTCTCTTTCTTCCTTCTCCTCCACCCCCTCAGATCTGTCACCAACGAAAAGCTTGCGAGATCTATTCTGGCGAGAAGCAGACAGGGAGAAAAGGAGTGGAAAAATAATAAAAAAAAAAGAAAAAGAAAAAGAAAAAACCCAGATCCAGTGAGATCTGAGTTTTTTCCTTTTATTCTTTTGCTTTTGCTATGAGGAAGCAGATTTTGATTTTCTTTTTCTTGATTATATTGTTTAATTTTTGGTTTTTGATCTGGATTTTTTGATTTTAATTTGTTGGATTATTTTTTATTTTTAATCTGAGTATTATTTGTTAGATTTTTTGGATGTTTGATCTGGATTATTTTTTGTTTCTTCTTAATTCTTTTATTTTATTTTTGGTTTTTGATCTGGATTTTTTGGTTTTAATTTGTTGGATTATTTTTTGGATTTTTGATTTTTAATCTGAGTATTATTTGTTGAATTTTTTGAATTTTTGATATGGATTATTTTTTGGTTCTTCTTGATTTGTAGTTTGATTTTTGATCTGGAATTTTCGGTATTATTTGTTGGATTTTTTGAATCTGAGACAGACTTCGGGTTGATCGGGTCGGGGCCTAAATAATTTCGGGTTTATCAGTTCGGGCCCCTACTATAATATAGGATTGGTTCAGATCACTACAATAAATTATGCAAATAGCAACGGAAAATTAGCAACAGAATAATTTTCGTTGCTAATTTAGCAACTGAAGCAACGGAAAAAAATTCCATTGCTAAAATTGGTTGAAATTTTTTAATTTTGCAACGGAATAAAAAATGGTGAAATTCGGTTGCTAAATAATGCGAGAAATTTTATCGCCAAAAAATAGCAACGGATTGCCAATACCGTTGCTAAATATGACGCCAACAGTTAGCAAAAAAGTTTTGGAACGAAATTTAGCAACGGAAATTAAATTCTGTTGCTAAAAAAATCTGTTGCTAAAGTAGCAACGGATATAGATTTCCATTGCTAAATTAGTAACGGAAATTGAACTCCATTGCTAATTTAGCAACATAATTCATTTAGCAACGGAAATTGAACTCCGTTGCTAATTTAACAACAGAATATTTTTCCGTTGCTACTTTAGCAACGGAACACATATTCCGTTGCTAATTTAGCAACAAAAATTAATTAGCAACAAAAATAGAATTCCGTTGCTATTTTGATAACAGAATTATTTTAAGGTGCGTTATTTAGCAACGAAATTATATTTTTGTTGCTAAATAACACACCTTAAAATAATTATGTTCTCAGAATAGCAACAAAATTCTATTTCTGTTGCTAAATTAGCAACGGAATTAATATTCAGTTGCTATTGCGGTTGGTAATTTATAATTTACCCTAGGTATAAATTATTCTTTTTGTTGGACTTTTCCCGGTTTCTTCTCTTCTCCCTCGTCACACAACCTCTTCATCCTATCGATCTCCCTCTCTCTGTCTTGATATCATTCTCTATCTCAATCTCGGTCTCTCGTTGTCCTAATTTCGCTTTCACTCTCTCACCGTCCTAATCTCGCTGTCGCTATCCCTATCTCAATCTCTTTCTCTTGCCGTCCTAATCTTGCTCTTGAGGGTTTCTTTGATCTCACTCTCCCTCACTCGGTTTTGTGCCATTAACCAGGTGTATGTTTGATAATGTATAATATTGACTGACATTGGCTTTAGAATTTACTTTTCTACTTATTCTACATGATCTGTGTGTTTGTCAGCCATTGATTATTTCATTTGGTTGTTTTTTTACCATTTTGGAGATTGAGATTTGAAGCTTGATTTTTATTTTGTTTTTGAATTTGAATTTTTATGGGCGATTTCAAGATCGGAGCTCTCGGTAGACTGTACAGTTGCAGCTTCAATTGGTGAAAGGTTCTGATTTATCATCTTCAATTCTTCATTTCATTGATTTCAATTTTCTTTTATCTATTATTATTTTTTTCTTTAAGTCTATGCTTCTGAGTTGTGAATCTTCTTCTTCTGATTCTTCATTTTTTTTTTAATTTCAGTTCCTCATTTCATTGATTTTATTTCATGGTACTGATATATTTAGTTTACTGATTCCATATTTTTCGTCCCTTTTTAGCCACACAAGCACTAAACTCGATGTTTTTGTTTTGTTTTAGGCTTTGCTCCTTTAAACAGGTACCGCTTCTGAATTTGTGTTTCTTTCTAGCTTAGCTTCTTCTTCTGTTCTGTACTATGGTTTTGTTTCAAAAAATGATAGTTTTTGTGGAGCAATTGCTTGTATTACTGCTTATACATATATTTAAGATATGTTTCACATGCTCGTTATCTGCAGTCTTTAAAAATTTGCATTTCTTGTCTTAGATTAGGAAATAAAGCTTAAAATTGAAGTAATTCTCAGTTTTTATTGTTGAAGTAGATGGCTTTCCACTAATTGCTCTGCCATTTATCTTTGTTTTGGATATGTGATTTCGGAACTGATACCCTTTGCTGGGAGAAAAGGACTGCCAAGTTGGGTTGGTTATTGATAGCTGCTTAATTGGTCTATTATTTAGTGCATATTTTCTATAAGTTTGGGTAGTTAAGTATGTAAATATCTTTATATTTCATGTGTTTTCGTCTAGTTTATGTGTTTATTTGCATTAGAGGGTAATTTGGGTGAAAAATGAATAATGAGTGCACGACTCGTGAAGAGATGGAACAACAGTGCACAACTCGTGAAGAGATGGAATAGTAGTGCACGACTCGGTCTCCAGTGCATAACTCGGACAGTTCTTTTATTTTTCTTAGTTTGTGAGTGTCTTGCATTTTCGGCCGTAACTTTTGCTACGAGTGGCCGATTGCTTATTATAATATGTTTCCGGAAAGCTCATTTCGAGCCGGTCGCATGTTGTTAGGGGCATAGCCCCTTTTAGCAGCCTATTTCAGGCCTCAAAAATAACGTTTGTGCTTTCGTTTTATTAGTTGAAAATTTAGTGGCATTTTTGTACTTTTATTAAATTTTGTCATATAAATAGTTTGTTGCTCTACATTGAAAGGGACTTTTGGCATTTGAATAAAAAGTGAATATTTGAGATAAGTTTCGCTGCGTCGCTACTAGTTTCTATTATTAATTCATTAAACACTTAATATACATTGCTTTAAACTTACCTGTTGTATTACTTGTAATTTGGTTCCAATTGTGTGTTAATGAGAAAAGACAACTATTTGGAGACAAAATGTACACTATTATTTTAATATATGTACAAAGATAGTGACACTTTCAGTTTAGTACACTTGACGCAAATCAACAAATGAAATTGATGCAGGTACTGTAGTAAAAAACATGCTACATAAGGAGTAAGCACCCAGCTGCATATATCATTTGGAGATTCTGGATCTTACCTTAAAACTGCAGGTTTTTCCAATTTCCCTCTCTCCTTTGCTTTCTTTTATTTGTGTGGGATGGAAGGGTTGAAAAATTATAGAAAACTCATCTCAGTAAGCAAATTCACATCCCCATAAGTTAAAGTGAAACTATTTGGTGAGCGGTATATACTTACTTTCTATTTTCATTCCATATGATACTTGAAATATTTTTTGTAATTTAACATGCATAAGTTATCTACTTGCAATAAATTTTCAGTAAATTTTGCTGTTTGTGTTCATTTTGCTGCTTATGTTCATTTTGCTGTTTACATATTAATATTTTAATGACTAGTAAAATGTTATGTATACTTAATGCGTTGATGTTTGAATATTGAATATGATAATTTACAAGTATAGTTAAGCTATTATAGTATTATAGATCATAGATCCTATAATGACTGCTTGATTTGAGAACGATTGTAAGTAGGTAGCATTAAATGTTTGATTAATTATGTTAGGAGTATCGTGTGTGGAATTTGCAATTGTCAACCAAACCTCAAGTATATTCATCAGTAAATATAGATGGGTTTGCAGGGGGAGCTGGAACTAGACCAAATAATATGGATGCAAATGAAAACCCTTACACACAAATGGTTTATGATGCAGCTGGTTATTCCTTTCAAGAAAATATGCTGAATATTGAAGATGAACCAAACCCAAATGCAAAAAAGTTTTTTGACTTATTAGAGTCGGCTGACCAAGAATTATGGCCAAACTGTGAAAACATGACTCAATTGTCTGCAATTGCCCGATTATTCAACATAAAATATGAATGTCATATTTTTGAAAGCAGTTTGGATAAAATTCTTACATGGTACAATGATTCATTGCCTCCTGATCATAAAATGGTTGAGAATTTTTATGAAATGAAGAAGCTTATTCGGGGTCTTGGTTTGCCGGTTCAACAAATAGATTATTGTAGGTTGGGATGTATGTTATTTTGGGGAGAAGATGTGGAAATACAAGAGTGTAAATTCTATACTCAACCTAGGTTCAAACCAAGAAAGCGTACTAGGAAGCAAAAATTAGTTCCTTAGAAGCGGATGTATTATTTTTCGCTAACTCCGAGGCTTCAAAGACTGTATGCCTCTGATGTTACTGCATCTCACATGAGATGGCATAATGAACATGAACAAATTGATGGTAGTATGAGCCACCCATCGGATGCTCTCGCATGGAAACATTTTAACGACACCCATACTGAGTTTGCAGCAGAAAATCGAAATATCAGGTTGGGATTATCCACAGATGGGTTCCAACCTTTTGGTCAATCTGGCCAACAATATTCATCATGGCCAATCATAATTACTCCTTATAATTTACCTCCATGGATGTGTATGGACAAGGCATATATGTTCTTGATAGTGATTGTGCCATGACCTACAAATCCAAAGCATAAAATTGATGTATTCTTGCAACTATTGATATTTGAGTTGAATTATCTTTGGGAATTTGGTGTTGAAACTTATGATGTGTCTCTTAAACAAAATTTTCAAATGAAAGCAACACTGATGTGGACTGTTAGTTATTTTCTTGCCTATGCTATGTTGTCTGGATGGAGAACAGCAGGAAAATTGGCTTGTCCTTATTATGGCAATGATTCTGATGCATTTCATCTTACTAATGGGGGCAAAACATCTTGGTTTGACAACCATCAAAAATTTCTTCCTTTAGATCACCCATTTAGGCGCAATAAACAGAAGTTCATTAAGAATAGGATGGTACAAAAACCTCCTCCCCCTACTAAATTTGGTGAAGATATATTACGAGAGATTGATGAGTTAGGGCTTCTGAAAGTCACAGAACTTGAAGCTGAAGAGGTTAATAGGCACATAAGTAATAACTTCGGTTGGAGAAAACGGAGTATATTTTGGGATCTGCCATATTGAAAAACTAATTTGATACGTCATAATTTAGATGTGATGCATATTGAAAAAAATATTTTTAACAATCTTTTCAACACAATCATGAATATTGAAGGTAGGACAAAGGACAATGCAAAATCAAGAGCTGACTTGAAATTTTTTTGTAGAAGAAGTGAGTTAGATAAAGATCCAAATATAGGTAAATATCTAAAAGCATGTTACACTTTAGACAAAAAACAAAAGCAAATTTTGTTCGAATGGTTAAAAATCCTAAAGTTTCCAGATGGTTATGTTTCGAACTTGGCGAGGTGTGTTGATATGAGGAAGTACAAATTATTTGGAATGAAAAGTCATGATTGTCATGTATTTACGCAGAGACTAATTCCAATTGCATTTCGGGAGCTCCTACTGAATAATGTTTGGGAAACTATAACATAATTAAGTTTGTTTTTCAAAAGCTTAACGTCATCTGAAATACAGTTGTCTGACATGGAAAGACTAGAAAGGGACATTCCGATTATCTTGTGCAAATTAGAGGCAATTTTTCCTCCCAGCTTCTTTGATTGTATGGAGCATCTACCCGTACATTTAATACACGAGGCTAAACTTACTGGTCCAATTCAATACCGATGGATGTATCCATTTGAGAGGTAATTAAATACAATTTTCATTTAAAACTTATATAGATTTATACCAAATGAGTAAATATAATTTATCCTAATTATAATCTAGGAATTTGCATCACTTGAAGAAAAATGTTAAAAATAAGGCAAGAGTTGAAGGCTCTATATGCAATGCATATTTAGTAGAGGAAGCAAGTACATTTTGTTCACATTATTTTGAGTCGTATGTGATCACTCGAGAAAGAAAAGTTCCTCATAATGACGATGGGGGTGAACGATTTGATGATGATAACTTTTCTATTTTCACATATCTTGGCTGAACACATGGACGCTCAATAAGAAGAATGTTAATAGACAAAGAAATGGAGGCTGCCCATTGTTATGTTTTATTGAATTGCCAAGAAATTCAACTTTTCGTCCATTAAGTTTAAGTTATATTTGAAATTGGGTAAGTTCTTATTCTCGGGGATTAGAGTTTATAGCTAAAATGATTTACAATGTTTTTAGTGAATACGAGGAATTGTTAAGTGAGCTCATGGCTGGAAAACCATAGGATGACATCAATAAAGAAGTGGAAAGAAACTTCCCACATTGGTTTGCAAATTATGTAAGTTTTTAACTTGCAATACGAGGAATGTTTTAATAAATTATTATTACACTTATAAAATATTATATTTATTGATTAAATTTCCTTTTATTTTAAATTATGTAGGCTTCTGAAAATAGAATAGAAAATAGGCTCATATGTGATCTTACAAAAGGACCTTTGCGAACTGTTAAATCATATCCAGTCTATTTCGTTAATGGATACAAATTTCATATAGAAAATTATGGGCATAGCATGGCAACAATAAATAGCGGGGTTTGCATACAAGGGGAACTGATGGATTATTTTTGCAAAATTATTGAGATACTTGAAATTGAATACCCTGCATTGCCGATAAAACGATGTGCACTTTTTAAGTGTGAATGGTTTGATCCTACTCGTAACGTTGGAACAAAAGTACATAGCCAATATAACCTCATTGAAATCAACCAACGGAGAAGATTTAAACAATTTAAAGCATTCGTGTTGGTAATACAAGCGACTCAGGTGTATTATGTCCCTTATCCCAATTTAAGACGTGATAAGTCAGATTGGTTGGCAGTCTGTAAAGTAAAACCAAGAGGTGTTTTTGAAGGACAGGTAAAAGGAGTAAGCAAGACAAATGAAAGTGAAGCCTTTCAGGAAGAAGAACCGGATGTACATGAAATAAATGCATGTTTTGAGAACGAACCTTTAAATGATCCAAATAATGAATTTGTGGAAATTTTATCTGGAGATGATGAGGAATCCATAGATGGGCCAAATTCTGAAGATGAGCCCGACCTTAATTCCGATTATTCTGAAACAGATGATGATTTTGATGTGTAATTAAGTGATGACAGCGATTAATTTGAGTATGTGTTATTTTTATTATATCATAATCCAAATATGTTATTATTGAATCAATGTAATATTGTGATATATGCTGTAATTATATTGTTCTATTACAATAAGAATGTTCTATTACAATAAGAATGATCCATTTGTTTGTTTTTCAGGTACAAAATATGCCACCCAAAAGAAAGAGCAAATTATTGCTGCCCAAGATTAGATTAACATCGGATGGAGACGGCAGTACACAAGTGCACCCATCTCAACCTGTAGGACCTACAGGTTTAGATGTGTCAGGTTCAGATCCTCAACAGCCATATTGGGCATCACCTTCACCAACTACAAACCCCAATGGCTCTTCTAATCTAGCAAGTGATTCAGCATCAAATAATCCAGATATATCTGCACAACCTGTAGATGCATCTACTCCCGCACCTGACTTTAGATCCATACCGACTAATGAACCGGTGGTAGATGCTGAGGCTGAAGAAGAAAGCTTCCAGCCTAGTGCAAAGGGAGTTGATGGAAGAATTTACATTAAGATTATCAATGATATGTGAGTAATGATCTAATTTTGTATTAGAAGATAACATAAGTTTATATCTGTTGCTATAGATATCTAATTTGAAATTGATTTAATTTTGTTCATATTAACAGATTTATTCCATCAGGTAAGTGCTTAAGAAATATTAGATCCATGTTCAGAGAGAGGACAGAAATTGAGGGTTATGTATGGAAGAATCTCTCTCTGCAGACAAGAGATTTTTACTATCAAGAGTTTGAGGTACAAAAAACAAATTACAGCCATTTGTTATGAAATAGCTAATTTTATACATTAATGAGATATCTATTGTATTTTACAGTAATTAAATTATGTTTTTTCAGAAAGAATTTTTTTTGGGATTCAAAATTTGATGGGGTCATTTATCAAGTTTGGGAAAAGCGTGTTCGTCACCGATATAAAGAATTTGTTGCTAAATTACACAAGAAAGGAGTTCGACCTTCTTTTATTTCCGAAGAAATATGGGGTCGTTGGCAGGAATACTGGACATCACCCAAAGCAATTGCCATTTCAGAGAGAAATTCTTGAAACAGATGGGGAGGCTCAGATGGAGAGAGTTTAGCCGTGCACACTGGAGGATCTTTGAGCCATCACAAGCATGCAGATAAATTAGTAATAATGACATCAGTTTTTTTATTGTTATCATTTTTTTTTCCATTGTGAAAAAAAATTTTCAAATCCCCATCTAATTATAGTTCCCAAGCATACTTCATATTAGTTGTGCTGGAAAAAAATACATTAGATTATATTGCCTTATCAATAGAATGGAATGGAATGGAATAAAAATTAATGTGAAGTATCTGGTAGATTAAAGTTAAAAGGAGGTTATTGGGTGTGAAGTACAGCAAAAAGCCTTATCCTATATCTAGATTGAGGTTGGCTATGTGGATTCTCTATCTTCATACCCTCTGTCCAAGACTTGATATTGAAAATTTTTTGCATTAGAATCTCTGATGAAATGGGTGAACTGTATCTTGCTTTTGTCTATTGGCTGGTTTTTCTTCAGATAGTTACTGTGAATCTTGGACTGGTTGTTCTGCCCTTGTATTTTGCTTTTGCCCATTGGCTAGTTTTTCTTCTGTACTATGAATCTTGGACTGGTTGGATAATGATGGTTTAACATATGTCTGTTTCCATTGGATGGGTGCATTTTTGAGATAATTTTTTTATTTTATAGGAGATAATTTTTATATTTCAAAGGAAATTCTGCTGAATATTTTATAAACTTGAGTTTAATTGGTTATGCAGGAAAAGTCCATGGGTAAGAGGCCTACATATCTTGAAATATTTATGTACACCCATACAAAAAAGCATGATGGTCAGACATTTGTTAATACCCGTTGCAGACAACTCAATGTACGTAAATTTTATATATGAATATTAATTATTTTATGAAAATATAATTAATTTATTATAATTATTGTAATTATAGGAGCAATTACAAGAGACTCTCACTCAACAGCGGCAGAACTCTGAAAATGTGGATGAGAGTCAGATATTTCTTGAAGCAGTTGGTGGTATGAATAATCGAGGAAGGATTTTTGGCTTAGGATCTATTGCAAATACATCCCATTATTCCTCTGCATCATCTACAGCTGCTTGTAGTAGGAGTTCTGACCTTCTGAGAGAGTCATTCAGTTAGAGAATACTGTCAGCATGTTACTCGATACTGTAATCCAATTAAAGAATGAGATAAAAGAGATGAGAAGGAAGGGCAACACCTCTCAGCAGCCAGATCATCCTCCTTCACCAACTATATAGTTTATATTTGTAATATTTAGGTATGGATACCGATTTTATGTTGTGTCTTTATTAGTTTCTATGGATTCTTACTTTATAGTAGAATATGCATTAAAAAATTTTATTCTCGTACATTTATACTATTACAAGTAAATTGCATTATGAATTTAGATTATATTTATTTTATGTCCAATAAAATTAAAATTTAATTAAAATCTTATGCTACCAATAAAATCGGTTAATTTCTATGGCTAAATTTAGCAACAATAATTATTCATGGTAATTTATGTACAGTTGCTAGTACCATTGCCAAAATATGCCGTGTAATTTATTTTTCCGTTGCTAAATTTAGCAACGGAGTTCCGTTGCTAATTAGCGACGGAATAGTGCTTCCGTTGCTAATTTAGCAACGAAATTGTAGTTTTCGTTGCTAATTAGTGCTACCGTTGCCAAATTTAGCAACGAAAACTAAAATTCCGTTTTAAGTTGCTACAATTGACCAATTTGCCGAAAATTTACTTGGTTGAATTTAGCAACGGAATAATTTTTAGCAACGGAATTCCGTTGCTAAATTATCAACGGAAATTTGAATTCCGTTGCCAAAATTAGCAACAGAAACATTTCGTTGCTAAAAATTACAAATTCACCAAAACTTTACTTGGTTGAATTTAGCAACGGAATTCTTTTTCCGTTGCTAAATTTAGCAATGGAATTTCATTTCCGTTGCTAAAAATTAGCGAAATTTCTTTTCCGTTGCTAAAAATTAGCAACTACCGGTTTAGCAACCAAAAGTTCCGTTGCTATTTTTCGTTGCTAAATTGCAATTTTCTTGTAGTGGATTAGAATATTAGGTATAGTTCGGGTGTCGGGTTGTTCGGTTTCAGTTCGAGTTGAACCGAATCCGACCGATGCACACCTATACCAACTTGACTTACACTTGCATCTTTATTTGAGACTACATTTGAAAAAGTTGACATCTTAATTTCCACCACAACAGGTTGACTGACAACATGCAATATACACAAGTCTAAATTTGCCCCATTTCTCAAGTCTTTGACCAATTTTAATAGTTTCATATCATTACCCAGCAACTTAATCTCTTTACTTTTATAATATCTTAATTTCCACCACACCAGGTTGACCGACAACATGCAATATACACAAGTCTAAATTTGCCCCATTTCTCAAGCCTTTGACCAATTTTAATAGTTCCATATCATTACCCAGCAACTTAATCTCTTTACTTTTATAATATCTTAATTTCCACCACACCAGGTTAACCGACAACATGCAATATACACAAGTCTAAATTTGCCCCATTTCTCAAGTCTTTGACCAATTTTAATAGTTCCATATCATTACCCAGCAACTTAATCTCTTTACTTTTATAATCATGGAAACATAACCTTGCATTTCTAGATAGCCTATTAAACTGCAAACACAATGATAGATGCGTCTTCTTCTTCATCCTTAATGAACAGAACAAAGTTTTTGAATTTGTGATTTGGACAAAAAATTAAACAAACAAAATTGATTTGGATGTTTTCATATTATTTTAGGGCAAAGAGAAGTTAATTGGGGAATTTTTTTTAATAATGTTTTTTTTAAAAAATAATAGAAAAATAGGGAGTGTCAGAAAATATTTGGAGAAGTGGGGTTAATTTCAAAAACGCAACGAGTTGTTGCGTTTTCAGAAGTGGGACCTACTGCAGAAATCACGCTTTTCGAGTCTGAAAACGCAGCAGACGGCTGCGTTGGAGCAGTTTGCTGCATTTTCAGACAAATATTAAAAAAATGTTGAGTCCACTGCACAATGTTTATTTCCTGCCCAGTGGAGCAAATGCAGCTAATTGTCCACAGACATCACGGGGTTGAAATGTGACCGTGTAGAAAATTAAATTTCTACATATAAAATCAACTTAATTAAGATTTTCTAAAAATCAACTTAATTAAAATTTTCTTTTTATTGTTGTTGACAATTCATAAAAAAACAATTTAATTAAAAAAAAGGTTAATTATAAATTATAATTATATGCGGAAAAATAATATTTAAAAAAATTACCGCTCTTATTCATTATTTTATTATTTTAACTGTATAGAATTAAATTGTTTTACCAATTTTAGTATTGTTCCATAAAAAATCAATTTAATTAAAATGATTAACATATAAAATTAAATTTTTACATATAAAATTGATTTTTACTGGTAAAATTCTATATGAGATGATGATTGATCATCATACATGTAATTTTGGAGTGGGTATGTTCGTCTAATTTCTGTCTCCATGATATTATTTTCAAAAAGCAAGTTCTTGATTATAACTCAACAAATTATGATGAAGCTTGCTTCCATGATGGATATAAAGAAATTAACGTGAAGGGCAAATCTCCAAAAAGGAATATTCATTTATCATTTACTTATATATATATATATATATATATATATATATATATATATATATATATATATATTATAAATTCATCAATTCCATGTTAATCATTTTAATCAATTTTATATATAAACGAAGTGAATTGATCAATTCCATATTAATCATTTTAATCATGTTAACATATATAAACGAAGTGAATTGATTAAAAAATCAATTTAATTAAAATGATTAACATATAAAATTAAATTTTTACATATAAAATTGATTTTTTATGGATAGTCAACAACAATAAAAAGAAAATTTTAATTAAATTAATTTTATATGTAAAAATTTAATTTTATATACAGTCACATTTCTTTTTAATTAAATTAATTTTATATGTAAAAATTTAATTTTATATACAGTCACATTTAAAAAAAAATGAAGAAAATGAAAAAATTGGTACATGTTAAGAATCGAACCCGCGACCTATTAGGATAAAAAATATAATCCGCGACCTATTAGGATAAAAAATATAATGAAATGCATTTGTACCGTTTGGACAAGAGCTATTAATTGTTATTTAAATTCCATATATTGTTAACAATTTATTTGCATTTTTTTGGACTCGAACCGATGACGTATGAGAAATGAGAGATACAGTTGCACCGTTGGGCCAAAATTATAACTTGTCAATTGAACCCAATATATTTTAATATTTGTCTGAAAACGCAACAAACTAATCAGGCCTGAAAACGTAGCAGTCTGCTGCGTTTTCAGACTCGGAAAACGTGATTTCTGCAGTAGGTCCCACTTATGAAAACGCAACAACTCGTTGCGTTTTTGAAATCAACCCCAATTCTCTAAATATTTTCTAACACACCCTATTTTTTTAATATTTATTTTAAAAAAACATTATTAAAAAAAAATTCCCAAGTTAATTTGTATTTATAGATGGACACATGTCCTCATTTCATCACTTCAAATGCCATGTCAATGAGTTAGATTGTTACGCGCCCCCATTTCTTAGACCAGATGCTAATTTGTATTTATTTTTGCTTAGGTAGATAAATTTAGATGCTTATGTGGATATTATAGAAATGGTATTCAAATAATTTTTGAAATCAAATTTGAATATGTACTTATGTATTAACCTTTTTTATAAAAAATTATATATAAAATAAGAAAAAAAAATCCGATGGAATCATGATCCAATTAATATGTTACTTCCTTTTATTTTCATATCCCGAGTCCCGAGTTCATACCCATCACACATATTTTACTTCCTTTTATTTTCATATCTCCTTTTCTTTTATTGACACATTTAAATAATTTTTAATTCTATAAATTAATATGTTAAAACTGTTTGCTAATTAGTAATTATGTTAATTTGTATTATATATATCAATTATTACATTTTCTTTTCTTTTTTGAAAAAAATTACTGCAATATTCTTTGAAGTATATTATTGAAGCATTTAAATATTTTTTTAATTTTATAAATTAATATGTTAAAACTGTTTGTCAATTAGTAATTATGCTAGATTGTACTATATCAATCATTGCATTTTCTTTTTTTTTCTTTCTTTTTTTAAAACAATTACTGCAATATTTTTTCAAGTATATTTTAATTTGAAACATTGTTGAATGCCGCTATTTTCATAATAAATCAACTAATAAAGTTTTGCGCAGATTCATGGAACATTTTATCTTTTAAAAAAATAAATCACCATATTTTAATTATATAATACTATTTTGAAAAATAATGTAACGATAAATTTTTAAATAATTTTCAAAAAAAAAATTATTTTAAAAAATATTCCTACTTTTCATATCTAAATAATAATTTCTAATTCAATCAGTCAAACATTACAACAACATTTTCCCCGAATAACAAAAGATCCAACCAAAAAAATCATATCAAAATTTGAAATTAAAAAAAAAAAATTAACAATTCACCCAAAATTATTGAGCCCAAGTACCAAAACGCTGAGTAAATAGAATCCTGGTTGAGCATAATAATTCCAAATCTTAACACCATTAGATCTAAGCTTAATGCCCTTCTTAGGGTTAATAAAAGTACCTTCATTACTGATATTAACATCAGCTCCAACCGCGATTCTATGCCTTTTAGTTTTCCACGCCATAATCTTATATCTAACAGAAGTAGCCAAATCCACCCTGAAAACCGCCGACCCATTCGAAACCGCCCGCAAAACCGCTTCCCTGTCAAGTCCAGTAGCGTTAGGCTCACCGCCCTTTTTAGCCTTCTTTTTGTGACCTTGATAAAAGTTTTGAATAGTGAAATTGGCTATGGTGTGGTTCCTACCTGGGGTATCATAGAAAGTAACATTGACTGGATCGTAGTAGACACCCTTGTCTTTGTTGGGGTTATCCAGTCTGAGTTGAAAGATCAAAGTGGTGTTTCCCGGTGGATTTAAGGTCTGGTTCAGGGCAGGTATGTAAAATTTTTGAAGTGAGCATTTGGGTTTTGAGGCACGCAGACTTAGCCACAAAAAAAGAGCTGTTAGGCCTAGAGTGAATATGAAACTGCAACAACATCTGCAACAACCACCACCGGAGTCCGCCATGGCTTCCCAGTGATCCAAGGTGTTTTTTTTTTTTTTTGACAGTTGGAGGAGGCGAAGCAATTGGGAGTTTACGCGGAGTTGCTTCTTTTTCTTTTCTTTTTATTTTTTGATTAGAAAGAGGGTAATGGTAAAGTTACAGGTGACGCGTGTTGGTTTTTTGTTGTGGCCAATGAGAACTTAGATGGTGAGAAAATTGAAATGTTTGACCATAAAGACCAATGAGATTAAGGTATTCGTAGAAGTAACATGGAAAAGGATAATTGTGTATGATATTATACGATTGGTAAGAACTAGGAAGACGACTTTCATTACCAAAAGACCAAAAAGAAAAAGAGGAAAGAAGAAGACAGACTGGACAATGGGGTCAGTTAACACATGCCATTAATGTACAGACTTCTGTACTCTTGCTAATTTATTCACTGAAAAAAAAAAAGAATTGAAGGTAAAAGCAATGCTTTTAGATCATGGTTGGACCAATTCAATTGGACTTCGATCGGGTTATTTTTATTTTAAATACAATCTTTTATAATTTTTTTTAAAGTACAATATCAACAAGTAGACATATATTACACAATAAGGAAACTAATTTTTATAAAAGGTATTTGTATATCTATTAAATTAAATAATTAAGGATTTTTCACCCAAAAAGTTTGAGAGTTTCGGTTGAATGCCTGAATTTGATTTTAACGTAATATAATATGCATTTCTCTAAAGAAGTGGAAACTGAAATTTTAAAAGTTATGGGAGATATGTCTGAGCACTCTATTCCTTCTTCGGATGTGGACAGAGCCACGAAGAAAGTTAAGAGGAAGCCGGATTTTTCTAATCCTTCTGCTTATCGCGATAGTCTTATTGCGGGAGCTGTTATGGAGTCCTCAATGGAGGATGTGTTTGACTCAATGGAAGTGAACATTGAAGCGGGAGATGTTAATATTGATAGATCGGGATCCTTCCCTGTAGTGCAATTATCTAAAGGGTTGAGGGATAAACTCTCGAATACACTTGGGAAGGCGGTGGTAGTTAGCCTCTTGGGTAGATCTATTGGTTACAAGGTGTTGAGTTTTAGAATTCAATCTCTCTGGAAATTAACGGATGCTAAGATTGTTGACATAGGAAGGGGATTCTTTCTAGTGCATTTGTAACACCCCGCCATCCCCGTTATAAGGATACCGGAGTGTCACGCGGGCAAACACATATAATCAAATCCATATACACATGTATAAACAAAAAACCAAAAGAGATTTAAAGAAACTTTTAATCATGTAATAGTAATTCCTTTTTACATATAACATATATCCATACTGTTTTACAAAATGAGGCTTGTAATCAAATACATATACAAAAATAATATTTGTTCCTTTACAAAAGATTTACTTTGCTATACACAAGCCATATACAAAAATTACAGCGGAAGACTTCAAATAACTTCATTCAAAAAGACTCCTAGTGGCCGACCCGCAGATATCAGACTCCAAATCCAAACTCGTCACCTGCACGGGAAAAGAGCGCCCGTGCTAAGCGATAACGCTTAGTGGGGAGGAACAAAACAAACTAACAATATGCATATACAATATTTACAACAAGACTATAATCTCATTCCAACCATAAACATACATTACATGAACTTAACTATTAAAACATAATTAAAATCTACATATTTCTCACCATTCCAAATACATATACACTCAAGGTGTATAAACACAAAGTTATACTATATTTCATATACAACATATACCTTTAATCTTGTCAATAAACATCTCAACATATATATATATATATATATATATATATATATATATATCACATATAAACATGTAGCCTGATTAATCCGAAATACTCTCTAGAAGTGGATACGGTCATTTGGATACTGATTGAACACAGTATCCCAAGCATATAGAGACATGAGTCTCAAACATGTATTTTCCATATAGAGACCGGATTCTCGCTTTATTTTCATATAGACCAAACATGGTCGAAACAAGGATCCAAATGGACCCGCATATATCGTTTTATCATATAGCAGCTGCACACACACTCTGACCTAAGTAAGCGCTTACTTATCCACTACTATGACTATTCAGGCTTAAAACTCAACTCAACAATTCAAGCACTAATATCAATATGAATATTGAAAATAATACTAATTTATAGTCCATGTATACAGGTATACAGATCACATTTAAAACAAGTAACTGTAAATATTAAAAACAACTAAATGCAAATACATATTTCACGTATACATGTGTCTAGATCAAATTCAGAAACATTTAAATACATCCAGTATTAACTATTAGAGGCCGAAGTACAAATAATACACATTCAAGACAATTTATGTTCATGTGAAATATAAACTAGTAAATTATGTACATTATTTATTTAATCATTAATATAACTCAATAATTTACGTATCAAATCATGAGAATTTCATTAAATACTAACTTATAATTCATATATATACACGTATATTGATCCAATTCAGAACATTTAAATGTATAAATATCAATTGCAGGAGGTAATGAGAACAAATAGTTCATATTGAAAAAGTCCATGTTAAATAAATTATAAACATGTAAATCATGTAGATTAATCATTAATCATGTATACAAAACTCATTATTACGCAATTATCCAAAATACAATACAAATTTTTAACTCAAACATTTGTCATGTAGTGCAAAAACCCTTAAAACAGAAGTTAAAACTTTGTTTTTAATAAAACAGGACAGCAGAGAAGGCTGGTCACGCCGTGACCATTCGTCACGTCTCGTGACACAGGCTTCACGCGAGTGCCAGGCAAAAAGCAAGGCAGTCACGGCGTGACCATCAGTCACGTCTCGTGACGCCTGTGAGGAGAGATCACGAGGTCTCGTCCCGTGACACGCAGGAAAGTGAAACAGGTCACGGCGTGATGCAGCATCACGTCTCGTGACCTTCAACAGAGAAGGGGGTCACGGCGTGATGCTCCATCACGTCTCGTGACCTTCTTCTCACACTTCTGCTTCCTCTTCTCAACACATCAGAAATTTCAGAAAAATATAAACCCAGAAACATCGTGAAAACAGAGTGTGATTCAAAACTCAAATCCCAATTTGCCTAAATCCATTTTTCATGCAAAAATCATGCTAACACGTACCTTTAAGTCTTCTGGGCACAATTACAGCAATTATAACACAAATAACACATTTTTACTATTCAAACAGAGGTGGAACCAGAATGTCAACATATCAGGATTTCTCATTCAAATTCATGTACATTCATCTCATTTACCAACTCACGTTACTCTTTTCTAACTAAATCATGTATACACCTTATATTTCTCATGCATACACATAGACAGAATCAAACAAATAACTTTAACAACTAACACAAATAGGATCCAAAATTGAGAAAGGCAGACACTCCCAAACTTGTACTGAAGCCCAAAATGTCCACTGTATTTCTTCTTCAATCTACAATCTTATCTTTCCCTTTATCTATCTTCCTCTCCTCAACAGATTACATGAACCAATAAATAAGATCCAAATTCAATCCAAGGAAAACAGTAATGCAAATCCTTAAACAGAGAAGATGGAGAACCAAACTCACCTTCTGAACTTCAAAGCTTAAAACCCTAGCTCCCAATAAAAGAACACACATGCAAAAGAGAAAAGAACAGCAAAATGGAGAGGAATGGTATGGCTAACGTGAGAGAAAGCAAAAGAGAGAGAAAAACTTCAGTCTGTAGGTTTCCAGCACTAACACAACCAGATCTCTCTCTTCCCTCACCCACGTGCACACACACACTCTCCACTTGGCACACATGCACGAATTCACAGTTCCACTC
Organism: Excoecaria cochinchinensis; assembly: GCA_947683425.1. Lineage (NCBI taxonomy): Eukaryota > Viridiplantae > Streptophyta > Magnoliopsida > Malpighiales > Euphorbiaceae > Excoecaria > Excoecaria cochinchinensis. Next base: position 6,763,468 of record CANTUQ010000069.1, read on the forward strand.
ACTCTTCTTTTACCATTTAATCCTTGTCAAATTACCTTTCACTCACCAAACTAAAATCTGTAGTTTAAATCTTTTATTTCCTTGCAATCAAATCCTCTTTTCTCATATAAATTACCCAAATGCCCTCAATTGTCCAATTAAAATCGCTAAATCCAATTAGGCCACTTACGGGGTGTGACAGCATTTCTCCAATGATCGTGAGTACATGAAGGCTTTAGATGAGGGACCCTGGGTGGTTAATGATGCCTACTTGTTAGTGCAAAAATGGAGCCCGAAATTTAGAGTCTCGAATGGAACAGTAGATCATACCACAGTGTGGATTCATTTACCTGAACTGCCTTTACAGTATTGTTTGTGTAGTGTTCTAACTGCAATTGCTGAGGCAATTGGTCCAGTCATCAAAATTGATTATAATATAAGTGAGTTCAATAGAGGGAAGTTTGCTCGTGTAGCGGTGTTTATCAACCTGAGCTAGCCTTTGGTTTCTATGATTGAGATTGAAGGAGAAGTTCAAAAGGTAGATTATGAGAACTTGCCGGAGATATGCTTTCACTGTGGTCGCTTTGGACACTTTGAGGCGTATTGTCCCCGTAAGAAGGCTGCCGAAGCTAACGGGGAAGAATCCAATGGTAACGCTGAGAATAATGCCGTCTAGAATGCCTGCCAGTTTGGGGCCTGGATGGTAGTGGAAAAATGGAAAAGGAATGCCAAATCCCATGTCGAAAATTCAGGGAAACAGCCTGATTCTAAGGGGAAGGGATCTCGTTTTGCTATTTTAGATGAGGTTGAGGGAGTTATAGTAGGCGACATTAATGGAGATAAAGAGAATATCTCTGTGTAAGCTAATATCCCCACCAACAACAGAAGTTTAGATAAAGAAGGAAGCTTTAAATCGCGTGGTCCCCCAAGTTTTAGCTCATGTGGGAGAGGTGGGGTTAAAAAATTCAGCTCTACACGTGGCAACAATCAGAAAATCAAAACCAAAGAAGCCTCTGTTCTCTGTTTGAAGACCACCCTTGGGGATTTTTTTGAGTTTAAACGAAAAATTCCTTTTTCAGACAACATCGTGACTTTACCTTCGACCCTGAATTCTGAATTTCATTCGGTAGTGGGTAAAAAGAGAGAGGAGGCTGGTGCGGCTAGTACTTCTTTCCCGGGTGATGCTATGGAGATTGCTTCCACATCTACTCGTTATCTGGGACAATTTGATAGTAGACCTCCAGACTTAGAAGGTAAAGATCCCTCTGCAGGTAATGGTAACTTGTAACTTGACTCTAATGAATATGATGCTAATATTATTGATGCTTGTGAGAATGACGAGGAATTCGATGAGGATGAGGGGCGCCTTAACCCTTACCTTCGGGATTTTGCAACAGATAATGAAGGCTGGAGTTGGGATTTGTTTGTTAATTATTTTTGCAATGATATTATCCTCAAGATTGCGGCGGTCAATCCTCTCTCTTCTCAAGCGGATATGGATTGGATGTTTTGGGATCTTTCCCCTTCGGGTGATTTTATAGTGAAATTAGCCTACTTGTCTCTCATTGAGGGCGATGATTTTACGGAGGATCATCTTTGGGATATTATTTGGAAATTAAAGATCACCCAACGTATCAAGCTTTTTCTTGGGCTGTTTCTCAATAACGGTTTAATGACTAATGCTGAAAGATGAAGGCGTTATTTCTCTTTCTAGGCCACTTGTGCTGGTTGTGGTAACTCTAGAGAAGATGGTTTGCACATGCTGCGGGACTGCTTGGGGGCTGTTCAATTCTGGAGTTTGATTCTCCCCGCCAACCGGATGGATTCTTTTATGGAGGCTAGCCAACTCAGGGACTGGTTGTATTTTAATCTAAAGACGCAAGATATTCAGATTGAGGGAATAATGTGGTCTGAGTTCTTTGCCATTGGTTGCTGGTTACTTTGGGAAAATAGGAATAATCTTATTTTCAAAAACACTCAGAGACCCTCTTTCCTGTTTGTAAGAGATGAGATTACTTTTGCTACATCTTACTTGGATGCCTTGAATCGCATCAGTTTGACTGGCCATTCTGTGCCCAGTCGTTCCTTTGTGGCTTGGTCCCATCCTCCCATTAACACTATAAAGATTAATTAGGATGCTTCGGTGTCTTCAATGGGGGATATTGCAACTTGCGGGGGTTTGCTGAGAAATTATCATGGAACTTGGAGTACAGGGTTTGTTGTTAATCTTGGTGTCTGCCCCATCCTTCTTAAAGAAATCTAGGGGGTTTTTTATGGTCTTCGCCGAGCTAAGGAAGAATATTTCAGGGATATGGAAGTGGAATGCGATAACAAAGTGGCCATTGATATGATTTGCAGCAACTGTTCTATTAACTCTTATTGCAACTCTCTTATTAAACTTATTCGGAGTATTTCTCTCAGTTTCACCTCCATTTCTTTCAATCACGTTCACAGAGAGGCCAACTTCGCTCCTGATTACCTCTCCCATCTTGCTTATGGGTACCCTCCAGGCTACCATGTGCTTCATGATCTTCCTATTGGGATAAATAATTGGCTGTATCATGACTCTGTTAGAGTCTCTTATGTTCGTTAAGGTTTTTGTGTTGTGAGTTGTGCTCGCCTTTTCTTTCTTTACCAAAAAAAAAAAGTAATATAATGCAGAAGTTGTTTCGTGAGGCTAATAAGTTAAAAGTAGACATATCAAACGGGTCCGGTCGGATGAGTTTGGATTCGGATCACTTACTTTTCGAGTAGATTCGGATCGGGCACGGGTTACAGTTAGGATTAAAAAATCGGACCAAAAATCGAATCGGTCCTTACCGTATTAAATTTGATTGAAAATTGAACCGAATTAAAAATAATTTGATATATTCGATTTGATTTTGAAATATAAATTTTATTATATCAATTCGGTTTTTCATATTTAAAAACCGTTAAAATCGAGCTGACCAAATTTTTGTAAAATTATGTCATTTTAATGCCAAAACTTGAAAACTGACGGCGATAGAGATAAAACGAGACAAATAGGGCGGCCTGATGAGGATGACAAGCAATAGAAAAGAGAAGAAAAAGTCAAAAGATTAAAAATTTGAGATTCTGGCAATATATATTTTATTAAAATATATGTACATATACATACTAACTAAAATCACATCGCATTGAACTTAGTCTATCCCGTTCGAATATTTTTTTTTGTTTCTTTTCCTTTTATTTTTTACTTACTAATTGAATTTAAATAATATTAGACATTTATTTTCTCTTTCAATTGAATTTAATTTTTATATAAAAATTAGAATAAAATATTAATAATCGAGTATTAGATTACCCTCGTGAGCTTCTCGAGAATTAGATTACCCTCATGAACTTGTAAAAAATGTAAATATTATTAAAAATGTTAGATTACTTCTCGAACTTGTCAAAAATATTAAATTAACCCTATGTCATTGTTGATGCACAACATATAAGTAAAATTTAAAAACTTCACTTTTTATTTTGTGATATTTTTTAAAATATATTAGCTATATATTTAAATAAAAGTAGCAATTTAAAGAAAGTATCCCAACTTAATTATTAAAATTAAAAATATTATTAATCTTTAATTATATTAACAATTAAAGAGAAATTCAGAAAATGATTTTTTAAATAAAAATTCAAATTTCCATTAGATTTAACTGGAAAATTAGTGTTGTCTCTCAATTGAAAGAGTGCCAAAGCGTTAGCATTCAAATAGTAAAAATTTAAATATTGAGTATTGAATTGAAATATAGTTGAAACGTTAGTTTTTTTTTTTTTTTTTTAATTAGCTCTAATTTTCTTTTGTATTTTATGATTTTATTTAAATTATAAAATTTTGATACTTTTAGCATTGTTTCAATAATTAGCACAAATATTTTGATATTGAGTTGAAGTTTTTTTATTTTTTAATTTTTACATCTATAAGTATTAAATTTAGATAGAATTAAAGAATATAAAAAAGCACTTCTATTGGTATTAGGTTTTTATATTGAAATGAAAAACTATTATTATAATATTTACAACGGGATTCCTTCTAAATCATTACTTTTTAATATATTACTCCTTTAAACTTGTTACAAATGTCATATTATCCATATATATATATATATATATATATATATATATATATGGACATGTTGCACTTCACGAAAAGTTTGTGAAAACAACACGCATATGGTGCGCTAACAGTAACATAGGGATAATTTGGCAATTTTTATAACTTTAAGAGATATTCTGACATTTTTAATAATACTTACAATTTTTCACAAGTTTATAAGGGTAATTCGATACTCGATTAATTCGGATGGTAATATGTTAAATGGTGATAGTTTGAAAAATAAATAATAAATTCAACTTATTTACAAATGTTGCAAAAAGAAATATTGATAAAATAAAAAATATAATTAGTTTCTTATAACGATTTAAACCTCATCTTTTATTTAAGCTTTATTTTATTCGTGATACACATTTTCAAAGTACATGAAGTATATATTTTACATTTACATTTACATTTACATTTACACTTTCATATAATTTCTAAAATAATTTTTTTAGTTTGATTTTCTTTTAATTTGAATAAAAATATATAATTATAATTCAAAAAAAACTTATCACGTGTAAATCAGATGTGTACTTAACTAGTAAATAAATAAATGGTAATAACACCTAACTAGTAAATAAATAAATGGTAAGAAGTTGCCAGGAATTAATAAATGTAGATCGGGAGAAGAATTTGTTTAAACAACGTGTGTATCTTAAATTATTGACCATACAATATTATGATTCAAGTCATTATTATTATTATTTTTTATTTTTGTACTTGTCTTATGTTCTAGCATTAGCGAGATCATTTGATGTGTAGTGTGCAAGTGTGCCACACATTATGTACCGAATAAACATTTCTAACATTACGTTTCAAATAGTTCATATTTGAATAATACCTAAAATTGAAAATAAAATTTATTTAAATATTTTGGTCATTGAATGGTACGTAGTGTGCAATATATCCGTATACTATATTAACACTTTTAAATTATCAATTTTTTTAAGAAAAACAACAATACACCAGAACTTAAGGAAAAAAAATTAGGACTAAAAAATTTTATAATTTCCCAAAATAGGTTCCAGTTTTAGCAGAATTAAAGGTAAGCTTAATATCTTTGATGCAGATACTGGTAAAAGTAGCTTGATTAGTAATATCGAAAATCAGCCCTAGGGGTGCTCACGGGGCGGGGCGGGGGCGGGGAACAGCTCCCCACCCACGCCCCCGCACTGGGGCTGGGATTCCCCGTCCCCGCCCCCGCAGGGAACACGGGGGAGGAACTGCCCCCGCCCCGGCGGGGATCCCCGCCCCCGATTTATTTAATAATTCCAATTTATTTTTTTTTTTTTGATAAAATTAATTCCAATTTATTTAATAATGTTCCATCGCTACTAAATACACTCTGCCTTTCACTGTTTTCTTATGAGATTTCAGATGACCAAATTTTGGTTAGCATTGATCACATAGAACTGTAGAGATATAATCCTCTCCTTAAAACCAATACAACAAATTGTTAGTTGCAAGGGAATAACCAAGAAAAGAAAAATGAAGGAAAAAAGAGAAAAAAAATAGCAGCTGCTAATCCACATACTCATAAGAAAATTAATTACATTGAGAAGCCTGATCTTCTATAAAACACTATTTGTGAGACACATAGCAGAGAAGTCCAATATATCAGGTCCAATACAATCGTGAACAAAAACTGTCAAAAACTTATTTTGAAAGAAAAAAAAAACATGCCATCAATTACTAAGACACACCGACAATAAGGGCACTGCATCCAGGTTCCATCTAAAAGAAAAAAAAAAAAGTGATTTGTGGCCTTCCAAATGCACGAGTATTTTCATAATGACCAAAAGGGCGAAGTAGAATATGAACAATACCATATCCTATTTTTTCCAACTTCGATGCAGCGGTGGTAAAGGCCTTTGATATATGATACAGAGCTCGTCCCTGCCACATGGTCACAATCAATCAACATTGAATTATGATCAAGCTATGCAAAAGTTTATATAACTTCAACTTCATCTCAAGTTCTAAATAATTAAAAGAAAATAATATATATTACCTGTGTCGCTGTCGCCTGAGGGAGATCGGAGGAGAACAGTCTTCAGCAAACGCGGCAGACAGAGAGTGAGAGTGGTAGGGAGAGCGGCTAGGTGAGACTTAAGAGAGGAAGGGAGATCGGAGGCTGGGCACCCAAAGGAAGGGAGTGCGGTGGCTGGGTGAGAGTCTGAGAGCGGCGGCAGGGAGAGCGGCGGCTGGGAGAGAGTGGCTGCGTGAGAGAGAGGCAAAGGCAGTGAAATGATTTAGGGATTAGGTTACAGGAGAGCCATAAAATATAATCAAATAATATATATATATATATATATATATATATATATATATAAATCTTCGGGTCGGGGATCCCCGCGGGGCGGATAGTCCGCTCCCCGTCCCCGTCCCCGAAATCTGTCCGAGAATTTTTTCCCCCCCGTCCCCGCCCCCACGGGGGGGAAATTCGGGGATTCCCCGCCCCGTTCGGGTCGGGTCCCCGACGGGGACGGGGAATCCCCGCCCCGTGAGCATCCCTAATCAGCCCCAACCATGATCCTATGCCTTTTGGTTTTACAAGCAATAATACTGTACCTAAAAAGAAGTAGCCAAAACGACTTGAAAATGTTGGTTATGTAGGGATACATGCATCACATATATGGCGGAATAAACAAATTTTACATAACTATAAGATTGATCTTACCATGATTATTAGCTAAACTATATTAGGAGATCAGATCAATTTACCTCAAATAGTTTGTACAATTATTTTACTTTGTTACTGAGCTGTAGCAAGCCATAAGTATCCAACAATATGGATGCCTCCAATTGTATCCACACCAGCAAGTGGATCAGAAGAACCAAATTACTGGACATAATACGGGAACTGAAGTTCCCTATATTCTAGCAAGGGAATTCGGCTAGAGAGAAAATAGGAGAGAACAAAATCATAACTAGTTTAGAATTATGTGTAACTTGCATACCCTAACTCTCTAATTAGGGGTTTATATATATGTATGATCCTGTAACCCTAATAGGATTAAGATCATCTCATTAAGGCTTTAATCCATGTGGGATTTGGATGGGTTACAGACAAAAACAAGGAAGCCTAAAAAGTTCTATACGCATGGGCCTTGGAATGGCCTATGCACAAGCCCTTTTGCTTCTATAGTCCATGCATGTATTTGATCAGCCCACCAAGCATGCACATGACTTTTATAACTCTTATAAAACATGTCACATGCCCATTGGACCCAAATAGGCCCAACTAAAATCTTTAAAAATCATGCACATCTTTTATGTGCATGGAGAGAGAAAATTTCTCTACTTATCATACTAGAGCTTTTTAGCTCAATTTATTTTCTCCTTTACTTCAAACTCTTATTATGATATTTTATATCATAATAAACTATATATTTTGCATTTTTACCCTTTATTGTAAGTGTGTGTCCCCTTGGATTTTTCGTGCAATTTGGCAGTACAAAATATAATTAGAAATCATAGTTCAATTAGGATTACTTTATTTGAACTCTTTTAAATCATTATGTCAATTCCTAATTGTCATTTATACATATTTAACTTCAAATAATTAGAGGCCTATAGCCAAGCATGATGACTACCTAAGTGACAGACAATCAATGGCTTGACTTTAACCTTCCATATTCAGTAACCATGCAATTACTCCCTTTACATTTTTTTTTATCTCATTCTAGTTTGAGCATGGATTTCTATCAGCTCTAAGCTTAATCAAGTTTGTTTGATTAAACCTAAAATATGCTACATCCATTAATTACTTCCTTATTCTTAAATGCCCTTTGTGAATCTCATTCACTCTTTTTATTTTATAACTGTAACGCCCCAATACCTCTTAGAGGATATTAAAGTCGCTACGCAAGCATACACACATACACATACGATATTATCTTACAATAGCGGAAAAATAACATACTTGTACATACGAACTTGCATTAACAAACTTTAAATACTCATACTACATAATATCATTTTTCCTTCATATTATATATACATTCTCTTTAACATTTACATTTAACATACGAAACATTCGTTTCGTCACTGCTAAAACTATTCAATACAAAGGAATACTATCAAATACAAAACTCTATGCTTCAACTCTTAGTGGCCTGTAGATGAACAACTCTCTATACCGAACTGGACCTGCATACCTACACGGAAAAACTCCCGTGCTAAACGATAACACTTAGTGGAGATATAAAAGCAGATAGACTTCTTACGAAGTCACAATCATTTACAATAAACATGTCAAAAGTACTTATGCTTATCACATACTAGCATACATTAGCATATAACCTTATGTTCTAACATTTATAATTTACAATAATGCACATAGCTATTCTTATTTCTTTCATATAATCTTGTACATACACATTTAACATATCACCATGCCTTCATCATATACATTCATCTAAACATGCACATAATCTCCTTACTTGACAAACACCATACAACTATGGGCATAACCGCAATAATCATGTCTGTTATATAATAACATTCCTTAACAAATACATCATTACAAGCATAACAGTAAATACATTTATATCATTTACATATAATTTGACACGCACATATCTTTAACTTTAACATCTATAATATATAATAAGTGATAACATATCACTACATTTTACATATATTCATATACATGTACATTCATATGCATATAGTAGATAATAGCTCTACTTATTCATTCACAAGCATACAATACTATAGCCTGAATTCACATCGACAGTGGATACGGGTGCACTAGATACTGACAAGCAGTACCAAACACTGGAGACTGAAGTCCCAAACACTAGATCACTAAATACCTGAAGGTACCAAACACTAGACCCAAACGGGGCCTCACTAGCAGCTGCAAACACTAACCCTTTATAAGTATGCTTATCCATCCACTATTATGACTCCTTCAGGCTTAACATATATACTCTTTTTACTAAACTAAGTACTTTGCATTTACTCACTTATCATCTCATACCACTATACATCCAATTCACATCACATATTAACTATTCAAACCATGTACCCATATACATATTCATTTATCCAACATGCCAGAACAATATCTATTTATCATGCTCATGTTCATCCTACATGTTCATATAATATACACAAATATCTCATATTCATATTGCTCTATAACCATACTAGAACTCATCAAACATTTCATACATTCTCTCATTTAAATACACTTTATCTTCCTTATGCATAATCATATATAGTCCACTACAATACTACACACATAAAAGTACAAATAACTTGCATTCAAGACTTTTAACAATGTCGTGCTCGCGACAGAACCCAATAACACCGCCGTTGAGCTCGCAGCAGATATCGCACTCGCGATAGATTGCCCAAATGGCTTCTATCGCGCCCGCGATAGAGCTCGCGCTAGCGACAAGGCACAGCATGATAAACTTTGCTAATGGAGCACTCTGTCGCGCTCGCGATAGAGCCTGAACTAAGAGTTCAAACTCCCAACTTCACATACCACTCTTTATATACAACACTATATCCACATACATGACTTCTAACATTATACGCACACCACATCTAGCCAGAATGGCCTTCAAAATAAGTAATCACATGCATACAACTTTTTCATACCTAACTTGAAACAATCATATGATCAATATGCAACTCATCAATATGAACATATAAACAACTTTAACACTAGAAGAACTATTGAACTCTTTCACAGCCATATTATTCCTTACTCTAATTAACATGTATATAATAACAAGTTAAGCAAAACATTTCCAACATGCTTCTACGAACAATTAACAATAACTATCCTAAACAAATCAAACATACATCTATCAAGGAAAATAAATAGAATCCCAAACCTTTAAAGCAGCTTGATCAACTTTCCTCTTTGCTCAAATCTTATCTCTTCTCTTATCCATAGTTTCCTTGCACAACCAAAAACACACACACTCTTAACCAAACCAACTCATAATCACAACTAGAATAAAAGAAGAAGAAGATGAAGAAGACAACTATTACTTCTAAACCACACTTACCTTCTCAATCTCTCACTAAACCTCTTCAAACCAATCCAAGCTCATATCTTTAGGGGATTAAATGAAGGAGAAGAAGAATAAGAAGTAAGAAAAACAGAGAGAGAGAAGGCAGAATTGAGAAATCCGGACCAAATGCACAAAATGAGACAGATTTTGCCTTAAAAGCCCCTTATATATGCATGTGGCTACTTAGATGGCATTTTTAGCTTTTGCCACTAAGCAACCCCTCATGCCACTTGTCCACTTCTAACCACATGTCCAACTCAAAGCAAACTTCCCATTAAATCCTTGGCAAACTCCACTTAAATCCCTTCATTAAATTCTTCCTTACAAATACTTTTAATTCCTTTCAATTTCATCCTTACTTGTACCATAACTTATACTTGCACAATCACTCTTGTACCCTTACTACACAATTAATACTATAATCCTTCTAGGGTGCAATTCGGGCCATTGCAATAGCTCTAACCAGAGATTCCAAATAAGGAAACTTAATAAGATGAGTGAAATAAACTCTCCACTAGTAATCAGGAGTGATAAATCCTTTATTGATCACTTAACTATCTTCAAGTAAGTCATGCTATGCCTAATTTTCAAGCTATACTTACCCCTTAATAAGGTTAAAAGTAATAGAGTCAAAGCAAAACACTTGCTACTTAAGATACCTTGGTGATTTTAAGTCCAAGGATACTTGCACTACTAATATGATGAGATACTTCATTGACATGGACCATTTATCCATATGAAGTTTCTCATGATAGGACTCTAATGTACTTATTCTTCTAACAAGTATCCACATGTTAACTCTAAGAATTTTAATGCTCACAGCTTATGAGAACTATTGCTTGACTTAGTTAAGAAGTAAAACATGTGCTGGTCTATCAGTATTAACAATTTCCTATCTTGTTAATACTATGATGATGGATTATTTAGGCATTAACACAATTACATATAATAGACATCTCAATTTTATAAACTTTTCATGATTGTCTTTATACCGTGTTTATATACTTAGGACTTCATTAGATAATTTAAAGCATAAGTAAACAAATGTAAGAAACATAAGTATTATATAATAAAGAATGCCTTTATTATTCATAAATGAATTGATATACAGGAAAGATTATCTCTATTACATATGGGCTCTAGGGCATATTACTAGCAGTCTCCCACGTGCACTAGAGCCAATCGCCCATGTATTTAATACCTATAGAATGTACATGGTGATCAAACTTGTTCTAGGATAGTTTTTTGTTAGAGGATCTGCTACATTATCATCCGTGGGAACTCTCTCTATCTTAACAACATTTCTGGCTATTACTGATATGGTAGTGCCGCAGGACATGCTTGGGCCTTTAATGAGATTGTGGTTCTTTTGTTTGCTCAATAGCTCTATTGTTATCACAATACAGGGGTATTGGATCAACAATACTAGGACAACTCCTAGTTTAGCGGTTTACTTTTTGATTCATACTGCTTCTTTAGCTGCTTTAAAACCTGCAATGTACTCAGGCTCTATAGTTAAGTTTGCAGCTGTCTCCTATTTAGAACTCTTCCAACTGACTGCTCCTCCTTGCACCAAGAACATAAAACCTGACTGTGACTTACAATTATCCTTATCGGACTGAAAGCTGGCATTAGTCACTATCTTTATAAATCAAGAACATATTATTAGTCCTTCTCAAGTACTTAAGGATGTTCTTAACTGCCATCCAGTATTCCTCTCCATGATTAGACTGGAACTTGCTTGTGACACTCAAAGCATAAGAAGCATCTAGATGTGTATATAATATAACATGCATGATAGATCCTATAATAGATGCATATGCGATCTTACTCATGTTATCTCTCTCTTCTTCTGTCTTAGGACACATAGATTTAGAAAGGAATTTCCCATGTACTATAGGAATGAATCCTTTATTTGAAAGATCCATACTGAATCTTTTTAGTACTTTATCTATGTATGTAGCTTGAGAAAGACATAGCAACTATTGGATCTATCTTTATAGATCCTTATTCCTAGAATATAGGATGTTTCTTTAAGATCTTTTATAGAGAATTGTTTAGACAATCAAATCTTAACTGACTGCAACATAGAAACACCATTTCTTATGATCAAAATGTCATCCACATACAATATGAGGAAGATTACTGCACTTCTATTAACCTTCTCATATGCACAAGGTTCATCCATATTTTGTGAGGAACTAAACTTTTTGATTGTCTCATTGAATTAAATGTTCCAGCTCTTGGAAGCTTTCTTCAATCTATGGATAGATTTTTGAAACTTGCTTACCAATTCACCATCTTTAGATGTGAATTCCTTAGGTTGTGTTATATATACATCTTAAATCAAATTTTCATTAAGGAAAGCTATCTTCACATCTATTTGCCAAATCTCATAATCATAATGAGCAACAATGGCTAGGAGTATACTAATGGTCCGAATACTAGAAATGGTTCAAAATTCAACTCTTATTTATGCCTCAAATAATTAATTTTAAATAGTTTAATCAATTTGAGTTATAATTTTATCTCTCTTCTCATACGATTACATATGCATTATATCACAATAAGCACTTCAAAAGCTGCAAATAAAATGAGTAATAAAAGCATTACAACAATTTATATGTACATGAGAAAAAGAAACCATTCACATGAGGCATGTAAGCCTTTGGAAAGCGATAAAAGTGCTATCTAAAACGTGTTGATACATTCATCAAAATCGGCCAATTTATTTGATTTGAGGACTTTGGTCCTTGCATGTAAAAAGGGCTTAAGACATTGGTCCCTTTTGGAAAACACCTTCTGAGTGATTTTTAAGAGAAAACTAAATTCTAGTTTTGATGAGAAATATCACATTTTAGATATAAATGTTTTATGATCATTTTTCAACATTTACAACCTATAAATAATTTACCTAAATTAAACGTTCTACATGTACATACACAAATCGGGTTGATTTCTTTAATTTTTGAACTTTGGTTCACACATGAAATATGGAGTGGGACATTAATCCTTTTTGGAAGAATTTTACAAGTGTGAATTTTATTAAGAAAATCAAACCCCTTTTATTTAGAAAACTCCAATTATTTAGTAAAAATACTTAGGTTAGTTTTTAAGCATGTAAAATCATTTTTTACCTATTACAACATTCATGGAATAATATAGAAAAATTGTATAGAAGCATAAAAGCGATTTACATGGAAAAATTAACAAAAATCTATACAACCTTCTAAGAAAAAATAAATAAATGCTAGAAAAAAAATAAATACAAAAAAGGAAATAAAGAATGCATAGAAACAAGAAGATAAAAATGAAACTAATTAGGATAAAAATAAGATTTAAAGGGATAAAATTTTAAATCCCAAAAATCATGGATTTTGATTTTAAGAAAATCTCATCTTATCTTAATTAATCCAATTAAATCCTTTTATTTGAAAACACATATTTTATCTTAATTAGATGATAATTACATAAATAAAATGAATATACATGAATTAAATAATAAATACAATAAATAAATAAATTAAAAAATGGAACTAGAAGAAAATGAAAAAAGCAATATGAAATAAAGGAGAAACACCTGTGTTTATCCACTGTTATTCCAAAACAAACGCAAATATATAAAAAAAAAGTTAAATAAATAAACATAAAGAAAATAAATGAATATAAATAAAATGAATCAAAAGGTACAAAAAAATAAATAAAATATAGAAAAATAAATTGGACTATTTGTGTTTATACAGTGTAACATGGATCTAAAATTCCGTTTCTATAGGATCGACCTAATCATTAAAACAATGAAAGATTTTAGACACATTTAATTTTGTCCATAAAAACTGATAAAATACTGAAAAGTAATTGACATAAAATAAATTGTGAGAATTTAAATTGCATAAAAATGAATAACTGAAATTAAAAATGCAAATGATTGAAATAAAGCATAAAATATAAATAAATGCGAGAATAATAAATTGTAGAAAATTAAAAAACATAAAATAAAGTGCTGAAAGTAAATGACAATAAAAGTAAATAACAATAAATAAAATAATTCCAATGCGCTAACACCATACTAAGCGGTTCAAGTGACCAATCTTATGGATCGATTCCGATTATGGGAAAACATGAGAATTATGGACAAAATAAAGTAAAAAAGGAATGAAAAATGAATTCCATCTCTCACAGAATTAGATCGATCATTGGAATTCTTGTAAAATCACCAAGAAGAGAAAAAAGAAGAATGAATAAATAAAATATGATTAAATAAATGAAATTACAGATTTAAAAAAATAAATATGAAATAAAAATGAGAATATAAATGTTGCTCGAATGATTACGGTATGATCACATTCAGGATATTTTGGCCTGAAAATAACAAAAGTTATAGTCAAATCCAATTCAAGAGCTTTTTAATTGAAGAAAGGAAAATAAAAAAAATGAGTTTTTGAGAGTGTTTTGTACTAGAAAATATAATTTTCAATGTAAAAAGTTGTCTTTTTGGAAAACTTGCCTCCTTTTCTATTTATAGAGAGAGGTTAAGTTTGAAAATCTCAGCAAAAGAACGGGTGTGATTTTGAAAAAACAACTGTGTTTTAGGGACAACACGCCACACAGCACACATATGCAAGCAAAACGTGTTTTTAAATGTAAAACTAAAATTTGACCTCCAAAACCTTTTTTAGAACTTCTTTTGAGGCCCAAACTTTTCCAAATACCAAAATTTATCTTGTTATTATTTTTTTAAAATTAAAAAAATCAAATATTTTTTTTTTCCTTTTTTCTCATAAGGCTATTTTCATCATTAGGCAATTCCTGACACGGATGACTCGACCTAGGTTATCTACATTAAGTAAGACAGCCCCATAATTTCATATGAGAAAGTTCACGTTTCTTTTTATATCACATCTCATATGGTGTAATATCAACCAATTTAGATGGAACTTTGTTTAATGCATGAACAACAATTTCCAGTACATAACTCTAAAATGACTTGGGCAGGTTTTCAAGACTCATCATAAATCGAACCATAGCCAATAGTGTTTGATTTTCCTTTCAAATACACAATTATATTGAGGTGTATAAGGAGGAGTCCACTGAGATAATATCCCATTATCTCTCAGATAACTTTGAAACTCTTAATTTAAGTATTCTCCGCCTTGATATGATGTTAGTGTTCTAATACTTTTGCCAAGCTGTTTCTCTACTTCATCTCTAAATTCTTTGAACTTTTCAAAAGTTTCAGATTTAAACCTCATTAGATAGTTATGCCCAAACCTAGAGTTTTCATCTTTATATGTTATGAAATAAAGATAACCTCCTTTGGCATGAGTGGATATTTGCCCACATATATAATGACCTAAAATACACCCTAATAGTATTAAGGAATGTCTAGGGTGAATTAGGAACCGAATTTGCATGATTGAGTGACGAAAGTGTCAAAAGGACACAATTGTCATTAATTTGGAAGTTTTGAAAAGTGTTGATAAGTTGGACAATTATGTTGTTAAGACTTAATTTGTATTAAGAGAATTAATTAGTGGGTTAAAATATTAATAAGAGTGAATTGAAGATCAAGAGGGACTTAATTGAAAGTGTAGAGAAGGACTTGATTGCATACAATAAAATAGTTAAGTGACTATTTGGAATCTTGCATGATTATGTTAAGTGAAAGATTAATTAAGTAAAAGTGGGATTAATTACGTTAAGATTTGATTAAGTAAGTTAAGTCTGTGCTAGGTGTATGTAAGTGAAGTCCATGTATCATTATTTGGTTGTGCCACCTATGCACTTGCATGCAAATATAAGGATTGAAGTGGTGGATTTTGGCATAATTCCACCTATGTGTGGCCGGTCACTCAAGAGAATGAATTCGGCAATTTCACCTTCTTCTTTCTCAATTCTATTGCACAAAAATCTTACTTAAAGCTTTGCTTAAGGATGCTCCAATTAGTGTGGAACTTAAGTGTTTTCGGCAATTTAAAGGAGAAAGCTTGTAGATCAAAGGGAGAAAGAGAAGATAGTGAGCAAAGTACCAAGTGAGCTAAAAAGGAGCAAAGGAAATTAGGTTTGGCATTTGTTTTGTTAATGAATGTTTGTTAATAAATTGAATATTCTGAGGTCTTAATGCATGTTTTGTATTGGTTTGTATTGAATTTGGTAAGTTGATTATGCCAATGGAACTGGTTTAAAGCTTGTTGGATTGTAAGGAGCAATTCTACTTTTGAGTTGCAAAGATGCAAAAAGAAGAAGAAGCAAGAAGTTTGATCTAGTAAATCTCATGCTCTGTCACGAGCACGACATGTGACGCGAGTGCGATAGAAGTTTATGATGGGCAAATAGTTTGTAAAATTGTGCTTTATCGTGAGCAGGACCGGTGGCGCGAGCACGATAGAGATTTACTTTACACAGATTATTTGTAAGCTCTATTCTGTCTCGAGCGCGACATAGGTATAAGTTAAGACTTGAAATGTGTTTTGTCTATTGAGCTTGTGAATTGAGTAGTAATATGGAAATTATAAATGTGATAACTTAAGTGAGTATATGAATTGAATAATGAATTAGATTCAATGTAAGTATGTTAGAATTATGTATACGAATGATATGCTTTGATGAGGTTTTGTATGCTTAGTGTGCAAAATGAATTTAAGATATTTGTGTATATTATACGAACATGTTGAATGAATATGAGTATGTTAAATAGATATTGTTTTGGTATAACTGATAAGAGAATATGTATATATGTTCATGGTTATGCATAGTTGATATGTGATTTGAATTGAATGTGCAGTGGTTTGAAAGGATAATTGAGTAAGTGTAATGTGTATGAAATAGTGAATGAAGTTTCTATATTAAGCCTAAATTATTCATAGAAATGGATAGTTAGGCATGCCTATAAGGTTTATTGTTTGCAGCTGCTAGTGTTGATGCCCGTTTGGTATTTGGTGATTTGAGATTTGCATATCTCTAGTGTTGATACTGTTTTTCCCCAGTATCTAGTGTTTGATACGCGAGTGGTATCCAGTGTTCCCGTTATCAACCTTAATGAGAATTCAGGCGAGTATAAGATATGATAATAAAGTGGATAAGTGATAATGAATTGTTATTATGTGGATTATGGAATTGTTAATATTGAAATGAATTAATGTTTATGAAGTATGTTTTCAAATTATAGATTTGTGTTGTTGATATTAGGTTATGTGTTAATTTGAATATATGTCACTGATAACGTGTAGTGAATTAATGAATGTAGAATTACGTGGTTCTGATTCCAAAAATATTGGGATACATAGGTAGCTTGGAATTCTATTCTGAGTCCAAAACAAATCATTGGAAACTACTAATGTATTTTAATTTTAATCTTGCCATAAGTATTTGTGTTTATATTAAATTATAATGTATCGATTAATGCATAATGATTTATATAGTGATACGAAAGAAACCCGAGGTAAGATTGTGCATGATTTTGACTATAAGAATGTTGAGCATAGTAATCTTTAATTGATATTTTGATAAACATGCTACTATGAAAAGTTGTACGTTTAAGAATTGATTTCTGATAATTGTATACTTTCAAATGTTATATAGTTTTGATCTTGAAATATTGCATTATATGGTCAGTATAGTTTGTAATTTGTAGTATGTGAATAATTTATAATTATTTATTGAATTGGATAATTGACTAGTTGACAATGTAAGTATAGGGTAGCACACCCAATTTCCTCTTAGGAGGCATTGGGGTGTTACAACATATATCACATAAATCTGAATGTATTAGTTTCAATGTTTCATTAGCATGTGTTCTTTTACCTTTAAGGGATACTTTTATCATTTTTCCTAATAAAAAAGGTTTGCATATTTCATATAACTCATAGTCAAATAATCCTAAGTCACCAGACTTGTGTAACTTGGACATACGAGTTTCATTTATATAGCTTAAATGACAATGCCATAAGAAAGATGTATTCAAGTTATCTTTCTTTGATCTCTTAGCATTTACATTATGAATTTCTTTTTCTAAGTTAAGAATAAATATTTCATTCTCAATCAAACCATGATAATAAACTATATTATTCTTAAAAGTTGAACAATCATTATTTTTGAAATAGAAATATCATAATCATGTTCTAATAAGCATGAAATAGAAATAATATTTTTGGATAAAGCAGGAACATAATAACAACTATAAAATTCAAAAATTGGTCCAATAGGCAAAGACAAATGATAGATTCCCACAGCTTATACTATAATTTTCTGACCGTTTGCTGACAATAAATCCAACTCTCCTTTACTAAATTTTTACTGCTATTTAGGCCCTGTAAATTATTAAACAAATGAGATCCGCACTCGATATCCAATAACTAAGAATGCTGATGAGAAACAAAATAAGTATTTATTTCTATCATATAAATATCTGGATCAAAAGCCTCAGATTGCTTGTTCTCTTTGAGAGACTTGAGGTAGAGCTTGCAGTTTCACTTCCAGTGGCCTACCTTGCTATAAAGGAAGCAAGTGCCCTTAGGGTCCTTCTTGGTAGTTGCCTTCTTAGATACCTCTACTTTAGGCCTTAGTTGTATTCTTCTGCTGATTGTTTTCCTTTTTGCCTTTAGAAGGAGCAAAAGAGATGACCATAACAGATTTCAATCCTTTTTTGATCAAATTGTTAGCCTCTTTGAGCATGTTGATCAACTCAGCAGTGTGGTGGATATCATGTTCATGTTGTAGTTAAGCACAAAAGGTGCATAACTAGGAGACAGCAGAATCATATCCATATATAAGTCATGATCCATCACACAGCCTAGCTCACCAAGCTACTTAATATACCCCGACATCTTCAACACATGTACATGAGTTGAAGTGCCTTCCACCATTTTACAGTTGAATAAAACTGTGGATATCTCATATCTCTTGCTTTGAGCATGTACTTCTTACAGCTCCTTTGGGTGAAAAATAATAGTGTGAACATCTATGCTTTCATACTTTACTTAGAGATTTGCTTTAATACTAGCAAGCATAATACAAACTGATATGTCATTGTCATTAGTATGCTTCATGTAAGCTTCCAACTCAGCGACTAGGGCATCCTTAGGTGGAATGGATGGCATAGGTTGCTCTATCACATAGAGTGTAGGTGAAAAATAATAGTATGACCAGTTAACTTATTGCTGTCCAATATAAAACGTAGGTTTATATTTGTAATGCTCACAATGATATGACCTAAATGTGAAAAATAAAGCATGTTACAATATGTTAATGTATATGACTGCATTAATAAGGTCTTATATTAATCTATTTTACTCCCACTATTTCATTGTGAATTAATAGTCCTCACTATTAACCCAAGAAAATCTGATGGTTTTCCTAATGAGTTAGTCTCCAATCCTTAGTTAAAATTTAACCTTGAGTATGCTCAATAAGCCAAATTTTAACTTGAAAGGTTCGTATCTCATACCAATTGTATCTTCATACAATTACTAAACATTAGGCCATCAGTTATTGATGTATGCATATCTTGATATGCAAAGTTTGCATTTAAGTCCATTAGCCTTTAGTATGGTCAACAAGCTAATGGGCTAGTTAAGATGACCCATATAATAGGGTTTGAACATATTTGATATAATATGAGCTTGAATATGCTCAACAATCCAATATTTTAAAGAACTCTAGTTCTTGCCTTATTTGTGGCAGGCTTATTTGTTAATATTATCATGACGGGTTTGCTTAGATTTGTCTCATCATATATGGGTAGCATGCATTGGCATGCTTCTACATTTTAATCTACATTAAACATGCATAACTATTTAAACTTTTTAAATAAAAGATCTAGTTATGGACTTTTTACTACATTAGTTTCCTCGAGCCAAAAAATGTACCAACTAGTCAAACATAGGTAGTATGCATTATTAACATAACCAAAAGAAAAGAAATAAATAAATCTTCTTGCTTTTGGATCACCATTTAGCCTATCATCTCCCAGCTTTGGATATCCTTCTTTCCTAGTCTAATCCTATGTAATTTAATTACATATAACTTTGAAAAGAATAATACAGAACAAAGTGGCTTAGACATGAAAGTCCTTATGGGATGAAATATAAAAGATGCATATGCTTAATCACATTGGACCAAAGTCCATAACTAGTCTCATGCCAATTCATACGTCCCTCTAATGGGTAAAAGAAAAGACTAGTAACTATGCATTTTCAACTCACTTTAAGCTGTTTTAACTTTTAAAACTTATTTATATACCATTTTAATTGAGTAATTAATGTCATGAATCTATATTTCATTTAGATTCATTTTAGGTTATCTATCCAATTTTGGAAACATTTCCTAAAAGTAAACTTCTAATCCTATTAGAACTAGGAAACTTAGATTTTCATGTCTCTTGTCTTAATCTTAATTATCAATCTTGTCAATAATTAATTGACAAATTAAATTATTTAATCTTATTAACTACTTAAAGATTTCAAAATTCTAGAGTTTAAATTGATTCAGAATCAACTCTTTAAGAGTCAATAATCACATGTAAGTCACATGCATGCAAGTCACATGCATGTGGGCTAGTTTTGTAATCTCTATGGGCCAAATGACTTTGGACCCATTCCAACCCCTAAACTCACATACTTGAGATCTATGAGATTCTCTTTATGAATTCGAGTCAACTTATTGGGTCCGCCAACTTATAGTCAACTTAGTTCATAAGTTGATGAACATGCCTTATTGAGTACCATAACTACTTTTTACCTAATCAATTTTAATTAGTTAACATTAATTTTAACCACTTTACATGTTATAAACACTTTTAACATGTTATAATATTGTTTTTAAAGATCTAGAAGTGGTTTAAAATGAGAAAAAATCAAGAACACCAAAATTCCTCAAATCACATTCTAAGTGCAATTTGAAGAATCTTGATTTTCTTTGATTCTTCTTTCAATCTATTTTCAACAATTTTGTTTCGAGATTGTTAAAAAACTATTGTAACATCCAAATAATAAAAAATATCAAATTGAGGTCCATTAACCCTAAATTCATTTAAAAGAATTTGAAATGAATTCTTCAATACTTTTTTCACTTCATGTAAATTAAGCTTGATCTAATCAATTTTTCATGCAGTTTTCATCTAATTACTCAATTCTAGATTGTTATATCTTTCACACATAACCTTAAGATGCCAATCAACTTTTGAAAAGAAAAATTTAAATAGGCATACATATATAAATCTCAAATATTCTAATAAAATATGCAAATTCATAGTTATAACAACTAAACTAATTATCATGGCAAAACCATGGCTCTGGTACCATTATTGGTTATGTAGGTGTACATACATTACATATATGGCAGAAAAAATAAAATTTTATATAACTATACGATTGATCTTGCCATGATTACTAGCTAATATACTAGGATATAAGCACAATTTACCTCAAATAATTTGTATAGTTGTTTTACTTCTTTACCGTTGGTAGCAAGCCACCAGTATCCAAAAATATGGATGCCTACAATTATATCCACACCAGTAAGGGATCCAAACAACTAAATTAACTGACACAATACAAGAGCCAAAATGCCCTATATGCTAGCATGGAAATTCGGCTAGAGAGAAAATAGAAAGAGAGAATAAAATCCTAACTAGTTTAGAATTATGTGTAACTTGTGTATCCTAATTTTCTCATTTGGAGTTTATATATAGGGTTAATTACAAATTTAGGCCTGATCTATATGGTGTTTTTCAATATTTTTGCTATTTTTTGGAAGCTTATGATATGATTCCCCATCTTTCAATTTTTTTCAATTTTAGAACTCCGTCAGCAAATCCGTTAGCACTAACGGATTTGCTGATAGAGCATTAAAGTGGGCTCACATATGCCTATAAGGCAGCTAACTCAGCCATATATTTCTTCTTCTTTTTCTTCTTCTTCTTCTTCTTCAAATCCCAAACCCGTTTCCTCTACCCACGCGGATGCATCAGTCGCTCCACCTACCGCCGCCTCTCCACAGCCACTCCGATGCCACAGTAGCTCCTCCCATCATCGACCCATTCTCGCCATTGCATCAAATCTAGCAACCAGCACGGTAGCAATCAGTCCATCTGACCATGCCGACGCTGTAGACTCGCCGACGTAGCTCCACCTCATTAGCAGCCACTCCGGCCTCCCTAGTTCCTGACATGATGGTAATAACGGGTTTGGAGTTGGACCCACTATGGATATTGAATTCAGGATTTAGATGGCGGGTTGAATTTTGGTCCTCTATTTTTTCACTAATCACGTTGAGGCCAAGACTGCTTGCTTTTTGTTTTGAGTTTGATTTTGAGAGGAAGCAGAGAGGGAGTTTGATTTGGTTTTGAGGCAGCAGCGAAGCAGAAAATTGATTTTGTTTTTTTGCAGTCACTGATATTTGTTTTTTTTTTTGCTTTATAAGCCTATCTAAAGGCATTTTTTGTTCATGAATAACATGAATTTGCTTAATCAATTTCAACATTTTTAAGTGCCCATTATTTTGATCTTTGTGATAGTTATCTCATTTTGTTGAGGATTTAAACTTAGAATACTCTGCTCCTTTCCCTGTCGAAATTTTGTAGGAAAGGCCAAAACCAAAGAGCAATTTTGTAACCCAAAAACCATTTTTAACAGAGCTTTATTTTAAAACTCCGATTTCCATTAAGGCAAGAAGCAAGCAAACCAGAATGGGAGGTAGAGTTTGGCCGCTGGGATTTGAAGTGAAAAGGGGAAGAGGAAGAAAAAGAAGAGAAGCAGAAAGAGATGACTGAGTTGGCAGCGGAATGGGAAGATATGGGGCCCACATTAATGCTATGTCAGTGATAGGAGCTTAATTAATGTATAATTAAGTATATGTTTAGTATGAGTTTAATTAATTAATTATATAATTAAGTGAATATTTGATGTTATATGTGTTAGTTTATGTATATTAGTATTAGTCTGTTAGTTTTTATGTTTACTGGTATGTTTAGGTGAAAAAATGAAGAAAAGAGGTAGAAGAAGGAGAAATCACGCGAAGAAGAATCACGCCGTGAGCAGAGGTCACGGGACGTGACTTGATAAGAAGAAGAAGAGAAGAGAGGAGCTGCGAGAGAAGAAGACACGCCGTGATGCATCTTCACGTGACGTGACTGAAGAAGAGAAGCCAGCAAAGAAAGGAAAGAAAGGAAAGAGAAGAAGAAAGAAGAAGAGTCACGGCATGAGCAAAGGTCACGTGACGTGACGCCACAGAGAGGCCAGGAAAGGAAGGGAAAAGAGAAGAGAAAGAAGGGAAGAAGTCACGCGACGTGAGCGCCATTCACGCCACAAACGCGAGAAGACATGCCGTGATGGGGAGTCACGCGACGTGACTGGTCAGAGAGGGAAGCGAAAACCGAAGAAAGGAAAGAAGGAAGAAATGGGCGAGCGCGTTCTGTCGCGAGCGCGACACCGTTGCGATCGCGACAGAGGCGACCGTTGGACGGTTTTGTGCCAAAAATCACATGAAAAGTCACCCTCTTTCACCAAATTGTGCAACCATTCCCAAGAGACATCTTCAAGGGACATCAACTTTCAATCAACATCTATAAATATTAGTTTAAATGTAATTTATGAGGAGGATGAAATATTTTTTATTAAGTAATTTTCTGTATTTTAGTTAAGCAATATTCTTTAGTTTTACTATTTAGTTTAATGGTTTGAAGAAGAAGATAAAGGAGGAGAAAATCTATTTGAAGAGATTTAGAAAAGGGTTGAAGAACTTCTATCTTATTCTCTTATTTTTAATTCTTCTCCAATATTTCTATGAATATCATTTTAATGAATTTGTATGTTATGATTATTTCTATTTTCATCTACTTTAATAGTCTTTCATTGTAGATTCTCTATTAATATCTTTTGCATGATCTTTACAAGTTAAAGTAATTCGAGAGTTTGCTTTATCCGACATTTAATAGAATTTCATTATTAAGATATATTCAAGAGATTGGTATATTGAGATAATTGCTATAGGTTAGTGTCTATTCTTAAAATATGTAATTAGAAACCTCTAATTCATTAATGAAAATTGTGAGTTAGAATTTTAATTGTATGTTTTAGGCATTTTAATTCATATCGAGAGAGTGAGTTAAAGATTTATTCTAACTTGGCTTGCATGAAAGATGAATAAATGTAAATCAAAATGATGGATCAAATTTATTATGTTTAGTTCTTCATTCATATACTATTTATCTTCTTCTGATAAACATAAATTAGTTTTAAATTAAGTAGTTCTAATTCAACCATCAAATTTATTATCATTGTAAACAAGATTAAAATCAATTAGTAATAGTGTGTAACACGTTCCCTGTGGGATCGATATCTAAAGTACTATTTCGGTACACCGTATACTTGCGGTATGTTGCATCATTAAAAAATGCACAACAAGTTTTTGGCGCCGTTGCCGGGGAACGGTTGATTTGCCATTGTGAAAATTGATTTATGATTTTGGATTACAATAATTTTGTTTGTTTTAATTTGTTTGTTTGTTTTAGTTTAATTTTGTGTTTTGTTTGTGTTTCGTTTTTGGCTTACAGGATTTGTGGTTTACTTTGTGTTAGACTCATATACATAAATTTATGTATTAATTTTTTTTTATTCTAGTTTCTTATGTTATTAACACATTTGATTTTTATGTTACAGTTAAGTTAGGAAGATTGGACTAGTTTAATTTAATTTATTTAAAAAATAATAAATAAATAAAATATATATATATATATATATATATATATATATATATATATATATATATATATATATATATATATAAAATTTCGTTGCGTTCTGTCGCGAGCGTGGCATCATCGCGCTCGCAACAGAGAGGATTTACAGGCAAACTCAAATGAAGCATCCGAGACGAACAGAAGAATCCGAGTAGGACGCCAGAACACGAGTCGTGCTTGCCTGTCCGACTCGTGCTGGTGCCCAGATTTCCAAGGAGCATCGATTTTAACAAGTTTTTAATCGCTGAGCCAGTGGAGGAATCTCAGGAAATTCCACCTCGCTTGAGATCTTGTTGGAGGGATTTTGCAGGTCCCTCTGCACAACAAGATGAAGAGGGTGAGGAGGAGCCTAGTGGTGATGCTTCAATGCATGAGATTCCTATTGCACCTGAAGTTGGCTCTTCAAGCTCCAATATTCCAGCCATGTTTGATCAAATTCTTAGCAACCTGCACCACATACAAGATCAACAAACCATTTTAGCTAGAAGACAAAGAAGGTTGGAGTACAAATTTGACAACTTCATAACACAAGTTGGGTTTCGTGTTCCTTCACCTCCACCTTCACCATAAAAGGGGAGTTTTCTTTCTTTTCCTTTTATTTATTTCTTTTTACTTATTGTTTTTGTGTGTCATTCCTACACATTGAGGACAATGTTGGTTCTAAGTGTGGGGGAGTGACTGTGTTATGTGTTGTGATGTTTGTGACTGTGTTTTTGAGTTTATATATATATTATGTATGTCAAGTGCATGATTATTTTTGTTTGTGTGTTTTTATATTTCAATTAGGCTTTTAAGTAAGCTTTATTATAAAGCATTGTTTATTTGGTGTATTATATAGGTTGTTAAGACATTTATCTTTTATGCTCATTTTTATCAGTTTTTCAAAAATTTTTAGCATGTATTTTAAGTTTTTCAAGTTATTTTATTTTACTTATTTCAACATTATAGATTATTTAGTCTTTCTAACTAACCATGTTTTTAAAGTTAGAATTTATTCATTTAGTTTATAATTTTCAATTTCTAGTTGTTTAAGGAAACTATACCCTTTTATCTTTTCAATAATGGATGAGGACTAAATTTAAAAAAAATAAAAATAAGTGGGATGGAGCATAAAATGCACCCACTAAAGTCATAAAAAAACAAAAGAAAAGCAAGATATATATCAAAAATTGCAAAAATATGGGATGGAGCGTAAAACGCACCCATATACTTTCTCTTGCTAGAAATCAAAAAGAAATATCAAAAGAAAAGAAAAAGCAAAGTCTAAAAATGCCATGAGATTGGATTAAGGGTAAGTGAGCTTAAAATGTCCTAAATGCAACTTGAGAATTTTAACTTTATGATTAATTTTCTTTCTTCAGTTCATGTTTAGTTTTAATAGACTTCATACTCTTTATGTTGGCATTAGTAAAGTTAAGTAATTTGTTGAATTTGAAATGCATACTCTTAAATTTTGACTTACTGATTTTATTTTATTATGAGTGTATGAGATATTTTGGTTCTTTTCAATTCTATTACATGTGCTAAATAACAGTGTTTTGTAGTAATTTTTACTGGTTATTAAATTTTCTTATTTCTTTGATCTTGCTTGAGGACAAGCAAGGGTTTAGTGTGGGGGAATTTGATAGGAGCTTAATTAATGTATAATTAAGTATATGTTTAGTATGAGTTTAATTAATTAATTATATAATTAAGTGAATATTTGATGTTATATGTGTTAGTTTATGTATATTAGTATTAGTCTGTTAGTTTTTATGTTTACTGGTATGTTTAGGTGAAAAAATGAAGAAAAGAGGTATAAGAAGGAGAAATCACGCGAAGAAGAATCACGCCGTGAGCAGAGGTCACGGGACGTGACTTGATAAGAAGGAGAAGAGAAGAGAGGAGCTGCGAGAGAAGAAGACACGCCGTGATGCATCTTCACGTGACGTGACTGAAGAAGAGAAGCCAGCAAAGAAAGGAAAGAAAGGAAAGAGAAGAAGAAAGAAGAAGAGTCACGGCGTGAGCAAAGGTCACGTGACGTGACGCCACAGAGAGGCCAGGAAAGGAAGGGAAAAGAGAAGAGAAAGAAGGGAAGAAGTCACGCGACGTGAGCGCCATTCACGCCACACACGCGAGAAGACATGCCGTGATGGGGAGTCACGCGACGTGACTGGTCAGAGAGGGAAGCGAAAACCGAAGAAAGGAAAGAAGGAAGAAATGGGCGAGCGCGTTCTGTCGCGAGCGTGACACCGTTGCGATCGCGACAGAGGTGACCGTTGGACGGTTTTGTGCCAAAAATCACATGAAAAGTCACCCTCTTTCACCAAATTGTGCAACCATTCCCAAGAGACATCTTCAAGGGACATCAACTTTCAATCAACATCTATAAATATTAGTTTAAATGTAATTTATGAGGAGGATGAAATATTTTTTATTAAGTAATTTTCTGTATTTTAGTTAAGCAATATTCTTTAGTTTTACTATTTAGTTTAATGGTTTGAAGAAGAAGATAAAGGAGGAGAAAATCTATTTGAAGAGATTTAGAAAAGGGTTGAAGAACTTCTATCTTATTCTCTTATTTTTAATTCTTCTCCAATATTTCTATGAATATCATTTTAATGAATTTGTATGTTATGATTATTTCTATTTTCATCTACTTTAATAGTCTTTCATTGTAGATTCTCTATTAATATCTTTTGCATGATCTTTACAAGTTAAAGTAATTCGAGAGTTTGCTTTATCCGACATTTAATAGAATTTCATTATTAAGATATATTCAAGAGATTGGTATATTGAGATAATTGCTATAGGTTAGTGTCTATTCTTAAAATATGTAATTAGAAACCTCTAATTCATTAATGAAAATTGTGAGTTAGAATTTTAATTGTATGTTTTAGGCATTTTAATTCATATCGAGAGAGTGAGTTAAAGATTTATTCTAACTTGGCTTGCATGAAAGATGAATAAATGTAAATCAAAATGATGGATCAAATTTATTATGTTTAGTTCTTCATTCATATACTATTTATCTTCTTCTGATAAACATAAATTAGTTTTAAATTAAGTAGTTCTAATTCAACCATCAAATTTATTATCATTGTAAACAAGATTAAAATCAATTAGTAATAGTGTGTAACACGTTCCCTGTGGGATCGATATCTAAAGTACTATTTCGGTACACCGTATACTTGCGGTATGTTGCATCATTAAAAAATGCACAACAGTCAGCAAATCCGTTAGTACTTAACGGATTTGTTGACGGAGTCCCAAAATTGAAAGGAATTGAAATATGAGGAATCAGATTGTAAGCTTTTAAATAATGGTAAAAACATTGAAAGGCATCCTATAGGTCAGGCCCAAATTTGTAATTAACCCTTATATATATGTATGACTCTAATAAGCCTAATAGGATTAGAATCACTTATTATGGCTTTAATCCATATAAGAGTTGGATGGCTATACACCAAAAATAAGGAAGTCTAAAAAGTTTTATAACTATTATAAAACATGTCACATGCCTTTTGGGCCTAAATAGGCCTAACTAAAACCTTTTGATGTGAGGACAACCATGGTACATTGCAAGAGAAATGAAACCAAAGATGAGCTCGCAATGCCGAATTGACCAGTAACAAGATCAAGAGCTAAGAAGTTCAAAAAGGCACTTCAATCCTACATGGGCAGAATTGTAGATGGCCTGAAATCTCAAGAGACAATGCGGACCAATGGCATCATATCTAATCAAATGGAGCTAAACTTACAAGAAGACTGAAATTAATTATTTTAAGTTAGAAGAATAGTTTTGGGCAGCTCAGTACTTGTATTTTGCATGTGGGCTTATTTTTAATTCATTATGGTGTGTTTGATTTATTAGGCCTTAACTTATCTTTTTGGGCTTGTTTTTGTGAGATGGGCTTTTATTAGTTTAAAAAACATTTAATTAAGCCTATAGGCTTAATAAGCTTTTTTTTTAGAGATATTAGGTTTGGACTTTAGTTATTTTGGTGGGAGGTCGATGTTTAAAGACCATTTATATCTCTTGGATTTCTTTCTTTTCAAGGGGTATAAATACTTCGTATTAAACTTATAAGGGCAGATTTTGTTGAATGAAAAATATTGAATTTTACTCATCTTCTTGGCTTAGCCAAATCCAATAGAGAATGATTGCTTGTCTTATTCTATTGCATCAAAAATCAAATTCTTATCAAGGTAATTACTTATGGCGAATTATGTTCTAATTTTCAAATCAACTTTATCATATGCATTTCCATTCATATTATTGATTGGGGGTCTATTAGGATTGGAGATTTCTTCTTGTTTTTGTTCTTGTCAAAGTGTATGTTTAAGGGATTTTGAAGTATTTAGCCTTAGGGTTCCACATCATTTGGTATCAGAGCTTGGATTAGGATAAATTCTTATTTATTTTGTATTTATTAATTTATTTTTATTATTATTTATTTTGATTAGATTCTGAAATTAAAGTTCATTTTGTTCTTGTATTTTCTTGTCTCTTCCTTTTTCACATTTGTTCTTTGAATTATTTGTTGTTCTAATTTTTTTTTTTTAAAAAAAGAGACCAGTCACTGAAGTATTAGAAAAGTAAAAAAAAAAAAGAAAGAAGAAAAAGACAAGGCAATAAATCTGGTCATATTTCTCAATTAATTGCATTGAGTTCTTTGAGAAGATATTTTTTTTTCAATTTGTTTTGGATTTAAAGCACCCATTAAAGATAATCATCACATCTGGTTACTTGGGCTAAAATTATCTAATTTATGGTGGAAAACTTCATTGCATGTGTTGGATTTACAAGACAATGACCCTTGCGTAAACATGTATTTTGGAGTTGTTTTCTGGTTTTTATATATCTAAAAACTAATTAGGATCAAAGCTGAACCGAAAATAATTAAAGAACAAATTCTATTTGGTAATTTGTAAGGGCTTTTTTTTTTCTTGTGTTTCTTACTCTGTTTAGTTATCTAATTATGTTTTTGCATCAAATTTGAGTTTCTCATTGAGGAATCTCAAACTTCGCATTTTTCCATTAGTTTTGTCATATTTCTTCTACTCTAAGTTGCTTTTTCTTGCATGCTATACTTTTGGCTCTTATTACACTAGAATTAACAACTTATTTCTTATTAATTAGTATAATCATTTTTGGGCAGCATAATATCTTCATCTTGTGTGTTCATTCAGTCTTTTTTCATTTTATTGTTCTTGCTTCTAACTTTGTGCCTATCTTTTTTATTAGGTGTTTTTATTGCATTCCTAGTTTTTAATTTGCTGTTTAGGAATTATCTTTATTACAAATTAAATTCTAAAATGCAATTAAGGGCAACAATTTTGAGTGGAAAAAGGCTTAAGCGGATGAGCTTGGTAAAAGTCAATTTTGAGTGAAACATGAGTGGAATGCCATCTCTTGAGTGAAACACATAGAAGAGTGAATTGTGAGGTTTCTTTTATTGCTAACCATTTTGATGCCTGATTTAAAATTGATGCATAAGGCATTCATGAATAAGTTCAAAAATTTTTCTACTAGGATGGATGGGATAGATAAGAGAATTAATGAAGCCAATAGAACCAAAAACCATAGTAGATCAATTGGCAGTCATAGGCATAGGGAAGAAGAGTTGGAAAGAATGCATGATGAGTATGAAAATGAAGTGCAATCAGTGAGAGGTAGAGTGAGGAGGGAAGAAAGAGTGAAGAGAAAAGATAACAACATTAATGCCATCAAGATGAAAATTCCACCCTTCAAAGGTAGGAATGATGCTAAAGTTTATTTAAAATGGGAAAAAAGGTGGACATGATTTTTGCTTGTCACAACTATTTAAAGATAAGAAAGTGAGATTGGCAGCAGTGGAATTTTCTAATTATGCACTAGTTTGGTGGGATGAATTGATAAAGAGTGGGAGGAGGAATAGAGAACCACATATATCCACTTTGGAAGAGATGGAAAGAGTGATGAAGAAGAGGTTCGTGCCACCTTATTACTATAGAGAGTTACACCAGCAATTACAGAGACTCGCATAAGGATCTAGATCAGTAAAAGATTAGCACAAGGAGATGGAGTTGCTATTGATTAAAGCTAACATAGAAGAGGAGGAAGATGTTACAATTGCTCGGTTCATAAGTGGATCGGAAAGGGAAATTATTGACTTGATTGAGTTGCAACATTATGTAGAGATGGAGGATCTAGTGAACATTGCCATAAAGGTGGAAAAGCAATAAAAACAAAGGAGGGCAGCCAAGTCATTCTCAAACAAAGGCAAAGAGAGGGAGCAATATTCGAATTCTAAAGAGAAAGGTAATGAAACAAACAAAGGTAAGGAGAAGAGTACTTCAATTCAAAAAGGTACTATAAATCCATCTTCTAAACCTTTTAAACATCGGGATATTAAGTGCTTTAAATGTTAAGGTCATGGTCATTATGCATTTGATTATCCTAATAGAAAGACTATGCTTATTAAGGGTGATGATATTGTTTTTTAGTCTGATAATGGTAATGAGTGTAACAACCTCATACCCCCTTGGAGGATAAGAGGGTGCTACTCGCTCACTAAACATGTTATCTTAATCAAATATTAAACAAATTAATCATGTCAATATAACATGCATAAATTCTTTATATATATATATATATATATATATATATATATATATATATATATATATTCACTGTTTACTATAACATATTATCATATTACATATTTATCAAAAGATTAATTATCTGTAAATATCATTTGCTTTACAAAACATTACAATATTATAGTAACTATACATCCCAAAATGCTATACCAAAAATTAGACCTAAGGCTTCCTTAGTGGCCTGCAGATGTGGACTTTAAAACCTTCATGCTTGTATACTGAAGTACCTACATAGGAATAAATACATGTGCTGAGCAATAGCTCAATGGGGAACTAAATAAAGCAAATTGACTTGTAACGATGTCATAAATATAAAAGATAAAACAAAACATAAATAAACATAAGAAATAAAATAATCAATAACATAAGAAATAAAATAATCAATTATATTCATTACACTTCACTTATAGCATAATTATTTTAAATAATATTAACAATCTTTAAAG
The DNA here is from genome assembly GCA_947683425.1 of Excoecaria cochinchinensis. NCBI lineage: Eukaryota > Viridiplantae > Streptophyta > Magnoliopsida > Malpighiales > Euphorbiaceae > Excoecaria > Excoecaria cochinchinensis. Next base: position 6,795,406 of record CANTUQ010000069.1, read on the forward strand.
CATTAGGAATTCGCTGTTTCACAATCATCTCATAACAATACTTTAACCAATCAAATAACAATAGGGATTCTTATGTTGGCTGAATCTTTAATAGAAATGGATTACAGGAGAAAAGATACCATAATGGTATTAACACAGGATACGAAGAAATAGTATCAATCACTGGAGACACAATGGTCTCAAAGCACTAGATACCAAACAGGTATCAAAACACTACACTAGACACCAATGCAATGTCATCACTAGCAGTTGTAAATACTATCCCTTATAGGCATGCTTATTTATCCATGACTCTAAATAATTCAGGCACAGAGCAACAATTTCATACATTACTCCATTTGCAAAATTACATGTAATTCATCATATATTCATGTTATTAAATCAATAAACATTTAACATGTAGTTTTGAAAAGGATCGAATATGAAAAAGTAAGCAAAAATCATAAATTCATAGCCCTGAAATTGAAGGTTACATGGCGATCAGGATTTCCTGACCACCGTGTAAAATGACATGAAACTGTACATTCAAAACAGAAGCCATTTACACGGCAGGCAAAGGTATCTACAAGGCAAGCAGACAGGCTTACAGGGCGGGCAGAAAACCTTGACCGCCGTGTAAGATAGTTTTAAAGCAATTCTAAATAGTCAAAAACCCGTTTACACGGCGAGCATAAAACCTTGACCGCCATGTAATTGGGCATAACAAAACATAAAATTCTGCAGATTCTATCTATCGATTTATTTAGCTTAAACCACCTATCAAACAACATTTTTAGACTAAACTCCATTCATAAAACGTGTTCATATATCACTTAAGTTTATCATGGTACAATACACATATCAATTGAATAAACTATAAGAGAGTTAAGTATCACTGAACTCAAACTGGTCCTATAATAGGGACAAAACCAAATTCAATCCTTCTAAGTCATATTTGCCTATCGAAAAGGAAAAATTAGACTTTTATTCCTTCCAAACAATTACAAATTTTTGTCTCATGATTCCATTCCAATCAAAACCACCCCATTTAAAGGTCTATAACCCAAATTATGATTAAAATACCAGAAATGGTTCCATTGAACCAAAAATAGAGGTTCATGAAAATTCATCCTCTACAATAGGAACTGTTGCAAACATTCTTCATTCGACGTTTCTCAAGCAATTTCTCATTTGCTACAAGATTTAAACTCAACCAAATTAATACACACATATACGCATGTAAAAAGATTCCCAAACCTATTGAAGCTAATTCCTCAAACTTGCTCCAATGGTGCTTTCTCTTTTCCTTTCTTCTTCTTACTATTATCTTCTTTCACTAATTCATACAAGTATTCACATTAATAGGATGCATAAACATGTTTATAAAATTCCAATTCATTCAAAAAGATGAAGAGAAAACATAGAAAAAGAATAAGAACCTAGCTCACCAAGTTTAATCTTGAATTCATAGTTTGTTATCATACAAAAGCTCTATCCTTTCTCTTAGATTAAATTTCATATGAATTAAGAAGAGAAAAGATGATAATCTTCCAGTAGTTTCTATCTTAATTCCACCGAGAATGGAGTTTATAGATAATTGCCATTTTTATCTGCTAGGTGTCCATTTCCTGTTTTGCATATTACCTATATGTAGTTATTGGCTAATCTCCCATTTAATCCCTTAAACTTTTTCTTAATCCAATTTAATATAATTAAATTTCTTTTATACAATTTAATCCCTCATATAACCTTATTTATATAAAATACAATTTAATGTTCACACAAATTACTACTATGGTATATTTCAAGGCCTTACAATGAGTCTGAAAGTATTGATTTGAGTATGCCACCTTTAGAAGATTGTTTTGATATTTATGAGAATGTTGAATATGTTTTTAAGGGTGAATCTTTAGTTGTAGGCATGCATTAAACTTGAATGTGAAAGAAGAGAGCCTAGAACAAAGGGAAAACATATTTCACACTAAATGCTCGGTAGGTGGAAAAGTTTTTAACATAATCATAGATGGGCTTACTTGCACTAATGTAGCTAGTATTACTTTAGTAGAGAAGTTGGGGCTAAAAATGTGATAAACACCCTAACCCATATAGATTCCAATGCTTGAATGATAGTGGTGAAGTAAAAGTTACTGAGCAAGTAGTTGTTGTATTCACTATTGGTAGATATGCTGATGAAGTTATGTGTGATGTTGTGCCTATACAAGTTGGTCATATATTGTTGGATAGGCCATGACAAGTTGATAGGTGTGTTATATATGATGAGTACATGAATAGGTGATGCATGCATAGGGGGATCAACATTGCAAGATTATAAATTTTGCAAGTTTGGATTCTTGGAGATCAAATTTATGAAAGTTCAAGAAGGCTTGAAGGTGGTTTACTGAACCTATGAAGAATCTGAATCATAAAGAGACTTTGAAGAGAGGCATGTGCAAGTCATGTGAAGCATGAAGCACGTGTAATGCATGTGCTCAATTAATGGATTTAAGGAGTTGATTTGTTTGGGCTTTTAGTTTAGGCTTTTATTTATTATTTTTATTTGATTATTTATAATATGTTAGGCCTTACCTTACTCTTTTGGGCTTACTTAAGTGAGATGAGATTTAATTAGCTTGGCCTCATTTAATTAGTTCTTTTTATGCTTTTTTGGGCTGTATTTTAAGTTAATTAGTGTGGGCTTTAGTTATCTTGGTGTAAGGCCCATATTTAAAGGCCTATTTGATTAATTAGGGTTTTTATTAGCTTAAGGGAGTATAAATACTCCACAAAAATGAGTTTGTATGGGGGGATGATGATATTTTGAGACTTTTATTTGGCTTGGCCGAATTCTTCATTGGAGAGGATTGTTTGTCTTTTTCTTTTGCATCAAGTACTTAAATTCTTATCAAGGTATTTTATTTGTGGCGAATTTTATTCTTGTTTTTTAAATCAATCTATTATAAGCGTTTCCATTCACATATTTGTTTGGGAGTTCTTTAGATTGGGGGTTTATTCTTGTTTATGTTTATGCCATATTGTATGTTCAAGGGGTTTCGGGTTAGCCTTGGGGTTCCGCATCAATAGGTATTCTTTATTAGATGATATGGTAGATGAGTTGCATGGTGCTTCCATATTCACTAAAATTGATTGAAAAAATGGCTATCATCAAATTAGGATGAAAAAAGTGATAAATGGAAAACAGCATTTAAGACCAAATAAAGATTGTATGAGTGGTTAATTATGCCTTTTGGCTTATCTAATGCACCTGATACTTTTATGCACTTAATGAGTTATGTTTTTGCATGAATTCCTTAGAAAATTTATGGTTGTTTACTTTGATGACATATTGATTTATAGTAAGAACTTAGATGAATATATTATGCATGTTAATGCTATTTTAGATGTTCTTAGTAAAGATAATATGAACCTTAAAAATTGTTCATTTTGCATAGATAAAGTTGTCTTTTTAGGTTTTGTAGTGATTTTTAAGGGAGTTGAGGTTGACTCTAAAAGGTGAAAGCTATCCAATAATGGCCAACACCTAAGTCTATTAGTAAGGTAAGGAGTTTTCATGGTTCAATAAGTTTTTATAGGTGATATGTTAGAGATTTCTCTACTATTGTCACACTACTGAATGAAATAATTAAGAAGAATGTTTATTTTATATAGGAGAAAGAACAGAACAATACATTTAACACTTTAAAGGAAAATTTATGTACTGCACCTATTTTGCATTTGCCTGATCTTTCCAAGACTTCTGATATTGAATGTGATGCTTTTGGAATTGGTATAAGGGCTATTTTGATATGGGAGAATCATTCCATAAAATATTTCATTGATAAGTTGAGTGGATCAATTTTGAACTACTCCACCTATGATAAGGAGCTTTATGGTTTGGTGAGAGCTCTATAAGTGTGGGAACATTACTTGTTACCTAAAGAGTTTGTGATATATGGTGATCATCAATCTCTCAAGTACTTGAAAGGATAAGGGAAATTAAGGAAAAGGCATGCAAGTTAGATGGAGTATCTTGAAATATTTCTTTATGTGATCAAATACAAGCACAGTAAGGAAAATGTTATGGTTGATGCACTATCAAAAAGGTACGCTTTGATTTCTATGCTTACCTCTAAGTTTCTTGGATTTGAGCATTTGAAAGAATTGTATGTTGATGATGTTGATTTTGCTAATGTATATCAAGCTTGTGAACATGTTGTTTTTTATAAGTCCTATAGACATGAAGGATATCTTTTTAGGGGCAAACAACATTGCATTCCTGCATGTTTTATTAGGGAGTTGCTTGTCAGAGAATCACATAGTGGAGGGTTAATGGGGGCATTTTGGTGTTCAAAAGACCTTAGATATGCTTAGTGAACACTTTTATTGGTAGAATATGAGAAGAGATGTGGAAAGAGTTTGTGCCAAGTGTATTGTATGTAAACAAGTTAAGTCTAGGTTTGTGCCTTATGGTTTGTATACACCTTTACCTATACCTTGTGAGCCTTAGATTGATATACCTATGGACTTTATGTTGGGTTTACCTAGGACTAGGAAAGGTAGAGATAACATATTTGTTGTTGTGGACAAATTTAGTAAAATGGCTCATTTCATATGAAATAGATGATGCAACAAACATTGCTGATATTTTCTTAAGGGAAATGGTTTGGCTTCATAATGTGCCAATAACTATTGTTTCAAAGAGTGATGTTAAGTTCTTAAGTCACTTTTAGAGAGTTTTATGGGGAAAGTTGGATACTAAACTTTTATTCTCTACATCATCTCGCCTACAATTTGATGGGCAAACTGAGGTGGTTAATAGAAATTTAGGAACCATGTTTCGTGCAATTGTTGAAAAAAACTTAAAAAACTTGGAAAGATTATTTGCCATTCATTGAGTTTGAATAAAATCGTTCTATACATTCTTCTACAGGTTATTCTCTATTTGAAATTGTGTATGATTTTAATCTATGAACTATTTTAGATTTGATGCCTTTACCTTTGAATGAGATTGCTAGTTTAGATGGCAAAAAGAAAGCTGATTTGGTTAAAATAATACATGAGAAAGCACGTGTATAGATTGAGAAAAAGAATTGCATGTATGCACAAAAAGCAAATAAAGGTAGAAAGCAAGTTATTTTTGAACCAAGTGATTAGGTTTGGGTGAATATGCAAACAAAGAAAGTCAAAAATTTGATGCAAGGGGTGATGGACCATTCCAAGTGTTGGAACACATCAATGATAAAGCATAAAAGATAGAATTACCAGGTGAGTATAATATTAGTGCTACTTTTAATGTTTCTGACTTACCTCCTTTTAACTTTGAATCAGATTCGAGGACGAATCCTTTGAAAGAGGGAGGGGATGACATGAGCACAAGCATAGTACATTGCAAGGGAAATAGAACCAAAGATGAGCTAGCAATGTCGAATGGACTAGTAACAAAATCAAGAGTTAAGAAGTTCAAAGAAACACTTCAATCCTACATAGGCAGAATTATAGATGGCATGAAATCTCAAGAGACAATGAAGACCAATGGCATCATATCTAATTATATAGGGCAGAACTTGCAAGAATACTCTAATTCTTGTTTAATTAGTTATTTTAAGTTAGGATAATAGTTTGGGTAGCCTACTACTTGCATTTTACATGTGGGTTTCACTACAAAAAAATAGGGAATTAGCGACGGAAATTTTCGTCGCTAATTTTATAAATTCCGTCGCTAATTACTTTTATTGACAAAATGACTAACAATTGTTAATCCGGCCGTTGCGAAGAATTTTGTGACCAAAAATAAAACAGTCGCTAAAAATAGCGACAGTAAATTCCATCACTAAAAACAAAATATTCCGTCGCTAAATAACTCCTAAATTAGTCGCCGTAAATATATAAAAAATATTAGCGACCAAAAATTCCGTCGTAAAAATTATTAAATTTTTTATTATTATTTTCAATTTAATTTATTATTATTATTATTACATAAAAAAATTAATTTATATAAATAATAATTATGCAATATTATTAACAACACTATTAATTTAAAAATATAATATTATAAAAATATATTAAATTGTACAATTAAGGGTGTACAAATAATCAATTTGGTTCGGTTTTAAACGGAACCGAATAGATCGAAAATTGAATTTATATCCAACAAAATAAAACCATTTAAAATAAATAAAAGAAAAATAACATTAATAAATTTTCATATTGGACATTTGTTTTCTTTAAACAAAAATTTGGACTTCATATGACCCTGCAGATTATCAATTAAAACATCACAAGAAATACTATGGTGGTGGCTCTCAAATTTTAAGATTGGAACTCTTGCATTTGGGACAAACTGTAACATATGACATCCACCTGCAAATAACAGTTATCATGGGGTTACTTTTATTTTTATTAAAAAAAGGTCATACTATATTGAAGAAGAATGAAAAATCAAAATACAAAAAGAATCCATTTTGCTCCAAGACAACTATCAGTTCTGCTATTGAGAAAGGATTCTCTGCATGACATTACATATTTAATTATCAAACCTACAGGCTATCTGCATGCAAGCAAAATAAACTGATTTTATCTTGAAAGTCAAGGACAATAGAAGAACAAAGGGTTTCCAATTTAGCTTTAAACCTGGCTAATAAATTATATAAATCAAGAATAAAATCAATGCCAAGCTTCATATGCAATAGTTTGCAAGTATCTTCAATTTTTGTGAAAGAGGAGTGCAAATATACAAAGTTTTAATAATTAAAACTAAAATATCATAAAAAGACTTGAACCCAGTAGGTGTAAAAGACTAGAAGACTTCTACAAATTGTAGCAAAGATGCAACAACAAAATATTAACATAGCAAAATCTTCCTGTAAAGGTTTAATCACCTCAAGTATATCCTGTAGGGTAGGCTCCAGTATTCTATTTGCATTCATGTTGGTTTCATAATGCTGGAACACATTTCAAACAAATCATAATTCAAGCGCAACATTAATATATGTAAAAAGTCAAGATAAACAAAAGAATAGAGCTGGAAGTCCCATCTAGAAATGTTAAATTCCTTACCAATGAAATGAATGCGATAAGAAACTAACTTGCAAAACTTCATGTAAGCTTAAAATAAAGTTTAAATATATGTGCATTTGTTCTGCCTTCTACTAGAGACATCTTTCACAGGAAGGATGTTTACAGTCTGATTTTTTGCAGTTTTGTGTAGATTACAAAGTAATGCAACGTAAAACAACAAATAACAAACAACAAATACAAACCATCAATTAGCAAACAACAAATATAACATTAACCAACATAATAATCAAATCAATTTAACTAATAGTATAAGTTCACAAACTGTAATTTGAATAAAAACAGTCACTAACAAATTTAATTTATGCAAAAATCATACGGAAAGGTAATCCTGGTAGTCACTTACTATTTTTCTGCTGTTTTAGTCCTCTTTGCCGATCATCGGAGCTCCGCCGGAGATCCACCGGACTCATTGCCACTATCGGAGTGAAGCTCACATTGTTAGGACTCCATTGTCGGTGGTCACGCTCCAGTCCGACATACCATTTCAACGGAATCTCCGTTGGAATCCTCGGTTCACCTCAACATCGATCCCTTCATCACCAGTGAGTGAAGACAATCCATGGACAACGGGAGCTTCACCTGACCGCCAGGAGTCCTTTGCCACCACGCGTGTCGCCACTAGTTACCGGAGGTGACCGAAAATCACAGAAGAAGCTTCGGCTTCCTCTCTCACAAAGAAAGGACAGCGACATTGGGAATTGCAGGGCGAACGCAATGACTAATCGGCGCAGCGGAGGGCATTAATTCATTACCGTCGATTATCACCAGTGCTGCCTTTTCGCCGCTCCGCCGTGCCCTCTCTCTCTCTCTCCCTTCGGTTTCTGCTCTCCCCTATTCTCCCCATTTCGTGTCTGCCCTTTCTTTTTCACCCTTTTTCTATTTTTCTTAATTTCCCTAGATAATTCACATACACATACATATATTTACTTACCTAATACATATACATATATTTATCTATTTTTATTCACATACACTTATTTTATATATGTACAATTCACTTGTCCATTTAAATATTCATTAATTTATTTATATTAAAATTATCCAAATATTCAATTATAAAATTTTTAAAAAAATTTCAACTCTCTTGGGTCAAAATTAACCTATATATATATATATATTTTTTTTTATTAATATTATAATGGTTAGTTTGGTAATTACTTACAGTTTTTTTCTGTCATTCTGTGACACAGCAAAAAATGCAACAAACCAAATTGAAAAACTGTAAAAATCATCCTGTAATTATTCTCTGCCTAAATTTTTACAAATAAAGCTTTTTATAGGGTTAAAACAAACTTTACATAAAAATAAATCAAAAATTATAAAGAAATCCCTGAATAAACACTTAAATCGGTCTGAAATAGCTCAAGACGATTTAATTGGGTCTCGCCACAAGCGGTTATGGGTTTTATCTCATAATGAATATGGATCGCACAAATCAATTCGTTTTAACATGTAGTGGCTCCCGTAACTTAACCAAAGTCAAAAGTTATGACTCCTCAAAATTTTTAATTTTTCTACCGGTCGAACCGGTACAGAAAATATTTCGTAATCTGTTCCGCATCATTCTGGCCCCCCTTCGTCGGTCACTGAAGACAAATTCATAGAAAGCAAAGTGAATCGCCGGTGGTGAAGCACAGAACACCCAAAACCCATCGCCGATGGTGACGCGCCCAAACATACATATATTGATTTATGTATTTTAATTTAATTATTTTGTCAAAGTTGTTAATTCAAAACCCAAAAATAGTATCAACATATATTTCTTAATAAATTTCTTTATTAATATTAATTTCAGTTCACCCATCTAATATTTTCATTAAATTTTTAAATAATTGAATAATAAAAAATTTATTTTAGACAAATTAAAAATAAAATTAAAATTTATTTCAGACAAATTAAAATTCATGTGTAAAGCAAAAATATTAAAAATAATTAATAACTATAAGTATGTATGCATACTTTATTAATATTATAATCAATTTTACCGACGAAATAGAGACGGATTATTCCGTCGCTAAAGTATCACTTTAATTTTCAAAAATATTAAAAAATTTAAAAATTTTTTAGCGATAGAAATATCAGTCGCTATTCCGTCGCTAATTCAAGTGTGTTTAGCGACAACAAGTTTAGTCGCTAAATTCGTCGCAAACAAAGTTGCTAAAATTGCCTGCAAATTTAGGGACTAATATTATCGTCGCTATTTTAGCGACGTATTTTTTAGTCGCTAAATTAGTCGCAAAAATTAGTGTCGATTTTTTTAGTTGCTAAATTAGTCACAAAAAAGATGCCATAAATTGCCGCAAAAATTTAGCGACTGTTTCTTTTTTTCGTCTCTAAATTAGTTTCAAAAAATGAAAAATAAATTTTCACGTTCAATTCTTAAAACCGTCGCTAATCCATCGCTAATTAGCGACGGAAATATTACAGTCGCTAATTTTAGTTTTTTTTGTAGTGTTTATTTTTAATTTAATATGGTGTATTTGATTTATTAAGCCTTAACTTATCTTTTTGGGTTTGTTTTGGTGAGGTGGGATTTTATTACCTTAAAGCACATTTAAATTAAGCCTATAGGCTTAATAGGCTTCTTTTAGAGATATTAGGTTTAGGCTTTAGTTACTTTGGTGGAAGACCTATATTTAAAGGCCTTTTATATCTATAAGGTTTCTTTCTTTTCAATGGGTATAAATATTTCATAATAAACTTGTAAGGGAAGATTTTGTTGAATGAAAAATATTGAGTTTTACTCATCTTCTTACCTTAGCCAAATTCTATAGGGAGGATTACTTGTCTTCTTCTATTGCATCAAGAATCAAATTCTTTTCAAGGTAACTACTTATGGCAAATTTCGTTCTTGTTTTCAAGTCAACCTTATCATACGTATTTCCATTAATATTATTAATTGAGGGTTCATTAGGTTTGGAGATTTCTTCTTATTCATGTTCTTGCCAAAGTGTGTCTTTAAGTGGGTTCGGGTTCTTTAGCCTTAGGGTTCTACATCACCTTTAGCGATCATGCACATCTTTTATGCGTATAGAGAGAGAAAATCTCTCTGCTTATATACTTGAGCATTTTAGCTCAAATTTTTTTCTCATTCATTTCAAACTCGTATTATGACATCCCAAATCATAATAGACTATGTATTTTACCTTTTTACCCTTTACTGTAAGTGTGTGACCTCTTGGATTTTTCGTGCAACTTGGCAGTACAAAATGTAACTAAAAATCCTAGTTCAACTTGGATTACTTGATTTAAAAAATTTTAAATCATTATGTCAATTCCTAATTGACATTCATGCATATTTAAGTATAAATTATCAAAGACTTCTAGCCAAGCATAATGACTACCTAAGTGACAAAAAGTCAGTAGCTTGACTTTACCCTTCCATATTCAATAACCATGCAATCACTCCTTTTACCATTTTCTTTGTCTTATTCTAGTTTGAGCATGGATCTCTGTCAGCTCAAAACTTAATCAAGTTTGTCTGATTAAACCCAGAATATGTTACATCTATTAAGTATTTCCTTATTTCCAAAATTCCCTTTGTGAATCTCATTCACTCTTGCATTTTACTTTGACATGAGATTCCAAATAAGGAAACTTAATAAGATGAGTGAGATAAACTCTCCACTCTTAATCAAGAGTGGTAAATCCTTTATTAATCACACTCTCCACTCTTAATCAGGAGTGGTAAATCCTTAATTAATCACTCAACTATCTTTAAATAGGTCATGTTATGCCCAATCTCCAAGCTATGCTCACTATTAAGGGTAAAAGTACTGGAGTCAAGGAAAAACACTAACTACTTAAGATACCTTGGTGATCTCAAGTCCAAGGATACTTGTACTACTAATATGATTAGATTCTTCACTGACATAGATCATTTATCCATGTATAGTTTCTCATGATAGGTCTCTAATGTACTTATTCTTTTAACATGCATTCACATGTTAACTTTAAGTATCTCAATGCTCAATGCTTGACTTAGTCAAGAAGTATAACATATGCCAGGCTATCTGTATTAACAATTTCCTATCTTGTTAATACTACGACTGTGGATTATTTAGGTATTAACACAATTACATATAATAGATATCTCAATTTCATGAACTCTTTATGATTGTCTTTATACTGTGTTTATATACTAGGACTTCATCAGATAGTTTAAAACATAAGTAAATAAATGTAATAATCATAAGTACTATATAATGAAGAATGCCTTTATTATTCATAAATGAATTGATATACATGAAAGATTATACCTATTACATATGAGCTCTAGGGCATATTACCAACAGAAAAAATTGAAGCTGCTGGGTCAAGTCCAGTAACATTCATTATAAATTGGTTACAAAAAAAAAAAGGTTAAGTTTAGAGGATGGTAGTTGATAATCGAACCATTGATGAGCTATAGTTAGTTTAACAGACACATAGCTTAGAATAATATTGTAGTCAGGCTAATGGAAATACAACTCAAACTCATTATTAGAGCATTATAGCTCTTACAGTTTCATAACGACTCAAACATTACATAATCAATAATGATCAACTAATGTGACTTTAATGATGAGCATTTAAGATAGTGGGACTCTATATATAACCTGGCAGTATCAAGTTAGGTATCCTTCCTCTAAAAAAACTTTTATCACATTCTCATTCCCTCTCTAAGTTTTCTGACTTAATCGTCGGAGAGTTCCACATCAAAACCTTCATTGGATTTCTTTCTTTCAAGCTATCTATCTCTTTATTGAAAGTCAAGCTCAGGCTGTGGATATTTTACCTTAAGGCTGATCCTAGCTAGCATGCCAAATTACCAAACCGTCATCATTTGGTGCGGTGAGCAAGGATGCCTCCTATAATAATGGATCTTTTCCTCGGTTTGAATATCCCACTTGGTTTATCGGCAGAGCACCTTGGCGATGCAAATGTTCCTTTGCCTTAACTTGTGCAGTAATTTTTCCCTCCGGTGGCCATTACGACTGCTTTCGAGCCTATCATGCTTTTAGTGGCTTCGATACCTAGATTTAATCCTCAAATGGCTCAAACTTTCCTAGTAGCATTAACCACCATGGTGGCCCAAGCTCAACCATCTGTACCTACCTTACCTCATCACACAAGTGTGCCGGTAAGTGGTGTTCTGGATCTTAATCGAACTCCTAATCCTTTTGTTCCTTTGCAATTACACTGGCCATAAGTACCATCTGCTACTCTGCCCACCCCAAGGTCTATTATAACCCTAACCATTGAGGAGTTTGAGCGGTTATTTAAGGAACATATGCAAAAATACTAGAGCTACAACACCCTGCAATACCAAGGCACGTTCTGGTCTCATTTAAGGAAATTCTATTTGCACGTTTTCCCACTCTTTCAAAGTACAACGGTGAAATTGATCCCTATGCTCATTTAGATCAATTTCACCATACTATGCTCGTTCATATTATTCAAGATGCTGCACTTTGTAAAGTTTTCCCCCCAAATGCTTACCGAGTCAGCTCATATATGATTTTGGAATTTATCCCAACATTATGTGGAGAGTTTTGGGCAGTTTAGTGATATTTTCATTGCCAAGTTTGTTGCTGCCATCCGACCAGCCAAGGTTTCTGCTGATTTACATCAAGTATTGTAGGAGGAAGCCATCTGCACTTATGTAGAACGGTTCAATGTGGTGGCCATGGACATTTAGAATCTAAAGTTGGAGGTGGCAATCAATGCTCTAGGTCAGAACACCAGGTGCTAGGATTTCAATGATTTTTTGATTGAATTTATTGAGCTTATGTTTAGAGCTCATAAGTACATTAAAATGGATAAAACCCGCTGCCTGCAAGATGCACCTAGCAACAGTAAGGATAAGGAAAAAAAGTCCTCTCGTAAGTCAGGGCAAGACAAGAATGCATTCGGATGGCTTAATAATTCCCGCTTTATGAGAGGTTCTGGTTCGTCTAATTGTACTTTTGTTGTGTCTAGTTATTATTCTACAGTGTGCATAGATGATTGGTTCACTTCCCTGATGACATCTAGAGGTCACATTCTTTCATGGCTAAAATAGAATGGTTAGGTTAACCGGCTAAAACCTATATAGGAAGATAATAACTAGGACCGAACTTTGTATTGTGAATACCACAAAGGCCGAGGCCATGAAACTGAAGATTGCAACCATCTTAAAAAGGAGGTCAAACATTTAGCTTGGAAAGGAAGTTTGTCCCAGTTTGTGATGGGCAACAAAGATGGTGATACTTCAGCTCATCTTTCGGCGCCTCATCGTTTTGATAAAGGAGGGTTCAGCTCGAATAAAAAGGCTTTTGCCGGAGTCATCCATGTCATTACTGGTGGTAAGTATTATGATATTTTCAACTATTCCAAAAAGCACAAGGCCAAGAAGGTGTTTTCCCTAGGAGTCAACGTGCCTAATGCTACCTATGCAATTCAAATTATCTGCTAATGATGGGATACATATTCGGTAACCGCACGCATATGCTTTGGTGGTCGAAGCTCTTATACAAGACTTCTTGGTTAAATGAATTCTTATTGATATAGGGAGTATGGTCAATCTCATCACTTTATAAGCTTTCAAAACCTTTGGCATCTTCACAAACTTGAACTTTTTTGGTTTTTATTTTTAAACTTTCCATAAGAAAATGAACTTCAGTATAGTCAATGAACACTTATAACATACAAGATTAAGAAATCATGCAATATGTCAAAAATAAAGAAAATATTAACATAATAAGATCCCCCAACTTTAAAAACAATAATAATCAAAGGCCATAATTTATTGATGAGACCCCGTATAACACTATAAAAAAAATAGGGAATTAGCGATGGTAAATTTCATCGCTAATTGATTTTAGCGATGTGACGACTAATAGTACCAAATATTTTCGTCGCAAGAAATTTTGCGACCAAAACAAAAAGACCGTCGCTGAAAAATAAAAAATTCCATCGCTAAATAATCCCTAAATTAGTTACCGTAAATATTAAAAATTTATTAGCGACAACAAATTTCGTCGCTAAAAATATTAAATTTTTTATTATTATTTTCAATTTAATTTATTATTATTATTATTACATCCAAAATTTAATTTATGTAAATAATAATTATGCAATATTATTGACAATACTATTAATTTAGAAAATATAATATTATAGAAGTATATTAAATTGTACAATTAGAGGTGTGCAAATGGTCGGTTCGGTTCGGTTTTGGACCGAACCAAATGGGCTGAAAATCGAACATGTATTCAACAAAATAAAACCATTTAAAATAACTAAAATAAAAATAACATACATAATTTTTTCATATTATGTTCTTAATAAATACTAAGTAAAATTACACTAAAAAAATAAAAATTAAAAATAAATACAACATAAATTCTAATTGATAATACATATAATGTCCTTTGATCTTAGTCTAATGGCTTTCCTCTTTAAATTAATAGCTTTCCTCTTCAAAACCAATTACCCCTAAAGAAACTTAATTCATAAGGTAGCTTACACCCTTCAAGCATTAGATAATACCCACAGATCAATCTCAAGCCTGAAGTACATAGAAGTTATCAAGTTCTTAGAAAAAAAGGAATACACAAGTTGAAATAAGAAGCTATAGTGTGCTATTTTGATAAACAAAATGATTCACAGATAAGCCAAGGGATTCATAAAGTGTTGCAAAAAACTAAATTCTCTAAAATAAATAGTTGATGTATCTTAGTTTTCTTAGTGCCATTGTTATAACAAACAATAGATGTTTCCTATATGATAAAATATCCAAAAAATAGGATGTGCCTAGTAATACACCTCTAGCAACTTCAACATTGAAAAATAATGACATAAAGTTGGGCAGAGAGTGAGTTGTCTATTTAAGCGCTATCTGTAACACCCCCATCGCCGCCCCCATTGGAAGGACGCCGATGGGCGCGCTACCCGACGCTCACTCACACAGATATGCACATGCACAATGCGGAAGCATACCTTCTTACATAACATACATACAAAAGTACGGGTTAAATAAAAACTTGACTTAACATGCGGGCACAGACTGATCATGCAATAACTCACACACACGCAGACACTAAGCGGAAGCATAAAGCAAATGATAAAACAAATGAATAACTTAACATGAAAACATACTAACGATTACATTACTCAAAAGTAATCTCAAGATTCTTACATATAATTACATATACAAAAGGTTATAGAAATACAAAAACTGAAGTGCAGAGGCTGAACAAAATATAGAACTTCAACTTCAACGTGGCCGACCTTGCAGATGCGCGACTTAAACTGAACCAAACCTGCCACCTGCACGGAAAGGAAATCCGTGCTAAGCGATAAACGCTTAGTGGGGAGAACACACAAGAGTATGAACGGCCATTCACAATGGTGGTCAAGGCATAACACATTCACAATGACAAATGCAACATTCAGAATACACATATAATCAGGCTTGCATAATAAGGCATTAAGACATCAAGAATAGGTCAAAACATACATAATACAGTACACGATACAAGTATCATCATGCAGAGCCACATACAATATCACATGCATATACCTACAACGGTATCAAATAATAGTACCTTACCGTGCGAAGTCGCAAGAGATCTCCACATGCAATTGTCATAACCAAGTACCCATGCATGAACTGACAACCCAATCAAATGCGACACAATTATCATATGATAACACACCCAATTCTCATGTTAAGAATACCAGCTATCTAACATACTATGACATGCCATACACACACTAGCCAAAAACCAAAGGACAACATCCAAAGCACCACATTACCGCTGTGCAACTCTAAAATATAAAATATCATGCTGAAAACACTCTAATAGCGGAGACCGAAGACATAATCACATAACATCACATTCATATCATCACCATGCAGAAAGTACAGTTAAAACTTACATACTTACAGCCATAACTGCTTCGGTTCACATGCTTATATATAACAAACCATGCTTGAGTCACATACATAAATACATTAGTCGAATCACATTCAAAACATTCTGAAACTTATAACACAACACATGACAAGTACGGATAATGGTGTCAGATATAAAATCATGCTTGCAATATAAAGACATACATTCCGAAGTTCAAATATACGTTCATGTACTTATAAACTGATTTCCCAAATCATTACCGTGCTCAATCGGATATCACATTCTTATAGTTATTTCAAAGCAGAACAACAAGGCACCTGCTGACTCACAATAGTGGATAACGAGTATACGGACAGTACTTTACGGGTACGAGCCAATACGGACAGTACTTTATGGGTACGAGCCGAGAAAACCAATTTTACTTTTTCCTTTTAAATTTCACAAAACATTTTTAAAGGGGATCTTAAACAAGATCCCATCACATAAGGGTTTGCGAGGAACCAAACGGGGACCTGATCGGGGTCCAAACATTCAAAGGGCGCTGCAGCTCAAAGACTCTATTAGGCATGCCTAACTATCCACTAGACTGACTTTCGCAGGTCATGCATAAAATAATTCACGTTTCGAATCGCACAACGCATAAATATATATACATCATGCAAAAACCATAGTACGATAGACATATAAATATGCTCATAAAGTCGGTCATATATCATACAATTCCTATTGCAAAACATAATACAGTCCACACACTTTAACATTAAACAATATTCCAAAGCATGTCAAAAATCAGGTATGGAAGCACTACCATGCCGAAGGTTATC
Organism: Excoecaria cochinchinensis; assembly: GCA_947683425.1. Classification (NCBI taxonomy): domain Eukaryota; kingdom Viridiplantae; phylum Streptophyta; class Magnoliopsida; order Malpighiales; family Euphorbiaceae; genus Excoecaria; species Excoecaria cochinchinensis. The sequence goes on from CANTUQ010000069.1 coordinate 6,812,165, forward strand.
AATGCAAAATCCTAATCATGCGGTAGATGAGGATAACTAAGAATAAATCATGCATAATCCAAATTACATTTAAGCATAACAAATTGAGTTCAAAGGCTAAAGCATAATAATGCATTCAGACATCAACCATATTATTCAAATAAATTTGGCATAGCATACTAACAATCATACCTCCTACAATTCATATTCTGAAGCATGCAATAGTTCAATCAATCACATTTAAAGCACTACTCAATATTCTAAAGCATGTCAGGAATACATGTGGAATCATATTATGCCAATGATCAAAAACGTATAATCTTAATCGTGGAATGATACAATAAACTCTTAAGCATGGCAGATTATTCGTAGAGGAGGATCTAATCAAGGATATACATAACATATTGCTAATCACAATTAAATCATTCATATAAACGAGGTAATATAGCACACAGTAGGGGAAAAAGCCATAAAAGCATTTGAAAGTCATTTTATAAGAAAACTAGTCACTTGGGGAACATGGCAAAACAGAAAAGGCCAAATAAGAGCATATGACAGTATGACATGAATCATGCAGCAGTATAAGTCCATACAGAAGAAATAGGAAATTCATTTTGGTTGAAACTGGGCTAATACAGAAAATGGGGCGGAAAGGAGGTCGGTCACGAGCCATGTCACGACTCGTGACTGGCCTCACAGGAGGGTCACGAGTCGTGACCCTATGTCACGTCTCGTGACATGCCTCACAGGAGAGGGTCACGAGTTGTGACCTAGTGTCACGCCTCAAGGGAGTCACGGGACGTGACTCTAAGTCACGAGACGTGACTTGCCTCACACAGGGCAGTCACGCTTCGCGACTGGCAGTCACGCCTCGCGACTGCTTTCAGCCCACCGAGAAGTCACGCGTCGTGACTGGGAGGTAGAGTCACGTGCCATGACTGAGAGTCACGACTCGTGACTTGTCTCTCTCAGGGAAGTCACGACACACGCTGGAAACGGAAATTCCACCAGAATCGCGATTTCCCGTTCCCAGCATGCCCAGAATTCAAAGAACTTAACAAAATCATTTTCAATTTGATTCAAAACACCACCAAATTCATCTTACCTTCCAATCGATGTCCCATATAGCATAAACAAGATAATTACAACTTAATTCAACAATCAAAACAACCAAAATCATGCATAAACACATTCAATTCCCTCAAGAATATAAACCCTAAAATTTACAGTAAGTTCAAAACCCAAGCTCAGTAACTTCAATTCCATTCTTATCATGCATTACTAACACATCTACTCACATAATCATGCATATACACATTCCAAAACACACCAAATTCCAGAAATTACACAATGCAAACATATTTACAACCTAAGTGAGAATTAGGGCAGAGACATTCAATAATTCACAAACTGAAATTGAAGAACACAGAAGCTCCCAAACCTGGAATTGAAGATCCAAAAATCACACTTCCAGCTTCAATCCTCAATCCTCTACTTGTCCTTAAGCTTCTTCTTGCAATCCAAAGCTTGCACAAACAAGAAATCCACAAAATCTTAGTCCAAACCCTAACTGAAGCAAAACCAGTAGATGAAGAAGAAGAAGAAACACAGCACGCAGGAACCCTTAAACCCAACTTACCTCTTCAAGCAAAACACCATCCAAGCCAAACACAATCCCAAGCCAAAAGAGAAGAAAGGAAAAGTAGAGAAAGGAGAAGAGAAGAAGAAGAGGAGGCGTGAGAGGAGGGGACGGGAAACCAAAATCTGTGTTCCCTCTTCTCTCTTCCTCTTACTTCTTCTTTTTCTTCATTCAATGCCCACCTAACAAGCCCACTTGGCAGCTCCCAATTGGACCACAAAACCCACTCAAACTTTCCAACCATGGCACCATACACTCACATGCACCCAAACATTTCCTTAACTAAATAACTCATGCCAAGGTACCAAACACCCACTTCACTAGATCAATGCCACAACCAAAACACCCTACAACCGTATACCACAAGCACACACTAACGTTTCTCTTCTTACATACTTACTTAATTAATTGCCATTAAGTCCTTATTATCCAAATTCTCATGTACAAATTACTAAAATACCCTTGCATTCCCGACTTAGCATACACATTCCGACCGGGGCTATTTTGGGGTGTGACACTATCAAAGCAAGGACATCTTGCCTTGTTTAAAAAAAATCCATGAATGACACAAAAACGAATTTAATTCAGTTGAAAAGAAAAAAAGAAGAAAAGTTCTTATAGTGTTATAAACACATATGATATTGGAATATAAAAGAGTAATTCAAGTTAAGCTGGGAAGTTACAAACTTGATTCACATATTCAAATGCAGTGTCTAGAATTCAGACGAAGCTTTTATAATGATTAAACTCACAAGAACATAAAAATTACCAGATTATTACCAAATCAAACTCAAGTAACAACTTCAAGCAAGGATTAGCAGCAGAAATGACAATAATTCAGGGTATTCAAATTAAAAATCCAATACTTTAATCAAATTTTACAGATCTAAAACCAACCTAGTAAACAAATCAATATGGAAATTAGACTATAGATGGAACACAAGAATCAAGTTATGTAATAATGATATTCAAAATGCCCTTATACAACAGCTAAGAGACCTAATAATACAATACTAGAAAACCAATTAGAAGAAATGTTGCCTTTCTCCAATTAATTTTATAAATAACCAACTAACCACAGCCAGATTAGAACCCAGACCAATAAAGACTGAAATAAGAAAACAAAAAACTGCCAAGGTTAAATAAGCACCCTTTTCCTATATTTTTCCTAGATAAGCATCGACCATAAAGGCAGGCAAGCAAGCAGATATTTGTAGATGGGAAAAGAAGACTAAAGTGGAGATGTATATATATCTATAGATCGCATTACCTCAGAAGTATGCATAACACATCGAACAGCGAGTACCTGAAAAATCTTCTAGAGGTAAAACAAAATCAATATTCCATCCTCATTTTTCCTTTGAAGTTTAGCCATGCTATAAAGAACAATCTCTAAGTAATATGGAGTAAACACACTGCAATAGAAATTAGGTGCATGAGAAAACACCATACAGAGAGAGAGGGCAGAGTCGCAGGTGAGCAAGAGACGAGGGAAGAACGGCAATGGCGGCGAGAGGCGAGCTGTGACGATTGATGGCGACGAGCCGACAACTTCTTTATCTTCACCTTCTTTATCTTTATAAATCCAGTAACTCAACATAAATATCTCACTAAAATATGCAATACTCAAAAATTAAAGTAGTTTTAGGTAATTATTCACTTGAATTTTAACTTAACACAAAGAATAATCGAAATCTTAAAATTTTCCCTAAATTCCAAAATCTCTAACTATGAATTTTCTCCCTTTTTTCCTTAAATTTATGCTATAATCCGTCAATAAAAGGGAGTAATCGAGTTTACCTTTGGTTTAATGGGGAAAAATAGCAGCAAAGGGGGCAAAAATTGGTGAAACCCGAAAGAAGAAGACAGCAAGGAGGAGGAGCTGATGCTCCTGCGCAGCGGAGAGGAGGAGGTGGATGTCGGAGCAGCTGCTGCAGGCGAAGACAAGGCACGATGGCGGGAGGACGGACGGTGACAGTAATGGCAATAGGGACGCGATGAAGAGAGAAGGGGGAAGAAGAAGAAAAAAAAAAGAAAAAGGGATGTTTCTACCTCTTAGAACGCAGCCAAAGGGGAAAAAGAATCCCCATCCCCAAAATGACGTAGTTTTGGGGGAAATTTCCCACTTAACCCGGCAAAACAATACTGACGGATTCTTTATCGCTGTTCCGTCGCTAAGGAATCACTTTAATTATTGGAAATTATTTTTTAGCGACAAAATAATCCGTTGCTATTTCGTCGCTAAACTTGACAACAATTGCCACTCTGTATTTTCAAGACTGGTTTAAAAAAATAATCGCTAAAATACAGATTTAAAAAATAATCGCTAACCAGCGACTAAAAAAAGACGTAGCTAAATTTAGTCGCTAACTCAAGTTTTTTTTTTCTAGTGTGACCCGTTATTATATTTTAAAATGTGATTTGATAACATTCTCGAAGAAATTTCCGTGATCTGTTACCTACAAAAAAGAATAAAGGACCTGTGGAGATTTATGAATACTCCGACGGTCAAGTCAGTATCTTCACTAAAATATAAAAAGTATAATATAATTGAGAAAAAGATTCAGTCCTTCTAAAATACCTGAATTCCTGCTATTTATAGGATAGAGAACTAGTGTTAGAATAGGAGTATATGTCCCCGTCTAAGTAGTATTTCAAATTAAATAATATTCCTTTTTAGGACTCTTCAGTTATCATAAGTCCCCCCCCAGTGTATGATATTTATGTCAGATATTTGGATGGTAAACTAAACCAAGGTTGCTGAGAAAGCGGCGACAACTGACAAAAGAAGAACTGAGATTGAAGCTAAGCTTGAAAAGATCTAGGCCGGACTAAAAAAGACTAAAAAAGTCAAGAACTGAGTTAGAAGGAAAGTGTGTCGAACTAGTTGTTCTGCTCCCTCTGTCATTTTTCGAACTCGTTGTTTCTGCTGACTTGAGAACTTGTATAAATTATTTCCTGAGTGTCTTAGAAATATAGTATATGTACTCATGTAGCGATAAAGTTGAATGACGATAATGCCGAACAATTTCTTGTATGAAAAAACATCTTTATTGATACTTTTGCTAGTACAACTGCTTAAATGGCAATGTAGCTGAACTGAGCGATTAAACAAGCAGAACTGAACTAAATGAGCGAATGGTGAAAATACCGAACTTGAGCAATTTAAATAAAGCTGAGTGCTCGAATGGTGAAAATGCCGCACTTGAGCAATAAATGGCAAAATTGCGGAACTTGATGCTTGAATAGCGAACTTGCCTAATTGAGCAATAACTGGCGAAATTACCGAACTTGATGCTCGAATGGCAAACTTGCCTAATTGAGCGATTAAAATAAGACCAAGTGCTCGTGGCGAAACTGTTGAGCGAGCAATTAAAATGAGACTAAGTGCTTGCCAGGTGAGCAATAGGCTACTAGTAATATAGTTTCAAATTGAAAATGAACTGTACTGTAGCTAGAATGAGCAAATAAATCTGAATAACTCGATTAGCTTATGGTTATAATGAAAAAATAAATCCGCATCATGTTATAGAGTTTACATTGCCTGCTGTAAAACTTTGGTTGCATGAGCTGTAAAAGAGGTAGAGCTTAAATAGATCGTCTTGTAACTTTGACATTTTTTCGCTCTTCCCCCTGAAACTAAGCTGACTGAAAATTCACGGGCGAACAAGTTAGCATGTGTGTAGCATTAAAATATTTGTGCAAGGCAATTGATCAGTTGCATAAGCTTTTACTCCCTATTTTGAGAATAGGTTTGTATTGCGTGTGCCCAACAGAAATTTGTTTGACTTCACAAAATAAATAATAAAATCACATGTATTTCAGTTGAGAGAAATGTACTTGCAATCGGGGGATTTGATTCACTGATGAAAAGCAGCAAAATAAGGAGCAATGAAGCAATCAAAAGATCCATTTGAGGCGGCATATGAAGAACAAGAGGAAACACCACTTGATTCCCCTATTGGACCTGATGAATTGAACACACAAACTCCTTCTATTCTAAAGGAAATGCCATTTCAAAGGATCGAAGATTGATGAGGTACTTCACAGACCATCCAGAATAATTATATGCTATCTCCAGAACATCACAATTGTATCCATCCTTGTAACCTATAACATTCAACTGGCCATGAGACTCCCTAAAGTACAAGTCTCTTAATTCCCCAGGAATCATTTTCCAATGAACATACATAAAATTCAACAACACATCGATCGTTCTGTTTTGGATATTTTAGAATAGAAATAAACTTGTATAGTGGAGATATATTAGGATAAAATGCCAAATTGACATTTATCAATCAATAAAATCTATATTTTTCAAGAAGTGAACCTGAACAAGAGATTCTTCTAGATTGTCGAGTAGTAGGGTAACAGATAAGCAACTCGTCAATAAAATAATGGTTTTCTAGTGGATTCTGCATAAATTGGCAAAGAAGCAAGCCATTGCAAGACTGTCAAATTTGCAACTCATTATCATCCATAAAGTCAAAGAAGGGAAGAGACTCTTCTCTAGTTAAAAGATTTAGAGGAACCACATGTTAGATGTACTTGAAGTCTTCAGAATGGTCTATGACATCTCTACTGGGCAAAAAAGCAGTGGAAGTGGAGTTGCCTCAGTGGAATCGAGTGTGGGAGAGATTGAATTCTGTACTAGAAATCAGAGACAACCATTCCTTAGATAAACACTTGAACTTCAACAGTGATTGTGCTAGCAATCAGAGGAGAATACCAGAGCTCAAGGAAAAGAATAGCACTTTACAGTAAGCAGCCAAGAAAGAAGCAACGTGGAGAGTGAGTGAAAAGGCAGCTAAATAAGCAATTATCAGGTTCTTGCCTTGCGATAAACCAGCACTCCAATAATTATTAACCAATTTGATACAATCATGACACTCATTGCTCCAGGAATTCCCCAATTTAATATGCTCACGAAAATCCATAACAACAACACATGAATAGCGAACGAAGCCGTAGAGAGCCATCCCACTATGCGATTCTTAAGCTAAGCTTGCAAGAATGATAAAAACTCTCTACGGGCACGACGAATGTGGTTACATTTGGACCAAAATTGGCAAAGAAGTAGGTTAATGAATATAAAATAATGGATCCGATTCAGTTATCTAGTAGAGTCCAGTGATGATAAGGTACAGCCAAAGTAAACATGAATACTGTTATTAAGAAAAATCCCAATAACTGAATTTTAAACCTGCCCATCCTGTCAATTAAGGCAACAGTGAACCAGTATCCAGGAACTGTGCTGCAAAGAGCAATAAGAGTTTTTGCTTTAGCAATTTTTGAGACTTCATCAGGGGCATCCATTGTTTTAGCCCCAGGAATCCACCCAATAGCTGTGAAAATGTCCTTCTGAAATAGATTTTGGCTGTAAAATGCAATGTCTAACAAGAACCAAGTGGTACTGGTTCCTAGCAAGTGAAGTAGCAAGTGAAGACCATGGTTGTTAACAAATTTGAAACTAAATAAACCAAAATCATTTCTTTCTAAACTATCAACCTTCCCTTATTCTGCTACCAAATCGACCTCAAGCACCTTGGCCATATCAGAAGCAGCCTATTTAGCATTTTTAGCAACAAAGGCTGTATAACGCGCAGTTTCAAGCATTTTCATGCGCCAGTAATAAGTAAGAGCAGCTGGGATTTCACCAAACATCAAAACAATCCTCCAAATAAAATTAGCTTCAGGCACAGTAGAACTAAGTGGGTTAATTTTTAAAAAGCTGAGTAGGGAATTTGGACCTAAAAACAGCAAAGACTTTAATAGCAACCATCCCACTAGCCAAAATACCAAAACCCTGCATTGCAAAAATAGCAGCAATGAAAGCACCACGAGTCTTTTTATTAGCATATGCAGACATTATGGTAGCAGAAAGTGGGTAGTCACCACCAATGCCAAAACCAAGCCAAAATTTAAAGAAACAAAAAGTTGTCATGACAGAAGTAGGAGTGTGGCCAAAAGAAAGGCATAAAGCAATGGAGCAAATGACCATAAGCATCAATGCCATGCCATATTCACAGCTGCTGCTACATTTTCTAGTAAAGATCTAGGGCTCTTAGATCCTTCTTTATAGTAGTAGATTCTGCCTAGCAATTTGGTGACAAGGGAGATGCAAAAGAGGTCATAAGCATCAATGAAAAATCCCATTCCAGCAATTACTATTGCAGTGAAATGATACCATTGTGTTTTGGCCACATTAAGTGCATTAAGCACTTGCAGCTGATCCCTAAAGTGATATGCATCCAGCAATTTCAGATACTTCTTCTTCTTTACCCTGCATTAAGAAGAATACACCCATCGCAGCTATATGCTCCCTGGACTGCACGTGCTGGAAACCCACAAATAGAATCTCCCCAAGCAGAAACCATATAAAAATACCCAAAAGCTGAAGCCAAAGACCAAGCAAGAGAGCCCGTGTTCACCACCCGGGCAAATGGCGATCAAAGCAGCAGCAACAAGCCCAGCACCAGAATCCCAAATCTCTTTCCCAGAGAAATAAGCAACTAGAGTAGTGTTTGAGGCAAAAAATAGAGCAATTAACACACAAACCTCGCGGATGTGAACCGCGAATCAGAGAAATCAAAGAGTCTAGTAAATGAGAGCTGTAGTGACCATAAGATAGAGAGTGCCCCCAATTATACGGCCAAGAGGATACCAACTCTCAGAATCGAACCAATTCCAGAATTCATAGAAGCCTTTCTCGGTCAAGATTGGTTCGATAATTGAAGTAAGAGTCAAATTCGTGAATCATGGACTCATACCGAAGAACACTAAACAAACGGGTGATAAAAGCTAAAATGTAGACAAGGCAGAGGATTGAAACACGGATCAAGAGCTCCTATTGCTTAGTTTTGAGCTTAAGTGATTTGAGAGAGAATGTGTTAAACAAATCTGACCTGATACTTTTGAGATTGACAGTGCCGTTGATGGGTTCTGTTTGCAATCCAATTTCTTAGGTTTTCTAGCTGTCGCGGGTTCGAATCTTCTTACCCACCTTTTTCACTAGATGAAATGATAAAAAAAATTTAAACTTGAGGAACAAGAATTGTATAGATGATGTTTGGAGTTCAGATTTTCATGTTTTGAGAAAAATCTGAAGGTCTACGCTCACCGCACCAATGATAACATTTTCGAAAAAATTTCTGTGATCTATTACCTACATACACTCCTATTCCAACACTGGTTCTCTATCCTATAAATAGCAGGAATTCAGGTATTTTAGAGGGACGGAATCTTTTTCTCAATTACATTATACTTTTCATATTTTAGTTAAGATACTGACTTGACAGTCGGAATATTCATAAATTTCTACAGATTCTTTATTTTTTTTTTTTTTTTGCAGGTAACAGATAACGGAAATTTGTTCGAGAATGTTATATTGATTCTTAGCTTAAAAGTAAATATGAAGTTGAGATAGCAGTAGAATGGGTTACTAGCAAATGCAAATGATGTTTAAGTGATCAAATTCTAGTAGTATTATTTTATATATCAATAAAAACTTCCAATTTATTTATTTATACTTTCTAAATGTTTATTCTTACCGTAACTACCCACATGAAAGCTAAGCTCTTAATATAATGTTATTATTTATTTATTTATTTCAATTTTTATTTGAAGGAGAGCTCTTAATATAATGTAATTGCCTTGAGATCTGCTCCATTCAAGTTTGAAAATGGAGTATCCGAGGAACCTAATTAAAAGACATTGTTAATACAGAGGCATATTCGTGATGCAAGATTAATAAATTTAACCTATAATTTGTTTTAGTTTTAATAAATAATTTAATCAAACCAAACCAAAATTATTGCATGGCAAAACTCATTTTTAGGTCTCCGAGATTTTAAAATTTTCTACATTAAACCTCTTTAATATAAAGTAACATGCAATTACTCGCTAACCAGACGAAATCAAATGTATTTCAATCGAACATCATTTTTTTTTTAAAAAAAACCACATGTAAAAATTTACAAAAGTTCATAAATCTAATGTTAAATTTTTTTTAAAAAAATTTAGGGATCCAATAGATAATGAATTTTGTAAACACGGCGCGTCATTAAGAACCATGGTTATTAAAACCGGACCGGACCAGCCGGTTCAACCGGTTGAACCGCGAACCGGTTATCTAACCGGTTGGTTCAACTGTAAAAAAACCATAATGGAAAAAAACCGGCCAGAACAGGGTTGAACCGGCCAAAACCGGCCTAATTTAAAATAATTAATAAAATAAGTATTTTTTTCATAAAAATAAAAAATAAATAATCTAATAAATTTTATTTAACAAATAATTGATATTTTTACTATTTAATCACATTTTAACTTAATGAAAACAATATAATGGTTTAATAATTTAATAAAATACAATAGAATAAAAATTGAATAAATTACTAAAATTGGTGAACCTAAAGATAATTTTGTATCTTTTTTTAATTTCACCTACAATTATTGAATTATTTAATTTTTAAATTAAAAATCATAAAATAAAATATTTCAATTGAAAAATATGTAATCAAGTAATAATTTTAAAAATGATAAAAAGTGAAAAAATATTATTAGTAGTATATTTGAGATATATATTAAATGTTTTGATTGATTTTTTTTTGTTTGAGTAGTAGTATTTATAAAAATTATACTAATTAATAATATTTTAAAAAATAGAAAAAAATCCGGTCGAACCAAGAACCCTCAGTCTTGCCGGTTCTTTATCCGGTCCGGTTTTAATAACATTGTTAAGAACAATTGAAGTGTACACATTAAAATGTTGTTTATAATAAATTACGTAATTAAAATATAGGAATTTAATAAAAAAAAATTATAAAAGTATCCACTATAAAAAATTTTAAAATTTCAATAACTTTAAGAATTGATTTTTCCTTATTACACTTTTATGTCAATTACCATAATGCTTCAAAATAACAACACTTATTTGCTAGCAATCTGCTGATAATTAATGACAAATTATGTCTTCCGCTGAAGTTTTCATCTTTGTGAGACTTTTACTGGAAAATATTTTTGAAAATAGAAAATGTTGTCACGCCTTTTAGATTCAGTCGAAACCTACGCTGAGAAAATTTATCGTTATTTTTTCTAGTTATTGGCATTTTTTTCTTCAAATCAATAAACAGTAGCAATTTGATAATCAAAAAATAGAAAACAACATAGATAGAAAAATACGCTAACCAAAACCCAACAAAAGTACCTTGTCAAGAATCTTGGAACTTACGTTAATAACAAAAAGGAAAACACATTTTGGAATTTGTAAACTTTAATATTTTTACTTTTAAAAGTTGACATTGAATTTCTGTAGTTTTTACTCTATAGGAGAATGAACACAAGACCATGAACATGTCATCGGTTACGAATCTCCATTATTTCAACTTTCTTTACATCAAACAGTTGCTACAGCCAAATAGCAAATTCTTCAACAACAAACCATCAAGTTACAGCTTGCTATCATATTTAGGATACCTATGGTTTTATTCTATAAACAAAAATTAAATTAATTTTTTTTTTAAGAAAAAAAAAAAAAAAACAGACCGCAAAAAATTAATGCTAATCAACCTAGGAACACCATTTCCTCAAATAAACGCTAATTAATTGCACTCAATCACACTGAAAAAAATGATATATCTGTAAACTACTAGAGTAAATCTATTCAGAGTACTGGAGAAACAATGTATCTAAAGAAGATCAGATGTTAAAATTATATTCTTTAAGCAATGACAGAGGTATAAATCATAAACATATAGAACAAGGCAAAGACATGTTGTCACTCATCATCCTTGTATGGGTACTCTTCTGGAACTTGCTTTAGGAGTTTTACTTGCAACTCAAATGCATCATCACCTCGAAGCATATCACGCACCCATGTTACCTCAGTCTTCATTGACACCTGATCCAAATTAAAACAAACATATGAGAACTGAAGTAACATATATAACAAAAAGGTAAATTTATGCCAAAGCACTATGTACGCAACAGCAAGTTTTGTTCAATCGCATAGCAATCATTATCTTTCCCACTAGCAGGGCTGCAAAAACTCATTGCCTGCTATATAAATCAATATAGCATGTCAAAGTGAAAGCTAAAATTAAAGCTTCTTTAAAAACACTGCATTGCATCCATAGAAGATGATGCTCAGCATTTTAAATGAAAGGACAACACATATATTCAGTATCTAGATAAATCTTGTTTTGCAGTTGATGCAACTTCACTCAGATGGCTTTTTTAGCCTCAAGAGATGAAGAATGAAGATATTACTAATACTTTTACTAGTACTATGCAACCTCATAATCTACTTGACAAAAACACCATTATGCACAAGCTGTCGAAAGACTATGTTCCCACTAGATTTCGTAAATTCCGTTCAGTTTTTCGGTTTCAGTGTGAAAATTACAGCGAATTCGATTATATCGATTCGGTTTTAAAAAGACAAAAACTACATAAAAACCGAACCGACTGCATACTCTATGTAAAACTACATCATTTTATATAACCCTTATAAAACTACATTGTTTCATTACAGGTAACAGAAATATCAAATATATGTATAAATTTTCATTTTTTCTTCATCAATCTTTAGCAATTGCCCATTTTCCCTAACCATCTTTTTCCTCTCCACTCTCCACTCCTCACCACTGCAGCCACCAAGTTGCCGACCCCTCCATCTCTCCGATAGTCAGTGAGTTGCTCTTGGTATCGGTTGCAACCTCAATCGGTGAAAAGGCAACTATTTTTCTCTGTGTTGATTGCATTCTATCAATATCATTTCATTTATCTGTTACGTTTTTTTTTCTTTAAATCGATGGTCAACTACTCGACTTGATGCTAGCTCTGAAACTTCTTTTCTTTCCTTTTTTAATTTTTGGAAAAGTTGGCCTACTACTTGCTCCACTACTTCCACCGGCTGTTGTGAAACTAATGTTAGTAGCTTGACCACCAAATTCCCATTCTTCCTCTTCCCCTTCCCCAAATCCATAATCATCAAAATCAGGCATCCTTGAACTCATAATATTTGTTACTCTACAACCACCCCCCACCTCTCTTCTCTCTTTTTCATATATTCTATAATTTCCTCACGCACATGAGGAGGACACTTGCTACATTTTGAAGCATTCCTAAATCCACCAACTAAATGTTCTTTGACCTAGGTAACTCCCCCTTTTGTCACCTTATTGCAAAAGTCGCACTTAAATTCATATCTTCGATCACCAACCGGTGTTACATATTTTCTTCTTGGGTCCATTTTTGAAGCAGAAGAACTACCTTCTGCCATCATCTAAGTGAGGAACTAACCAAAGAACATAGTAGATAGATTGAGAAGAAGGAAGTGATGAAAAGGAAAAAAATAAAAAAAAAGATGGCAGAAGTGAAAAGGAAAAAATGAAAAGAAAGAAGAAACAGATCGTAGAAGTGAAAAAAAAAAAAAGAAAAAAGAAAAAGGTAAGAAGAAGAAGTTGAATGGAAGTTAAAGAAAAAGAGAGTGCAGTAGGTAGAGATTTAGAGAAGGAAAAAAATATGAGAACAAACCGAAGGGAAGTGACTAAAGAAAAAGAGAGAGCTGTAGATAGAATAGAAACAGAAAAGATTTAGAGAAGAGAAGAGAAGCAGTACCAGGTAGCAGTGCTGGCAAGGCTGGTTGTCGGAAACGAAAAGATATAGAGGGGCTGGCCTTTGTTTTCTAGGTATATTCTTACTATCGTAGAATTCTATGTAGATTTCTACATTTTTTGGAAAATGCAAGAAGCACACATAGTGTGCCTCTGTGCCTTGCTCGCCTTGCTGCGCTTCTTGTGATATGCAATGCCTCACCCTCTTTGTAGGGATGCCCAGTGCACCTCATTTGCTACGCACTATTGACAACTATGTCTCTCACCACTCACCAAGTACCGATACTGTTTCTTTCTAGCATCTTCTGCAGTTCTATATTGAATTGAAGAATGAAGAAGATTTGAAAGTGGTCATGAAAATAGTAAGTCAAACCTACAACTACTACTGCATTGATGTTATATTTGAAAATTGAAATGTCATTTGCATTTTATTTTTATGTGCTTTGAATGATTAAGTAATTTATTTTGAAAATTCAGATTGCCAATTGTCTGATTCGGTGGAAATGGGACATCATTGAGTAGCAATTCTCATTCCTTAGGTAATATGATAGAGATGCTGATCATGAAGATGAACCAAGGCCCAAGATGTGGAGGGTATATATGAGAAGAAATAAAAAGAAGGCAGGAAATGATGAAGGTGCTGAGGTGGCAGAAGTTAGTTAGGATTTTGGGGGAAGAGAGAGAAAGAGGAATAATGATAAATAGGTGCTTTTGTTAGAGGAGGAGGCATGTATGGGAATGCTAAGCCATTGGCTGTAGGTTGGTAAGGGAAAAAAGAGAGAGATGGTGCTGTGTTTGGCTGCCTTTCCTCTTGAAGGAGTTGGCCCTTATTTTTTTCTGGTTTTGTTATTTACTTTGATTGTAATATTGCGGAAGACGGTTGTCATTTACTTTTGCAAACTCAATACAAATTCCTTTCTTCTTCATCCATTCTTCTTTTCTTCTTTATTTCTTATTACTGCTTGAGTGCTATTGTCTGAGTTTCATCATAATATATAAGTAAATTATCTTATTTTGAGATACTAATTATATGTGCATTTATCAATTATTAATTTTTGTTATTTTTAGATGATTGTGATTTGGGATGATTTGGGATTTAGATTGAAGGAAGCTTGATAAGGAATGGATCTTGAACGAAGAATTTCCTTTTGAAGTTTTATTTGAATATGTATTTTGAATTGCATTTTATTTTTAATAGTATCAATGTTAAAGATTAGGGTTGTATCTTTGATTTGGACTTATTTTTTTTGTTTTTTTTCAATCTGTATAGTAATTTTATTTCATTAGGTCTTTTTATTTTAGTCTTATGATTTGTACAATTTTTAAAGGCAATTTTTAGCTTTTTTTTTATTACAAAACATAAAATTCAGTTAAACATATAACCAAACTGAACTGAACTATTTCGGTTTGGCTTCAGTTTGGAAATTTTCCACTAATTCGATTCGGCTATTGAACCAAACCGACTATTGCACAGCCCTAGTTCGTACTTTTCTATAGCCATTTACTCTGTCAATAAATGGCTCCAAATATCTGGAGAAGGGGAGAGAGGGCTGGGCTCCAAATAGTGTGAGGTGACAATTAAAACGCCACATAGTAAAAGAGAAAGATACTCACCATCTCTAGTGCCCCTCGAATGACTCCACTTAAAATATTGCAGTAGTATAGGCCTTGACATGTATCAGGAAGCTCAACAAAGTCTACCAAGGGATTGTCTTCCAAAACGATACTGCAACATGTCCCATCAGCATCCCAATTGGTCACAGATGCACTCACCCCTAGGAACATTTTGAAACCCACCTGAATGATAGCGATTGGCTATAAGTTCCATTCCATATTCAAAGGAGAAAAAAAAAATAAAACAAAGCAAGCAAAAAACAACAAAGAAGATATGATCATGTCAGCCGAAAATCCAGCAATTATGTACTTGCTAAAGAAAGCTACATATCTGTAAATGTGTTTCCTTGCATTCTCATCCATTCTTAAACCAATGATCCGTTCATTGAATATCAGTCTAAAGCTATCACCTGGCCTAATGGTTTAATTTGAAAATCTCATAAAACTTATAGCTTCCAATTTCCAAAATAGAAAGATAAAAATACTATGACAGAAAAGAGTTTGAGTGGAGCCAAGTGAAAGGAGGCAGAGAACCAGTGAATTGTTATATCATAACATGTCAAGCCTAGTGCCTTCTTGTCTGTGCACACTCCTATCCTAAGCTTCTTAGAAAAAGGAACTTTTGAGAGATCGAGAGAAAATTGCAGCGAGATATGCATAAGATCTTTTCTGTTACATTTTCAGTCACCTTTCAATTTACGTTTAGATGCCCTCACTTTCATTTAAGAAAAAGGTACATTCATAAATCTATACGTATTCTCCATTTAGTCCACAAGTTAAACACCATTACTGACTACTGCAGATAATAAAATCAAAAAGTCCAAACTAACGGTGAAAATGAAATGCCAATAGAAATTCACAATTTCAAATGAATAAAATCAAAGGTACATGATAATCATGCCATGTTTCATGTATTCATTGAGCGTTTTTTTTTTCCTTTTCACAGTAGGTATTCATGTGCTTTACACTAAGTTCAACCATAGATTTATTCAATCAGTAAGTCAGACTTCACATCTGCTTACATTATCAGCTTCCATAGACCATATAAAAATCATAAATGAACGGAAAAAAAAAAAAAAAAGAAAAAATAAGGAGGATGTCAACTATCTGTATACTGGGTTAGAAAAGAAGAAAACATCAGAGACTAGTTTTCACCAACAGTGGCCATGTTTGAGACAAGAAGAAATTGGCTAAAACAATCAAGAGGACAATTTAGAACAAATAATTTATCGGTTGATATATTCAATGAAACATCGTTCACGGACCTTTGCAATTACTTCAGCTGTCTCCCTGAAGTCTACACATCTATTGACGTTAGATTTTGCTAGAAACTCATCAACCAGTCGAATTCCAATATTGTAACCCCTGAAAATTAATTAAGTAGCTGAAGGTAAAGTTAGATTGCACATTGTATATTAATCAAATGGGGAAAATTCTATTGTAAAATGGCAGGTAAAGATAGTATGAGAAGTTCCATTGCACTAACTTCGGATAATTTTAAATATAGCAAATCATAGCATCCCAGATTTCACTTGCTAATGTCATATAGTAAAGAATAAAATTCATCAAAGAAGAATTGCATGTAAAAGGAAAAAGAAAATTCAGACTATATTAATGGAATAGTAAAAGTCAAAAGCGTGTAATACTCCATGAAAATACATATAAAAAAAAAATTGAGGTAACCACGCTAGAACATTTCTTCCACATGCCATAATTGAGCTGGCATAGCGATATCGGAATACAAAAGATAAACACCGTTTATGCAAACACAAGCAAAATAATAATGTATTCAGGACCATTATCACACCAGTTAAGCTCATCTCCTAATCTTTTATAGTGAGTGCAATATCTCTGTGGTAAAGCTTTTGAACACCACCAAAAACTAACATGTTTCCCATCAAAATCAAAACTGAGCGCATTCAATAGTTCAATTCCTCACACTGTGCTCAAACTTACAAGTCAACATAAACATAATCGAATTCAGAATAATATAAACGGCGCATACATTTGATCTAGCTGTTTGTTGACTTCCTCGACCTCCTCTAGATCCGTAAGCAATTGGCGCACAATCGCACCATAGGTTAACGTAAACAGCTCCGCATTCTACAAAAAAACCAGCAACTAATATCAAACGCAAGCTAAAAACAGAAACACCTCAAATTCCAAAAGAAAATTTCCCGTTTATACAACAAGACAGCGCAGGAAAAGGAGTGAACTGGAGAGACGTAATTAAACAATCTTAGACAATCAAAAGCAAAGAATAATAATGGTAAGTCCATTGAAATAGCAGAGAAATGGACGAATCATGAATTGTTAGGGATAAAAAGTGCAGAATCTTGAGTTTTCAGATTGATTAACTAGAAAGTGCAAAGAAATCGAATAGAAATATAGCTTACCACGCGCTCGACACTAGCAAAAATCGCATCGCCAGATCGAGGACCAGCAGGAGGCATTTTTTTTCGAGAGATCTGAACTTTGAAAGTGCGTAAAGGATTTCGTAATCTTTGACGAATTTGCTTTATTGTAAATTGAAACACCGGTAATTTGCTAGAATAAGATGCGCTGCAGATAACTATGTGAGCTCCAATAAAACGGGTGTGCAAAACCTGAACCGAACAGAACTAACCCGAGCTGAACAGAACTAACTCTTCGGGTTCGGATGTAAGAATTTTGGAAATTTTGGGTCGGGTTCAACCCCTCAAAACCGATCTGCCTGCACAATCCGAAATTCCACACATATAAAAGGGAAAAAATCGCCATTCTCCTCAAAAATTCCTTTTCCAGCCAGCCAAATCCCTAAAATATATTCTACCTCCAATCCACCGATCTCAACATCTCATCGCCACCACCGTTCGCTGCCGTTCAACACCACCTACCGTCGGCGTTAGTGATATGTCGCTGACTTGGTGCCTATGCCTTGTGTCCACCTGTTGCTTACTGGGTCCATTATTTTCTGTTTTAGTTGGGTGAGTTGCCCACTTATTTAGCTAGTCTTTAGCATAAATGGGTTAGTGGCATTCTTTTTAGCATTACTTGTTTATTTGTTATTTTTCCAGCAATGTAAGGCTATTATAAATAGTCATTTTATTATTCAATAAAGTTATGTTGAATCCCTGAATTTCTTCTCGTCTGCACCCTTTTTCCTAGCCTAAATTCTCTCTTATCAGTGGTATCAGAGCCAGGTTTCCGATAATGGATACCCGTGGCAAAACCAATGCTGAGTTTCACAATGATGTTAATGAAGCTTTAACTCGACATGAAGCTAATTTCGATCAAATCAATGCTGCACTACATTCAGTGTTAACAGAGTTACAAGCCTTGCGAGTCTCTCGCACTAATCACACCAACCAACCCGAAATCAATCTATTTTCTCAAGTAAAAACTTCGCATTCCCTAAACACTACGAAACCTCATACAACCCTTGACCACCATTCACACCTCAAGCTGCACTTTCCCAAGTTTAATGGAGAGGACCTTTCCAGCTGGATCTATAAGGCAGAACAGTACTTTGAATTTGAGGAAATTGGAACAAATCAGCAAGTCCATCTCGACTCTTTCCACCTCGAGGGCGTAGCTCTACAATGGCACCATTGGTTAACAAAACTCAGAGGCCCCCTCTCCTGGAATGAATTCACTAAAGCTGCTCTCTTACGCTTTGGGCCAACTAACTATGAAGATCCATCGGAAGCTTTAACTCGGCTTAGGCAAACCACAACTGTGGCTGCCTATCAAGAGGCTTTTGAAAGACTTTCACATTGAGTTGATGACTTACCCGAAAGGTTTCTTGTTGGATGTTTTATTGCAGGACTACGAGATGAGGTTCGCCTCGACGTAAAGATCAAACAGCCTCACACCCTAGCAGATGCTATAGGCGTCACTCGACTAATTGAGGAGCACAATCAGTTACAAAGAAAACCAAGCCTTTCAGTTCGTTCTCCAGCAGCCCTTACTGCACCAAAAACCAACGCCACTACCGGTGGATTACTCGGTCCCCCACCAAACCAGCGTGGAAACCAAACTTCAAACACAACTTAAACCAGCTTTCGACAGATCACCAATCAAGAGGCACGAGAACGACGGGAAAAAAGGTTGTGCTACTATTGTGATGAAAAATTTATCCCAGGCCACTGGTGTGAATGGCCACAACTATTTATGATCGAAGATTTAACTCAACCAGCCCTTGAAGAAATTGGAGGAAATGATGAAAGACCTGAAGTCCAGGAAGCTATACCTAAAATTTCTTTTCATGCCATGGCTGGAACTAATCATCCCCAAACCATGCGAGTGTTAGATAAGCTAAAAAATAAAAATGTGGCCATACTAATAGATGGAGGGAGCACGCACAACTTCATTAATCAAAATACAGTCTCCAAATGCGGGTTACCAGTCACCCAGGCTAAGAAGTTCCAAGTTATGGTGGCTAACCGGGATACAAGAGATTGCGAAGGGAAGTGTCAAGCCCTCACAATCACCATTCAACGTAAACCCATCACTGCAAATTATTATGTCCTTCCTGTTGCAACTTGTTAGCTGGTGTTAGGTGTACAATGGCTAGAAACACTCGGACCCATCGAGGCGGACTACAAATAATTGACCATGAAATTCGAATTGGGTGGTGATACACACACATTCCACGGACTGAAACAGAACCATGCGGAAGCTCTAACTGAAAAAGAATTCAGTTGCTTATAAGGTACTGGATTCCTCTTCCAAATCATAACCCAACCCTTCTCATACCATCCAGATATAGATCACCTCCTAACCATCTTTAAACAAATATTTGAACTACCAAATTGCCTACCCCCACAATGACCACATGAACACTGCATTCCCTTACAACCAAACACAGGACTAGTCTCTGTTAGACCTTATCAATACCCGTATTACCAAAAAATGAAAATAGAAAAAATGGTAAAGGAGCTGCTGTAATTTAGACTGATCAGACCAAGTAATAGCCCATTCTCATCCCCTATCCTATTGGTAAAGAAATCAGATGGTGATTGGCGATTCTGTGTGGACTATCGTGCTTTAAATAAAATCACAGTCAAGGACAAGTATCCAATTCCAGTTGTTGATGAGCTTCTTGTTGAGCTTCATAGAGCTAAATATTTTTATAAATTGGACTTGAGGGCAGGCTATCACCAAATCAGAGTTCATGAGGAAGACATCCTAAAAACAGCCTTTAGAACACACGAAGGGCACTACGAATTCATCGTGATGCCGTTTGGCCTCACCAACGCACCTTCAACCTTTTAAAGCTTAATGAACGATCTGTTTCGTCCCTATCTTCGAAGGTTCATTCTGGTCTTCTTCGATGACATCTTGGTCTACTCACAAGCATGGGAAGATCACCTTTCACATCTCCAAATAGTTCTCACTATTTTGGAAACTAATCAATTGTATGCTAAAGAAACAAAGTGCAGGTTTGGGGTCTCAAAAGTTGACTACTTGGGACATGTTATTTCTAATCAAGGAGTCTCTGTAGACCCAACAAAAATGGAGACTATCCAAGAATGGCCAACTCTAACATCCACAAGAGGAGTACATGGGTTCCTTGGACTAGCTGGGTATTACCGAAAATTCATTCGTCACTTTGGATCTATTGCTGCACCATTAACCCAACTGTTGACCAAGGAGGGATTCAAATGGACTAAGGCAGCAGAATTAGTTTTCACACAATTGAAGGTAGCATTGACGTCACCACCAGTTTTGTGCCTTCCTGACTTCTCCCAATGATTTGTCATTGAATGTGATGCGAGTGGAATTGGAATTGGCACGGTACTATCACAAAATAGCCGACCAGTAGCTTACTTCAGCGAAGCTTTAAAAGGATCAGCTCTACTATTATCCACCTACAAGAAAGAAATGTTAGCCATTGTGAAATCAATCTGCAAATGGCGCCCATATCTACTCGAAAAACCATTTCTGGTGCATACTGATCAAAAGAGCCTAAAATATTTGTTAGAGCAACAGATCACTACTCCGCCCAAACTCGATTGCTTCCAAAACTCCTTGGGTATGATTATGAAATTGAGTATAAACAGGGATCTGAAAATCAAGCTGCTGATTCTTTATCTCGTGTGGTTGAATTTCAATGCATGTCTATTTCCATGCCACACGCAGAGTAGTGGCCAACGCTGCAAAATGAGGTACAACATGATTCTTTTTATGCAGATCTACACCAGAAATAGCCCCTCCAACCATTAGTTCAACGAGATGGAGTATAGTTCAAAAATAATAAGATTTATTTGAGCCCCACTTCCACACCGATTGAATAAATAATCTCAGAGTGTCACTCAACCCCCCTATTGGGCGACATTTTGGGTTCCACAAGACTCTAGCTCGGATCAAACACAGCTTCTTTTGGCCCAACATGCGTCAAACAATCAAGAAATTCCTTCAACAATGTGAGGTGTGCCAACGTTACAAAACTGATTGTATGAAACCAGTAAGTCTGTTGCAGCCCTTACCAATTCCAGCTCGAATATGGATCGATGTGTCAATGGACTTTATTGAAGGACTGCCGGCATCTAACGGGTATTCAGTTATCACGGTAGTTGTTGATCGATTAACCAAATATGCCCATTTTGCAGCCTTAAAGCACCCATTTATAGCAACTACAGTGGCCAAATCATTTGTAGCTAATGTGGTTCGTCCATGGCATTCAACGTCCATTGTTAGTGATCGAGATAAGGTATTTATCAGCTCTTTTTGGCAGACCTTGTTCCAACTACAAGGCACTAAGCTTTGCATGAGCTCCAACTACCATCCTCAATCTGACGGCCAAACTGAGGTAGTCAATCGCACCTTGGAACAGTATTTACGGTGTTTTGCAGGTGATCATCCACGCAAATGGCTTGAATGGATTCCTTAGGCTGAGTACAGTTATAATACCTCCTTCCACTCTTCCACAAAGATGACCCCCTTTGAAGCTATTTATGGAGTTCCACCTCCAAATGTACTCACTTACGTACCAGGTACCTCCAATGTTCAGGTAGTAGATGAGCACCTCCGTAATAGAGATTCAATCCTACGAAACTCGCGTCATAATCTCTCAATAGCTCAACAGCGGATGAAGTCCCAAGCTGATCAACATCAAAGGGAGATCTCCTTTGCGGTAGGTGACTATGTGTACCTCAAGCTTCAGCCATATCGTCAAAGTTCAGTGGCATTTCGAGCCTCTATGAAACTTGCACCTCAATTTTTTGGGCCCTATCAAATCATTGAAAAAGTTAGGCCTGTGCATATCGACTAGCACTACCTGCAAGCTCACAAATCCACAATGTGTTTCATGTAAGTATGTTGCGCAAATATTTGGGGCCACAAGTCTCTCCCATTTCGAGTCAACCTCCAACAGTATCAGATGAATTTATTATTCTTCCAGAACCAGAAGCTATTCTTGATAGAAGAGTCATTCAAAAAGGAAAATATCATCCCAAATCTGAAGTACTAATCAAGTGGAAAGGAGCACCTAGGGAGGATGCAACATTGGAAAATGAATGGCGCCTTGCTAAGTCCTATCCAAATTTTATCCTTGAGGACAATGATGTTTAAGGGGGAGGGAATGATATATCGCTGACTTGGTCCCTGTGCCTTGTGTCCACCTGTTGCTGATTGGGTCCATTATTTTCTGTTTTAGTTGTCTCTGTTTTAGTTGGGTGAGTTACCCACTTATTTAGCTAGTGTTTAGCATAAATGGGTTAGTGGTATTCTTTTTAGCATGACTTGTTTATTTGTTATTTTTCCAGCAATGTAAGGCTATTATAAATAGTCATTTTATTATTCAATAAAGTTATGTTGAATCCCTGAATTCCTTCTCGTCTGCACCCTTCTTCCTAGCCTAAATTCTCTCTTATTAGTTAGCTGCCTATCAATATTCACCATTCACCGTTCTCCTTCATCGCCAAAAATCGTGCTCTCCTCAGAAATTCCCTTTTTAGCAAATTGCCAAATCCCCAAAATCCATTCTGCCTCCATTCCAATCCACTGATCTTGTCGCCACCACTAGTCACTCCCGTTCAGCACCACTTGTCGCTATTGTTCAACATTCGCCGTTCTCCTTCATCGCCAGTTCTTCTACAGTAGGCAGTAAGTAATTAAATTTTTTTATTTATTTGGATTTCTTTCGTCTTAGTGTGTTTTTGGCATATTTATAGTTTAAGTTTTAAGAGTACTCCTTTCTCTAATTGCTTCAACACTCTGTGTTTTGAGAAATTGTTAATGATTATAATTTATTGATCTTGTTTTCTAGTCTGTCATTTGGGTGTGCAATTTTGTTAACTTCTTATGA
Organism: Excoecaria cochinchinensis; assembly: GCA_947683425.1. Taxonomy (NCBI): domain Eukaryota; kingdom Viridiplantae; phylum Streptophyta; class Magnoliopsida; order Malpighiales; family Euphorbiaceae; genus Excoecaria; species Excoecaria cochinchinensis. The sequence continues at coordinate 6,835,302 of CANTUQ010000069.1, forward strand.
TTTCCTATGATTTTCTAGGAAAATTCCCCCGTCCCGCCCGTCCCCGATAAAAATAATCAATTTTAATAGAAAATTTTGACCCGATAGAAATTTTTGACCCGAATTAAAAATATTTTACAAAATTTACCTTGCAAAATTTAATAATTGATAACTTAAAATTAAAAATATTTCATACAATTTAAATACAAATATTTATAAATATTTTATACAATTAAAATATAAATATTTGTAAACATTCCATACAATTCAAATGTTATATATTTATAACATTTGAATTGTATGGAATGTTTACAAATATTTATATTTTAATTGTATATACATATTAATATATTATTAATGTATTATTAATATATATATATTCGGGACGGGGATCCCTTTTCCCTTTCCCGTCCTGAATTCAAGGGTGAGAATTTTTTTTTTTCATCACATCCGTCCCCGCAGGGGAAAAATTCAGGGAATTCCCGTCTCGTTTGGGTCGGGTCCCCACCGGGGACGGGAAATCCCCGCCTCATGATCATCCCTATTTATGATTTTTGATTTTTAAGTATACTAAATTTTTATTTGCATAAACTTGTAGATGTCTCAATCAAATAAAATTGAATTGAAGGAAGAGATCGCATCAGCAGGACCATTTCACATTTCCTATGATTTTCTAGTCTGTCATTTGGGTGTGCAATCTTGTTTTCTGATCGATGAAGATGGGTGGCAATCTTGTTTTTTGGTCATGAATAAAAAAAATATATAATTACAGGTATTTTGGGTGGGTCGGTTTAAGACCCAAAATATTTTAGGTTATTCAGTTCAGAGTCAAGTCAGGGTCAGTTCGGGTGATGATTTTAGTGTAACTTCGGGTTTCGGGTTATTCGGGTTTGGGTCGATTCGACCGATGCACACCCTTATATATGATACTAAGCCCAAACTCTTTACCCACCTTCGGCTTTTCTTTTTAGCCAAAAACGGTAGGTAATTTACACATTAAATCAAATAAAGCGAGTAAATTTTAATTTGTACTGTTAAAATCATTTAACTTTAATTATTGCAACAGATGGCCGAGATGTACCTATTGGAAAATCATTTAATCTTATTTATTGCAAGGGATAGCAGTGGTGTACCTATTAGAAGTTCGGATTTTGCCATAAATAAATAGCTGAAGGTGCATTTTTGCCTCTAATATTTATTTAAAGGCAAATTTATCCCTAATTTTTATAAGTTGGAAGAATTTTTTTTCCATCGTCAATTGCCGTTAAATTTGACCATTCAAATGTTAGTTGATTGTTGATGTGAATTAAGGAGGATACGTGTCGCGCATGTATTAGACACGTCAGCGACGTGTCCAACTTGTGAATCACACGGTTAAGTAAAAAAAATATACCTTTCTCTCTACTCCCCTTTCTCTCACTTCCCTCTCATTTTCTCTCTCCTGTCTTCATCCCTTATCCCTTTCTCTTTATTGCAGCCACCCACAAAAGAGATCAATCTCGCCAATTTTTCTGTTCCTATACAGAGATCAATCTCTACGCTAGACCACAAAGTAATTAGATTTGTAAAAGACCACAATATAGGAGATCTTAAAACCCTAAATCAAAAAAAGAGTTGAACTGGAAATTAATTACGAAACAAAAAAAATTAGGAATGGCAAACTAAAGAGATATCAAACAAAGCAAGTCAAATATCAAGCGACAACTCTGAGATGCTGAAGATTTGTTTAGGTAGGTTAATTCAAAATCAGGGTGTTTGTTGGTGTGGGTTTTTTATTTTTCCTTTTAATGCTTGTTGTATGTTAATGAATGAAACGAGGAACTGATAGATATGTTTATATATGCTTTTTATGTGATCTATTCACTGTGATGTTGAATATTTTAGTCTATGGTCCCATTTGCATGTGACTTTATTCTCTTTACAGTAGCTAGAAACCTGTGTGTGTTGATTGAGTTGTCTTATGTTGATCGAGTTGTCTTTTTCAGTATATTTCTTTGATCCAGATTTCTCATTAAGAAATTGTTTCTTTACTCTTTAACTTAATGCAGGGTGAGTTGGAGAACCATTGTTAATTTGTGGTTTAACTGGAATGGGAGGTGGCAGTTTGGGAAAAAAATTGGATATGTTGATAGGAAATCTGAATCAATGAAGAAATTTGATCCAGATTTAATTAGCTACCAAGAAATATGGGATGACTTTACACAAAGATTGGGTGTCTAAGGATCTAAAATACCTGGCATATCTTGCACCAGGTAAAGATATGTCTAAAGGCCTTTTTGCATTTGCATGAGATGCTAGTGTTGTAAGGACCCATAATATACCATAGTTGTGGTGAGAATTAATTAAGAGTGATTAATTAAATAAAGATTAATTATATTATATTGTGAGATAGTGAAAAAATATGCATTACTTGGATAGGAAAATGGCTACAATGAAAAGAAATTAAAAGTTTAGAAGGAACTTAATTGAATGAAATAAAATAGTTAAGTGATTAAAATGAAATATTGCATGATTAATTATAAGTAAGAGATTAATTAAATTGAACTTGGATTAATTAAGTAAAGCATGACTAAATGAGTGGAATGTGATGTGTCAAGGAAAGGATACGCCAACACATATATTTACATGCATATATAAAGGTGAATTCAAGAAGCCAGTGAGTTAAATTCCTATTTATTTTTCATGTGAATTTGTGTATTCAATTATTTAGAATTGATTTGAATTTTGTAATAAGTGTGAGTTTGATGGGAGAATGTTGATTTGGTAATGAATTGGTCAGATTAAGGGCTTAATTAATTAGGGAAGTGATTTTGGCTAAATTTTATTTTTGGTTCACTTGAACCACTTTTGGAATTTTGATCATAAATTGGTCTATAGAGCTCCAAATTGAATGATTTTAGTTGGAAAAGAACCATAAGAAATAGACCCATAATAAATAGACCTATAAATGTCTAGAAGAAATGGAAATCTAATTCTGCCTCTAAGATGTGTGAAAAAAGATATTGAATGTTTGAATCGAATTATGTCCCTTTTAATGGAGCAGTATGTATTCTTTTTAGCATAACTCTTTGGTTGGATCTCTAAATTTGATGATTTTTATGTCAAAATGACCATAAAACATAGTAGAATAATTATCTAGAAGATATCTTTACCTAAAAATGTCATTTATCTAGTGAAATTTCTTAATTACAGTAGCCTTGAGATTTTTTTATGTGCGTGTTTGGTGACTGGCTGGACAACACAGCTATGTTTTTAATAGAACATGGTAGTGTTTTTCGCAAATAAGTCTGGCGATCTGGTTGGAGAACACAACTGTATTTTTAGTAGAACACGGCTACGTTTTAGAGTAAATTGTACCCTATTCACCAATTCATCCTGGAATCAGTCCTGTACCATCAATTTAGCTCCGAAGTTTTAAGAAACATCTTAAATTTAAATGGTACTTATTTAATACGTAACCACTTTTACCCATACATAATAAATTACTACGACAGGCGAAAGATGCTACACAATAACTACAGAATTTTGATTACACCCAATATATTATGTTTAAAATTATAAAATTTCTTACATTACAAAACATTTTCACATGATGCATAAATAGAATTCATAAGTTCACACTATATATTACTTTCCTTTCCTAAGTTACTTTATAGATTCAATAGCTGATTTCTTTATACAAGGATCACATTACATACATAAATCTTATTCTTACAATAGAAGAGTTCATTACATTACAATTACATAACATAAGTTTACTTAAGAAATTCCTAGACTTGTTGGCCCTGACAGATGCGGAATGTACTTGGCGACAGATATATCTCTAATACCTGCATGGATGAAACACCCTTGCTAAGCACAACGGCTTAGTGGGTAACAAATATGATATGGACGATCACTCACAGTAGTTGTCGACAAATACAAACATATGTTAGCATTTATTAAAGCACATATAAATTACTTGATCATTACATATACATGTGTTAAACGCATACATAAACTTCATACAATGATTACATACACTCTATTATATTTATAATACTTAAACATGGAAAGGGCGTACTTAAGCTATATACATATGCTGATACTGTTAAATTATCATATAGATTTTCTTAGTTTAGTATAAACATTTATATTACTACATATAAAAAGTGTACACTTGCATAGTTAATTGTATTCATTTATGCTAGTTACTACGCTGATTGCTTATCTTTTATCTTACAAAATTATTGACCATCTTTATGTATAGATATACTTACACTATTATTCATTTATTTACTATTAACATTTTATCATTCTCATCTTTCAGTAAACATGGGAATGTCCCTTCGTGATAAGATTACTTGACTCATCATTTAAACTTAGCTTCATTGATATTTTTATATTCACACAAATTTCTATAGGTATGCAATTAAGAAATATTTAATAGCCAAACATTATGTCTTATAAATAGCAATAATAATCCTATACTTGTTATATTGATTTCGATACTTAACTTTGGTTGACATTTTAAAATCATTACATTATAATTATATAAACTTATCATCCAGTAATATTCCATCATAACATTAAAGTACACGATTCTATTAGCAATTCAATGTTAACATATCCTAGATAAGTTATACTAGTTGCGCTTCTATAAGAAATTGCCATTATCAACCATTCATGATACATACATACAAAATAATTGTAAGTCTAATAAATTACCACCGATGTTATATGTGTGTGTGTATATATATATATATATATATATATATATATATATATATATATATATATATTATGCATATATCTTTTGTTCATATAAACATATGATTTTCAAATATTAAAGTTCATTCTTTTCATAACATTCCTTTTAACGTATTTTCTTTAATAATTTGCTTGCATTCCAAAGTGGTAGATAAAGGAAAAGAAACACATAGGTACCCGTGGGTATATCAACGCATAGCGATCCAAATAGGATTCAGAACATATAAGGATCCAAAGGGAATCAAAAACGCATAGGGATCTAAATGGGGTCCAAGAACACATAAGGACTTAAACGGGATTCAAGAATGCATAGGCTGCAGCAACAGCGGTCCCTATAGGCATGCCTATTTATTCACGACTCGATAATGCAGGCTTATACTCATATTTATATTTTATTCTTTTATATTCGCATCACTGTCGTACTCATCATATTCACAACCATTTATTATGATCATATAATGATCATGTCTACTTACAAACTCATAATATGTACTTAACATATAGCATTCTTTCATGTCAACTTAGAGTTATTTTAAATACTTTATATAATTCCATATGATATACTTGTATAAATTCATTGAATATAATAAAACAATGTTAAGTGAAGACCATAATTATTTCAATCACATTTAAGCTCTTATTAACTATGTTAGCATCACAAACATATTTAACATTTATATAATCACTAATTCATTATCATACATATTATTATCACATGAGTCAATACATTATTTCACAAAATCCATGTCTTTATGTGTCATAAATACATGTGTTTACCTCCTCATTTTTATTCGTAGTGTACTCGTAAATTCCAATATAGTTCATTTATACTCATCTACCCATAGCCCCAAGTTCATGGATAATCTAACACAATTTATCAATGATTATAACCATTATATGAGAACCTTTATATAGTTCCGATATATTTTCTTTTAATGTTTCAATTAATGAACTTTTATTCACACTCCACCACATTCATATTATTTTCTACTTTAATAATAATCATATTATATTTCATTATTTCACATGTATAATTATTATTTCTCAATCACCATTTAAGTGTCTAACAAATTACCAAGCATCCATGTGAATAACCATTTCAAAATGAAGTGGAAAACACATGCACAAAGAAGAGTTCGTGTCATATAATCATCATATAGTGTTCACAATCAAATATCACATTTACATTTCATAGAGTTAAGCTCATGCATAATTTGTTCACATTTACCACACTTTGTAATTCTCATCCTTATACTCTTAACATGTAAACTTTACGTACAATCATATACATACATATTTCATAACTCCACTTGTATATTCTATCATTTTAGCTATTAACAATGCTTTAACGTTTACTTACATATAATCTTTACATATAAACTTCTATGATATTTGCACTTAATCATTTCCTTTTGGTTGTTAAAACCTTGCTTTTATGTTTTGTAGATTCTTTTTAGCCTAATTCATGCTTTAGAAGTGCATTTGAGTGCTCCAAAATGAAGAATGGTGCCTCAAGAATAAAGGGAGACAGAATTGGGGCTTTCACGAGTCATGACGGTTGTCACAAGTCGTGAAGAAGCTCTCTGTCACGAGTCATGAAGAAGCTCTCTGTCACGAGTCGTGGTAGGGGTGCCGAATCAAAAACTAATTTGAACCTGTGCCTTCATTTTGAGCTAGTAAATGATATTTTTAGCAAAAATAGTTTCTAAACTTTTGTTCCCCTATGTCTTAACTATATACTGGTAAAATTTTAGGTCATTTAAAGCTATATCTTAGGAGATATAGCCTTGAAATTATAGACTATTCTAGAGCAATTTCTAAGGATATAATTATCTCTCAACTTTGAAAATTTTTTGGGAACAAAAAAGACATAATTTGACCATACTCACTTATAAAAGTTGTTCTCCTAGATGTCTAGTTTAAGTATAATTTTGATTCACACTATTTGGATCACTATAACTCCAGAAATGACCTTAACAATTCAAACTGCTCCCTTGACCCGGCCAAAACATATACCTTTCTATTTTGGCCAATTTTGAGGCACTTAGAGCCATAATTAACTCATGATAATTTATAGGACATTTGCAGATATATAAGTCAAGCTTTATATGCAACTAGATTCATATCATTTAGAGTTTTCTAGACTGAGTTATGCCTTAAAAACCAAACCGGCGTCAAGAGTAAAGTTGGGTAGAATTTCCCCTGCAACTTCAGTATGACCAAATTCATATTTCCACTCAAATCACTCAAAATCACCATAATCCAGCTTAAATCAATATATATATATATATATATATCATCCATACACATGTAAAATTATATAATCTATCATCAAGTTCATATAAACATATAAAATTCCCAAATATCTTTTATGCACTAAAATGCTTCGCACTTTCTATTTTCCTTTCTATTTTCCTTACTTTTACCACCTCTTATGTCTATAAATACAGCCATAAACACATTTACGTCAATTCTTCATCCTTAACAATTCAAATCTTTTGGTTGTACAAGAGACAGGGATGAAAAAAAAGATGAAAATCTAATGAAACTTACCTTAATTTCTTGAAATTATCACTTGATTCAAGTGTGCCCTTAGAGTGTGAGTTGAAGAAAGAAAACATAAGGGAAGAGGAGAAAAAAATCTGGATTTTCAGCCAAAGAATGGTTGGCTTCTCCCTCACACCAATTTCCTTAAATACTTAGCTTATGTGGTTATAAACTTGCCACTTATCATGGTCCCATTGGTCACTTTTCCAAATTGCCATTTGAATCCTTCTAGATTTTCTTAATCTTTAATTAGCATGTTATCTAATATTTCCTTCACACATTGGCCCATTATTAAATTCCATTTATACATTTATGCCATAAAATTACAATTTACTAACTTGAGGCACTTGCCGAATCTTTTAAATTAATGCCGAATATGTCCTTTTTGACACTTTAGCCACTAACTCATACACATTCGATTCTTATTTTGCCAAAACATGCCTTTTCATGACTAGGGGGCATTTCGGGTCCTTACATAATGATTAAGCAATGAGGATATGTGATTAAATTACATGCAAATTGAATAAATCTTTATGATGAAGAATTAATTAATATGATGATTAATTATGATTAAAACTAAGATCATAGCTTGCTATATGAATAATGAAATGTATATAGTTGTTTATATTTGTTACATGTTTATGGATACACATATTTGGTACATGAATAATGTTGTGAATTTTCATAATTCACCAGTGAATAGTAATTTGAATAGTGATTAATAACCTGGACTGGAGCCTGAATTGTATTGAGTCATCGATAGATAGGCATACCTGTAAGAGATAGTGATTGCAGCTACTAGTGTTGACATCACACTGATGTTGTGACACCCTAAGCTTAATCTTATTTCCACATAAATATTATTATTATTTACTTATTATTATTATTATTATTATTATTATTATTATTATTATTATTATTATTATTATAAATCATGGTATTGTCTCATTTAAATCTACTTCCAAATTACTTAATTCTGTTTCAGATTTAAGTTTTATTAGGTATTGTTAACTTGCTATTCAATTGGTAAAATTTTCGGCAGCATAACAGCTTAAAAATCATGCTACCCAAACCTACAATTGTTCAAATTCACACTACCAATAAATTTTCTCCACCTCCAATACTCTTTTCACAAGCATAGCACTTCAGAATTTCATACTCATCACATTCACATGACAACACACATAACATCACATACATCATTCACTAGGTTCACTAAGTCTTTGAGTATTAACATACTACATGCCATATATAAAGTTAAACATTGACCAATACATGTTCTATTTCATAATTACATAGCCAAAACCCAAAGAGACGTCCATATGTACAGGCCACTGATTCCTTTAACTGCCTCAATGTACTTGTCCCTACGCGCAATCAAAACAAACCTTGCACTAAGCAACATTGTCGCTTAGTAGTGGATAAATTTACATAAAATTTCACCTACTTGTTTTATTTATTTAATTTAATTTAATTATAATTACCATTTTGTCCCTAAAATTTTCTTTTATTAACTAAATTGGTAATTTACTCTTTTATACTACAAATTACTCTAAATTTCCTTAACACTCATTTATCTTACTTAATTTCATTTATATCCATAATGAAGAAAAAAATAAACATTAAGTCTTAAGGTTTGACTTTTATTTTATTTTGACCAATTGACTTCAATTTTGACTTCCTTTGACCTTAAATTTAATTTAAGAGTGTAAAATTGCAATTTAATCCCTAAACTTTATCTGAATTACAGTTTTGCCCTTTTTAGTCCATTTAGCTATTCTAACCTCTTTATTCATCTTTTTAACTTTAAAATTACGATTTTACCTTTACGCAACTTATTAAACTCATTTTTCACCTTATTTCTCATTTATTTATATTTATGATATCTTAAATACACTAATTGCCCTTCTGTCTCGGTTTACTTGAAAATTTTTTATTTTTGCCCCTAGTTGTAATCAGTGAAAATCCTCGAACCGGATAAGCGGGTCAAGGACTTCAGTGATTCCAATGTACTGGAGGGACCGTACAACACGGGGTATGATACCAAATTCTCCAGTATACTATATAATAAACCGGCTAAAACTTTACATGTAATATAATCATATCTCATGGTGACATTTTAATAAACTCATGGTAATACCGCGGTGCATGTGTCCCTATGGCTAGCCATTCTATCCTAAGGTCCTGGATTACCCACTGCACACTAAGAGCAATATCAATTCTTATATTGTATTACATTTTCACACTATTATTTTCTTTAATTACATTATATCAACACTATTAAGCATTAGTTTGCATTCATATGTACTTATTAATCATAAATTTCTCACTTATATGCTTAATACCATGAAAATATGCCATTAACAATACAATCACCATTCGGCCACTTAGGAAAATCACACACCCATAACGTTTCTCCTCTCAATTTCATGCCATATATTATTCTATATTCGTTTTAAGCAATAATATAGTGAAATGTATCTAATTCACATGAAAATTTTTGAGTTTTACTAACTTCCACCATTATGTAACTTATACATAATTATGTACATTTATTATTTTTCACTCTAATTAATTCTATCACACTTCTTATGTATCATAATGATCAATTCTCATTAAATTCATCAAATAATATTAAATTTCATTAAATTAAATTTGAGTATCCCATTCGGCCACTAAAGAACCTACCCTCTTTAATTTGTTTTCTTCACATTTTTAAGTTCCTAATAGCCTAATTTACCTTTATATCACGTCATATTAATTTATTTCACGAGTTTACTCAATTATGTATAGTTATATAATGTAAAATTTGTGAGAATTTAACTAAAATAGATGAAATTGAATGTAAATTACACCCACTAACTTCTAATTGGCTTGAAATACTCCTATTCTTCCTTCTCCTTGCCTTTACCTGCCTTGGCTTTTTCTTCCTCTTGCTTTTCTTCTTATTTTTTTGTTTTCTTGGTTCCTCCTTGATGCAAATCTCTTTCTAGGTTAAAAAGGAGGTCTTTTTATGTGTGAGGACAAAATTTGAGCTTTGGATTTGGAGAGAGAAAGCTTGTGTGAAGCCAAAATGGTGGAGGGGAAAAGAAAGGCTAGGTTCGGGTTTGAAAGGAAATAACGTGGAAAAATCTGAAGTTTTGGGGAGAATTTCATACTTTTCTACACCATTCCATCTTGTCTTCTAATGGTTAAAAGGAATGGTCAAGATTTAATCTCTAACTATTTAATCTAATGGCTTGAAATTAAGCCACTTGTCACCCAATCCTTCATCCCTACCTACCCATTTATCTTAAGCTTACACACACCTGATTATGACTTTATTTTAATGATCTCCATGTCCTCAAATGCTTAAAATATGTTAATTAAACCTATTAATTAATTCAATCTCGATTCTACACCCCTTTTTCTAGAATTTTCGTTCTATATGTTAGAATGCCCTGAAACTTTTCCTTGTATGTTCTAGCATGTTCAAGAACATATGGTTAAAATTTCAGCCCATTCCGACATCATTTCGGTATACTTATGGCTTCGGCGGCCTGGCCAGCTAGTCCGAAACCTGAAATTCCGAAATTGCCAAAAAATTTATTGTTCACTTCTAATATTTTATTTAGGTTATTTCTAACATATCTATGCAATTAAAATAATTTTTGGAGATATGTACAATATTTTTGAGTCCGGTCAAATTTCAGGTCAATCCTTTTTACGGTACTGAGTAAAAACTTTTCTATCCCTTTAAAGGTCGATCTAAGCTCGTTTTCTCAAATTATACCACCGGACTCCGTTTAACACCTACTATCCTAGACTACTCTTAGGTCAAACTGCCCGCCGGGTCACCCATCTTCTGATTTCCCTGACCCGAGCACATTTAACCTTTACACTCTTCCCAATTTTCCTATCTTATCCAACTCCGATTACTCCAAAATTTATCCTAGGTTAATTATTTATGTCCTACATCTTACCATGCATGACAGATGCAAATTTAGGGGTGTTACAGATGTCTAGTTATTTGATACCGCTTTTGGTATCCCTTGTATGATACCATTTTTGGTATCCCCCGTTTGATATCGTTTTTGGTATCCCTTGCTCCCATTATCCATTTCTAAACATGATTCAGGCAACATAAGAGTTCTCAAATTTTTATTTGAATTGTTAAAAATGCTACTATGAGATGATTATGAAATAGTAAAATAGTAATGAATCAGTGAATGCCTATATCATCTAAATTATTATGTTTAATAATAAAGTGAAGTGAACATATGATATGTTTATTATATGGCATATTAGTGTTAATTATAGTAACTATGTTTAATTAATGTTTAGAACGGAATAAAGTGAAATGAAAATGTTTGATTACCTTATATGTTATGAGATGTTCCTCATGATGTTAAATGATAACATGAATTTTAAGTATTATGAATTGATAATAGAATTTGTAGAACTACGTGGTTCAGTTTACCAAATTCTATGATACGTAGGAAGCTTAGAACTTTATTTCAAGTCCGAACCAAATAATAGAAAACTAATATATGCACAAAGATGGGTAATAGTACTATGAGTAGTACTAATGTAAGGTTTCGCTAGGTTATATGTTAAAGTATAGTAATTTGTTTTAAATAACTAGAAGTATAGATAATAAGTAAAAAGGTCAAAAATGCATGATTTGTAATTGATTAAGAGAAATATTTTGAATTTATAGTGGTTTGAATAAGACTATATATGAAATATATGTGTGAACCAGAATTGCTGGAATTTGGCATAGCAATATAGGTGAAGTATGTAATATATGTTAAACTGAATAAGCAATAAGTGAATATCTATGGTTAATTTGACTTTCAAGTAAATTAGTAAATTAAATAGTTTATTATAAGTAGTTGAAGTTGCCACATGATCAATTATGAGTCCCATGTAGCACTCCCAGTTCCTTTTGGGGTACATTGGGGTGTTACAAGTGTGCACAAGAATTTATTCTGTTTAGATTTTTTTTAAGCGATATAGTTTGTTTTCCTAATACAAAATATGATTTGATTGAGTTTCCTGATGCATTGTTAGATAAATACGGATAAGTAAAGAAAAGGTAGTGATGCATAGGGCTAATATGGATGATGATGGGCCTAATGTAGTTGGGGCTGATGTGGATGGGTCTAATGTAGTTAGGGCTGAAGGAAATTTGGCTCTAGCTAGCCAAACAAAAGACAATTTTCGAAATGTTTAAGGGCTTAGGGCAAGATGTGGGATTATAAGGCCTAGGACAGAATGTGGGAGTGTAAGGCTTGGTCCAAAATGTGTGAGTGAGGAAGTTGTACATAGTGAAGATAGCAGATAGATAGGAAATTGAACTGAAAATAGGGATACATACAGTAGAAATTATAATAAAGATGGTGACAAAGTAGATGTGAATGGTGAAAGAAATAACAAAGCTTTTAGTTCTAGTGATAGTGATTTTAAGGAGGATATTACATTGAGGAAGATGATAGTGACAGAGAACATAAAAGTGAGTCAGATCTAAGGGATTTTGTAAATGAAAAAGATGTGAGAATGGAGATAGCAAAATAAAGGGTTAGATATGATCCTGAGGAGGGGAGAGCATATTTTAGCAATGAATGAAATTTAAAGATGCAGATGCTGTGAGAGAGGCATTGAAAAATTATTCTGTTACAATTGGAAAAGACTATAAGATAGTAAGGAGTGAGCCTGGCAACATAAGAGTTAAATGCAAGAGAGAAAATGCCCTTTTCTATTTCATGCATCAAAGGAGAAAGGCAAACTTGGTATAAAGATAAAAATATTATGCATGCAACATAGATGCTATAGGGTATTTAAGAACACAAAATTCACTTCAAAGTGGATTGCTGGTCAATTGAGAGAGTCAATTCAAGAAAATCTAGAAACAAGAATAAGAAAGATGCATCCAGATTTTGAGAAGCAATTTAGGGTACATGTCTCCCATGACAAGTGCAAAAGGGCAAGAAAGTTGATACTTAATGAATTGCAAGGTAACTATAGTGAAGATTTTGTATTGCTAGATGCTTTTGCCTATGAGTTAAAAACCATAAATCCGGGCAGCACTGTTGTAATTGAGTTATACAAGGATGGTTTGGAATAGAGAATGAGTGTTTTCAAGAGGATGTTCATTTGTTTTGATGCATGCAAAAAAGGATAGAAGGCTGGTTGTAGGCCAATCATAGGCCTTAATGGTTGTTTTCTGAAAACAAAAGTTAAAGGGATGTTATTAACTGCAATTGGTGTTGATGGAATGAACCACATGTATCTCGTTGCCTTTGTTGTTGTCTGTAAAGAGAATAAGCATAACTGGAGTTAGTTTCTAAGGAGATTGGTTCAAGAACTTGACTTGGGAGATGGATCACAATTCACACTGATGAGTGACATGCAAAAGGTCAGTTTATATTAAATATTGCTACAATATTTTAGTTTTTGTTTCTCATATTTTTAAAATGGTAGCATTGTATTTACTTGTTACACGTATTTGTTGTATTTACTTTTTTTCTGAACACAATTTTTATTTGCTGTATTTAGTTTTTTTTTTTCTCAACACAATTTTTATTTGTTGTATTTATATTTATTTTTTAATTCATACGTATTTGTTGTATTAGGCACTATAAGTTAAAGAATAAGTATGCACTATGCACTAACAGTTTTATGTTATTTTTCTTGAGCGTGTTATATATATTTACTGACATCTTGCAATTTATGCTCTTGCACATGGTAAAAAATTTGTTTGCTTTTAGAGAATAATACCAGCAGTGTTATACATCCTCCTTATGGCTAAACATAGGTGGTGTGCAAGGCACATCTATGCTAATTGGATTAAGAAGTGGATAGGAGAAGAGTTGAGGAAAAGACTCTGGATTTGTGCTTGGAGTACTTATGAGGAGGAGTTTCATGATAATTTAAAACATATTAGAGAGCTTAGCAAAAAAAGCTGCTAAGGATGTTGTCAGTTATGCCACAAGTGTGGTATAGAAAATATTTTAGCAGTAGGTGCAAATCTGCCATGGTACACAATAACATTTTTGAGACTTTCAACTCATTGATATTAGCTGCTAGGTTCAAACCAATTGTGAGAATGATCGATGAAATCAGAATTAGGATCGTGATTTTATTAGTGGAGAATGAAAAGTACTTGAGCAGTTGGATTAATGATTATAGCCTTGAGCAGTTGGATTAATGATTATAGCCCTCAATGTGTGGAATTGTATAAGGATTAGGCAGATATTGCTTTTGGTTGCAGAGTATAATGGAATAGAGTTTAGTGAGGGAGGTGATAGGCATAGTGTTTGGTTGGATAAGAAAATGTGCACTTGCAGGGTTGGGATTTGATTGGTATTCCATACCCACATGCCATTGTTGTGTTTTATCATAAAGGGGAAGATCTGGTTGCATATATTTCGGTTTACTATCATAAGTAAACATATGCAGCAGCTTATTCCAACAAGATACAGCTAGTTAGGGGTAGGAAATTTTGGAGATTTGATAGGTTCAAAAGTATTGAGCCTTTACCTATACCAAAAATGCCTGGTAGGCCAAAAAATTCAAGGAAAAAGGACAAAAGTGAACCCAAAAAGCACAAGTCAACCAATGAATCACAAGCAACTAAAGGACCTGTAATTAAGAGGCATACTATAAGAGGAAAAAAATAAACTTGTAGAAGATGTGGGCAGCTAGGGCACAACAAAAGATGGTGTACAAAGGTAAATTTTCTAAGTTTTTTACATTTTGCTTTATATAAAAAATACATGATTATTGATATAATTTATGCCAGGAACTTGGTCAACCAACTTTGCAAGATGAAGCTTCATCTGAAGATGGATTAAATGGGGCAGGACCAACTAAGAATCATGGTGATAAACCTGCATCACATGACCAAGCCAGCCATATATCTACTGATGAGTTAGTAAATGAGGCACAACCGGATGGAACAAGACCACCCAATGCCATCTTAGGACACAGGATGCAGCAATCCAGCCAAATATCAAATGATTCAAGACAAAAAAGGGGACATGGGATATTCTATGATGAAAATGGCAGGATAATTTACAATATGAGTATGAATGTTTGCTGCTTTTTATTTGATTGATGTTGTTAAGTTATGATTACTACTGAAGATGAACTTTTTATCTATACAATACAGCCTGGACATGCAGATAGCTATATTGTTAGTTCATATGGAGATGGTCATCATAGTAGTGGCTGAAACCCCTAATGCCTGATCATGATGCTGATCCTAAGAAAAAGTTTCTAATTCTAAGTGAGAAAGATGTAGAACAAATGTAAGGAAGACAACTCACGCCCTTTACAGGTTCAAGGATCATAAATTTAAGAGGACATGGATATGAAGTTTCATTGCCAGCAAGACTGCCTTTTTATCCTCTGAGAAAAAAAGACATTTGCTCAGTGATTTAGAGAAGACGAGAAATTAGTTATAGGCAATTAAAGAACATATAATTGTAGACACCGGGTCTTGAGACAGCTCAGATTAGAGGTTACCCAGTGATGAAGAGTTGTCTATGACGCGAATGGAAGAACGGAAGTACTTGGTCTTGATCCTTGACTCTCATATTTTCAGTGATTTTCCCTTCCCTTAGCTTGTCGCATTTTGCCGGAGCTAAAATGATGTCCTTAAATGCAAAATTTTGAGTTTTTATTAACAGACGGCCATCTGTGGATGATTGACACCCGTCGGTCATCACTGACGTCCTTCTGTGGCATTTGGTGCCCGTCAGTGTCATTTTCATAAATCTTTAGATGCACCTTCGATAGACGCTCGTCTGTCGTTGTATCCGCCCGTCTGCGGCGTTTGGTGCTCGTCGGTGGCATTTTTGTAATTAGATAAAAAATGTCTTTGACTAACGCCCATCTGTCGTCACTTTTGCAGAATTCTCAGTGCAACGGGAAAGAAGAGATAAGTTTGATCTCTTTCCGTGATTCCTACCAGACCAGAATCCCAAATTTGGGGTTTTGCCCCAACCAAAAAGGGAAACCCTAGCCTTAAGTATTTGAGTGAGAAAAGGTAAAATAAGGGGGGATTCTTTGAAAAGAAAATGAAAAAATAGGATTTTAGAAAAGTAACAGAAGAGCAAGAGTGGAAAAAATGAGGTTTGAGTTTTTGAGTGAACAATCAAAAGTTTATTTGACTAAAAAGACCATATTTATCGATCTTCCTAGTTGAAACCTTCTATTAGAGCATTAATCTCTATTAGTAATCAACAAAAAGGAGGAAAGTTTCCTAGATAGAGAAAAACACTTTCTCTCTGAAATTCAAAATCTCATTTTAAAGTCAAGGAGACTCAAGCAATTTCTTTTTCTCTAAGAGCTAAGGAAATGATTCTGAGGGTAAATATCTTGAGCTCAAATCACTATTCCATGGTAGATTTTAGATAAATAATGCATTATGTGCATTGGTTCTTGAATATGTGATTTTTTGTGGTTTTGTGTTTTCCTTATCATGAATAATCTTCTAAGGTTCAAAAAGTAACCTTGATGCTTTTTTAGGGTCAAATATGCTTGTTAAAGGTCCTCTGTACTTAATTATTTGAGTTAGAAAGTGTTTTAATAGAGGTTTAAGGGATTTTTCTTGTTCCTGGGCATGACAGATAGGAAGGAGGCTTAACAGATGGGACAGAGTAGAAACCCTCCGTCCCACCTATTGTTGTTCTCCCGCCCGTCTCTCCCACATCTGCCCTTTTGTGGGCCTTGTTTAGTCACATTTGCTTGTTTCTTATGCATTTGCCTTTTGTCTTTTAATACTTTTTTCACCTTATTTTGCTCTAACTCATCTCACTTGAACATGTAGCTTTATTTCTTGTCTTTTATGCCTTCACATTTTATTCATTTTAATTTTAGAATAGTTTTTATTCATTTAAGTGTTTTCATGACTTCGCTAATGATTTACTTCCTTTTTTATTATTGGGGGCCTAAACGTGTTCCTTTTGTGAGCTTTCTTCATGGATGGAATTTTGAAGGGTAGGACGCAAGAGGAATTATGGGGTTATTTTCCTTCTACTTCATTTATGGCTTTGCTTTATATCTTGTGTCCATAGTAGTGAAAGTTTTCTTGTGCACATTAATGTAAAAGATTACCTAAAGATTATTTTTATTAACAAAAAGGATTTATTGAACAAAATAGGACCAATGTCCTAACCTTCATCCAAGAAAAATAACACTTCCAAAGAAGGGGTTTCTATTTATCGAAATGGGATCACTCATCTAGGTTTTCTAAAATTATTTAAGGAACTATTCGATTTTCGTAAGTATGTATGCGAGAACCAATATTCCCATCCAAATGAATTCCCCGATTTTATAAATAATCTATTTCATGTTGGGATTGTATTATGCCCTTTCTCATTATAAGTTAGTTTTATTTATTTACCGCATTATTTATAGCTTTTTTATGTGCTTGAAAAATGAGCTTTAATTTACTTACATGAATCGTGTGAGAAGAGAGATGAAAATTTAATATTTATAAATCTAATCAAGATATAAGTAAGAGTGATGTCTCAAACCATCTTTGGTTTAGGCTTCATGAAGTTAGAATAAACCTTTCCTAATGTTTTATTGGGTGGTAACTCCAAAACTTGCCTCTTAGCACCCACTTTGAAGCCATCATGGGTCGATCACCAACAATAGAATAGGGTTGATGCTCGATCTATTGCAAAACGATCGACTTTCATGAATTAAATGAACCTCCATCCGGTTTCAGGTCTTAAAAGTGGACCATCGATGACCACGTGGATGCCTCTCGAGGTTCGGCTCGGGTCACAATAATGATTTTGGTTTCCTGTGTAAATTTATTTTTGTGATGAAATTTTTGTATATTCATATATGGTGTAGTGATTTTAAAATGCATATATTATACTCTTAGGAACTAGATTTTGTAATTTGGGAGTATACCATATACTGGCAAGAACATCATGTCCACAAGCGTGGTTATTTTGTTAATATTAATAAGGAAGTTGATATTTATGCCTAGGAACTTATTTGTGCTTGCTGTTATTTTTATGACTAGTGTTGTGGTGTTGCTTGCTATTATTTTTATGCCTAGTATTGTGGTGGTATTTGTTGTTATTTTTATGCCCACTCTTGTGGTGAAGGAAGTTGATATTATGAATAAGTTACAGATGCTTAATGATCATACATACACTTCAAGTATGTGCTTGTTCCTTCTAACCTTGCTAGATTAAAAAACATCCAAATTCTACTAATAAATGTCATATATCCCACGATTACAATAATAGCAAATTGGACTTCATATTGAAAGTTTGCAAAATATTACAACATTATTGATTTAATACTATACCCATACCTATGCATTAATCTTGCTAAATGCCTAACACACACACCCAAGCAACCAACACTAAACACATAACCTTCATCACCCATATATAGCACACCCTTTCATTAGCTTTTCTTGAATTCACTCAAAGCTCCATCCCGTGCATCCTCTTTAGCTCAGAAAAATCATCCCTCTCTTCAAATTGCATAGCCAATTGTTGTATGGTCTCTAATTGGCTTTCTATCCTTCTATTCAACCTTAATATCTCTTAATCCAGTTGTAAATTCTCCCTATGCAATTCATACAACAACACTTTTTACCTTTCCTTCATTACTGCCACAAAATCGAACTAAGAAAAAAAAGGTTGCATTCTCTGATCTATAGTAATAATATAAAGCAAATTGAAATAAATTATTCATCTTATCACAGAGACAAAGAAAAATGAAAAATAAGGAAAACTTTTTTCTTCTTACTCCAATATGGGGATAGTTGAAGTATCTCCTCCCTGGGTTGCTTATGCTCTATGACTCAAGTATGATAGCTCTATTCCCACACAAACACCTAACTTCTGTCCCTTTATTCCTGAAATCTTTGCTTTTCTATCATCTTGAATGGATTGAAGAAGACAGAGCTAAAAGGATGTCACCATCGACGATTTCTTATTTTGGAATTTTAGGGATTTTTGGTGATTTTATTACTGTAACAAAAAAAAAAGAGTAGGAGAGATCGATCTTTGTTGTCAATGGTTGCAACAGAGAGAAAGTCATAAGGGATGAAGGCAGAAGAGCGAAAGCGAAAGGGAAGTGAGAGAAAGGGGAGTAGGAGAGAAAAGTAATTTTTTTTACTTGATCGCGTGATTCAGGCTCTAGACTCATGTCGCTGACGTGTCCAATGCATGCGCGACATGTGTCCTACTTGATCCATGTCAGCAGTCAACTAACGTCTGAATGGTCAAACTTAGTGAAAATTAACGGTGGAGGCAGAATTCTCCTATTTTACAAATGCTAGGGGCAAAATTACCCATTTGAAAAAACGTTAAGCGAAAAAATGCACCTTTGACCTAATTAAATTATTGAATCAGCTCTAGCCGATTGACGGGTATTGATCCTTGCTCCGCATTTGCTTGAATCTGCCGATGGCATGGCCTCCATTCCATTGATTTTGATGGTTCTGATAAACATGTCCTTAAGGATTTGCTCTTTGATAAGATTGGGTTATTCCTTGGATGAATTAAATCATCTACATCTGTTGTGTCATCCCTTGCTAATAAATATTGGCTTGGTTTTGATTCTCATAAAATGCAAATTACCCTTCTAGAGGTTGGAGTCGCGTCCTTAACATATTTACTTGACCATATTGTAAACCTTAGTCTTGATGACCACCATTGGCTTACTGATTCTGAGAAATAGGTCCATCTGTTAGCACTACTTACTCTAGTATAATTGGTCAACCATTAAATAGTGCCATCATTTTTTCGATAGCCTAGTTCATAGACCATATGGACTGGTTCATGGTTGTAATGGCCTATTAAAGATTTTGATACAAGTTTTTAGCCCTTTTAATGCATAGAAGGCCATCACAATTGTTATATGCTGGACCATCCCATTAAATGTTACTTGATTTTCAAGCGTCACGATTTGGCTGATTGCTAAATAATCAACCATTTACAAAGATGGTGGCAAAGGAGTCTGCGGATCCAAACTATATTCACCATCATTACCAATCATGGGCGTTTGCTTGACACCTACGCTTTCGATCGATTATTCATCATTGGGCTTATTATTTTTATTTTGGATTTTATCGTACACCATTTTTTTTAATCTAAGATCTTGTTTTACTAGGCATACAAAAGTCTTACTGTGATCGCCAAAAAGATGTTTCACATTAAAATTGTCCTTAAGCTTAAAATCTCAAAATATTATTGAATAAGCTTAAAATCTCAAAATATTATTGAATAAAAGGGAACCTTGCATGCCAATATAAATCTCAAACAAAAGGTACTAAAATGTAAATAATTAAATGAACTCAAAGCAAGCTAGATTGCTCATAAAGTTAGGCCGAGTTCATTTGAGATCGTGACCCAATATCAACCACTTTAGATTACTGGAATAAACTAAAGTTGGTTGAATTAAACATCATAAAAGGGGAAAATTTTAGAATTAATGCTTTTTGAAAAAAATATTTTAAAAACTAGTGTGGATGGAAAAATATTTCAGAAAATGGGGTGATTTCAAAATCGTAACACGTCACCGCGTTTTCAAAGAGTGGGACCCACATGGTAGCAAAAATTTTTACACTGAAGTTGCAATAGCCTATTGTGGTTTCAGTGTCAGTTTGAAACCACAACTGCCTATTATGGTTTTAGAACTAACACTGACATTGAAACAACAATGGGCTGTTGCGGTTTCAAATGCATCATAATTTTTCTTCAAAATTTTCATCATGGACTAGTTGAGAAAAATGCATAGGACTATATATATACTGAAATTGCATTCGCAATTTCATCATCAGAGGAAAAACTTTATACATCAATTTTTTTTCTTGTTATTAGTATGTAAACATGTTCAAAAATGATAAGAATTTATATTTGAATATTTATAATTTGATATGTTTACATTTATTTAGAATTATATTTACATTTATTAATTTTTTATTTTATTGTAATAATTTATATATGTCAATTAAAATATAAAATCAGTAAAGCAAAGAAAATTGCAAAACAATTAGCTTTTGAAGTAAGTTATTTTATCAATTTTGGTATATTTATTTTTTTACCATTTAGTTTTAGATAATCATTAAAAAATATAAATAGGATATGTTTTACTATTATATTATTTATATTATATATTAAAGTGGAAGTAAGAAAAAAAGTCTATATTTTATCAGTACTTGAGATTGCTCGAAATCGGTGAAATTTATATCTGAATATTTATAATTTAATGTGTTTAATTTAAATTTGTGTTATAGTGACATCCATGTACTTTTTATTTGATTTATTAAAATACAGAAGTCAATTGATACATAAAATCAAGCCTTTTTTTCCTTTTGTCGTGAAAAGCCAAAGTAATTAGTAATCAGGGGCTGCAGTAAACAAAATTAGGAAAATGGTGTGTCAGAAAACGGCAACCTAGGTTACCGTTTTCTGATACCGTGGGTCCCACACCGAAATGACACAGGGTTGCCAGAAAACGGCAACCTAGGTTGCCCTTTTCTGGCAATTATATATATTTTTTGTTTTTCCTAGGCGCAAAACGGCACCGTTTTACTCCTGCGAGATTTTAACCCGGGTGGGACCCACTATCAGAAAACGGCAACCTAGGTTGCCGTTTTCTAACCTTTTAATTTTTTTTATAACCAAGGCGCAAAACGGTACTGTTTTGCGCCTTGGTTTGAATACAGCTGGCGTGAGACCCACTGTTAGAAAACGACAACCTAGGTTGTCATTTTTTGACTTTTTATTTTTTTTTAAAAAAAGTGAGTCAATGGCTACAGCGCACAGTAAAAACTGTACGTTGCAGCACATCAGACCCGTTTTCACTTCTTTTGTTTCGTTGCATACTCACTTTTCTTTCTTCCTCAGTTTTCATTTACGCTTTAACTTCAATTTTCTTTAAATTTCAATATTTCATTTATCTAGTCTCATCTTAATTTAGCCACTATCTCCTTATTTCGTTTAAGATCAAACGAAAGGTGTTATAATGTGACGTTAATTTTAAAATATAGTTAAAATTTAAATTAATTTTTTACGACTAAAATGATTATGATTTTTAAATTGCAGGTGCTATTTATTTTGAAATATAATTACGATTAATTTATTAAAGGTCAATTATTAGTATTTTATTTATTTTAAAAAGTAGAATTTATTTATGCAATGGTTGGAGTAAATTTGTCATGCGACTTCATTTAATTGATTTATAAATTTTTTGATACTATGAAGCATATAATATGTTTGAAAATGTAATTGATAATTGGTTTTTTGTTATGTTGGAAGTTACATTGATATTAAAAAATTTAATATTGTTCGTGTATGCATATATTTTTGTTATTTGATGATAAATCAGTATGAAAATAGTTAATTATTTTAAAAAAAAATATTATATATTAAATTGTAAAATAAATAAATAAAATCTATTTTTTTTATTTCCTTCAAACGCTGCAGCACACAGTTGTTACTGTGCGCTGCAGCTGCACAGTTCTGACACTATGAAGCGTAAAATTTCTTTAAAAACATAAAATATAAATTTTATATAACATTTATTGATATGAATTTCATATTATAGATGGTTCACACGTATTTAGTGCCAAAAGCAATGATGAGTGATTTGGCAAAGGTAATAGTGAAGAGAAAATGGGATGAATTGTACAATAGCCGAATCGAATATAGAATGACAATGTGCGAGCATATCTTATAAATAAATAAAAAAATTACAAAATATTATTATGGATGGATATCCTATGACTGAAGCGAAGAAGGTTGAGGTAATTTGGATGATAGTGCCAATAATTTTTTTGGTACCAATCATGAAAATTTGGAATATGCCTCATGTGACAAAATATGAGGAATTAGTTCTCAT
This sequence comes from Excoecaria cochinchinensis, assembly GCA_947683425.1. NCBI lineage: Eukaryota > Viridiplantae > Streptophyta > Magnoliopsida > Malpighiales > Euphorbiaceae > Excoecaria > Excoecaria cochinchinensis. The sequence goes on from CANTUQ010000069.1 coordinate 6,858,444, forward strand.
ATTTTTGAAGATTTGTACGGAATTAGTGAAGAAAATTTTTTAAAAGCTAGGGATACAATGCCAGTGTCCCAAAGAACTTATTGTTAGTGGTATAATTATAATAGATGGCCTAAATATTATGTTCACTAGAACGTATGATGAAATTAGGCATATATGAATAAAAATGCAACAGGTGTTAAATTTGTAATTTTGTTGTTATTTTAAGTGTTTTATACTAATTAGCAATGTTCATTATTTTAAGAAATAATGTCATCTTTTTTATTTGTATTATGTAATATAATTTACAAAATAAAATATAATATATAGTTGAAAGTTGTATACTAAAATATTGGAGTGTTGTACACATAGAATAATTTAAAATAACTATAAATACAAATAAAATTAGTATGAACAAACATAAGATAATCAAATAAATAAAATTTAATAACTCATTTAAACTCATTTAACATATATGATGTAAAAATTGATTCAGGTTCTGACATGGATCGACATGTGGGAACTGTAAGAATAAATCCGGGTCCTATTAATAGGGAATTGCTTACACTTTAAGGGAGACACCGATTTGACGCAATATAGAATAATTCAGTAATTTTTTAGTTATAAATTTATATTGAATAAGAAATTTTAATTAATTTATTTATATTTACTTTATGATTTGACTTGTTTTATTTATACTTAAGGTTGAGAGAGATTTGTTGAGGACAAGAAGGTATAGTGTAGATGAACACTATACATCTATTGACCAAAGAATTTTACCTTATATAAGGGCAGCTGGTTTAGTTGGAGTAGTCAATTTAGGTGTGACGTATTTAGATTGGCATTTAAACACTTTGCTTGTTGAGAGGTTGAGACCTAAAATGCACATATTTCATTTGACATGTGGTGAAACGACAATTACCCTTCAAGATGTTGGAATTTTGACAGGTTTACCAATTGATGGTGAACCTGTGACCGGAAGAACAAATATGGATTGGTCATCAATTTGTCATAATTTACTTGGAGCAGTTCCTCCTGAGAGTGATATGCATGGAGGAAAAGTAAAATTGACATGGTAGTGCTTGAAAATGCAACACTTGAAGTCATACAACAGCATGCTCGTGCGTGGATACTGAGATGTTTCGATGGGATGTTATTTGCATCACAAAATTCATCATTGGTCCACCTAATGTTCCTACCTCTTCTAGCGGATTTAGAATCTGTTGGACAATACAGTTGGGGGTTAGCCTGTCTAACTTGGTTGTATAGAGATCTTTGTAGGGCCACGCATCCCGATGCAAAAGGAGTTTATAGATATCTACAACTCTTGCAAATGTGGGCGTGGGAAAGACTTCCCTAATTTAGGCCGACTCATATTCATCCATACACGATAAACCAAAGCATGCCTTACGGATTCAAGTATCACTACCGTATTAAAAATAAAATAATTTAATTGAAATTAATTTATACTTTAATTAAACATTTTCTGAACTTGATGTTATATTAGGTGGGCATAACAATTGGACATGCGTAACATCCACATCCATAGGATGGATACGAATATATATCGAGAAATTTTAGATATGCAGTCTACTGAACAGGTTAATAGTAAAATATTATACATAATACGTTTAGCCTACAGCTATCTATTATTAAGTAGATAATAATTAGTATCATTCACTACAAAAAAAAAAAAAGTCAATTAGCGACGAAAAATTCCGTCGCTAATTGGGCTTTTTTAGTCGCTAATGACCTTTAGCGACGCGACGACTAAATGTCGCTATTGGCGCCGTCGCAAAAATTTTGCGACTAATCCATAAAACCGTCGCTAAAATTAGCGACGGAAAATTCCGTCGCTAAAAATAAAATTTCGGTCGCTAAATAATCTTAAAATTTGTCGTATAAATATTTATTAGCGACAGATTATTCGTCGCTACTCGCTATTATATTTTTTAATATTATTTTTAATTTAATTTTTAATTACAATTTTTGATTTTTAATTAAAATTTTTGATTTAATTTTTGATTATTATTATTATTATTACATCCAAATTTTAATTTAATTTATGTAAATAATAATTATAAATATTACTATTAATTTAAAAAATATAATATCAAAAAGTAAATTAAACTATATAATATTTAAAAAATACCAATTCAAATTAAATTGTGCTATTTAGCAATATACAAACGTTTATAATAACTTTGTACAATAAATTTACAATAATTCAAATATAATAAAAGTATATTAAATTATACAATACTTAAATTAAAAGTACATGCTCTTGTTATATTTAGCAGCTTCCATCCAGTTCCGGTACCTACAAGTTACCAATAAAATTTTCAAATTAATATATACCAAAATTAATGAATTAAAAATCGAAATAAAAAAAATTGATTGTAATTCATAGATTTCAAGGCATGAGCTACCAATTCATGTATCCAAATTTAACTATCATAGAATTATTTTCCATTTAAATTGAAACATACAAATTAAGAGAATAAAAAATAAATTTAGACTTTCCTCCAAACTTAGACATATTTTGCTTAAATACAAAGTTTTAGACCTCATAAAAAATAAATTTGGTTTCTATGCCTGGGAACTACAATTGGGAATAACATTAGCTCAAGCCTGAGAGATGTACAATGAAGTGCATATAATTTCCACCATCCAATAGCTTTTTTTTTTCAAGAAAGTTTTCATTATGGTTACTGACCCCAGTCAATTCTATTCAATAACATATAATCCCAACAAATAGAGTTTACACATTCCAATAACCTCTCATTCCATCAAGAAATTATAGTCCATTTTCACATATATTCTATGGTACAAAGACGAGCACACATCATAATCCGAAATTATTAACCAGCATAAGCAAATGCATGCACCAACATACTAAATTTCATATCCAAACACTCTAAATGTTGGACCCATTAATGGTTTAACTTCAATATAGCAGAATTAAGAATCCTTTACTTCACCTAACAGAGACCCTATAATATGATGGTTTGCTAGAAAAGTTAAAAAGATTTATTTATAATTCAACTATTAAGGAAAAAAAAAGATATCAATTATTAATAAGAATGTAATATGACTGTTATGGGAGAACTTGGTACCCAAAAAGAGCATTGAACTGATTAAATGACATGAAAAATTTATACTCATTAACAACCAGAAATTCCTCTGTTTCCCATGCTAATACTCTTCTCCAAACTTTATATGCAACCAAACAGGGGATAAACCAAAAACAATAATAGAACTCAACTTCCACATAATCAAAATCAAGCATTTGTTTGGACCCGAAGATTGCAATTTTTCTTTTTACCTTAATATATATTAATAAATTCTGAAATAGAAACCATTACCTTATTGACATTGAGGTTAGGAGGCCAATAATGGAGGAAAGTGTAGAAATACTCAAACATCTCCACCGATGACCTGAAACTCTTGGGACCCAAACTAACCAGACCCGACTTCTCCTCCCCTTTATTTTCTTCTTCATTCTCCTCTCCTTCTCCTTCAAGCTTCTGCAGTCTCTCCTCCTCCACTGACTTGCCGACCTTTCTCTTGTCAGGTGCTCACATGGTGCACAAACAAAAATAAAGCTATCATCCGAATTACAATAGTGGAATATAGAATAATTAAGGAAAAAAGTGAGTGATCATACCTGCCAGCGAGAAAAAAAAATAGAATTTCAGTTCAGTTTTTATCAGTTCAGTTTTATCACAGACTATACTATACTATACACGCATAGCTTTTATCAGTTCAGTTTTATCAAGTTTCTATTGTTATACTATACTCATTATGCCAAAATGAAAATCTGGTTTGAATTGAATTAATAGCAAAAGCAGGCATACGCAATCTAATTCCAACCACCAACTTCAAAACGAAACGAACTTCCATAACAACATTCATTCAAACAAAACCCAAAAAATAGAGAGCAGTATTACACACACAACAAAACCCAAATTCCTAAAACTGAATTTTGAAATCCCTAATTTTTTTTTGAATCTAACCCCTAATACATTTCTCCTAAATTTCGGGTTAATAGCTATTGTAACTTACCTATAGTCGTCGATTGAAGAGGAGGGAGCTAGCCGTGTTTCAGGTGGTCGACAGTGAGAGGAGGCATCGGGGTGGAGGCTGCAATCCGAATGAAAACACGCAGGGAGGAGGAGGAGAGCTGCTGCCGTCGCGAAGAGAGAGGACCGGCGACAGCAGCGGCGGACGAAGGGGGCGGTGATGGCTGAGACGGCGATGCAAACGGAGAACGGCGAATAGGGGACTGGATCAACGGGAAGAAAAAAGGAAAAACGAGGGAAGAAAAAGAAAGGAAGAGAGAAAGAAGACAGGGTCCTTAGGGCTTTTTTTTTTCTAATGTAGAAAATATTAAAACTTTTAGCGATTGAAATATCAGTCGCTATTCCGTCGCTAATTCGAGTGTGTTTAGTGACAATTATTTAGTCGCTAAATCAGTCACAAATTAAATCGCTACAAATTTAGCGACAGATATATTCCGTCGCTATTTTAGCGACTAAATTTTAGTCGCTAAATTAGTCGCAAAAATTAGTGACGGATTATTTAGTCGCTAAATTGGTCGCAAAATAGGCGCCAAAAATTACCACCATAAATTAGCGACTATTTCTTTTTTTCGTCGCTATTTCGTCAATAAATTTGAAAAAAAATAGTCTTTCACGACTAATTCTTAATTCTGTCGCAAACTAGTCGCTAATTAGCGACGGAAAAATTTTCGTCGCTAATTTAGATTTTTTTTTTAGTGATTTGTGTTTTGCAGTTTGAGTGGGAGCTTTATCAGAATGTAATCCATTTGCTCCCAGATTATTGTACAAGTGGTCAGTCCTGCTGGATGTCAATTGTTCCACTCATCTGCTTCCATATAATTAAGTGGCACTATCCAGATAGAGTGATGAGACAGTTTGGTTTTAACTAACCAATTCCTTCGCCACCCATGCCACAAGATAACTTACATTCAATAGACTTGCGGGGTCAAAATCAGTTGAATTGGGCTACAGAATTTTCGGCATTTATAAATGAGTGGAACAACCGTCACAATCGGGTTGTTGTTGGCCAAGAGCCTAGGCATCAATTAAGTTATCGATCAGAATACATGCAGTGGTACATACAACGCACGAGACGTTGGATAACCCCCAGTGGAGCATCCCGCGCAACGATTGTAAGTATTTCATTCATGATTATTTTATTTTGTGAAATAGAATTTCTCAAATTGTATGTCATATTTTTGGCTGTTAATTATAAATTTATTTATTTTAAGCTGATGGTGTCGAAAGATTAGTACATGATGAAGGTGATGTACATACGAACAGAAGGGAAATGGAAAGCATAATTGGTGCAATCGGTCATGACGATCGATAATTAACTGATTATTCAAGGCAGCCTGGCCCAAATCCAATCAACATACCACCTATGGAAACCCAGTTTCAAGACTTCCGAACACAACGACGGTCCAAGATCAGGATTACCCGATGATGAAAGCGTCGCCTATTCACAGGCAAAAATGTTGAAGATGATGTTTCCCTTGTCGAGATCCTCATTTTTTTTAAATAAAAAATTGACAAATAAATATATATATAATAATAAAATTATTATTATAAAAAATGATATTAAAAAAAATTAGGAAGTGTTAATTTTATATACATCAAAATCTTTGATTAATATATATATATATATATATTTAAAAGGAATTAAATTAATAATTAAAAGTAATAAAAAAATTGATTAAAAGATTTAAAAAAGATAGGTGTAAATGAAAAAGGTGGAAAGGGTTTTTTGGTGGACACATGTGGGAGGGCCGCATGTGAGGCCTTCCACATGCGGCCTCATTTGAATGAATATAAAATAATTGTATAAATCATTTTCTCTATTGGAAGACAAAACTTACATATGTCTTGAACCAATGGTGAAATTGCTTTTTGACTTCCTTATTCACCTCATTTTGATTCATCTCAGGCATTAGCTGCCTTAGCTATACCTCAAAAAATCTATAATGACCATATAAGTTGGAATTACACCCTTCACAATAGTTAACCAAATTGGCAATTTTATGTATATATTAAACTTACCGTGCAAAGGTTGAACTTCTTAGCAATTTAATAAAATGTAACTATAGGCAGCTTCTAATTCTGCCTCTGTTAGCATTCTCCTTGTTGAGTGTCTATGTAAACGACCAGGGTACGTAAATATGGACAAGTTTCCATCTTGATTACTTGTTCCACCCCCCATCATCATTATGAGCTAGTTTCCTCTGTCTTGTGGTTACATGAGGTTCAAAATAATGCGAACAAAATGTACTTGCTTTCTCGACCAAGTATGCATTACATATTGAACTTTCAACTCTAACTTTGTTTTTTACAATTTTTTTTTCAAATGAAACAAATACCTACATGACATTTTTAATTCACATTAATTGCCAGAATAAATTAAAAATCAATTATAATTTCATATTATAACTAATTACCTCTCAAAAGGATACATCCATCGATATTGAACAAGACCAGCAAGTTTGGTCTCATAAGCTAAATACACAGGCAGATGTTACATACAGTCAAAGAAGCTTGGAGGGAAAATCGATTCTAGTTTGCACAGAATTACCGGAATTTCCAATTCTAATCTTGCCATATCTGTCAATTTTATCTCAGATGATGTTAAAGTTTTGAAAAACAAACTTACTTCGGTTATAGCTTCCCAAACTTTAATCGGCAATAACTCTCGAAATGCAATTGGAAGTAGCCTTTGCATGAAAACGTGACAATCATGGCTTTTCATTTCGAACAATTTATACTTTCACATGTTGACACACCTTGCCAAATTCGACACATAACCATCAGGAAACTTTAGTCCTTTTAACCAATCACACAACACTTCGTTTTATTTTTTGTCCAAGGTATAGCAAGCTTTGGGATATTTTCCCATTCGAGTATTTTTTTTCTAACTCAGGCCTTCTACAAAACAACTTCAAATCATCCCCTGATTTTGCATTGTCTTTTGTCTTTCCTTCCATGTTCATAATTGTGTTGAGCACATTGTCAAATATATTTTTTTTTATATGCATCACATCTAGATTATGCCTTAACAAATTAGACTTCCAATATGGCAAATCCCAAAAAATGCTTTTCTTTCTCCAACCAAAGTTTTTGCTAATTCTGCCATTAACTTCTTCAGCATCAAGTTCTGTAACTTTAAGCAAACCCAAGTCATCAATCTCTTGTAATATTTCCTCACTACTTTTGTCAACAGGAGAAGTTACCTGTACTACTCTATTTTTAATAAACTTATTTTTGTTGCGTCAGAAAGGGTGATCTGGTGAAAGCAATTTCCTGTGATTGTCAAACTAAGATATTTTACACCCATTTTGAAGATAAAATGCATCTGAATCCTCGCCACAGTAAGGACAAGCTAATTTTTCAGCCATACTCCAACCAGACAAGATAGCATAGGTGGGAAAGTCACTGACCATCCACATTAATGTTGCTTTCATCATAAAATTCTATTTAAGTGATGCATCATATGTTTCAACACCGATTTCCCAAAGCTATTGCAATTCATATATCAAGGGCTGCAAATATACATCAATTTTATGCTTCGGATTTCTAGGTCCTGGAACAATAATCGTCAAGAACATATATGCCTCATTCATATACATCCATGGGGGCAAATTATAAGGAGTAATTATGATTGGCCATGATGAATATTGTTGCCCCAATTGACCAAAAGTTTGAAACCCGTCAGTGCTCAAACACAGCTGAATATTCTGAGATTCAGCAGCAAAATCAGGATTGGTGTTATTGAAATGTTTCCATGCATGGCTTATTATTCCATCTGTGCTTTCGTGCTCATCATGCCATCTCATGTGAGGTGCAGTAACTTCGGATGCACATAGTTTTTGAAGCCTCGGAGTTAGCGAAAAAAAATACATACGTTTCCAAGGTACCAATTTCTGCTTATTACTGCAATTTCTAGATTTGTACCTAGGTTGACTACAAAATTTGCACTCTTATAAATTCACGTCATCTCTCCAAAATAACATACATCCCAACCTGCAACAGTCAATTTTCTCAACAAGCAAACCTAAACCACTGATCAGTTTCTTCACATTGTACAAATTATCAACCATTGTATGGTCAGGAGGCAATGATTCAATGTACCAAGCAAGACTTTTATCAAAACTTCGATCTGAAAAATAGCCTTCAGATTTTATATTCAATATTCGAGCGACCAAAGATAACTGAGTCATGTTATCACAGCCTGGCCATAATTCTTGATCTGCTGAATTTAGTAAATCATAAAATTTTATCGCATTTGCGTTGGGTTCTTCTAGTATGGGTGTATTTTCCACAAAATCATAGCCAGCTGCATCATAAACCATTTGGACGTACGGATTATCAGTTACCCCTACATTATATGTTATAAATTCCCCCCCCCCCCTTCAAATTGACCCTCATTTGCCGACATGTTACCCACATTACCTATCAACATGCTACATATTGATGGTTCCCCATGTCGTGTCCACTCAAAATAATTTGAAACAAATCCTTTTCTTAACTAGTGGAAATACACTTCATGAATTGGAAGATAACTAAGGTGTTTGCACTTTTTACATGGACATCTTATTTTTGTCCCGTCCATATATGCAGGTTGAGAACTTGCATATTCAATAAATAACTGAACCCCTTCCACAAATTCATGATTAATATAACCATTGTTTGTTTTTCTTCTATACATCCAAAATCTATTTACGTTACTTATAATTAATTCCAAAACTGTTACATGAACAGAGTGACATCTAAGTTAGAATTATAAATATCTAGTTCTAAAAAAAAAGTAAATATAATAGTTAATAAAACTAGAAATTCAAAATACAACTATTAATACAAAATTATTTAAGACAATTGCTAGTCATTTTAACATCAATTATACTAATTAATATGCTAAATCAAAAGAAAAATGCAAATTGTCATATTATAGTCATCTTCATTACAACAACAACAAAAAAAAACAATAATAATAACAATAATAAGTTTATCAGATTATTATTTAATAATAATCTAAATAATATTAATCATATTATTTACGTAAATTATTCATATTATTATTTAACAAAAATAATAATAATAATAATAATAATAATAATAATAATAATAATAATAATACTAAATTTTACTGATTTTAATTTAATAATAATAAAATGTTGAATAATAATAATATGAATAATAATAATAATAATAATAATAATAATAATAAAATTAATAATAACATTTAAATTAATAAACTCATAAATAGAGAAATAAATATATAAAATAAAATAAAAAAACAAAATTGGGTTACCTTGAGCCGGCAAAGGGGAAGAAATGGCAGATCGGGGCTGCAATAAGAAGACGGTGCACCACGCCAATAAACAAACGCCGCCCAATAAATAAATGCCGCCCGAGCATAGAGAACAACTGAAATTTAATTATTCTATTTATTATGCTAAATAAAAACAACTTAATTGCCCAAATATTCATATTTTATTATTCATTAACAATATTAATGCTACAAATATTCTTAAATAAATTATTAAGTTTATTATTTTCTAATAATACTAACAATAATTAATTTGTCATTTCATTATGTAACAATAATCTAACTAATACTAATAACACTAATAATAATATATTTTACAAAATGTTTAATTAACATAAATAAATAATAATAATTCTAACAATAATAACAATCCACATTAACCACAATAATATTAATAAACAACTTAATTTCCCAAATATTCATATTTTATTATTCATTAACAGTAATAATACTACTAATATCCTCAAATAAATTATTAAGTTTATTATTTTCTAATAATACTAACAATAATAAATTTGTCATTTCATTATTTAACAATAATCTAACTAATACTAATAATAATATATTTTACAAAAATTATTCATAGTATTATTTAACAATAATGAAATGTTTAATTAGCATAAGTAAATAATAATAATTCTAACAATAATAACAATAACACTAATAAGTAATTCAGATTTTTATTTAACAATATTAACATTTTAAATAATAATAATGTAATTTGGCATGTAAATGTAAAAATGTAGGTAATAATATAGGTAAAAATATAATTTGGCATGAAAATAATAATTGGAGGGTAAAACTGTAATTTGGCATATAAATTAATGATAAAATTGTAATGTTAGTGAAAATAATTAAAATAGTGGCAAAATTGTAATTTTAGTAAAAATAATTGAACTAGTGGCATAATGGTAATCTTAATGAAATTAAAATGAACTAATGGCATTTTTGTCATTTTAAAAAAGTTTAAGGGTATAAATGAATTATTACCATAAGTTAAGGGTAAAATGGCAATAAGATTATTTATGTGAATTAATTATGTAATTGCCCCAATTATGTAATTTAAAAATAATTACATGTAATATTGCATGCCTAAGTTGAGAATTAAATTAAATATGTTTATTTATGAATATTTAAATGATATTATTTATTGAATATCATTCATGCATGAAAAATTAATTTAAGTGGAAATTTATGAAATTGCAATCACCACTGGGCATATTTAATACTCAATACGTAGTTTTATTTGACTGCGTGTAGGTACTCCGTAAAATTTTGGGAGCAGTGCATATCTCACATTTTGGAAGTGGTATGGAAGAAATTATTTAGAATATTAAGTATGTTAAGATTGTGGCATGTATATGTCTTATAATACTGTTTTTGGGTTTTAGACTGTAATAGACTATTATATCTGTCATTAGTATGTGTGTTGGGCATACCTAATAATTGGTAGAAATTAAGTTAATACAATTGATAAAGTAAAAATGTAAATTTTCGCCTTAAAAGAAAACTGGCCAAATGAATAGTAATTTAGACAGTTATAGGTCAATCGGCATAATTGATAACGAATTAAAAATAGTAATTTTTAAGTTTATTGATTAATTAAATAAGTATTAATAGGTTTAAGTAAATTGTCTTTGCCATACGGCACTATTCACACGGTATTATACATACTGTACTATTCACGTATACGATACTATTCATACATACGGTACTATTCATGTATACGGTACTATTTAAAAAAACGGTTTTAATTAATTATTTATTTAATAACCTGAATAGTTTTAATTAGGTTAATCGGATTAAAATGAACAGCTATTAAATACGATAATAAAGTATTAGATTGTATGTTAGTTCAGTGCGGTGGCACCCGGTATCCGTATCACATACGGGTATAGGGCGCTACAAGTTTTGGTATCAGAGTTCCGGTGTAGGTGGTTCTAAGATCGGAGTGGGTCAATGGGATTAGTATAAGTACATGTACATGCCAACTAATTTTTGGACAGTATAGTTATGTGAGGCTAATGTATGCTTGCTCCTTATGTTAGATCGTGAGTATGGCTTCAGATGAAGGTTGTCGTGATAGTGATGTAAAGAGTGCTGCAGCAGTTAGTATTAGTCGATCGAGGTCATCTCGTCATCAGGCTACTCCATCGATTGTTTCTCCTCCTCAGCAGCGGCCTGAGTTTATGAACTTGATGGCGAATATCTATCAGTTTATGCAATCTCAGCAGCAACCTCAGGGTCCTGAACAGCAGTTAGCTCCACCTAGACAGAGATTAATTTCAGAACAGATTAAGAGACTAGGAGCGGAGGATTTTTATGGTCGTGATCTTTTGACTCCGGTTCAAGTAGAGGAGTGGTTATTTAAATTAAAGAGGATGTTTGAGACCACTCAAAGTCTGCCAGATGAGATGCTTCAGGGAGCAGTGGCTTTGCTTCAGGGTCCTGCTTACACTTGGTGGAGTTCAGTCCATAAACACACTGCAGTGGATCAGGTTAATTGGGGTTTTTTTTCAGACTCAGTTTGAGAAGAAATAGGTCGGTTCTAAGTATAGATCTGCCATGCAAGATGCATTCTGGAGGATGAGTCCGTGACCGGGCAAAAGTTATGCCATAGATTTAAAAGAGGTCTGCATAATAATATCAGATTGGCTTTAGGTTCTCAGAGGCATATAGATATGAGGTCTTTGGTTGAAGCAACTCTTAGAGAAGAGATGATTATGTCAGAAGAGGCTGATAGATAGTCCCATTTCAAATAAAAGAGGAAATCGGGTCAGTTTTCTGTGCAGCTGGTCAAAGTAAGAAGTTTAGAGGGCCTCCTCAGTCTCAAAGCAGTGCATCAGCAGCACCTATTACTATTCAGAGGAACCCAGATGGCAGCAGTGCCCCAGTCACATCAGTAGCTAGTGCACCCAGGAGTAGAGTACGAGATCCAGTTCCACAGTGCCCTCATTGTAAGAAGTTTTATCCAAGCGAGTGCAGATTTATGAATAGGGCTTGTTTCAAATGTGGGTCCCGGGAACACCAGATCAGAGATTGTCTTGAGGCCCAGTTGTCCACTGTAGCATCACCAGCTTTGGGTGGAGGGTTAGTCCCTCAAAGAGGATGTGGTAGGGAAGCAACTCCTCCATAGGCAGTTTCAGGCCCTTTAGTACAGCCACCTCAGAGTCGTACCACTGGACGTCATTATGCTATTAGAGCCCATGAACAGGATGATGCTCCAGATGTCATTGTTGGTAAATTCTCGCTGCTTTCTCATTCAGTTTATACTTTGATTGATCCTAGTTCTACGCATTCCTATATTAGTACTGCTATTGCTCGGGATAAAGGGTTGCATGACAGTTAGTTAGACCAGGATATTTTAGTGAGTAATCCTTTGGGGTATAGTGTAGTGGTGAACAAAGTTTATAGAGATTGTCTGGTTAGTGCTCAGAGTTTTGTATTTTCTGCTAATTTGATTGACCTTCTGTTCCAAGAGTTTGACATGATTTTGGGTATGGACTGGTTATCCACTCACCAAGCCACTGTTGACTGTAAGAGGAAGAGAGTAACTTTAAGAACTGCAGACAATTAGGAGATTGTCATTGAGGGTGAGAGATTGGATTTTCTTTTTGATGTGATTTCAGCTACTGCAGCTAAGAGACTTATCAAAAAAGGGTGTGTATCCTACTTGTGCTATGCAATGGAGACTAAAAAGGATGAACTTAAGCCTTTAGATGTGCCCATTGTTCGAGAGTTTCATGATGTTTTTCTTGAAGAACTTCCAGGTCTGCCACCTGATAGAGAGTTAGAGTTTACTATCGACCTAGTACCCGGTACTGCACCTATCTCTATTTCTCCTTACAGAATGGCGCTTTCAGAACTCAGAGAATTGAAGATTCAGTTATAAGAATTATTTGATAAAAACTTCATCAGACCGAGTGTTTCACCTTGGGGAGCACCAGTCCTCTTTGTGAAAAAGAAGGATCGATCACTTCTGTTATGTATTGATTATAGACAGCTGAATAAAGTCACCATTAAGAACAAGTATCCACCGCCTCAAATTGATGATTTATTTGATCAGTTGAAAGGTGCGGGCGTGTTTTCCAAGATTGACTTAGGATCGGGCTACCATCAGCTAAAGATTAAAGAGTCAGATGTGCCTAAGACAGCTTTTCGCACTAGATATGGTCATTACGAGTTCATGGTCATGCCTTTTAGATTGACAAATGCTCTTGCAGCTTTTATGGATATGATGAATAGGGTTTTTCACCCTTACTTGGACCAGTTTGTGGTTGTTTTTATCGATGATATTTTGGTGTATTCGAAGACTCCAGAGGAGCATGATGAGCATTTGAGGATTGTTCTGCAGACTCTAAGAAATAAGCAGCTTTATGCCAAGTTCAGTAAATGTGAATTTTGGCTGGATGAGGTATCATTTTTGGGTCATGTAATGTCAACAGATGGTATTAAAGTTGATCCTAAAAAGATTAAAGCGATCCTTCAGTGAAAGACACCCAGGAGTGTTACCGAGGTTAGGAGTTTTCTTGGCTTGGCCGGTTATTACAGAAGGTTTGTCAAGGGTTTCTCTTCAATTGCATTTCCTTTAACCAAGTTATTGCAAAAAAATGTCAAGTTTGAATGGTCAGATAAATGTCAGGAGAGCTTTGAGAAACTTAAGTGTATGCTGACTGAAGCTCTAGTGTTTGTGCAACCTGAATTTGATATGGATTTTGTGGTCTTCAATGATGCTTCCAGAAATGGATTGGATTGTGTATTGATGCAAGAAGGCAAGGTGATTGCTTATGCCTCTCGACAGCTGAAGACTCATGAGAAGAATTACCCTACTCATGATCTTGAGTTGGCAGCTATTGTATTTGCATTGAAGATTTGGAGACATTATCTCTATGACGAGAAATGCTACATCTACACTGATCACAAGAGTCTGAAGTATTTGCTTACTCAGAAGGAGCTTAACTTGAGGTAGAGACGTTGGCTTGAATTGATCAAAGACTATGAGTGCTTCATCGACTATCATCCTGGTAAAGCTAACATTGTAGCTGATGCTCTCAATAGGAAGTTGATGGCTTCTCTACAAGCTATGAATGTTAGTCTGGACTTATCAGATGATGGAGCTTTGATTGCAGAAATGCAAGTTAAGCCAGATTTTCTCTAGCAAGTGAAAAATGCTCAAACGCGGGATGATCGGTTGTCCACCATTATGTCTCAGGTGAATGATGGCCATGTTAGTGATTATTCATTGGGGTTCAAATGGTGGGCTATATTACAAATAGAGATTGTGCGTTCCTGATCAAGCTTATCTAAGAAAGAATATTATGTCAGAAGCTCATCATAGCAGCTTCGCTATGCATCCTGATTATAACAAGATGTATTAGGATTTGAAAATGCTCTATTGGTGGCCAGGCATGAAACGTGATGTGACAGAATTTGTGAATAAGTGTCTGATTTGTCAGCAAGTCAAGGTAGAATATCAAGTTCCTTCAGGTTTGCTTCAGCCTATTGTCATTCCTAAATGGAAATGGGATAGGGTTACTATGGATTTTGTGTTAGGATTTCCTCTCTCGAGAAAGAAATATGATGCAGTTTGGGTAATTATTGGCCGAATCAGTAAATCAGCTCATTTCCTGCCTATCAGAATGGATTTTTCGTTACCCAAGCTGGCAGAGTTGTACATTAGTGAGATTGTAAGACTGCATGGAGTTCCTTCCTCCATCATTTCAGACCGTGATTCGAGATTTACTTCTTAGTTTTGGAAGAGACTTCAGGAAGCTTTGGGAACTCGATTGCATTTCAGCACAGCTTTTCACCCTCAGACTAATGGACAATCTGAGCGTGTGATTTAGATTCTGGAAGATATGTTGAGATGTTGTATACTCGAGTTTGGTAACCATTGGGAGCGGTACTTGACTTTAGCAGAATTCGCCTACAACAACAGTTATCAGACCAGCATCAAGATGGCTCCCTATGAAGTTTTGTATGGTAGAAAGTACAGAACTCCTCTTTGTTGGACAGAGCTCAGTGAGAGCAAGATTGTGGGGTCAGATCTGATTAGAGAAACGGTAGAAAAGGTTCGAGTGATTAAAGATAGACTGAAAGAAGCCATGGATAGACAGAAGTCCTATGCAGATTTGAAGAGGAAAGATATAGAGTTTCAAGTGGGAGATAAAGTATTTCTGAAAGTTTCTCCATGAAAGAAGATCTTGAGATTTGGAAAGAAAGGCAAGCTGAATTCGAGATTCATTGGCCCTTATGAAATTATTCAGCGGGTTGGACAAGTAGCTTACAGATTAAAGCTTCCACAAGAGTTAGAGAAGATTCATGATGTTTTCCACGTCTCTATGCTTCGAAGGTACCGTTCAGACCCCAGTCATGTCATCAAATCTGAAGAAGTTCGAGTTCAGCCAGATATGACTTATGAGGAGTATCCAGTGAAGATCCTGGCTAGAGAAGTGAAGCAGCTCAGCAACAAACAGATTCCACTGGTGAAGATTCTCTGGAATCACCACAATGTCGAGGACGCAGCGTGGGAACCAGAAGAGACTACGAGACAACAGTATCCCCAGCTCTTCAGTTCAGGTAAATTTCGAGGAAAAAATTTTAACTGGTAAGGGAGATTGTATAGCCACAATACCGAGCTAATTGTAAATAGTATTTTTCAAGAGTGAATAGTGCTTCTGGGGTGAATAGTACTTTTCGAAATTGAAAAATATTTTATTCAACCATTGGATAGAGCTCGTCAATACGAGTCTGTAGGTGCAAATTTCGTGTCAATCGGAGGTCAAACGAGTCCGAATAGCCGAAACAGTAAGCAAAAGTATTTATTTCGGTGAAAAGTGGGCCCAGGTGGGACCCACTGAATAGTAAAAGTGGGCCCAGGTGGGATCCACTGAATAGTAAAAGTGGGCCCAGGTGGGGCCCACTGAATAGTAAATATGAGACAGCGATGACATCAATAATGTAATGATGATAAATAGTATCTGTGCCCCCTAAAGTGTAACATCATCATTGACTGGGTCCCATTGAATAGTGACATCATCTTTGACTGGTTCGTGAATAGTAACTGTGCGTCTGTGAATAGTAACTTTGGAGCCCACAAAATAGTGAATCCGAGGTGAATAGTACCCGAAAATATTTTATTTTACGATCAGAAAGAGGATGAAGAATGTAGTAAAATGGTGTAAAAATGATGTCAAATAAGCTTTCGAAAGTTAGTCTAAATTTTCTCTAGTTCGGTTTAATTGAACCAAGGTTTGACTGAATTTTGACCGAATTTTTATAAATAATTAGAGTGGATAAAATGGTCTACTATAAGAGGATAAAAGGCTTATAATAATTTTTAGAAATTTTTGATAGCATTATAATTGTATTTTACAGTAAAATCAAACTGAACCGAATTGGACCGATTTAAGTGAACCGGACTCCAAACGGATTCCGATTGAGCTAAAATTTTTCAAAGAGACTAATTTTAATATTCTAAGAATAATGGAATTGGTTGGGAGTGAAAAAAATTTAGGAACATTTAATTTCACCAAAACAGTGGAAAATAACCCGAAAAATGAAAATCGGACCAAATCGGCTCAACCACTTTGGTTGGACTTATTGGATCCAAATGGACCCATATAAAAGCACCTAAAAATCTGAAAATCCCCTTGGATTCCATTTCACTTCATCCTTCTTCTTCCTCTCCCTTGGCCGAATAGCTCTCTCCCTCTTCTCTCTCATTTTTCTTTCATTTTTTCTTCATCTCACCTCAAATTCAAACCTCTTTAACATAATTCAGCTCATCTAAAATCCATCGGTGTTCTTAGAATTTCGTTTTGAGGAGTATAAGTGGGTGAAATCTAGACTTGAAGTTTGGGTGTAAAATTGAGGTAAGAGATTTAAGGGTTCTAAATTTGGTTTTAAGGTTCCTAAAAGTAGATAGAGCTCCTGTACTAATCTAGCATGATTTAGTACAGGAGCTCTATCTGCTCGATCTACAGGACAAAGATATAAATAGGGTAATTAGGAGAAGTATTTCCCAAATTGGGTGATTCCAAAAATAATTTTGAAAATGAAATTTTTCTTCAATGATGCAGCTATGAGCTGCGGCATTGGTTTTGCTGCTCCCGTGTTAGAGCATAAGCTAGCTTTTTTTTTTTTACAATGCCGCAGCAGTGAGCTGCAGCCTGCAGCATTGTTTTGGGACTCTTGGCCAGTTGGCCTATTTCTTTTTTTTTTTTCAAATAACAATTATTTGTTAAAACAAATATAATAATGACTTGAAAATATTATCTTATAATTAATATTTGATGATAAATGTATTTTTTATATTTTTATATAGTGATATTTTATAATATTTGTATAAAACTTAAAAATAATATTATTTTTTTTGAAAAAAAAAACAATTGAACCAGTATTTTATCTTGAAACTCTTTTCATGGATTTTTAACATTGTACGGATGTGTATAAATAATATAGGACCATTTCTTCTTTTAGTTCTGTTTTTTTTAATTTATAGTTAAATATTTTTAGTGTAATAACTTAGTGGATTATATTATTATGTACTTCAAATCAAAATCACTGCCCATCTTTATTCAATTCTTCATAAAAATTAAAATGACTACTAATTAATCACATACTTAATTGGTGAATTAATTGTATACATGATAATTTATGATTAAATTGATCAATTAATTTATTTACTGAATGTCTAAATCATATTGCCAAAAGAATAGCACTGAATAAATTCTCCATTTCTGATAAAATATTTCTGATAAAATATTGGTTCAACTGTTTTTTCTTTTTTTAAAAAGAAATAATATTATTTTTAAGTTTTATACAAATATTATGAAATATCATTATATAAAAATGTAAAAAATACATTCATCATTAAACATTAATTACAAGACAATATTTTCAAGTCATTCAATATTTAAAACAAAAAAAATATTTTCGAGTCATTCAATATTTATAACAAAAATTTAAGATAAAATTATTTCATAATATTTTATTTTTAATGATAAAATAATTTTATTTGTAAAATTAATCATTTAGAAATTATATGTAATGATAATATATCATTATAACATTAGAGTTTTAATATATTTTAGAACCAATTGAAAATTATATTTATTTTTAACAAATAATTGTTATTTGACAAAAAAAAAAAAAGAAAGAGGCCAACTGGCCAAGAGGAGCAGCAAAACAAGCATTATTAAAAAAATATAAGCTAGCTGCTGCTCTGATGCAGCGTCAAAGCAGCAGAGACAATAGCTGCGGCATTAAAAAGAAATTCCATTTTCAGAAAAATTTCTTAAAAACCCTTGGGAAATATTTCTCCCAATTGTCCTATTTATATTTTTGTCCATTTTTAGAAATATTTCTTAAAACACCCAGTTTGGAAAATATTTTTCCCAATTGTCCTATTTATATCTCTGTCCCTTTGTCTGCGTACCGTACATACGCAGATAAATCATCTAACTCAACATGTTTTAGTGTTGATGTGCCATCTCAACTCAATAATCATATCATCTGTTAGTGTTAATTTGTCATGGCATGACATGTATCTTATGTGGCTTAGTGTTAATCTATCATGGCGTGACATATATCTTATGATATATTTGCCTGGCTTTGTGATATATTTGCCTGCATATATAAATTTTAGCGTTGAGTCATGTTGAAATGATTAATTTTAGAGTTGAATTATCTTGGCGACAATTACCGGTTCATAATTTTGGTATTATTCACTCATTGATGTTTAGATGAGAAAACGATATATTTCTGTTTGAAGCACTACTGCTTGTTCATATATAAGCCCCTTAGGACGACCTTTTATTACAGTAGAAAAGCAAAAACTCATAAGAGTATGGTTACAAGACAAGACATGACTAACAAAACAATACTTTGATGTGCTTTACTTGGACACAAACAACAACGCAAACACCCATTGCTCACTCCACCAACACCATGGCCAGGGCGGCCATGGTTATGAAAGTGAACTTTATTCAACGGCACATGCACATCAATGTATTACGTAGCTCCTCAGGCTACCATATTAGAACACGATTCTTCTAAAATCGCAGCCCTCGCGAAAGCCGCAGGCAGATGGAATGTTGCTAGCCTTCTGCATCACCTGCTGATATTCTTCGGTTCGTCCCTGCATTTGCTCTTCAACTACAGACCTTAATGCTTCGCATTGGCATTCATCTCGCACGTTTCTGAACTGACTGCAACACATCCTCAGTTGCCTATCCTGCTGGTTTCCTTCTCTGCGGAGGGCCAGAACTTCGTCCTCTCGCATCCTGGATTGCCTAATGTACTGCTCGCAGGCACTCAAATCCTTCATTTGAGCTTCCATCCTGCATGATTGTTCTCTGCTTCTCGGGTTCGCCTCGTCGACCTCCACCGTGGTGACGGTGGTTCTGTAGGCGAATGCATTGGCTATTATAGCCAGCAAAACAGTGATAAGAACTACGAGCTTTGCCATTGTACGTTAATTTCACTGAGCTCCTCGTTGTGTTGTTTGAAGAAAGTAAAATAGTTAGTGAGGAAAGAAGGTTAGCGGGTAAGAGGTTTTTATAGGAGATTTTGGTAAGGTGCATGGAGAGAACGTGGAGGGTTTATGCAATGGTTAGTCATTTCTGTCTTTTTCTTGGTATGCCTACAGTTGGCAGGGGCATTCTAAAAATATATATATATTTAAGAGGACAATTTTGTAAAATTCATATTTTATTAGAGTTGTTGGAACAATGTTTTCTATGAAACTGGACAGCAACAAAAATAATATATAATTTTATTGAAAATTTAATGCGAAAATTAAGTAATATGTAATTTCAAAAGTATAAATTTGCATATTTTACATTTTATGAGAGCAGTGGAAACAAAATTTTTACTTTTAAGTGAAAACAATATAGCAAAAATAAAAATAAAATGCACATAAACTTCATGTAACTGTAGACGTATTGCCCCCACCCTATATTCGTGCATGACAATTGGTATGATGCTTTGCGTTATGCTTACACGTAAGGTTTGCCTAAGAAATATGTTTGTCATTGTTGTCTATATTGCTGCTACTTATCAATGAGAACTGGTTTGTCTTTTTGTATTTTTACTTGTGTGGTGATTTAAGGTTTTGCATTTTCTTACCGCTGCACCTGTGATCTCCACGCAATTGCACATGCAAATAAATCCAAAAACGTGTAAGTTCTCTTTGAATTAATTAAGATGTTTGTCCCTTGTGCATCATGATTATATTCCATTTTCCACTGTCCTCTAGTTCTAGTTTGCTTTACCTTCGGTCTTTAACACGGGATTATCGAAAATATTTTATCTTAAAAAATTTTTTAGCCCATTTTATCATGGAAATCAATTAAATTGTGTATCTTTATTCCTAAAATAGACAAAATGCACAGCTAGCTAACGATAGTAATAGTGTCCAATCATAACGCGACACCTCATTTATCATGTGTGTTTCTCTCTTCTAGTCAACATAATTTTTTAATTTAAAAATTGACGAGTGGCATCCGACGTGGCGAATACAGTAATTTTTGTAATTCGATTCATATAACTAAAAATTAATGCGCTAAGCCGAATACGGTAAATTTCAATTTTATATTTTATGTTAGCAATGAGTTGGTGGGCTCAATTAACTAACTTGAATTCATAATATTGATTATGTACAAGTTTAATTAAAGTGTTTAAGGGCTTGAATGGGCCAAAACTCATTAGGGCCATTGAACTTGTTAAATAGGCTGAATATCCCACAATTAGGTATTAGATTTGACCTAGTTTTTAGGTCATTTGACTTTTTAATTTCAAATTTATTTAAAATCAATTAAAATTAATTAAAGAGATTAAATAATTAAATTTGGCAATTGATAATTAATGAGATTACTAATTGAAAACAAAACAAGCTAAGTAGCATTTTCGGGAAACTAGTTTTTGAAGCAGTTAAAAAGTTTTTAAATTTAAAATAGTTTCTAAAATGAAAAAAGTTTTCTAATATGGTTCTAATTAGGATAATGTGATTGTCTTAATTAAGTTAATATATTTAGTAACTTAAGATATGGCCTATTTTCAAAGAGTTGAAATATACACTATTTACACTAAATAAAACCTAATTTCTTTTGTGCATTAGATGCATGATAGGATGTATGAATTGGCACGTTGAGTTAGTTATGGACTTATGGCCAATATGATTGAGCATATGCATGGTTTATTTTGGCTTATAAGGATTTTCATGTTCAGCCTATATTTATCTTGTAAAATTCTTTTTGGTTATGTAATTAGATTATGTAGGATTAGACTAGCAAAGAAGAATATCAAGATCACTAGAGCAAGAAGGGCCAAATGGTGGATCTAAGAAGAAAAAAAGATTTTGTAATATTCTTATTTTCTTTGTTTTTGTAATTCATGCATTCTACCTAGGGTTTGACCTAATTTCATTCTTCACTCGAGGAAACCAAAGTAGAAAGTTCATAACAAACTCATGTGTTTAAGAGTTAAATATGCATGATTAATTAGATTAATAAATATCCATGAGCATGCCAATGCATACTGACCATGAATGATGAGACCTAAAAGGAACAAACCCTTCATTTAATATTAAGACATATAGCCTTTTGTTAATATGAGAAGAACCAGAGTTCTTTATGTTATTGGGTTATTGAGCAAACTCAAGCCCATATTATATCAAATATATTCAAATCATATTAATAGGTCATCTTAACTAGCCTATTAGTTTGTTGAGTAAAGTCAAGGCTAATGGACCTAGAGGCAAGATTGGACTCTGCATATCAAGATATGCATACATTAAGAGTTAATGGCCCAATGATTCAATAGTTGCATATAGATATAATTGGTATATGATACCTATCTTTCAAGTTAAGGTTTGGCTTGTTGAGCAAACTCAAGGTCAAATTCCTAACTAAGGTTTGGATGTTGACCCACTAGGAAAACCATCTGGTTTTCTCGGATTATTAGTGAGGGCTAGGGGTGACCGGTCCATGAGCCCAAAAAAAAAATCAATTCATTAATATCGGTTTTTTCAAAATACTAACCATTAACTAGTCCGTTACTATCGGTTAACCAGTCCATCGGTTTCGAATTTTCGGACCGGTTATCCAATATTTTTCGGTTAACCACTATAATTATAAAATGTATTCATAAATAAAATTAAAATGTTCAAGGCATTTAAAAATTAAAATTTTTTCACTATAATATAACATTATTGTTGTTAAAATAAAAATATTTGGTAGATATAAGCAAATTTGTTTTTAAAAATTAATATTTAATAAGTAAATAAATTAACCGGTTCATAATCACTTTTAATTAGATAAATTGTTATACTTACTAATAGCCAATTAAAAAAATTTAAAAACTTTAAAATAATTAGTATAATAAAAAAAAGTACATGGTCACCTTTAATTATAATAAAAAATAATAAATATGAACATATTAAATAATTAATAAATTAGTTATTCGGTTTCGGTTCGGTTAACCGGTCACATGAGTCAAAAACCATTAACCAGTCCATTAATATCGATTTTTGCAAAACACTAACCATTAACCAGTCCATTACAATCGGTTAACCAGTCCATCGGTTCGGTTTTGAATTTTTTTTTCGGTTAACCAAGTTCATTAGTTTTTTTGCTCACCCCTAGTGAGGGCTATTGGTTTGCAATAAAATAGTGGTAGTAAAATGGATTAATAAAAGACCTTATTAATGCATTCATATACATAGACATATTCTAGCATACTCAATTCTTCACATCTAGATCATTTCATCATGAACACTACTCACTTAAACTTGTGTGGCATGAATAAAGCTAAACAAACATTTGGAAACCAATTATTTAGATTGATAAGAAAATTTAAGAATTGTTCTCAAGTCTAAATAGATTGCCAATGTGTTGGACAAATGAATTTCATATACTTCAATAGATGACGCCTCTGATAAAGATCATAAGATATTTCCGAAATATTATAGAGATATAGATTAGGCAACATATATCATGGTTGCTTCAATGTCTCTAAAAATTTAGAAATAACATGAGCATATTGATGCTTATACGATCATCAACCATATGAGAGTTATTCATTAAACAATCTTGAATGGATCGATATAAGATATTGAAGTTGTTATTCCATTCTAAGATGTTGAAGTGCACTTCAGTTATGCAAGATAGGTCGACGATGTTGGGCTATATATTGAGAGGCTCACCTCTTTAAGTTAAATGATGAGTCACAAATTAAGTGTGGACTTAATTCTTTGACTTATTCCTTATAGTTGTTCATATTTGTTTATTATCTATCGTATGAGGAAAAATGCCACCATATTTCCTTAATTAGTGAACTTAGACCAAGATTGCTAAGCTTTCTATTTATGACAATCAAAAAGCAGTTATGATGGTTGATTATACTGCTTCAATGAAGAATAAGTCTTCTAAGAAGAAGAATAAGTAAGTTAAGGCCCAAGATGGAATAAAGAAAAAAATGGCATGAATTCTATCAAGACTAACACCAAAAGGACTTATTACCTTTGTGACAAGAGTTGATCACTAAAGGAAGAATTGCAAGATCAATTTTGAATCTCTTAAGAGGGAGAAGCAAGAAGATGCTTCAACTTCAAGTATTTTTCAGATAAGAAAATCATTAATATAAATATCAAGAGATTAAAGAAAGATACTCCGAAAATATCTTTCTTATAGCATTATCATTTAAGCCATATAAATGAAATACACATGTCTAAGTTACACAAGTTTGGTGACTTAGGTTCATTTGACTATGAGTGATTTGAAACATATGAACATAATTTATTGGGCAAAATGACCAAGGTGCCTTTTAGTGATAAAGTTGCATGGGCTAGTGAAACATTGGAACTTATACATTCAGATATATGTGGTCCAATGTACACACATGCCACAGGAGGTTATCTATACTCCATAACCTTTATAGATAATTATTTCGGATATGGATAAATTTATCTTATGAAGTTCAAGTCAGAAGTTTTTGAAAAGTTCAAAGAATTTAGAAATGAAATAGAGAAATAACTTGGCAAAAGTATTAAAATACTGAGATCAAATCGAGGTGGAGAATATTTAAGCCAAAAGTTTTAGATTTATCTTAGAAAAAATGGGATATTATCTCAATGGACTCCTCCATATACACCACATCATAATGGTATATCTGAAAGGAGAAATCAAACACTATTAGATATGGTTCGATCCATAATGAGTCTTGTTTGGTGACTTAGGTTCATTTGACTATGAGTGATTTGAAACATATGAACCTAATTTATTGGGCAAAATGACCAAGGTGCCTTTTAGTGATAAAGGTGCATGGGCTAGTGAAACATTGGAACTTATACATTCAGATATATGTGGTCCAATGTACACACACGCCACAGGAGGTTATCTATACTCCATAACCTTTATAGATGATTATTTCGGATATGGATAAATTTATCTTATGAAGTTCAAGTCAGAAGTTTTTGAAAAGTTCAAAGAATTTAGAAATGAAATAGAGAAATAACTTGGCAAAAGTGTTAAAATACTGAGATCAAATCGAGGTGGAGAACATTTAAGCCAAAAGCTTTAGAGTTAACTTAGAAAAAATGAGATATTATCTCAATGGACTCCTCCATATACACCACATCATAATGGTATATCTGAAAGGAGAAATCAAACACTATTAGATATGGTTCGATCCATGATGAGTCTTGTAGACTCGTATAAATATTTTTGGGGTTATGCATTATAAACTATTATTTATGCATTAAACAAAATTTCAAGTAAATTGGTTGATGTTACTCCATATGAGATATGAAATAACACGAAACCTATACTCTCTTATATGAAAATATAGGTTGTCCTGCTTATGTGAAAGGGATAATGTCAGACAAGCTGAAAGCTAAGTCTGACAAATGTTTATTTGTGGGATATCTAAAGGAATCACTTGGATACTATTTCTATCATACCTTGGAACAAAAGGTGTTTTTTTCAAGGCATACTATCTTTTTAAAGAAAGAGTTTATCTAAAGATAAGATAGTGGGAGTAGAGTTGAACTTGAAGAAGTTCAAGATCTACAAATAGAGCTTGATCAACTGATTGACCCTGAGATGGGATAACAGTCGAACCTAATTGTATACAAGCTACTAAAATATCTGCCTAGAGTTCATTCGATCACTGAGAGATATGGATTTCTTATAGATGAAGAAAAAAATGTGACTGTAGTGAAGGAAAATGAGCCTACTAGCTATGAAAAGGTTCTAAATAGTTCAGAATCTAATATATGGCTTAAGGCTATGAAGTCTGGAATGGACTCCATGTATGACAACAAAGTATGGACTTTGGTTGATCCACCTAAAGGGAGAAAACCCATAGGGTGCAAATGGATCTTCAAGAAGAAGACCGACATGAAAGGTAATATGGTTACCTATAAAGCTCACCTTATGCCTACAGGATATCGTCATAGAGAAGGTATTAACTTTGATGAAACCTTTTCTTATGTGGCAATGCTTAAATCCATAAGAATGCTTATTACCAGTGCTACTCATTATAATTATGATCCATTTATGGATCAAAGCAAACATCCAAGAGCTGGAATATCTGATTCAATGAGATAATCAAATATTTTGGTTTCTCACATAATGAAAATGAGCCTTGTGTATACAAAAAGGTCAGTGAGAGTGCAGTCGGTTTCTTTGTTCTGTATATGGATAACATACTGATCATAGAAAATGATATTTCCACCCTTCAATCAGTCAAGATTTATTTATCTACACAATTCTCCATAAAATACCTTAGAGAAGCATCCTACATGATGTGTGCATAGGGGGGTCAACACATCATGGCAATCCTACACGGGCCAAATTGTGAAAATTATGGAAAGTCAAGAGAGATTGGAGCCAAATGGCATCAATGTCAATCCAATGGGGCCGAATGGACATGAGAAGAATTAAATGGGCTTGATCAACTATTTTAAGCTAGTAAAGTAGATTTAGATGGCCCAAGGGGCTTATTTTATTATGTTGAACTTGTTTTATTTTAATTTATTTAGTTGGACCCTCATATAGCTTAATAAGCTTATTTTAAGTGAGCTGGGCTTATTTTACCTTGGGCTCATTTAATTTAATTATTTGACTTGTGGGCTGTATTTTAGAGTTAATAAGTTTGGGGTTTAGTTATTTGGTAGGAGGCCCATGTTTAGGAGGCCTTTTCACTTATTTAGGGTTACCTACTTTTTGGGGGCTATAAATAACTCATTATAAGTTGTAAAAGGCAGATTTTGAACACTTTTGAATATTATCATTTGGCTTGGCCGAATTTTCTTCAAGGGAGAGGATTTGTTTGTCTTCTTCTTTTGCATCAAAAACTAATTTCTTATCAAAGTATTTTCTTGTGGCGAAATATGTTCTTATGCTTTAAATTAACCTTATTATATGTGTTTCCTTTCATAAATTGATTGGGGGTTCATTAGGGTTGGAAATTTATACATGTTCTTATTCTTGCCATATTGTGTGTTCTTAAGGGTTTCGGGTTCTTTAACCTTGGGGTTCCGCATCACTACATTTTGGGAGTAAGGATCTATAAAGATAGATCTAATAGGATGCTAGGTCTTTTGCAATCAACGTACATAGACAAGGTACTGAAAAGGTTTAGTATGGATCTCTCTAAGAAAGGATTTATTCCTATGATATATAGGAAATTAAAACCTTTATAAATATATGTGTCCACAAACACAAGAGTAAAGAGAGCATGAAGAGGATCCCATATGCATCTGCAATAGGATAAATCATGTGTGTTATGCTATGTACGTTTTTAGAGGTTTCATAAGCTTTAATTGTCATGAGCAAATTTCAGTCTAATTATAGAGAGGAACATTGGATGGCAATCAAGAACATTCTTAAGTACTTGAAAAGGACTAAGGAAATGTTCTTAGTGTAGGAAGATGAGGATTTGCAAGTAAGTGAGTATACAAATGCCAGCTTTCAGTTTGATAAAGACGGTTGTAAATCACAGTCAAGTTTTGTATTTTTGATGTGTGGAAGAGCAGTCACTTGGAAGAATTCCAAACAGGAGACGACTACAAACTCAACAATGGAGGCTGAGTAAATTGCAGTTTCTGAGGTGGCAAAGGAAGCTGTATAGATCAAGTAGTTCATCACAGAACTAGGAGTGGTCCCTAGCATTGTTGATCCAATACCCCTGTATATTGTGACAACAATAGAGCCATTACACAAGCAAAGGAACCACAGTCTCATTAAAGGTCCAAATATGTCCTCAGAAGCAACAATCTTATTGGAGATATTATATCTAGGAATGATATGAAGATTGAGAGAGTTCTCACAAATGATAATATGGCAGATCCTCTTACAGAAGCACTATCCCATAATAAGTTTAATTATCACGTACATTCTATGGAATTTAGATGTATAAGTGATTAGCTCTAGTCCAAGTGGGAGATTGTTAATGATATGCCCTAGAGCACATGTACAATAGGGTTTTTTTCCATACATAAAACATTCTATTTGAATAATAATAATAATAAGGCATTTTACATTCTTCAGTGCTTTTGTATATTAACATTTGCATGCATATGACTTAAACTATATAATGTAGTCCTTGGTATATGAACACAACACAAAGGTAATCATAAAGGATTCATGATATCAAATCCCTACTATCACTATAAGAAAATGATGGTTTAGCGATGGACATTATCGATGGAATTCTGTTTCTAATCCAAATTAGCGGGATTTAGCAATGAAAAATTTTGCCGCTATCAAGGTCATTGCTAAATTTAGAGACAGATACGAAAACTTTACTTCCGTCGCTATATTTTGCGATGAAATAAATATTTTCATCTTCGAATTTAGCGAAGGAGATATAGTTTTGGTTTCTAACTTTTGCGACGGTACGTGCTATTTCGTTGCAAAAGTTAGTGACGGAAACGTTTATTCCATTGCAAAATTAGCAACATATGTCACTTTTCGTCGCTAAATTTATGAATTTTTATTTATTTTTTATTTTAATTTATTTTTTTATCTTTTTAATTTTTAAATGATAGAATCATTAACAGTGTAAAAACTATAATTGACAAAAATAATATAATTGAAAATGTATTAATTAAAATAAAAAACATAACAATAATGCATTATAAACTAAACGTACTACAAATAGTAATTTTTTTAAAAAAACTCTAACTAAGCAATTAGCAAATCTAGACAATCAGACTGCTGCGGTGAAGTATTGAATTTTTGGTTCATGATCTCCTCCATCTTAGAAATGCAGTTCATCAGCATTTCTACTATATTTCGAAGCAAGCAGAAAATTTTTTACTCCTGTATATATGGAAACTTGTCAGATAATTCCAACTTCATTATATATATACACCCAGGACATATTAAAAAATTATGCTAATGAAGTAAAATTGATTGGCTCCACCCCTAATCCAATTGACAGCACTGGAACAACATTAAAGACAAGACAAAGAACTATACTTGCATATACAAAAGTAGAAAAGGATAAGTATTTACTGTAAAATATTCGAAATTGATTAAAATAAATTTCAAAAGTATAGTAAGCTTTTAAGAAACAGTTTTAGTCATATTGTTACAAAATTGAATTATAGTATGTTGAATCAAACTGCATCAGCTGCCAGCACCAAAGTATTCTATTTTAAAACAACCAAATAAAATTATGATTCGTCTCAGCCTCATTCGTTAAATCATAATCTAATGTAAGCTCAAATAAATGCACAACAAATCAATATTTCCAATACTTATAAGAACTATTTCTTATTGAGAAGAAATTTTGAGGTCAATGATTCAATAGATAATACAAAACCACAATTTGATACGAGTGAGCAAAAGCCCCTCTCAAGAAAATTAACACAAAAGAGTGACAAATAAGGGCTGTTGTTCCTCATGTAAAATTAATAGAAATATCCTTTAGAAATGTTTGCATGCTGTAAACTTAATTATGCTAGCTCCTCTCTTCCTCTTTTCCTTCCATAATAGCCTATAAAAAGTGTTTTTTACAGTATGGGTATGTGTACAAAAGAACACCACTCAGCGCACTTAGGTGTAAGGATAGGATTAATTAATATGCTAATTGGACTTTGCAATTGTTACTTGCATAAAAAACTCTACAATCATATATATATGTTAGTCTATACAAAAAACATATAGATCAAAAAAATATACAAAAAAAACATACAGATCAAAAAACATACATACAAAAAATTTACAAATCAAAATAATATACAAAAGAAATATACACTATAAATGAAAAAAAAATTGAAAAGAACATACAGAAAAATATAAAGAAATATACACAACAAATCAAATAAATAAATGACAAAAAGGGCAAAAAATGAAACTAGCCGCGAGAGGGAGTCACCGTACGAGAGGGAGAGCTGCAGCGGGGGGCCAAGTGGCAGCGGGGGAGGGGGGGGGGGGGGGGGGGGGGGGAGGGGCGAGTAAGAAGGAGACAACGCCGGCAAGGGACTCAACATGCAAGAAAGCAAGCAGCGGCAGGGGCATCCGATCGGTAGGGTGGGGGGGGGGCACGGCAGAGCAGATTTGTAGGTACAAATCCAGGCAAAAAAGACTGAGAGAGACGGGGGATTTTTAATTTATATATGTGAATTTTAGCGATGGAAATTGTTATTCCGTCGCTAAATTTGCATTTATTGATGGTGTACAAATTACCGTCGTTAATATTTTTTTTTTTGCGACAGAAGGAGAAATTTCGTCACTAAATATTTTTTTGCGATGGGCAAAAAATACCGTCTCTAGAATTTTCTGCCGTTGAAAAACAATGTTAGCGATGGAATTAAAATTGCCGTTGCTAATTTTCACATTTTCCAATGGGCTATGAGCCAATTCGCTAATTTTAGAGATGGAAAAATTATTTCCATCGCTAAATTTTCGTAGTAACTTTTGCCATAAATTTTTAGCACCTTATTTTATGACGGTTACAATTTTCGTCATTAAATTCCATCGTAAAAAACTGGCGGGAATATATACCTCTATTTTTAGCGATAAAATTCTTTTCCATCGCTAAATTTTCAAGTTTGTTATAGCATTAGCGACGAAAATTTAATTTCGTCAGTATTTAGCGATGAAATTCCTTTTCGTCGCTAAATTGTTGTAGCAATTCAGGATTTTTCTTGTAATGTGTATGCAAATGTGTTAATACCTAAATTATCCATTGTCATAGTATTAACAAGACAAGACATTGTTAATACGGATAGACTAGCATATATTATTCTTTTTTAATAGTTCAAGTAGTAGTTCTCATTATCTATGATCATTAAGATGATTAATTAGAAATAAAAGTAGTAATCCACAATAGGAATATTACATAACACATTAGGTAAAAAGGTAATTGCATGACTAAGGGAATATCGAACAAGGCAGAATACAATAGCAAGACTCTTAGTTTTAGTATCACTTGTGTTTTGGGGCCCACATCTAATACTTTCACTATCCATCAAATGGGTTCTTCCCAACCTTCGATAACACCATATTAGATATTGAAAAAGAATGTTTCATTTTTTTTAGCTCAACACCATTTCCCAAAATACTTTCAAACTTACACCATTTACCTAATTATTTTAAAAAACTATAATATTCTTAAATTTTCCTTAAGGGGTCTTGATGAGTCTGGTAGTTTAGATGAGGCAAATGATGAACGATATGATGATGGTGATTCTTCTACTAGTGAAAAAGATTTGAGTGAAAATAGTAGCATAGATGGTAATAATAGAATTAAAGAAGAAAGAACTAATGTAGATGAAGAGCTAAGATATTTTAGAGAGGCTATTAGGGAAGAAAAAAGAGAGAATAAAAAAAAAAGAGAGATTAATTTGACTTAGGAAATCCCAATACGGGAAGCGAGAATTGATAGGGGATTGAAGACATTGGAAATGATATGAGGGATAGATGTGCAAAGAGATTAAGGGAAGATGAAGTTTATCTTGATAATAAAAGTTTTCAAGAAGCTAATCGCAAACATGCACAACAAAATTTTAAAATTTTTTGAAACCTTACCAAGGATTTACTTATATCATATATATTTGAACAAGAGAAGAAAGATAGAGAATTTTTACTGTTTCTTGATTTTCTTCTCATAGCTTTAGATTTCACCTTACCAGGTTGTAGCAAAATACAATAATCCATACCATATCACGATCTAATGTTAAGCCACACTAAGATCAAGGTCTCAAAACTGATAGTACTCCTTTGAGGCTTAACCTATTGGCTCAAAAGGCTACAATCTCGACCTTATATGGATTTTGATGGATAATAAAAACAATTCAAAGTAAAATAGTTTATGGGCCTAAATTAACATTTGTTTTGTAGGTTTGATCCATTTCTGCCAGAAAGTGCTTTATAGAGTAACTAAGTAAACATATTCTACTCGAAGTCATATCAAATTTGAAAATTTTATTGAAGATTGAAGATCAATTCTCTATTAGGAAATTTTTGTAAAATCGTAACGAGTAAACAAACACAAATAACTGAATTTGCATTCAAATGTTTTCCATTTTTTTAAAAAAAGGTTTTACTTAACCAATTTAACTTGATTTATTTCCTAAAATAGTTTTTCCTAAAATGAATGGTAACATTTTTTAAAGGTTATAAAAAGGTATTTATATTTAAGTGTTAAACAAGAGAGAAAATTTGAAAATGTATTTCTATTTGACCTTTAAGTTATTTGTAAGTTTTCATCTCATGAGCATTCACGATCATATCTCATCAAATTGATTATAATTTATATTGTAATCATGTTTAGTGAGGTTTATCAACTCAAATATGTGAGATAATGTGAGGTTATGTTGCTTGAGCCTAAGGAAAAAAACTAACAAATATTTTGGTCTTTTACTTTGGAAAAAAAAGTAAAGTGTTTGTGTTCTTTTACTTTAGGCAAAAGAACTAAGTGTTAGGATCCTTTTACTTTAGGAAAAAGAGTGTAGTGTTTAAAAGCCTTTTACTTAGGAAAAAGGCTTGGGTAGCTATTGTTGTAACCGACTTTTGACTATTGCTTACTAAATAAAGTCAAATTAGAAGAGAGAAACTCTTAATACAGGTTGTCTTAAGGAGAGCATGTAGGCAAGGAGCTAAACCTCTATAAATTGTTGTGTTAAGCTTCTCTATCCCTTTACTCTCCTTTAATTTTGTTTTATATCATTGCTTTATATAATTGTTCTATATTGTATACTACTCTACAATTTATGTTGTTCTATTAAACTGTTATTTGCTGCTCTATATTTACCTAGAGTGCTCTATCACGTGATTGCTTGGCTTATTTTAATAAATCAGTTTTGCAAAAGATTTTCAAGTAATATATCAAAGCTGATTTCATCCATATGAGTTAAAAACATTGAAAAAATATTTGATCAAGTCTTTGAATAAAAATATTTTGAGTGACCTAAATCTATTTGTTCCTCTACTCTGTGTTCATAACTGTTCTACATTGTTTTAGTTTATTATTCAAGAAAAATCAGATATACTCAATTTAACCCCCATTCTTGAGTATATTTGGGACATACATTTGGTATTAAAGCATGTCTCTTTATTTACAGGTTACTATTAAAAATGGCTGGAACAAATCAGTTTACTATTGTAATTATTAAAGGAACTATACAAATCAAAGATTCTAGTATGAGCTTTGTTCAATCAAAACAAAGTTTTGATCATGCTTGTCTAATGGCAACAATAAATCTGGAATCAGAACTAAGTAATCAGAACTCAGAAGATGCTGGTTTGATAGTTATTTCAGATGAGGAAATAGAACACAATACTGAACTGGTTAATCTTGAAGAAACCAAAATTGAAGAAGACCAAAATGAAGTATGTCTAAAGAGCAATGAGAATAAAAAAAATGGTACCTTGATAGAAGTTACTCTAGACATGTGACATGGGATAAAAAGAAGTTTACTAAACTCTCTATGCAAAATAGATGGACTATCAGTTTTGGTGACAAAAGTAAAGGCAAAATAATTGGAGTCGGAACCAACCTAAGTATTGAAGACTTTTTGCTTGTACATGGATTGAAATATAATCTGCTAAGAATAAGCCAATTATATGATGAAAAAAAGAGCTATATTTGAAATAAAAGATTGCAAAATTAAAGACATCAAATTAGAAGTTGGCAAATAAGGTACAGAATGAAAAAGGTTATCATATCATCAAAATTTGAAGTGACCATGGTGGTAAATTTGAAAATAAGGAGTTTGAAGAATGTTGTTATAGAGAGGGAATATAACATAATTTTTTCAGCACCTAGAACTCCATAATAAAATAGAGTAGTAGAAAGAAGGAACGGAACACTTCAAGAGATGGCAAGGATATTGCTGAATGAGAATAACCTTCTAAGATACTTTTGGGATGAAGCTGTGAATACTTCAAGCCACATCATCAATAGAGTTTTGATTAGAGCTATTATAAATAAAACTCCGTATGAGCTTTGGAAAGGAAGGAAGCCCAACATTAGATATTTTCACACATTTGGCTATAAGTGTTTTATTTAAATGACAAACAAAACCTAGGAAAATTTGATGCTAAATTTGATATAGGTAGTTTTCTAGGATATTCACTTAAGAGTAAGGCATATAGAGTATATAATAAAAGAACACACAGTGTTGAAGAGTCAATTAATATTGAATTTGATGATGTTGAGTTTTAATGCAATAATTCAAAATCAAACGCAGCGGAAATTAATACAAAACCCATTAGGATCTATGCTATTCAATTGATTCAAAAGAAGGTTTAATGATTACCAACCTGTTGATGCGCAGAAACAACAATTTAACGCCTTAAATATGATAAGATTGAATCCTTTCCTGTGTCAATGCAAACAATTTGCTCAAAAATGAATCTAACTCCAGGTGTCGCTCCAAGAAATGACCATCCTCTACCAATATCTGATAAGAGTTTAATTTAGGTATAATATAGTATATGTTTTCTATGTATTTATGTAATTAATCATGTAATTGTGTATATTTGATGTCATATGTGTTAGTTTATGTTTATTTGTATTAGATTGCATGTTTTTGTGTTTACTGGTATTTTTAGGTGAAAAATGAAGAGATGAAGCAGATAAAGAAGGAGAGGATCACGAGAACAGAGCAGGGTTACGACTAGTGATGCTATATCACGAGTCGTGACTGGCGAGGGAGAAGGCAGAAGGAAGGAGGAAAAGAAGAAGAAGGGCAGAGGAAGTAGGGTCACGAGTCGTGATGATGCCTCACGACTCGTGACGCCACAGAGAGGCCAGGAAAGAAAGGGAAAGAGAAAGAAGAGAAGAGAAAGAGAGGAGAAGGCGAGACGTGAGCACCAGTCACGACTCACACGCGAAGTCACGCCACGTGATGGGAGGTCGCGACTCGTGATGAGCCAGAGGAAGAAAGGAGAAAAGAAGGAAAAGCCAAGAGGAGCGTGTTCTGTCGCGATCGCAACAACGTTGCGAGCGCAACATAGACGACCGTTGGGGCAGTTTTGAGCCAAAAGTCACTTGAAAAGCCACCTTCTTTCACCAAACTTTGCAACCATTCTCAAGGGACACAAACTTTAAATTATTATCTATAAATATATAGTTTAACTGTAATGTTAGAGGATGAATGATGAATTTTAGTTAATTAATTTCCTGTATTTTGCAAGACAGATTTTTCTTAGTAAAATTTCTATTTAGCTCTTATGATTTGAAGAAGAAGATCAAGGAGAAGAAAACTTGTTTCAATAGATTGAGAAAAGGGTTGAAAGGCTTCTATCTTATTCTCTTATTTTTATTTCTTCTCCAATATTTCTATGAATATCATTTCAATGAATTTGCATGTTATAATTCTTTCTATTTTCATCTACTTTCATAGTCTTTCAATGTAGATTCTATATTAGTATATTTTGCATGATCTTTACAAGTTAAAGTAATTCGAGAGTTTGCTTTATCTGACATCTAATAGAGTTTCATTATCAAGGTATATTTTGAGAAATCGGTATATTGAGATAATTGCTATAGGTTGGTGATTATTCTTAAAATATGTCATTAGAAACCTCTAATTCATTAATGAAAGTTGTGAGTTAGAATTTTAATTGCATATTTTAGGCATTTTAATTTATGTCGAGAGAGTAAATTAGAACTTTAGTTCAACTTGGCTTGCATGAAAGATGAATAAATGTTAAGTGAAATTATGGATCAAATTCATTATTTTTAGTTCTTCATTCATATATCCCTTACCTTCTTCTGATAAACATAAATTAGGTTTAATTAATTATTATAATAAAGTAGTTCAAATATAACCATCAAATTTATTATCATTGTAAACAAGATTAAAATTGATTAGTAATAGTGTGTAAAAAAACGTTCCTCGTGGGATCGATATCTTAAGTACTATTGCGGTACACCATATACTTGCGGTCACTAAGCATATATTAAAAAAATGCCCAATAAGTTTTTAGCGCCATTGCCGAGGAACGGTTGTTTGCCATTATGAAAATTGATTTATGATTTTGGATTACAATATTTTCTTTTGTTTTAATTTGTTTGTGTGTTTGATTTAACTTTGTGTTTTGTTTTTGTGGTTTGCAGGATTTGAGAAGTTCATGCCTAGTACAAGATGTTCACAAGAAGAGCTTGAGCCCTTAAATCCTGAAATTGAAAGATTCTTGTTAAGTAACCGGAAGTCAAATATAAAGAAGAACAAAAATAGGAGATCAATTATCATGGCTGACGAAAATCCACCAAGACTCATGGACTTTGCCACACCTGCTTTGAGTGGTGCTCAACAAGGAGTGGTAAGGCCAACGGTAAATGCAAATCAATTTGAGACTAAGCCTTCATTGTTACAAATGATTCAAAATAGTATACAATTCTACGGTTTGGCAAATGAGGATCCAAATGCTCATTTGGCCAACTTTCTTGAAATATGTGATACCTTTAAGATCAATGGGATTTCAACTGATGCAATCAAGCTTAGGCTTTTTCCATTCACTTTGAAGGATAAAGCAAAGGCTTGGTTGAATTCATTGACAAGGGGATCTATAACCACTTGGGACCAATTGGCCCAAGTATTCTTATCAAAATATTTTCCATTGGCCAAAACTGCAAAAATCATAAAGGATATCACTACATTTGTTCAAAATGATAATGAATCATTATATGAGGCTTGGGAAAGATTCAAGGAATTGCAAAGGATGTGTCCACACCACAACCTTCCAAGGGAGCTTCTAATGCAGACTTTTTATAATAGTGTAAATCCAACTACAAGAAGGACTATAGATGCTTCATCTGGTGGATCTTTAATGAGAAAAACAACTGAAGCAGCATTTGAGCTTTTGGAAGAAATGGCAATGAACAATTGCATGTGGCCAACTGATAGAGTAAGAGAATCTAACTCTAGTGTTAGGGGTGTGCATTCAGTTGATTCTATGGTTGTCTTGCAAGCTCAAGTTGAGGCTTTAACTCATAGAGTTAATAGCCTAGGCATGGGAGGTAATGTATCAAATGCATGCAATGTGTGTGGTCAAAATGGACATGTTAGTGGCAATTGCACTTTAGGCATAGCTAATAAAGAGCAAGTTAATTTTCTTCAAAGCCAAGGTCGTGGAAATCCTTATTCTAACACCTATAATTCTGGTTGGAGAAACCATCCTAACCTTTCATGGGGGAATAACAATGTTAACAACCAAAATAGAGGTGTAGGATACCAACAACCACAAGATAGGTTTGGAGCCTTTGAGATTAAAATTGATAAGTTCATTGAAGAAATTAATTGTAAGATGCATTCTCAAGATGAAGGCCAAAAGAAACTTGAAGAAAAATTTGATTAAATTGCTAAAAATCATGCTGCTACTATTCATAATCTTGAGGTTCAATTAAGCCAACTTGCTAGTTCTTTATCTTCAAGAAATTTAGGATGTCTTCCAAGTAATACTGAGGAGAATCCTAGGGAGCACATTAAGCCATGATATATCTAGTTCTTTTATTTAGGTTACTTAGTTATATTTTCTTTTTAAATTCATTGTACTTTGTTTTAGATTAGTTTATATAGTTTTACTTATTAGTTTTTGTATTCTAGATTTTCATGCTACTAACACAGTTGTTTTTATTTTACAGCTAATTTAGTAAGATTAGAGTTGTTCAATTAAATGAAAAAAATAACAAAATAACAAAATAACAAAATAACAAAATAAATAAATAAATAAAAATAAAAAAAATAATTTTGCAGACGTTGTATTCTGTCGCGATCGTGGCAAGTATCGCGATCGCAACAGAAGGTGATGAAGCACATTTCAGTAGGTAGCTATACATCTTCACGTATCGTGACTTCCAGGCTCGACTCGTGATGGGTGGATATGCTGAGGAGAAGTCGCCTAGTGAGGAGCATCACGAGTCGTGACTCTTCCTCACGACTCGTGACGCGTGATCAACGAATCAGGTAAGTTTTTCTTTTATTATTTTATTTTCTTCTATTTACTTCTAAATTTTCAATTTATTTGCCTTAAATTTTTTTCTTTCCTGATATTACTATTTTACTTTTCATTAATTTAGCTTAGATTACCGTTAATCCCCTTAACTCACACAGCTTAAAAATTAAAAGAGGGAAATTTTAAATTCAAAACCCTAAAAATCGGGACTTTTCGTATTCCTTCTGTCTTTTCTATTTCACTTAACTTTTCCTCTCATTTGTAAAACCTTCTCATTTTAGGTCACGAGTCGCAATTCAATATTCGACTCTTAATCTTCATAATTCTTAGACTTTTCTTTTTCCTTCATTCCAGCATTTTCGAGATTTCATACGCTGTTTTTCTTACGTTGTTCTTGTTCTTCATTCCAGCATTCTGTTTCTATTTATTTTCTTCCATATTTTTAGGGTTTACGGGATTTTAATGCCATATTCGGGTTTGTAAATTTCTCTTCATTTTTCTTTGTTTCATTTTCTTTTCACTTCTTCTTTCCCCTAACACACTTATTTTCGGCATTTTCCTGCATAACAAAACCACATTTCGTTTCAGTTTATTCTCTATTTACATTTCTTTTTCTTTTCTCTATTTAGTTTTTCTTTTCGTGTGTTTGGATTTGTAAATTTCTTTCATTGAATTTGGATTTTCGTTCCATATTTTTAAATCTTTGTTTACACAAAACATACAAATATGGTAAGAACCAAAAATCCATCCATTTCAAGAATTGAACAAGCAAGGCAGGAGGCTGAAGAGGGTGACATTTCTGATTCATTTGGTGCTGGATTTCCCATATTTTCTGTGGATGAAGGTAGTCGATTTCTTACTCTTTGTGACAGAAAATTTTCACAATGTAAGTATTTCCCCTCAGATTTGTTAGAGCAAGTGGGCATGTTAAATATTGTGATTGAGATGTTGTCTAACTGTGGTGTCCTTAGATTTGCTAATATGCATGAAGATATTTATCCTGATTTAATACTTGAATTTTATACATCTTTGAAAAAGAATGAGGATAATGAATATTGGATTGATTTTCGTTTGGATGGTAAAGCACACACTTTGACTTATTTTTTGATGAATCGTATGTTTGGATTTTCACAAACTGGTTTGTTTGACCCACCTAAATCTTTTAAGCCTAATAGATTTTGGACCTTTTTAACTGATTTGCAAACACCATATAAAGCTAGAGATGTTAAATCAATGTTTATCAAAGATCTAAAATATTGGGTTTTGCACAAGATTTTTGCATCTTTGCTTTTCAACAGGTCTGAATTTAATAGAGTTTCTCTTAATGAACTCTTTTTGATGTGGTGTGTACATAAAAGAAAGGATGTGTGTTGGTCTTATTGGGTTGTAAGTCAGTTGTTGAATTGTGTTGATAGACATGAATCACCTATAACACATGGGCATATTATTACTGTTCTTGCCATAAATTTAGATGTTGATTTTCGTTGTTATCATAGACATCGTCCTTGTATTTATTTTACTAAACATCTTTTTGTTCGTGGAGATGTGGTTAGTGCAAATTTTCAGGAAATTCCATCACATTCGAGGTCTTGTTGGAGGGACATTGCTGGACCTTCTGAACCACAAGTAGAGGCCCAAGAAGAAGCGGGTGGTGATGAGGGGGCAAGTGCAGATGAAATTCTGCCTGATATTCCAGCAGATGTGGCTGCTGCCCCTGATGTTAGCTCATCTAGCCATAACGTTCCAATGATGTTATCTCATATGCAAGATCAACTTTCTTCTATAGCGCGAAGGCAAAGGCGGTTGGAGTACAAGTTTGATACCTTTCTCACACAAGCTGGATTTGTGGTGCCCTCACCTCCACCTTCACCATGATAGGGGAGTATTTCTGTTCTTCCTTTTAATTGTTTTCTTTCTTTTAGTTGTTTATTTTGTTTCATTTCTCCACATTGAGGACAATGTTGGTTCTAAGTGTGGGAGAGTGAGTGTGTTGTGTTGTTTATGATTATTTATGCTTTGTAAGTTCTTGTATGTATGGGGGATGTTAATTGTAGGATTATTTGTGTGTCTTAGTTAGGTTCTTAGTAAGTTTTATTATAAAGCATTGTTCATTTGGTATATTATATAAGTTGTTAAGTCCATTATCTTTTATACTTATTTTTATCAGTTTTTCAAAATTTTTGGTATGTGTTTTAAGTTTTTCACGTTATTTGGTTTTATTTATTTCAACATTATAGATTATTTAGTCTCTTTACTAGCCATGTTTTTAAAATTAGAATTTGCTCATTTTGTTTAAAATTTTAAGTTTCTAGTTGCCTATGGAAACTATAGCCATAAAACTTACTTTTTATCTTTTCAATAATGGATGAGGACTCAAAAAGAAAAGAAAAATAAAGATAAGTGGGATGGAGCATAAAATGCACCCACTCAAGTCATAAAAAGAAAAAGATAGCAAGATGTACATCTAAAATTGTAAAAAATATGGGATGGAGCGTAAAACGCACCCATATTACCTTCTCTTGCTATGCATGGGATTAAATGAAAAAAATATATATATATATACCCATGTAAAACAAAAATAAAAATTTATAGAAAATAGAAAGAAAAGTCTAAAAATGCCATGAGATTGGATAAGGGTAAGTGAGCTCACAAATGTCCTAAATGCAGCTAGCAAACTTGGAATTTTTAACTTTTATGATCAATTTTCTCTCTTTGATTCATGTTTAGTTTTTGAGACTTTATATTCTTTATGTTGGAAGTAGTAAAATTAGAAAACTTGTTGAATTTTCAATACATATTTTGAATTTTGATTTACTGATATGTGTGAGTGTTTGAGATAGTTGAGCTTTATAATTTTAGTATATATATGCTGAATGGACAGTGCTATATAATAATTTTTACTATCTGTTAAATTTTCTTATTTCTTTTCTCTTGCTTGAGGACAAGCAAGGGTTAAGTGTGGGAGAATTTGATAAGAGTTTAATTTAGGTATAATATAGTATATATTTTCTATGTATTTATGTAATTAATCATGTAATTGTGTATATTTGATGTCATATGTGTTAGTTTATGTTTATTTGTATTAGATTGCATGTTTTTGTGTTTACTGGTGTTTTTAGGTGAAAAATGAATAGAAGAAGCAGATAAAGAAGGAGAGGATCACGAGAACAGAGCAGGGTCACGACTAGTGATGCTATATCACGAGTCGTGACTGGCGAGGGAGAAGGCAGAAGGAAGGAGGAAAAGAAGAAGAGGGATAGAGGAAGTAGGGTCACGAGTCGTGATGATGCCTCACGACTCGTGATGCCACAGAGAGGCCAGGAAAGAAAGGGAAAGAGAAAGAAGAGAAGAGAAAGAGAGGAGAAGGCGAGACGTGAGCACCAGTCACGACTCACACGCGAAGTCACGCCACGTGATGGGAGGTCGCGACTCGTGATGAGCCAGATGAAGAAAGGAGAAAAGAAGGAAAGGCCAAGAGGAGCGTGTTCTGTCGCGATCGCAACAACGTTGCGAGCGCGACAGAGACGACCGTTGGGGCAGTTTTGAGCCAAAAGTCACTTGAAAAGCCACCTTCTTTCACCAAACTTTGCAACCATTCTCAAGGGACACAAACTTTAAATTATTATTTATAAATATGTAGTTTAACTGTAATGTTAGAGGATGAATGATGAATTTTAGTTAATTAATTTCCTGTATTTTGCAAGACAGATTTTTCTTAGTAAAATTTCTATTTAGCTCTTATGATTTGAAGAAGAAGATCAAGGAGAAGAAAACTTGTTTCAAGAGATTGAGAAAAGGGTTGAAAGGCTTCTATCTTATTCTCTTATTTTTATTTCTTCTCCAATATTTCTATGAATATCATTTCAATGAATTTGCATGTTATAATTCTTTCTATTTTCATCTACTTTCATAGTCTTTCAATGTATATTCTCTATTAGTATATTTTGCATGATCTTTACAAGTTAAAGTAATTCGAGAGTTTGCTTTATCTGACATCTAATAGAGTTTCATTATCAAGGTATATTTTGAGAAATCGGTATATTGAGATAATTGCTATAGGTTGGTGATTATTCTTAAAATATGTCATTAGAAACCTCTAATTCATTAATGAAAGTTGTGAGTTAGAATTTTAATTGCATATTTTAGGCATTTTAATTTATGTCGAGAGAGTAAATTAGAACTTTAGTTCAACTTGGCTTGCATGAAAGATGAATAAATGTTAAGTGAAATTATGGATCAAATTCATTATTTTTAGTTCTTCATTCATATATCCCTTACCTTCTCCTGATAAACATAAATTAGGTTTAATTAATTATTATAATAAAGTAGTTCAAATATAACCATCAAATTTATTATCATTGTAAACAAGATTAAAATTGATTAGTAATAGTGTGTAAAAAAAGTTCCTCATGGGATCAACATCTTAAGTACTATTGCGGTACACCGTATACTTGCGGTCACTAAGCATATATTAAAAAAATGCCCAACAGTATCCACACATGAATGATAATAAACGGATCTGTAAGGGGTACTAGCTCCCTTTATGTGCAACTGGGGTTAAATTATTCTCAGTACTTTTTTTTTTCTTAAAGAATGGAGGCGGCAATGAGACAAAACCTTTTGTTCTCTCTTTGCTATCTTTTCACAAAAGACGGCAGTAGAGAATAATAAAAAAGGTGAGATTAGGGCTCTACACTTATATATACATACATACATACATACATACATACATACATACATACATACATACATATATATATATATATATATATATATATATATATATATATATATATATATATATAACACTTGTGGATATTACCTAAAGAGATTTTAGAAATAAAAATTCCTTATTCAAATAATAAGGAATATTCCTTATCTTTTAAGATATTCTTTCGAATTTAATATCTAACATATTCAAAATTCAAAATACCTAAATAAACCCTAGTCCATTCACTTCGTTCTTAGTGTGCGATCTAGTAGTTTTATATTATGTTGGCAGTGAGTCCAATCCCATTATAGGGGCACAAATCATAAATGGCCTCTAGTAAGACATTATGACTATCCAAATAATATGAATATCGATAGTTCGATTTTAACCTAACCAATAGAACATGTTACAATCTTTTTATCACACGATATCTTGTTTGAACACAAGTTATGGTCCATGTCAAACTTTTATTGTTCAAACATATAATTTATCGATCACTAAGTAGACTGATAAAATCAAATGGCATTAATCATACTATTAATTCATTTGGGCACCGCCATACATTTCTCAATCCGACTTATCGAGAGGCCCAGTAGATATCTCTCTCAAAAGAGATGGACAAATTTTATCCTGACTTTTCATTTTTCTCTGCATAAATCTCATCATGCCCAATCATAACTTTTATAATTATCTAATTAGAGATAATGTTTGATTTTGTCAAAGCATAATGTTCTTTATGTAGAAAACTATAATAATCTCAAGTTTAAGGATTCAATAACATAACTATTATGAGATCACTTGTGACACTAACACATGTAGTGATCGCATCGTGGGTCTATCCAATACCTTATTCTCTAACAAGTACCTATAAGTTTGATTTACATCACCATATATAACCATCTCATGATTATCAATCAAACCCAGACTAGTTTTAATTTATCATTATCCCCTTTAGTGATAAATGACTAGAGATAATTAGAATAATATTATAGAGTTATTCATAAATATTACTATAATGTAACAACCCT
This sequence comes from Excoecaria cochinchinensis, assembly GCA_947683425.1. NCBI lineage: Eukaryota > Viridiplantae > Streptophyta > Magnoliopsida > Malpighiales > Euphorbiaceae > Excoecaria > Excoecaria cochinchinensis. Next base: position 6,901,958 of record CANTUQ010000069.1, read on the forward strand.
TTCATAAATGAAAATATGACATTACATAATGGTCCAAATATTTGGCTTAGGGCATAACCACTAATAGATGAGACTGATATCTACACTAGAGAAATGTGTGTTTTTTATGATGATACGGGTAATAAAGATAAAGGAACTCAAAAGAAAGATCAAGCAAAACATGAACTTGATCAAAAAAATAGAGCTGATGAAATAGAACTGCTAGATGGAGTAGCACATGCAGAACTAGAACATAACACTAATCTACTTAAAGAATGGGACGTTCATGGAAACCATTCAAAAAAAGATTTGCTAAGTGGTCTATCAATAAGAATGATGACCTGGGAGCAACTAAGAGAATTTTATGGCAATGTTACTATTATTTCTCAAATTTAACCAAAGAATATTAAGAAAGCTCAAAATGACAACAATTTGATTCTTGCTACCCAGGAAGAATTAAATCAATTTGAAATAAATAAGGTATGGTCTCTTATTCCTAAACCTAAAAATCATTTAATTATTTGCACAAAATGGGTTTTCAAAAACAAGTTCGATGAACAAGGTAATGTAACAAGAAATGAAGTGAGGCATATGGCTTAAGTCTATAATCAAGAAAAATATATTTATTTTTTTATGAAACATTTGCACCGATTACACATTAAGAAGCTATTTGTATCTTGCATGCATTTATATGTTTTAAGAAAATTAAGCTTTATCAAATGGATATGAAAAGTACATCTTTAAATGGATATTTAAATGAAGAAATTTATGTTGCACAACCAACCGACTTTGAAAATTCAGAGCATCCAAATCATTGTTTTTAAATTAATAAAAGTTTTATATGGTTTAAAACAGGCTCCTAAAGTTTGGTCTGAAATGCTTTTAAGTTTTCTAATAAAACATGGTCTTTCAAGAAGTAAAGTAGATAACACTTTCTTTATAAAACATAAAGGAATTTATATTATGCTTATGCAAATTTATGTGGATGATATTGTGTTTGGAGCTACTAAAATCTCTATGTGTAAGGAATTTGAAAATTCAATAAAAGAAGAACTTGAGATGAGTACGATGGAAGAATTAACTTTCTTTTTCGGACACAAATAAATCAAAACAAGGATGAAATATTTATTAATAAAGTCAAGTACACAAAGGAGATATGAAAGAAATTTAAAATAATGGAAGCTAAAGTTGTTAGCACACCCATGAGTCTATCAATCAAACTTGATCTTGATAAGAAAGGTAAAAGTGTGCATTAGAAGCTCTACATTGGAATGATTGGTTCGCTGCTCTATTTGATAGCAAATCGACTTGACATACACTTTAATGTTTGTCTATGTGCTTGATTTCAATCAAATCCTAAGGATTTGTACCTATCAGCTGTAAAACGTATCATGAGATATTTATTGGGAACCTAAGAAAGAGATTTGTGGTATTTTAAAGATTCTAGTTTTGATCTTGTTGGTTTTTCAGATGTTGACTATGTGGGATGTAGAATTAAAAGAAATAACACATCTGGAACATATCAACTATTGGGCCATCATTCATTACTTGGTCTAATAGGAAACAACATTTTGTTACTTTATCAACTGCAAAAGCTGAATATATAGCTGTTGGAAGTTGTACTGCATATATATTATGGATTAAATAAAAACTAGCTGATTACAAGTTTGATTTCAAGGAAATACCAATTTATTATGACAATAGCAGCACAATAAATCTCACCAAAAATCCGTTGATGCACTCATGGACAAAACACATTGAGATCAAACACCATTTCATAAGGGATCATGTTCAAAGAGGGGATATTGCTTTGAACTTTGTCCCAACAGAAGACCAACCTGCTGACCTTTTCACAAACCCCTTAAAAGATGATTAATTTTGCAAGATGAGGAGAGAATTAGGGATAGTGATTACAGTTAGTAGTTTTGACACCCAAATGGTGTCTAGTGTTTGATACATGTTTGGTAACTAGTGAATTGAGACTATTATGTCTCTTGTGTTTGATATTGTTACTCAGTATCCAGTATTTGGTACCATTATGGTATCTAGTGTTCCCGTTATCCATTGCTATTATTGATTCAGGCAAAATAAGTACTTTATAATTTAATGAGTGATTATAGTGATAATGTAAATTGTTTATGAACTATTGAATTGAAAATGTCTTAAAGGTTATTAATAGTGGTTAAATAATTGTGCTATTAAAGTAATGAAGTGAAAGTATTATTAATTGGTTAAGTATGGTAAATTGATATGACTTAATTAAATGATTAACGATTAGTAATATAAGATAACCATGATTAGATTGTATAATGCCCTCATATTCTTCTTGCGGGTATAAGGGTGTTACACACTTGTTTACTTAAACGGTTGCCAAATGAAATGGCCTTAGCCATATGGACCAAAGCCCAACTTTAGGCCCCCATTGGGTTTTTGAAGCACGTTGCTAGTGCATAGTGAATCACAATTCTATTTCAAGTATAATTGTATAGTTTGAACTCTTTAAGTTATTATTCATTTGTGATGGATATATTCACTTGTGCACAAGTCAAGAGGTATTTAGCCATGTATCATGACTATCTAAGTGTTAAAAAGTTAGTGGTTTGACCATTTTACCTTTTCATATCCGGTTACCATGCAATAAATTCATTTCACCACTCTTTATATCATTCTGGTTTAAGTATGTATTATGTATCAACTCAAGTTTAATTAGGTATTTCTAATCAAGCCATGAATATAAAGATTTTTGTATCTTGAACTTTATTCACACTTAAGACACTTTGGTGATCTCAAGTTCTAAAATATTTGCATCACCTATATGATGAGATACATTCATTGCCATAAATTAATAATCCATATGAAGGTCTCCTGATTAGGTTTTCGAAGAACTTATTTTTCAAAACAAACGTTCACATGTTAACCTTTGAACATCACTATGCACATAGCTTATAAGTTGAACAATGTATAATCCTGTTAGAGGGAGTTGGAAACCCAATTAATATGAAATTAGCCAACAAATGGAAATGGTGACAGCCACCAAGTACTCCACTATGCAATACTTTATTTTTTAAAATTATTCACACACATGCAACCCATTGAAGGGGAAATATTGCATTCTATTGGAATTGGTCCAAATTGGGTTTTATGGATCCACCGTCGTATTTAAAAATGGAAAATTATCTAACTCTTCTAAGTTGACAACGTTTAGGTTTTTAGAATTAGGAAAATTTAGTTAAAGCTTAACCCTTTTCCTTTTTTGTCTTGACATTGAAGTGGTGTCCCATACTTCTGCCTTAAAGTATTGAGGAATAATACATGCTTAATTGATATTTTTCTATTAATTTATCTTTATATTTATTAAATGTATATGTGAGAAGTGTCAAATAATATTTGATATTTATTGATGAATATAAATATTAAATAAGGGTTAATTAGAAAATTAAGTAATCAATCAATTAAATATAGTTTATAGAAAAAAAGGTTTGGCTTAACGAAATTAGAAAGCGTGCTATCTGACGAAGGGAGTACGTTTTTTATGAGTGAAAGATACGAAAGGGAGGAAGAAGGCAAGAAATAAGCGAACGTGCGCCTCCAGTTTTGAAACTTGGAAAGCTAGACGGGAGTAGTAGTAGTAATGTAGAATGAACTGCTCATCAAGATTTTCCAATTCCATTTCGTGATCATAAATCTTCTTCCTCCCTTTGACTTTTCATCTTACAGAAAATACCTACTTTACTACTTTGGGCCCCCCACTTTTTTCTTCTTCTTCTTCTTCTTCTTCTTCTTCATGTTGAGCTTAAATAACTATCTTTGATTTTTCATAAACAAACAATTCCAAGTCTGTGCCTTCATCTCCGTGTACTACTTGAAAAATTGATCACCAACCTCACGCTTGTCTGCTGAATTTTGCCTGAATTAGATTTCTGCGACGCAATTAACTTAAACTGAACAGAAGGTATGCCTGATTGATTCGTGCTTGCATTTTTTCCTTGTTTAGTTTATCGATGGATTTATTTTCCAATGACATAGCTGTTTTATTTTTTATTTTTTTCAGTCACACTTAACACACACGTACTTGCACACATACAAACGGATCAAATCAAGCCTTGATTGGCAAAATTTTTGAGCTATTTTGATATTGGTTTTCGAGGTAAATGCTTTGAGCGTATGTTTATGAGATGGTCATAGTTGGGTTTTATTTGATGTCTTTTGGTGGTTTTTAGAGGTAAGCAGATTGAGCATATGATCGTGAGCTGGTTTTACTTGGGTCTTTAATTAAAATTTTCTTCTTGTTATTGGGAAGGCATATAAGTGAAGAATATGAAGTTTAGAATTCCTTGACTTTGGCTTTGTTCTAGAAGCAATTTAATTATTTGCAGTAGTTTAAAGTTTAGTATAAGTTTTATTTGGTTACATAGTTTCCAATGATTGCAATTATAAACCTAACAATTAACATGCTTGGAAACGTGTTTTTTCTGTTACTGTTCTCAGTTACATGTTCCTTTTCTTAAATTTTCTGTTCCCGACTTGTGCTAGAAACATCATAAAACTAATAGGATTATAGAAAATTAGAGTTCCTGAGCTTGTATATTTGTTTAACTCTGTTCTAGAACAGGGAAGCATCATTCTATCATTTTTAGTTACTACTTTGGACTCATTAGATTGCTAATAATATAAAATACTGACTAAAAAATATGGAAGAACTAAGTAAACATTGTAGAAATATTATCTGATTTATCTATTGGTTTGCCATTATTCAAAAGTTTAACATCCAGGTTAAACAGTTATTTTTGATGTTTGTATTAAGCTCAAGCTTGACACGGATTTAAATGACTGAAAATTGAACATCTTTGGTAATGAATTCATTTGAATTGCAACTTGGTGTATTTCAGAAATATTACAAAAACCTGAAATGAAGATTCCAATACAATTAAGGGGAATTGCAATTATTCCTACTGAGACTGGCTAATATTGTCATCAATTGGAGTAGAACGTAGTTTAGCAAAGACAAGACTCTAATATTTTATACATCAATTCATTCTTGTTGTCATATTACTGCTTTTGAGATGATTGATTGGTGATTGTTTAATCAAATGCATTGTTGATTGATTTGTGGTTGTTTAATCATATACATTATTGCCTTGTGTAGAATTGTAATTCTATATCATTTAGTTGTATTGCCTTAAGTTCTTTCGTGTCTTCAGTTAAAAGTAAACTTTATTAATTTTACACTTTTCATCTAATTGCAAAGGCTTTCTCAATGATCCAATTCTTTAAACCACCTTGAGATGAAAAGTGCAAACTCTAGCAAAATATACGACACAAGCTCACATGTCATTGTGCCTTATATTGATACAGCATGAAAGTGTGCATAATTTGCGCTGACTTCCTCTGAAAGGTTGACCTTCAAATTGGACAAATTAAGATGCTAAGAAAATAAAATTAACTTTTGTTACTTGATAACTGGAGGCTCAAAATTCATTGCGTTAAGAGTGTGTGAAATATGTTTTTTTTTTTTTTTTGAGAGCTTTATAGTGATCGAGGTAGATACATGGTGTCATTCTTCATGTTCACATTAATTATTATTGAAAAACATATTACATTTCTTTTTCTAAAGCATCTATGTTATACAATTCTTGTAGTAGTTTGTAGTTGCAAATTAATATGTCTGGCTCATGTCTGTTATGTATATTCTATCTTAAAGGTCTTTGTTCTTGGATTCTTCTGATTATCTTTACAAACGGAAAATCATGGAAGATTTAAAGGTTGTTCGAAATGGTGAAAGAGGCATCAAACACCATGAGTTAAATGGAGTAGCTGACCAGACTTCTAGTCCACGGAGAAAAGAAGTAGTTAATAGGTACTGCTTATCTTGATTACTTGTTGTTTCTCTTTTTCAAATTATTTTTGATGCTGTATTTCATTGTTATAAATTACAAAAATTTCTTTTTGTGATATTTAGTTCATGTTGGTATTCTAGCCATGTCTTGCCCTACATTTTCATTTTTCCCGCTCATGTGATTTAACATCAGTGACTAAATTTAACGAGTGATACTATCAAATAGGATAGTACTGTGTTTTAGTGTATGTTGTAGCAACTAGTCCAAGTGGTCTGGATGAATGCCATGTTCGAATTTAGATTATTTTAATTCAGATTGAAGTTGAGTTAATGCCCAAAATTGTTCAAATTTGGTTCTTTAAGTTTCAAAGAGGTCAAGTTTGCTAATGGCCATAAGCAAAGGCAAGTTTATTGCAATTTTAATTTGTAATATAATCTTTTCATTAAAATATTATTATGATTATCCTTATTATGTAATTTGTTTCGGTAGGAAGAGAAATTTCATTAAATCGTTAGATCATAAATGAGTTTTATTTTTGTTAGATAAAGGTAAAGATGAACAGTTAATAAGAGATTTTGCATTCCATAAAACTACCCAAGTCCTTCCTTTTCCTTTACATGTGAGATGTGACATACTAGGTATGTTAGCCAGTGGCTTCAAACTTGGAATGTCTCTTAGCTTGATCTTTTCTTTTCCTTTGTCTTGTATATGTACTTAGTGAACAATAATAACCTGAGCTGGAATAATTGTGTACTGTTTAATCTTGTTCAATTTTTATCCAGGTCATCTTTTGCAATGAAGTCCCATGAAAATGATGAAATTGACTTGGAAGGTGGCAAGTTGGAAAAGGACAGGGATAAAACAACACGTAGTAATAAAGCTATTAAAATAAAAAATCAGGCCTTGTTATCTGGCCTTGCATACTGCATTTCTTCCTGCAGCATGATACTGGTGAATAAATTTGTGCTTTCCAGCTATGATTTTAATGCTGGGATATCTTTGATGTTGTACCAGGTAGTTTTCCATACTTACGAAGGCTTTTTGGCAATAATGTTAGCATTTTAAATTTAAGAGTTTCACAATTTGTTTTTGTATCTATCTTGCAGGTAGATAACTCCTTTTTCCTTTTTTTTTCTTCTTTGCAGAACTTAATTTCAGTGATTATTGTATCAATATTGAGTAACCTGGGTCTAATATCAACTGAACCATTAACCTGGCCTTTGATTAAGGTTTGGTTGCCTGTGAATGTTATATTTGTTGGGATGCTCGTTACAAGCATGTTCAGGTATAGTGATTGGCCTTTATAAGATTTTGGATTGCTCTAATAAAAACTCATGTGGTGTTTGATGACGTTAACTTGACAGTTGAATTTAAACTTGGAGCATTTGACTTGTTCTGTTTATCATCTTGGTGAAATCTGTTTCCCTGTTTCTGCAGCTTGAAATACATTAATGTTGCCATGGTCACAGTTTTGAAGAATGTTACTAATGTAATAACTGCTGTCGGTGAAATGTATCTATTCAGTAAGCACCATGATAGCAGAGTATGGGCTGCTCTGTTCTTAATGGTATGGTCAATTTTCAGTTTATCATCATCATCTTTGTTATTGTTGTTATCCTTTCCTTTATGAAACATTGCACTGGATCTATAATAGCATGACAAAACTGCTATTCCAGTTTAAGTTATTGGTGGGTATACGTCTCTCATAGACATGGAAAAATTGGATTCTATTTTTTTCTTTATAAGAAAAACAAAAGACAGTTAACTGATAAAGTGATCGTTGAAGCTGTAGATACAGGGAAGCCTATGTTAGAAAGAGAATGAGGGCTATAAAAGAGAGATGAGAGAATAAAAAGTAACGTGATATTTATCTTTGGGAGAGAAGGATGCAATATAGGGTCTAATAGCTTTCTGATAATTGGGGTGAAAATTTGAAATTTCCATAGAATAAACCATTTTTCTCATCCCTTCTAGTTACCACAATGTAGGGACAAATCTTAATGAACTACTTTTTCTTTTGGCATCTCTTCTGTTCCTCCAAAAGTAGGACAGGGCTTATCAACAACTTTAATTTCACAGACTAATTAGTAAGAAAGAAGATTTTTAAAAAATAAATATAAAAAAGCTGCAGTTTGGTTTATTGCAAAGTGCAGACAGTTGTAATAAATAACTGTGCTTCCTTTTATTATTAATAGTTGTTATTTGTTATTAATAGTTGTTATTTTCGCTGTCATTAAAGTTGATATGATTAAGAATGCTTTCCTTGAGATAGTGATACTTTCTATTGCCAAATATTTGTAGATGAGTTAAGTTTGAGAGACAATTATTTCCTTTGACTTGCACAGATCATTTCAGCCATTTCTGGAGGGATAACTGATTTGTCTTTTCATGCTGTTGGCTACGCGTGGCAGATCATCAACTGTTTTTTAACTGCATCTTATTCTGTAAGTACATGTTTAAAGGTTTATTCGCTTTACCTTTTCTAGCCTTCAATTTAGGCTCCTATTCGCTTTGTTGGTCCTAGTGTTTTCGTTTTCATTTTCTGTTACTTTGTATCTTGTTATTACTCATTCATGTTTAAGACTCGAAGTATTAGTAATTTTGGGGCCATAGGCTTCTTCATGTTAACCCTGGCATGGAGTTGAAGCAAGAAATATATTGCTGCTGAAGGGGCACAAAGGTATTCTGGAAATTAACTATTTCTTAATTGGTTTGAATTGGAGCTTCATTTGAGGTATTGGGCTTAAATAACTGATATTGTTAGGATCAACTAAATTGGGTTTGTTATTTGGGAAACTTGGAGGGCAGGCATTTGAAGTCTAATGTTGTCCGAATTGGTATTGGAGTTGAGGTTCTGATTTGAGTTGTGTTGTGCTGTCTTGTCCTTATGCCAGGCTTGTTTGTTTGCTGGAGAGAAGACTGTTAAAAATTCAAGCCTTTTCTTTTACCCTTGATCTGAATTCTGTTTTAGACCTTTTAAACACACATAAGCCTTCGTTTTCACCCAAATTGCTTCTGCACTAAGCTAAAAGATGTGGATTATTGAAAACGAAGGAAGAATGTGAGTGCTTAGGCCTTTATTAGGCTATTATAGAATGACTTGTTTCAGACATGATTTTTATTGAGCGGTAGTAACTTTCAGTTTTAACTTAGTTAAAATTTCAATCTGAGACATTGATGTGAGACAATAGCTTAGTAAACAAGGTTGTCATTCAAAATTTGTTTTACTTGTTTATTTTCTGCATTATTAACTGGTTTAAGCCAAACATTAACTCTCAAAATCTCGGCCTTAAAGACTTGGAAGTGCTCCAAGTTCAGTTGCTGACTTTAAATGTGCATAACCAAGATAATTGTTCAGGACATAGATTGATTCTTGGAAATTTTGTTCAATTCATATATATAAGGAAGAACACATTTCGGGATCCTTGAACTTTAATGTTTTTTTATATTAGATTCCTATACTTTTAAAAGTTGACATTGAATTCTTCAATTTTTTTGATCACTTACTTTAGATCCAATTTAGAAGGGATTAACGGAATTAAATTGCATGTTTTATTAATCATGTGTGGTCAACTTGAAAATAACCGTGGGATCCACCAAGACATAAAAATTTGAAGAAAAAATCAGCTTATCACCTTTTGCATGTATACAATGATTATATATTTTTTCAATTTTTTATATTTTGGTGGATTCCACGGTCCTTTTAAATTGATAGATTAACATGCTATGTGTTTTAATTTCGCCAATTTTATCTAAATTAAACGTAACGTAAATGATTTAAAAAGTACATAGATCCAATATCAATTTTTAAAAGTACAAGGACTTAATGTAAAAAAATGTTAAAAGTTCAGGAACTCTGGACTGCATTTTTTTCTTTTTATAATAATTTTATTTTTTTCTTTTCTATGTCATAGTTAACTTTTCTTAATATGCCTTTAACTCTTCAATAGTAGCTCATGGATCATGCATCTACATTATCTTTTTCCTGCAGCTGACTCTACGAAGGGTCATGGATACAGCAAAGCAAGTTACCAAATCTGGAAACTTGAACGAGTTTTCAATGGTTTTGCTAAATAACACCTTATCACTGCCTTTGGGAATTATTCTTATTTTTGTTTTCAATGAAGTGGAATATCTTTCCAATACGTAAGCACTCTCATTTCCTTCTTTTTTCCTTTCATACAGGTTTAAATGTGGTTGGTGTGTAGGATGTCTAGTTAAATTACCAACAAGATACATAGATATTTTATCCTTAGGTGATGTATAACTTTATGTATTTTGAAAATCTATTTCACCTTCTTGGGATTTGGTAACAGGTTTTTTTATATCATTTTTCTTAATTGACATCCGCAACACTTTGTTAAATTTCCCATATCGATTGGTTATAAAAATATATTCCTCACCTCAAAAATTAGTTTTTGAACTTAAATTAGATTCAAGTCTATTTTTTTCAATATGATATCAGAGCCACTAGTCTTACAATATAAGGCTGTCTACAAATATCTAATTTTGCAAATTTCATGCTTTACATTTACTGCATGTGTTTGACCTTAGACATGATGAGGTGTGTTAAGTATCTCATATCGGCCGAGTATAAGAATATAATACTCCTTATAATGGCTTGGACAATTTTCGCCTCAAAACTATCTTTTGGGGTTTAGTTAGGTCTTAGTCTATTTTCTTCAACACTTACTCTTAATTTGTTTATTTCCTGTTGCTCTTTTCTGTAGCATTTCACTTCCCCAATTTTCATATTCTTCTCTGCCCTCATCTTCTTCTGGTCTTTGCTGTATTTTCTATCTAAAATTGCTTTTCCTTAGGTCTCACCTTTGATCTTTTAATTGGTGATTAATACGAGATATCCATCCTTCCTTTTTTCTAATCGTTCAGGTTATGGGTTTGCATGAAAGGGGATTGTACATATATTCATATCTCCATTTATATATTTTCATGAGTTTGAAATCTAAATTTGTATTTTCTTTAAGGTTGTCTTGTTGAACCTATAGCCTTTTTTCTTTTCTTTTCTTCTAACTTTGCAGGCCACTTTTAAAGTTACCTGTCTTCTGGTTGGTACTGACATTAAGTGGAATTTTGGGTCTGGCAATCAGTTTCACTTCTATGTGGTTTCTTCATCAAACTGGGGCCACGACATACAGGTACGAGTAAAATGGTTAATGACTAATTCATGATTGAAAATTTATTGTAGAATTTCTCATCAATGATTTGAAATAACTGCAGCCTTGTGGGATCTCTGAATAAGATTCCCCTGTCTATTGCTGGCATCGTTATTTTCAAAGTGCCTACCAGTTTGGAAAACTCGGCAAGCATCTTATTTGGTACGTCTCTTCAACTAACTTGTTCATAGAAGCATACACTGATATGCGGTTGCTCCCCGGCTTATGGATATGGGTTTGAATATTGTGGTGTAGGTTTGTTAGCAGGAGTGTTTTTTGCTAGAGCCAAAATGCGGGAGAGATCTTAGTCCCAACTTCTAGTAACTTCCATATACACGATAAAGTTGTGTGCTGGGATGAACTATGATCGTTTATATACTTGACAACATGGAGAAACAGGTGAGCAGTTTGGAATCACAAGGATAACATGGAGATCCTTTCCTATAATGTCTTGTGTTGTTAAATGTTGAAATTCCATTGTGCAAGGGAGAATATGGTTCTGCTACAATCCATTGGTCATCCATTTTTGTTGTATTAGAAGATATGCTGCGATCAAATCTGTATTCACTGGGCATCTCTTTTTCTTCTTGTGTTAGTTTGATATTTATGATGAGATGCTCAAGTTCTGTAAACGATTGGCCAATCAATTAATCTAGTTTTTTGTTTTTTTGTTTTAATCGTTGGGCAGATCCTTAGCTTCTTATACTGAATCAATACTTCAAAATCTTGATATGTAAAGATGGTTTTAGTGGAATATTAATCATTTTATCTAGCTACCTGTCTATGTTGTCAACAAAAAGTGATGGTTCCTGGTCTGGAGTAGGGATGATCACGGGGCGGGGCGGGGACGGGGAGTGGCTCCCCACTCACTGCCCCGCGTAGGGGCGGGGACGGGGACGGGGATTCCCCGTTAGGGAAGCGGGGAAAAAATGTCCCCCGTCCCCGCCCCGCGGGGATCCCCGTCCCCCGCGGGGATCCCCGCGGGGATCCCTATTCCCCAATAAAATTACATAATTTTAATAAAATTTTCAATATCGATAGAAATTTTCGACCCGAATAAAAAATATTTTATAGTATTTATCTTATAAAATTTAATAATTGATGATTTAAAATTAAAAATATCTCATACAATTTAAATACAAATATTTTTAAATATTTCATATAATTAAAATACAAATATTTTTAAATATTTCATACAATTCAAATATTAATAATATTACTTGAATAATTTACACACTAATAAATATTAATTTAAAAGAATTATATATATTTATATATATATATTTATATATATATATTATAAAATATTTTTTTTTTCGGGGCGGGGATCCCCGCGGGGCGGGGACCCCTTTCCCCGTCCCCGCCCCGAATTCAAGGGCGGGGATTTTTTTCTCCCCGCCCCCGCCCCCGCGGGGAAAAAATTCGGGGATTCCCCGCCCCGTTCGGGTCGGGTCCCCGCGGGGAACGGGGAATCCCCGCCCCGTGATCATCCCTAGTCTGGAGGTGTGGATTGGGTTTGGACAGGTAGCATATAAAGTCGAAAAGAGACTGATGGGCTCATGTTTGATCTAGATAAAGGAAATGGATGCGCCTATATTGCCATAGAAATGGTTAACGTTATTTTCAGTTAAGTGTGCTTGTTGAGCTTTATGGTTAGCATTATTTTAAGTGTGCTTGTGCAGGGTAAGTATCAGAATGGATGACCTATTAGGAAAAACTTGCGCAGGTTGCATAAAAAATGTCAATGGCAAGATTATTAATAATCTGAGTGAATAAAAGTTGGTACCAAAGGCCTAAATCATTAAAATAGCTGGATTGGTTAATGTGTTGATTGAACAGGGCCCACTAGTTTGGTTGACAGTCCATCTAAAATGTTATCGTGTCCTCTTTAATCACCCGCTTTACGGTACAAGAAGGCTGGCGACTTGTGACAAATGACTCGTCCAGTCCAGTTCCAAGGACACTCCTGGTGGTCATGTCCTTCTAAAGCTAAAGGATTTAGCCAGAATCATATTTAGAAACGATTGTCTTCTATTCAAAATTGGAGCAACAATGTTAATTTTTGGATACTTAGCTTCAAAAGCCGCAGTTAGCAGAAATGGCTTCACTATGGATGGCTTTAATGTCGCTTTGGTGGTTGGTGTGTATATTTGGAGTTTGCTTTTGGTAGCGGCGACAGAAATCCTCTTTAGGGAATGTGTATATATATATATATTTTTAATTTTAGTACCTGAATAACTATTTCAAATGGTGGGTGATAGTCGAGCAACCGTCCAACGAGTTCGGTTATCATCATACTTTTGAGTTCAGTTGCCGAATTGTCCGGAAATCTCTCAACAAGGACAAGGGAAACATTGATAGCTCGGCTCTCATCTTATCTATCTGATAGCTGAACATTTATCGTAGTTTGGTAAAAGGACTATTCAGAAAATTTTTCACGTCAATAGCTCGGTTAATTAAGATAGCTCGGCTCCCGCCATAAAAGTGGCCGTTACTCAATAAAATCTCATCATGAAGGCAATCGTTACTCAATAAAGCCTCGTTATGAAGGCAGCTGTTACTCAATAAAGTCCCATCAAGAGGACAGCTGTTATAAATCAAGGAAATGACTCTATAAAAGGAAAAAAAAAAAAGTACGTTTCAGGTGTTTTTTAAGGATATATTTTTTACAATTTATTCACCTTACTAAAATCACAAACTTGATCTTCGGAGTCTCCCTTGTCAGAAATCCATCGGTTTACTTGTGTTTTCAGGTGACTTAATCAAGGAAACGCTCTGAAAAATTCTCATTGTCATCATTTGGTGTGGAGAGCGTGGAACCTTCAATATTTTCGATGGATCTCTTCCCTGATTTAGCCGCTACTGCAGCTCCAGCCAGTCAACCACAAGTTTTACCCCCACAGACGCAGCCTCTATTAACTCAGAGTCAACAGCCCCCCATCCAATTATTTGGCCAACAAATACAACCTCCGCAACCTGCTTCTTATCCAGCCATTCCCAACTTAACTCCCCAAACAGCTCAAGCTTTTCTAGCTACTCTAACTGCAATGGCAGCTCAAGTACCTCCCATTCAACTACCCGCACTAACGCCTCTCCCACAGCTCCCACACAATACTTCCCTTCAGCTCGACAAGCCTCCACACCTACCCCAGCAGTTTTTTCACCCATTATGGCCCCAAGTTCCACCATAACCCTTATTGCATATCAGTTTGAGAAACTCTTTGAGGAACGGATATAGAAGTATCAAAATAGAAACACTCTGCAGTACCAAAACAATTTTCGACCGCCGCTGGCCAGGGAGATTTTTGCCGCCCGTTCCCAAATATAAGATTACCGAACTTGCCTAAATATAATAGCAGTGCTGACCCCCGGGCACGTCTTGATCAATTTCACCATACTATGCTCGTCCATACGATAGATGACGCTACCATGTGTAAGATTTTTCCCCAGACGCTCACCGAGTCAGCTCAGATCTGGTTTCGAAATTTACCCGAGCACTCCATAGCAAGTTTCGCTTAGTTCAGTGACATGTTTATCGCAAAGTTTGTGGCTGCTATCTGACCCACTAAAGTCTCGGCTGACCTTAATTTAGTTCAGCAAGATAAACGTGAGACATTGCGAGCTTATATAGAAAGGTTCAACACGGTAGCGATGGACATTCAGGACTTGAACTTGGAAGTTGCTAATAATGCCCTGATACGTAACACCCGGTGCCAAGATTTCAGTGATTCTCTTAGCAAGAAACCGCCGAGCGATTTTATCGAGCTCATGTCCTGAGCTCACAAATACATAAGAATTGATGAAGCACGGCGACTCTATAACAGTTCCCTGTATGAAGCTACGGGCCGCGACTTATACAGATCAGCACAGGAAAGAGGTGCCGGGAGGAATGAGTCACGAAACAGAGGTTCGGGTAGTTCGCACCGAGCTTATGTGGTTTCGTCAAGATCTGGGGATCAGAAGGATGAGAAGTGGACATCATTGAATGCTTCAAGGGTGCAGATTCTGAAGTGGATGAAAGAGAATGATCGGGTTAACTGGCCTAAACCTATGAGGAAAAGTTCTAGCAGAGATCAGAGCCTCTATTATGCATTTCACAGGGACAAGGATCATGAGACGAACGATTGTATTCAGCTTAAAAGGGAGATTGAATTCCTAATCCAGAAGGGAAAGCTCGCCCAGTTTGTCAAGAGTGATAGAGCTAGAGATAGATCTCGTTCCCCTCAAAGGCAGGATAATCGAGCCAGTACAAGTAAAAGGGCTCCAGCTGGTGTCATACATGTTATCGCGGTTGAAAACATTATGATATTTTTTATGATTTTCGAAAGAGGAAGGCAAAGGAGGTGTTCTCCCTAGATTCCAACCCCTCTGTAACGAGTTACGAAGTGAGGTTTTCAAACTTGGATGGCGATCATGTGAAACAACCGCACACGGACTCTTTGGTGGTAGAGGCCTTAATTCAGGATTACCTATTCCAGCGCATTCTAGTGGATACGGGTAGTGCAGTCAATCTCATCACTTTGCAGGCGTTCAAAGCCTTGAAAATATCGAGTAACATTTTAGAACCAGTATCTGCCCCCCTGATCGGGATATCTGGTCAGCCGGTCAGGGTTAGCTGTTTCATGGTCGTGGATATTCCATTGGCTTACAACGCCATTTTCGAAAGACCATTGCTGGTAGGGGTAGATGCATACATCTCCATGCGAAAGTTGTTGCTTAAGGTCCCTGCATCTGGAGGCATTACGATACTACGGGGGAATCAGAAGGTGGATCGGGAAACATATGTCACGATGCTGAAAGAAACAAATCAGGCCCTTCCGTTGGATTCCTTAGATGTCTCCACCGGTGAGGCCCGGGGAGCAGAGCTAGTAGATTCATTACTGAAAGTTGAGATAGTGCCAGGTAAGGCAGTGAAGATTGGGGCGAACAAAAAAGGGGATGAAGTAGAGGCCCTCATCACAGTTCTGCAGAAATTTGCAGATGTATTCGCCTGGGAGCCCTCGGACATTAAAGGGATATCCACTAATATTATATGCCATTCATTGAACATCAGACCGGACTCTAAACCCGTCAAGTAGAAAAAGCAAAACCATGCCCCGAAAAGGCAAATAGCAATGTCAAGAGAAACAGGTGTCCTGCTTAAGAACAGGTTTATCCGGGAGGTCTTCTATCCGGACTGGCTTTCTAATGTTGTTCTGGTAAAAAAAGCCAATGGGAAATGGAGAATGTGCGTAGATTGCATAGACCTAAACAGGGCTTGCCCCAAGGATAGTTATCCATTGCCGAACATCGACCTCCTAGTTGATTCGATGGCAGGGTTTGAAGAATATGCTTTTCTGGATGACTCGTCTGGTTATCACCAAATTTCAATGAACCCGGAGGATGAGGAGAAGATGGCATTCATAACTCACCAAGCTGCTTACTGCTATCACGTTATGCCATTTGGATTGAAAAATGCAGGGGCTACGTATCAGGGATTAATGAATAAGCTGTTTGCTAATCAGCTAAGGAGAAATATGGAGGTGTATGTGGATGACATAATTGTCAAGAGCAAAACATCCAGTGATCTCCCTACTGAACTTACATAAACTTTCCAGACTCTCAGGAACTTCGGTTTGAAGCTCAACCCAAAAAAGTGTGCGTTTGGGGTACAGTCCAAGAAGTTCTTGGGGTTCATGATTTCAAAAAGGAGTAGAGAGGCTAATCCGGCCAAGATCCAAGCCATTCTGGAAATGGAACCCCCGAAGTCCATTAGAGAAGTGCAGAAACTCAATGGCAAAGTGACAGCCCTTTGCAGGTTTATCTCTTGTTTGGCTAAACGTTGTCTTCCCTTTTACAGGGCGCTCAAAAACCTGAAGAAGCTTGAATGGACCCCCGGATTGTCAATAACCTTTTGAGGAGCTAAAGCAATTTCTTAGCACATCACCATTGCTGAGTAGGCCGTAAATTGGCAAAGTCTTTTATTTGTACCTTCCAGTTAGTTTCGGAGCCATTGGTTTGATTTTAGTTAGAGAGGAAGGCAGTCAGCAGTTCCCCATTTATTACACGAGCAAGGTGCTAAAGGGTGCCAAACTTAACTATCCCATTCTAGAGCAGTTGGCTTTGTCATTGGTTGTCACAACAATCAAACTTCGGCCCTATTTCCAGGCACATACTATGGTGGTTATGACAAATTCTAATCTCAGAAAAGTGCTCCAGAGGCCGGAAGCATTCGGAAGGCTCACAGAATGGGCAGCTCCTTTGGGTGAATTAGATGTTCGGTACGAGTCTCGCCAGTTAATGAAGGCTCAAGTTTTGGTGAATTTTGTGGCTGAGTTGCATGCTACACCTCCCAAGCCGAACACCCATTCTTGGAAGTTGTTTGTGGACGGTGCTTCCTCATCAGGAGGGGCTGGTATCGGGGTGGTCCTCATTGGACCAGGAAGGATAAGCATTAGAGGGATGGCTCACATAGCATTCCCGGCCTCCAATAATGTGGTTGAATATGAGGCCCTCTGTTTCGAATTATAGCTCACCATCGAGGTCAAGCCTGATTCTCTAGCCATCTTTTTTGATTCGCAGTTAGTTGTAAGCCAATTGCTTGGCAAGTTCGAGACTAAGGAGAGCACGATGGTTCGGTATAAGGAGCTCGTTGCCCGGCTGTTATTCCAGTTGGAGAGAATAGGGTGTGCATGGTCAATTGAGTAGATACCTCGGGCAAAGAACCAGGGGGCAGGTGCCTTAGCCAAACATGCCTTCTGTCAGGACAAAATATCCTCGGTGGACATTGTGTGATCGGTCATAACAGCGCCAACATATGAAACATACAATGTTCAGTTGAATGAGCCGATGGATGGTTGGCGTTTGCCAATATATCATTATCTTGGTTTGGGAGTTCTCCCAGATGATCAGGTTGAGGCTCGAAAAATAGTTCGGCGGTCAAGCCGATATGCCATTCTGGATGATAAGTTGTACAGGCGATCATTCTCGCATCCCTAGACTTTATGTCTAAGCATTGAAGAGGATGATTATGTACTCCGAGAGATTCATGAAGGCATTAGTGGCGCGCATGAAGGCGCACAAGCAATAGCTGGAAAAGCATTGATACAGGGGTACTATTGGCCCATAATGGAGAGGGATGCCAAAGAACTTGTGCAGAAGTGTGATAAATGCCAACAGTTCGGCAACATATTGCATCAGAAGCCTGCCCCACAAGTGCCCATTTATAGCCCATGGCCGTTTGCTCAGTGGGGAATTGATATCCTTGCCCTTTTCCATTGGCCACCGGACAGAGAAAGTTTCTAGTAGTGGCGGTGGATCATTTTACAAAATGGGTGAAAGTAGAGCCTTTGGCTACAATTACTCCGACAAATGTCATAAAGTTTGTGCAGAAGGCCATAGTCACTAGGTTCGGAATCCCGCACACAATCATCTCCAATAACGGCAAACAGTTCGATTGTATTTCTTTTAAGAGTTATTATGCGGATTTGAACATTCAACTATGTTTCACCTCGATATATCATCCCCAATCAAACGGTATGACTGAGGTCACAAACCGAACTATTTTAGCTAGTCTAAAGAAGAGGCTCGATGAGGCAAAGGGTCTTTGGGTTGACGAACTCAACAATGTTCTTTGGGCATACCGAACTTCCCTAAGAGCAGCGACCGGCCTCACTCCTTTCTCTTTGACATATGGGTCGAAAGCTATCATCCCATGTGAGATCGGCATTCCAAGCATCCGAACTTCATCATATGATGCTGAGGAGAATGAGGAAAAATATCTTGTATCACCTGGATCGGTTGGAGGAAATTAGAGAGTCTGCCCTGTTACAATCGGCAATATATAAGCAGAAGATGTCATCGTATCATGATCGGAACCTTAAATTTCGATCTTTTTGGGTTGGACAGCTCATTCTCAAGAAAGTTATTGCAGCCCACACGGCCTCTGCGATCGAAAAGCTAAGCCCGAATTGGGAAGGTCCTTATACAATACATGAAGTCAAAGGGAACGCCTATAGATTGAAGGACCTTTCAGGAAAGTTGCTCCCCTGTTCTTGGAACATCTCCAATCTAAAGCGTTATTTTCAGTAAATAGCGCAGCTTGGCAGGTTTGGCACAGCATTTTTTATTTCTACTTATAAGCTTATTTCGGCAGGTTCACCACGAGCATTTATAATTTTTGTAAACTAGGTACAGCTAAATTGCTATCCGAGCATAACTTATTATCAGTAAAAAGCTCAGTCCGACAATGTTGTCACGAGCATTCAGTGAATTTTCTAAAATTTTGAAAGCTACACTTGTAGTACCTATATCATTATCCGAGCATATGGAATTATTTGTGCAAGCTTATGCAATAACTAAGTGCGATTATTAAGAGAAGTCTATTTTATATAATGAATACAAGTTACAATTCTGACAAAATTCGGCAGTTCGGCTTCTATTTGTCAGGATAAACTTCATCCAACCAGGACTAGTTCATGTTCGGATACTAGTCTTTCACTGATTGAATTAGTTTACCGCCAAACGAGACACATTTGTCAGTCGCCAAGTTTGCCGCCTGGTACTCGAGCTCCGAACACCTCTGTTCCAGCTCAACTTTCTCTTTATTTGTAGCCTCCTGCTCCCCTCGCGCTTTTTCCAAGCTCGATTCGGCAGCCCGGCTCTTCTTCTTCTCTTGAGTAAAGTAAGCTTCAGCTACTGCGGCTCTTTTCTTAGTCTCGGCTACCTCGTTCGCCTGAGCGAGCATTTTCTTCTCGGCCTCTAGAGCTTGCTTCTCCGCTGCCTCCATCTTAGTTTTGGCTTCACCAAGTTGGTATCGGAGCCGGGTCGCCTCTTTTTCCTCCTTATTCCGGAGCTGGATGAGTTTATTCATTTTACCGATAGCAGCCCCTGCTAGCATGCTGCCCTAAAAGTACAGTCGGTAAATCAGAAACCCTAATAGATCGAGCATTTGGCAGATCAAGTTTTGCAACTTGCCTCCACTTCGTGCTTTTTCATGGCTTTAATTAGTTGTTCGACGCTAAGCTACAACAGTGGTGCGATTTCAGAGGGGATGCACGCCGTCTAATGAACGAAGGTAGTGAAGTCCAGGTTATCTTTCGATCAGAACTTCCCTCATCGTTGCCAGAATTAGCACACGCTGTCCGCCAGGGCCTTTAGCTCCTCGGCCCACGACTTTGGGTTAGGAGCATCTACTTTTTCTCTGCCCTCGGAAGGATGCTCAGAGGTGGTAGCACGGGTGTCGGCTAGCAGGGGAGAGTGATCGTGCACTACGATTAGAGAGGCCGGCAGTGCCGTCAACAGAGGACTCCAAGGTGAAACGTTTGAGCTCGGAGATGTTATGGGTGAGCTCGGGTTGGGAGGTGCCGGTGGTATCGGTTGGCCTCTCGACGCAGAAGGGCTTCCTCCAGGTTTTCGCCTCTTGGCCCTTATCAGCTCGGCGATGCTAGGGTTGTAGCACCTCTTCATGGCTGCAAAAAAGCAAACAATAAGAAACCAATCAGAACCCAAGGAATAGAAGTAAGTTTGATTTACCCCTTCTTTTTGAACTAGGTTTTGGTGTTGGTGGAGGTATGCCGCACTGGAATTGCAAGTTTATATTGACCTTCTCTTTGGCCAGCTCCCTCCACCGAGCCAGAGTTCGCTCCTCCTCATCACTGAGCAATAGCGGGCTGTCGTTCCTATTTAATGAGTTCGGAAAGGAAAATTCGACTTGCTTTTTAAAACAAAGAACCGGTCCTTCCACTTCTTTAGAGACTCGGGGTTCTCGGCAAATACCCCGTACCCAGGTCGGGATTGTATGTAATTGTGACCTTCTCCATTAGCCCGGAGCCCTACATTGTGGGTAGCTCGGAAGAGTCGGATAGTGAGGTCTATATCGTGCTCGCCAGACCATATTTGTAGCGCCAAGAGAGTGCACCAGGCATTGGGGTGTAACTAACTAATCGTCATATCGTAGAAGTTAAGAAATTCAAGCTCGAAGGCAGTCAGGGGAGATTCACTCCGGCTTCGAAGTCTGCTTCATAGACGACTATTGCCTTTCTACCGGGGAATTTAGCATTGTCCTTTAGAGAGGCACCGGCAGCATGCATATGGTACTCATAAGGAATACCGAGTTTTTCCCTCAACGCACTCATATCGCTGGATGTCAGGATGGAGCTTATGCTTCCTACCCTGGGAAGTCTTTGTGGTTCTTTTCTCCCTTGGTGTCTTCGTTGGCTAGTGCTGGGAGAATCAGGAGGACTTTGAGTAGTGAGCCCTTCTTCTACCCTCACTCTCTCAGTAGAGCTCTCAGAAGCACTCATATTAGTAGGAGATGAAAGAAAAAGGTACAAACCTGAAAATCTCAGGAAAATGGCTTCGAAGCAAATCTGGATGAAACTAGATCAGAAAATGCCTGAAGATGATCACAAGCGAGAGCAGCAAAATCTGAGAACGTATAGATCTAAAAAGCAAATCTGAAATGGGGAGGCAGAAAAAAGGGAAAAACCAGAAAGATGAACAGTGAAATTGGGGGTCGAAAGCATGAAAGAGAAGCAAAATCCCTAAAACGAAATAACATTTATAGGCAGGGTAAGCCAGTGATCAGAAGACAGGTGGCAAATGTTGAGGGGCTGTGTCAGAGGTCATTAAGGCAGGCGCGGGTATCAAAGCGCCACAATGATGGCATATAAAGGTCCTAGCCGTCACTTCACGTGAAGCGAAGCGCTGTCCTCTCTGTCTCTCATGTTTCACGCGCCTGACAGTTACCTTTTTGAATTTTTGATTGGCCACCCAAATGACATAAATGTCATGTACTTGGAGGGGGGGATTTGTTAGCCGAGCAACCGTCCAACGAGTTCGATTATCACCATGCTTTTGAGTTCAGTTGCTGAATTTTCCGGAAATATCTCAATAAGGACAAGGGTAACATTGATAGCTCGGCTCTCACCTTATCTATCTGATAGCTGAACACTTATCGTAGCTTGATAAAAGGGCTATTTAGGAAATTCTCCACGTCAATAGCTCGATTAATTGAGATAGCTCGGCTCCCGCCATAAAAATAGCCGTTACTCAATAAAGTCTTATCATGAAGGCAGTTGTTACTCAATAAACTCTCATTATGAAGGCGGTCGTTACTCAATAAAATCCCATCAAGAGGGCAGCTGTTATAAATCAATGAAATGACTCTATAAAAGGAAAAAGAAAGGTACATTTCAGGGGTTTTTTAAGGATATATTTTTTACAACTTATTCACCTTACTAAAATTACTAACTTGATCGTCGAAATCTCCCTTATCGAAAATATGTCGGTTTACTTGTGTTTTCAGGTGACTTAATCAAGGAGACGCTCTGAAATATTCTCATTGTCATCAGTGGGTTTTGGATAGACCTGGCAATCGAATAAGGTGGTTTCAAGTTCAGATTAGTTTTTTGATTTTGAATTTTTCAGAATTATTTTATTTGAGTTATTTTTGGATACTCTCACTTCTTTTTTCAGATCGGATTTTTGGCCATTATTAGGATTGAAGAAACGATAATCAAACTGAACCGTACGAAATTTGGAATATTTAGTTCGAACTTTTTTTAATATGTTCGATTTTAATATAAAAATATAGTTATATTATTTTGATTTTTAATAACCAAAAATACCTAAAGAACTTTTAATAAAATTATTTTTTTAACATTTTATATATTTATTTATATAAAAACTTTTAATCATATTATTTTTTCTTTTATTTTTATTTATATGCCGCCTCCCCCTCTCAACCATTAGAGGAAAAAATTAATTGTTTTAAATTTTAAAATAACAATTAATATAAAAAAATTTACCAAAGAAAATAAAAACACTTCTTTTTCATGTTTAAAATGCAATGATTTGATAAAAAAAAAATCGAAAAAACAAACGATTGAATAGTAGCAATGATACAAGACGGTGGATAAGCTATGAACAGTAAAACAAAAAACATTAGAGTATGAAGTCAAAAAAAATCGAAAAAAATATGTAAAAATATAAATAGTGAAATACAATATACATATCATTTTTCATTTTACTTTTTTCTTTTTCTTTTCAAAAATTAAACAATTCAATATTTTTTCTTTTTTTCAATTAAATTTAATTTTTATATAAAAATTATGATAAAAATATTAATAAAATAATTTGATATTAATATATAAATAATTAAATTATAATTTATAAATAAATACGAACGCATCGAATGGTCTCTAAAATTTTAAATTTGAATTTTGAAAATTTAGAAAATAATTAAAAATAAAATTCTTTTCATTTTATAATTCTTTCGCTTCCTGTCGCCCAAAAGAATCCATTGCAGCAAGGGCAAGGCCTGTCGTTTTGAATGGAAGAGTCGCAGGTTAATTCAGCCACCACCCCAACTATTCCAAACCCTAACTCTAACTCCACCACCGATTCCATATTATCATCTGCACCGCTGTGGCCCACAGTAGATGGTCCACTGGGTCTCTCAGAGGATGACTCCTTCAGCTATGCTCGTAGATTCTACAACTTCGGATTTGCGCTCTTGCCGTGGCTTTGGGCCGTCAATTGCTTCTACTTCTGGCCTGTTCTCCGTCACTCTCGCTCCTTCCCCCGCATTCGTCCTTGTAATCATTTCTCTCTCTTTGCTTTTCCTCTCGGATTTTGCATTATTTCTAAATGCAACTGTATTTGGTTTTGCAATTTTTTAGATTGGGTATTTCTTTCGTAATCATAGTTTAGGGACTCGGATTTTAATCATTTGAGGCTTAAGTTGCGGTTGAGTGTTACAATTTTGGGAAAAGATTTGAAAGAGATGGTTTCTTGGTGTCCCTTGTTTCGGTATAGCATATTTCGATGAGAAAACTGGATTGATGCGTTATCTGGAGTTCAAAAAGTATTCTTTCAATCTTTGTAGTCTAGCATCAAACTACAGAATAAGCTTAAACCTTAATTGGTGTTAATATGATAATTGACGCCCTGCTATATGACATTTGTGATTGATATCTGAAAATGGTGTTTCAATTCCCCCATTAATGTGTGAATTCTCTCACTGAATGTCTCTCTCTTTGCTTAATGAATTTTATCCATGTCTATTTTCTTGTCCAACAAAGCTAGCCTAAGATATTACAATTTATCAGTTTTCAGTATGTTTTGTATGAGTGAGATATCTGGTAAAGCAGATGTTTTGCATTAGAAAGTCGTAGGAAAGTAGAAGAGTTTGCGGGAGGGACTATTGCTTGCTTAACTGCCTGATAATGCAGTTGTATGCTTTTATGTCCTTCAGCAAGCAATGACTAACTTCATATTGTGAAGTTCAGCAGCTCTGGGCCAATTCAGCAGCTCAATAACTTTGACTCATAATTGATTATTTTTATTTAGCTAGCTATATGTTACTTCTTGCTGGAATGGTTGAATGCATTATTTACTTGAGCTGTTCTTTTGCTTAACCTTTTATGAATGAGCAGTCTATCTATAGAGCTCTTGGACTGTTTTGATAGTAAACAATGGATAAATTTAGAAATAAATTATTAGAGTTGTACACACCCAATTTGTGGTTTTCATTTTATATAAGGAGAGCAATTTGTGCAGCGTGTTTGCTTGCTTGTCTAGGCTTCCAATGACATTCTTTGTGAGAATGATTTTGCTGTTTAAGTCTCAAATCAGTTGGTATAATCCCTTGAATATCATTTTGATCATATCTGTCGCGCACTGATAGTTTAAAGTATCATCTTGTAGATGTTGTCAGATCAGCAGTTGGGTTCTCAGTTTTCACAGCACTTCTTTGCTCGTGGGCTTTGACATTTGCCATTGGAGGAGAGCAGCTCTTTGGTCCTATTTGGGATAAACTTGTTATGTACAATGTTGCTGATAGATTAGGATTGACTGGTTGGATATAGTAAGGATGCTCTTGTGAAATTAAATACTGTAAGGTCATTCAATCCTCATCTTTGGTTTCATTTTGCTCTTTACTCAGTTGTTGGGTTGGTGAACAGATATGTATATTCTTTTGCTAAAAATTGATACATCTATGGCTAAAACTGAAATGTCAATTCCCCAAGCTGAATAGAACACTTTATAAGAACACTTTATAAGAAGGCTGTTAGCCCATTCTTTTTGTTTTTGTTGGAGATGCCGTTTTGATACATTCCATTTTTTTTTCATTCATTAAAAAAGACAATAACTTAAAATTCATATACAACTAAGGGTCTGTTCGTTTACGTTTTGGTTTCAAGGTTTTTATTTTTTTAAAAAAAAAAAACAAAAACGTGTTTGGCTGGTACTCAACAATTTTGGATTTTCTAAACCTTTTGAGAAGTGTTTTCCTACTCAAAAACGGAAAATAAAAATTTATAAAAGATGGATTTTCATGTTTTAGGTTCAGTTATTAATTTGAGCGTAAACCACTTCTTACAAAAATACAATACCGTGACCATCTTTCTTCATCAAGCTACAGCCGCCGGTGCCGCCATCAACTTCTGTCGATTGTCATTGGCTCAAGTAAATTATATTTTTTTTTTCTTTTCTGAATTATGCTGTTCGACCTGTGATTGGGTTTCTTCTGTTGCTTCTTTGCTTTTTCTCTTATCCATTGCCATTGATACACAACACAGAATATGCACTCTGCATTTTTTGTGATATCTTTACATAACTGGCATAGTCTTAATCCTATTTCGAGCAATGTTTCTTTTTCTAGTTTTGAATATGTTTTTTTCTAGTTTCTTTTGGTCTTACTTGAAATTCTACTAGTTTTTCTTATTTTGTTTTGATACTACTGCTGTCCTGTATGACTGAAATGGGAACAACCATTACTAATGATTTTACACAAAAAGGGCAAAAGAGAGTCCTAGTGGGGTCATCATAATCTATCCAACAGGATCAATTAGCATTGGAATTGGTAGGATTTTGGGAAGAACTTGAGCTGAGATTGAGATCAGGGATATTGTTATTGTTGGCGTTGGCCTTTGAGTTACCCTTAGATAGCCTCTGTTTCTGCTTAGATAGTGGTGCTTGATTCTTTTAGTTAAGGAGCTGAGCTTTCTTCCTTAGCTTTTCATTCTCCTTCATTATGTATCAGTTCTGTAGGTACAGCTTAGAGTTCAATCTTTCCATATCTATTAAATATGAACTTTTCAAGACTGCTTGTAATGCCCTTGAAACCAAAAACAGCAGTTTGTTTATCCCTTTTATCTCTTTATTTATTTATGCGTGGAGTTTTGGGCAGTCAACAGTAAAAACTTTCGAATTTGTGTACACACACTAAATTTCTGTTATGTTATGTAATTTGGGTACGCAACAGATGGTTAGCATTGCTAGGGGAGCTGTATCTTAGCAGTGATAGTAAGAGTTATATACTGGATTTAGCTAGACTTTACCCACTTGCTTGAGGTTAGTATCCTAATAATTAAGGAACATGTGGGCTCTTTATAGTTGCTTTCCAATTCATCCAGCCAGAGTTATATACGAAAGAAGGTTATTTTGAATGGTAGAAAATCTTTCTCAAGAGTCTCAGCTGTCAGTCAGACTAGTCCTTGTGGAACATAAATATAATAATAAAAAAAAAGTAATTATCCCTAAAGAATAATTGGAAATAATAATAGTGGTTGTAATTTTTGTTAAAACGAGAGCTGTGAATTGGGTGATTATATAGCTGCATATAGGATAGCAAGTTGTACTATTGGCTATTGTCATGGCTCAGTAATTGGAAAATCTAATATGGGGCTCTACTCTTATTAAAATTCTCTTAATTAAAATTCTCTATCACCAAACTTTTTCTTTTCTTTTTCTAAATTTTATTTTTATGAAGGAACTAACAATATTAATGTCATAAATATTTTGGACGAAAGATATGCAAATAAGCCACAAGATGAAAGGTGATAATTAAGGTACAAATGGGGAGGGTACAACAAATTATGTGGCCACTGCAGTTTGTCTGTCAAAAGCCAACTAAATAGAATAAGACGACACTGCAAACTGCAACTTTACCCTTTTATTGCTTCACAATTATAAAAGATGTGCTCTCTTTTGGTTGCTCAAAATATTTGCCCATCTTTTGCAAACGGCTGGTATGACTCACCAGTGTATCTCACACTGCATCATCCCCTAAATTTAATAGTTATATTTCATTGAAACTTACTAGTCTTTCATTCAATTTAATAGTTATAGTATTCAATTTCATTCAATTTAATAGTTATAGTTCATTGAAGCTTACTAGTCTTTCATTCAATTTCTATAGTTCTCATGACTCACTTCATTATTCCCTCAATATGCTTATGAATCATTATAACTATATTCTAAATGAGAATTTAATGCTTCTTTCTCCCTAACTTTTAGTAAAGAGGAAATTTGGACATATTTTTCATAAGAATATGGGTTTTATTTGTTTAGGGGACTATCACTTTAATATATTTATGTTATGCAGAAAAATATAGCTAGGAATGCATGCATCAACTTTGCATTGATTCTCAAGTGATTACAAGTAATTAGTTAGTTAATTTTTTTTTTTTTTTTGTGATATGATATTAACTTTATCTTATTTAGATGAAAAATTTAGATCAATGGTTGAATACAAATGCCGACAATGTTATTGAGGTTGAACAAGATGGAGCAATTTGGTCTCCACAAATTGAAGATTATTTTATAGCATTAATGGTTGAGGAAGTAAATAATGGAAATCGAAAAACAACCACTCTAACTAAAAGTGTATGGGCACGAATTAGAGATCTTATGAAAAAGAAAACTAACCGAGAGTATAGTCCAATTCAATTCAAGAATAAATTTAATAGTCTGAGAAGCCGATGGAAGCATTTCAATAATTTATTAAAAGAGACAGGAATTGGATATAATTCAATGACTGGTCAAGTTATTGCAAGTGACGACGTATGGCAAAAATTGTACAAGGTATATTTCTATATTAATGAATTTATTTATTAATTATTATAAGTAGTGTATAATGAGTATTGGGATCAATTTTTAGAATGACATATATGTTTATTTTTTACTAATAGGTAAATAAGATAGCAAGAAAATTTAGAAAAAAATGTTGTAAGGAATACGGGAAGTTGTGCATTATTTATGGTGATATAATAGCTACTGGAGCTAATTCTCATTCTTCTACTAAAAGTCATTCTGTTAGTGGAGATGAACAAAATAATAAAGAATTTGATAGTTCTGATGATAATGGTGAATATACAAATAAAACGAAAAAGTTAAAGAAAACAAATGATGAAAGATGCAATAGTAGAAATAAAAGAGAACATTTTCAAAATGCAATGGCTCAAGCATTGATCAACCTTAGAGAAAATTCAAAGAAAAAATTAGAATTTTTTGAGAAGAAAGTGAGTTCAGGAACAATATTCACCTCAGTTGGTAATTCAGGAGATAATTTTGGAACACAGTTGAGCAGTGATAAAGAATCAATTTTTAAATGTTTTGAAGCATTGCAAAATCTCGACGGAATAGATGGATTGTCTTTTGCAAAAGCTGCTAAACTTATTTATGACGATTCACTATGAAGAGAGATGTTTTTGGCCATGTCCGAAGAAAGAAAAAAAGATTGGGTTTTGAATATCCAAATTTGATTTCTTATTATTACTTTTTTGCATTTCTTTGATTTATTATCTAGTGTTATACAAACTTTTTATTTGATGTTTGGATTTTTTTAATTAGCCTAGAAGGTTTGTTTATTATTAGAAATTGATGGAAATATTTTTCTTTTATTTTATTATATATTGACATTATTTTTAATGAATTTTCGGATTAATTTTTTTTTTTTTATAGGGATATGGATTTGGATGATATTTTTTTCGATTCTGATGAGGAAATCGAACAAATTTTGACGATTTATGTAAACTATAAATACAATTTTATGTTTAATGATAAACCTAGATCTCAGAAAATTTTAAAGTTGACAGGCCATGAATGGATTGTTGATGTATTAAATAGTCATCCAATGACATGCTATAATTTATTTCGGATGGACAAAAATACTTTTATTAGTTTATGTGACGAATTAAAAGGGAGAACAACATTGAAAAATTTCAAGTTTTTAACAGTGCAAGAACAAATGGCAATTTTTCTTCTCGTCATTTGTCAAAATGATCGACAGAGAGTTGTAGCAGATCGTTTTCAACATTCAACAGACACGATTTCTAGACATTTTCGGAATGTTTTATATGCTATTTGTTCAATAGCTAAGTATGTGATTGTTCCTCCATCGTTCAGAAATCAAAAATAATCCAAAGTACTATCCATTTTTCAAGGTAATAGAAAGTTTTAATTATTTTTTAATATATAATTATAGTCAATATTGTTTATTAACTAGCCATTACTTTTATAACAGAATTGTGTTGGAGCTATAGATGGTACACATATTTCTGCACGAATTGCAATCAGTTAACAAATTCCATACCGTGGGAAGAAAACAGTACCCACACAAAATATCATGTGTGCTTGCTCATTTGATATGCGATTCATATTTGTCCTGACTAGGTGGGAAGGAACAGCAAATGACTCAAGAATTTTTTTAGAATGTATTTCTAATCCAGCAAATAAATTTCCTATGCCTACACGAGGTAAATATTATCTGGTTGATTCGGGATATGCTAATATGCCTGGATTTCTTAGTCCATACCATGGAGAACGCTATCATTTACGTGATTATAGAGAAGAATCAAATCCACAAGGTCCAGAAGAATTATTTAATTATATGCATTTTTCGTTACGTAATGTCATAAAACGCTGCTTTGGAGTTTTGAAGGCACGTTTTCCCATTCTCAGACATATGCCTTCATATGATATAAAGCGGCAAAAATATATACCTATTGCATGTTGTGTGATACATAACTTTATTAGAATATAAAGAAGTATAGACTGTTTATTTGTAGAATATGCAAATGAAAATATTGTGCTTGTAGATGATCAACAAAATAGTGAAGCCAGCACTTCAGAGTCACGGGAAACGGTTGATATAAATGCAAGTCAATTTCGTCAAATGAACAATATTCGAGATGGAATAGCAAAAAGATTGTTGTTAAATTATAATAATTGACATTTATATTGTTGTTTTTTTCTTAAATAATCAATTTTCTTGTTATTATAAATTTTTTTAATGAATTATGAATTTTATTAAATATTTATTATTCAATATTAATAATTAGATTATATATATATATACACATACATAATATTATTAATGAATATTATAAATATTATAATTAAAAATTATGATGCTATTTTTGAATTTATAAAACAGTTTTTAAAAAACAAATAATAAAAACAAAAAACAGTTTTTGGATTTTAAAAAACAAAAAAAAAAAAAAATACAACGTTACCTAACCGAACGCACCGTAAATGTTCAAACATTTGTTCAATAATTAAAAAAGACAATTTTAAAATTCATATACTAACTAAATATTCATATCCATTCTTTTAAGCAATCCACCTCCTAATTGGGCTTGGTACAAAACTCTTTTTATTCCCAGTGTGGCCGCCATTTGCTGCAACTCCACCATCAGGAAGCATTCCTCCCACTGTCCGCCATTCTTTTGCAATAAATCTTCATGAGGCCCTGATCTAATTACTCTATCTGCTTAAAACTACAACCAGATGTACTGTGCTGATTGTGGAAAGGCAGTGAGTAATGGTGATTGTTGTCCTTCCTTCTGTACCTGGTCAATTTCCTCTTGCACTAATCTTTCAGATAGTGTATCAAGCACACTCATTGCCTCATTAAGCAGTAGAATTTTTAGGTTCCTGATTAGAACTCATCCTTTGGTCATTTGCTGCTTCCAGGCACCAGACATCTGGAATCCAACTTGGCCAACATGGAGCCACGCTCTTGTTAGTCATGAAAACTTCTTTTTTCCCGCCTTTTTGAGATGAAGAGAAGATAAGCTGGCTTACTTCTGTTTCATATCCATCAGTCACTTTAACAATTAGGTCACGAACATTTGCAGCCTTAGCAGCATTGATCACATCATCCACAGAGGCTCCTTCCCTTCCATACAATATATTTTCCTCACTGGAGGTAGCGAAAAGCACTTGTTCACTATCCACAAGACCCATTTGGGATCTCAACCGTTTTCAGTTGCAGTCTTGGATCATCTTTGGATCTTGTATCCATCCAAAAGAATTTCTTCAATTTCGTCAAGTTTTGGAGCAGAAGCAACTCTTTGAGATCACTTAGAATCCCTGGACTTTTAAGTAATTGCTGTGCAGAAGGTTGAAGTGTTTGTGCATCAGATTTCTCTATCGATACCCATGCTTCTATGTGAATCATTCATCTTCAAAACAAGTTGACAAAGCACTCTGTATGCTGCTATGCCTTTTCCTGTGAAGGCTTAGAGATTTCACCTCAAATGCTGATGAATTTGGTCTAGGAAAAGACTGAGGCTATAATATTATAAAGCAACATTTTTAACAGGAATTGCCATATCAAACAAATCAACCATCTCAGGAATATCCTGACAGAATTAGAGAGATCAAATGCACTCCTTCATCGTATTCCATAAAACATAGGAATTTATACAAAAATAGAGAAGCTAACTAAGGAAACTAGTATATGTTAACTAAGGAAACTAAATATATACATTAATACTATATATCTACACTGATATGATATTATCTACACTGATATCCCCTCTCAAATTGATGATGGGCGATCCACAAGCATCAATTTGTTAATGAGAAACTGATGTCGACTAGTAGAAAGAGCTTTAGTAAACACATCGGCAGATTGATGCTCAGTAGTGATATGCGGAAGAGAAATAACATGTGAATCATATGCCTCACGAATAGAGTGACAATCTACTTCAATATGCTTGGTGCGCTCATGAAAAACCGGATTAGCTGTAATCTGGATAGCACTAGTATTATCGGCATGGAGAGGTGTAGGATCAGTTTGGCAAAAGCCAAGCTCAGCCAATAGCCCCCGAAGCCAAAGAATCTCTGAGCAAGCAGATGACATAGCTCGATACTCAGACTCCGTGGAGGATTTAGAAACGCGATCTTGCTTCTTGCTTTTCCAAGAAATGAGTGAGGAACCAAGAAACATGCACCAACCAGTAACGGATCGTCGAGTATCAGGACACCCCGCCCAATCAGCATCACTATAAGCAACAAGACTGATGGGAGAGTTGATAGGAAAGAACAAACCTCGGGCAGAAGTGCCATGCAAATAACGGATGATTCGACGAACAGCAGTGAGATGAAGATGCCTGGGTGCTTGCATGAATTGACTAACCTATTGAACAGCAAAGGAAATATCTGGACGAGTAATAGTCAGATAGTTAAGGCTGCCTACTAGGCGCCTATACAAAGTAGGATCAGAAAGAAGATCACCCTCGTCACTGCGATATTTAACATTCACTTCCAAGGGAGTATGAACAGAACGACCATCCTGTAGACCAGCCAAAGAAACCAGTTCTTGAGTATACCTATGTTGATGTAAAAAAATACCAGCAGAAGTAGAACACACTTCAAGGCCTAAAAAATAGTGTAAAGGACCCAAATCTTTCATATGAAAAATGCCTTGAAGTCGCTCCTGAAGCTGAGAAATCAATTCAGAATCAGTCCCAGTAATAACAATGTCATCAACATATACCAGAAGCAAGACAATTCCCTTAGAAGTTTTGGACAGAAACAAGGAGGAATCATACTGACTTTGAACAAAAGAGAAGCTAAGAAGAGCATCACGAAATTTATTGAACCAAGCCCGAGGCGCCTGTTTCAAACCATAGAGTGACCGCTTTAACTTACAAACATCTGAAGAAGGAGTAGAGAATAACCCAGATGGTGGAGTCATGTAGACATCCTCTTTAAGATCCCCATGCAAAAAGGCATTTTTAACATCCATTTGTCGTAAAGACCACCCCTTTGAAGCAGCAATAGCAAGAACAAGGCGCACAGTCGTCATCTTTGCAACAGGAGCAAATGTCTCCTCGTAGTCTACTCCATACTCCTGCCTATTACCGAGAGCGACCAACCTTGCTTTATATCTATCAAGGGAGCCATCAGATCGCAGCTTGACAGAATACACCCATTTACAACCAATGGGATGAATACCAGCAGGACAAGGAACAAGATCCCAGGTATGATTTTCTTGAAGAGCCTGAAGTTCATCTTGCATGGCTCGGGCCCAACATGCTTGTTTAGCTGCCAGAGAATAAGATGTAGGAACTGGAGCATGAGATAAAGTGGCAGAAAAATCATACCTATCTGGAGGACGACGAACACGAGTCCCTCTTCGAGGAACCTCCGGAGTTGGCAATGGATCAGGGTCGAGAAGGACTTGTGGAAGTGGAGGGGGCAGTCGTCGCTGATAGACCATACCCTGTTTAAAACGCTCAAATGGGCGAGAAATGCCATCAAAGTGAGGAAGAAGAACATGTTCCAAGGAAGAAGCATGTTGCTGAAAATAATACTCATGTTCAAAGAAAATCACATTTCTAGAAATGCGCATGCGATTGTCAACATCATCATAACATAAAAACCCCTTGTGAGCAGTACTATAACCCAGAAAAACACACCTAACAGATTGAGCTGTAAGCTTGTGGCGTTCATGTAAAGGCAAGTGAACAAAACAAACACATCCAAATGTGCGCAGCGTCTGATAATCAGGATGCTTACCAAATAAGCGATAATAAGGAGAATCAAAATGCAACTGTGAAGAGGGAAGACGATTAATTAAATAGACTGCAGTAGACAACGCTTCCACCCAAAACTTAGATGGAACTGAAGACTGCAAAAGCAATGTACGAACCATATCTAACAAGTGTCGGTTCTTCCGCTCAGCCACCCCATTCTGTTGAGGAGTATAAGGACATGATCGCTGAGAGACAATACCTTTTTGTTGCAAGAAATCCTGGAAGGCATGTGACATATACTCCCCACCATTGTCAGATCGTAAAACTTTTATACAGGTAGAGAACTGTGTCTCAACATAAGCCACAAAAGCTCGAAATGCAGTAAGCACTTCGGCCTTGGAATGCAGAAAATATATCCAAGAAAAACGACTATAGTCATCAATGAACGTGACAAAATATTTATACTGCCCGTGTGAAATTACAGGAGTAATACCCCAAACATCACTATGTATAATTTCAAAACAATGATCAGCACGACTACCACAAGCAGTAAAAGGCAAAGTCTTACTCTTCCCAAGCTTACAAGTAGAACAATCAAAAGACAATATATGAGCAGAAGACTGAGCTTTATTGCCAAGAAAACCACGTTGCATTAAATTATTCAAAATCACATTATTCGGATGGCCTAATCGCTTATGCCAAACTTCAGTCTTATTTGCAATAATATGAGAAGCTAAAGACAAAGTGCTAGGAATAGTAAACTGCAATGGAAATAATCTGCCCACTTTAGGCCCCCTCGCGATCACCTTCCCCGACACCTGATCCTGCACAAGACAACCATCACGAGAAAAATTCACAAGACAGTTATTTTTCACCATTTGACCAACCGAAATCAAATTAGTAGACAAATCCGGAGAAACAAACACATTGCGAAAAGAAGGTCCAATATCACCAATAGCAGTAATGGGAAGGTCATTTCCATTAGCAATCTGTATATTTTGTGTCCCAGTATATGTCCGAAGATTGTGTAACAAATGAGAAGAGCCAGTCATATGATTAGAGGCACCAGAATCAATAAGCCAAGAAGAAAGAACATGTTTACCTTGCCCCTGAAGGTTAAAAGCAGAAAATGCTGATAAGATCATCTGTTGTACCATTTCTGGAGTAACAGTAGACTGATTAATGGGAGGAACAGCAGTGGGTAAAGTTGCAGCTGGAGGTGTAACACAACTACTATCTGAAACAGCAGCTTGTAAACCTCGAATTCTTCGATTTTCTGGACGAGTAGGACATTCCTTTATAATGTGTCCAGTCTGCTTACAGTAATTACAGAATTTCTTACTGCAATGACGAGCAATATGCCCAAACTCCTTGCAACTGTAGCACTGCATCTGTCCCTTTCCCTGATTCTTCCCTTGAGCAGCATAAGCAACATTAACAAGATCAGATGACTCTGTGGATGCACCTATGACAGCCTGAGTAGCCAACCTCTGTTCCTCACGCAATAATTCACCAAAACAAATATCCAACGAAGGAACTGGATTTCTATTCAGCAATCCAGCCCGAGTAACTTCAAATTCTGGTCTCAATTTCATCAAGAATTGATCACGCCGACTATCATCATGAATTGCTCGAAGGCTAGCTAAAACATCACTAGGAACCTTTGCATAAATAATACCAGAATATTCGCTCCAAAGATTAAGAAATCCAGAATAATACTGCTCAATAGAAAGATTACCTTGACTGAAATTGCTAAGCTCAAGTTCTAATTGAAAACGACGAGCAGTATTATCTTGATAATAAATACGCTTTAAATAATCCCACATGTCTTTAGCAGTAGTAAAAGAGCGCAAATTATTTACCATATGAGCTTCAATAGAGCCTATGATCCAGGAAACAACTCGGGCATCCTTTATCTCCCATGCACAGCGTGCTGTATCATCCGTAGGAGCAGGAGAAGATCCATCAATGTGACCCCAAAGCTCCTTCCCTTTTAGAAACATCCTGATCTGAAATTCCCATGCCGCATAATTCTTTCCTGAAAATCTAATACCCAAGGTCTCCGAAGTCATTGCAAAACAAATTGGAAACAAGAAATTGAAGCAGATCCAGAACCAGAACCAAAAATGCAACTGTCCACCCACAAACAAAACCAAAAGACCACGTCGACACCGGAGAAGCACCGGAAATGGTATTGCGACGGTGGAGAAGTGACCGGAGAAGAAGACGCTTCCTCACGCGCTCTCACTCGCCGGCGCGTGGAACATTACCCGAAACCTACAGACGGCGCGTGAGACACACTCGCGCAACACCCGGTCACCGGACTTGGAGGACAGGCCGGAAATACACTGGCACTACTTCCCTGGTGGGCGGTGAGACCCCGATAGAACCAGAAATAGGAAACCCAAAAGAATCCAAAAAATACCAAAACCGAAAAAATTCCAGAAGCCAAAAAATAAACCCAGAAATTCAAAATAGCCTAAGTAGCTCTGATACCATGACAGAATTAGAGAGATCAAATGCACTCCTTCATCGTATTCCATAAAACATAGGAATTTATACAAAAATAGAGAAGCTAACTAAGGAAACTAGTATATGTTAACTAAGGAAACTAAATATATACATTAATACTATATATCTACACTGATATGATATTATCTACACTGATATATCCTCCACTTTAAGAGATTCTCTCTCTCTCTTATATTCAAGCCAGCTGTAACCTGTATCTTTGACGACATTGTTATCACTCATCAGAGCTCTAACAGCCCTTACATCATCCCATCTTCCTAGGGATGTATAGATGTTTGCTAGAAGCACATAAGGAGAGGAGCTTTGAGGGTCTAAGTGGATTAGTTGCTCTGCTGCTTTCTTTGCTAACCTCACATTTGAATGGAGTCTACAAGAACTAAGCAAAACCTCCCATACAATTGGATCATCTTTATGCGGCATCACATCCAACACCACTTCTGCTTCATGAAATCGGCCAGCTCGAGCCAAAGCATTTATAATACAGGTATAATGATACAAAACTGGCTCAACTCCATGGTCTCGTAGCATTGAGTCAAATATTTGAACACTCGTATCAACTAATCCTGAATGGCTACAAGCAGTCAGAGCAGCAACAAAGGTTATTTCATCAGGTTTCTCACCTGATTCAATCATGTTTCTGTATAGACTAACTGCTTCAAATCCACGACCATTGTGAGCATATCCATGAATTATCTCATTCCACGTAACAGTATTTTTACTGGGCATCATATCAAAAATTTGCCAGGCCAAATCCACCTCACCACATTTAAAGTACATGTCAATAAGAGCAGTGCCCACATAGACATCATTCACAAATCCTTCTTTTACTACCTGAGCATGAAACTGTCTCCCTTGAAACAACAAAGATAATTTTGCACAACTACTCAAAATAGTAGCAAAAGAAAATTGTGTAGGACACATGCCATGTTGTCGCATCTGCTGAAAGAAAGTCAAAGCTTCCTTGTCTAGAGAATTAAGCGAAAAACCTGAAATCATAGAATTCCAACAGACAATATCCAATTCAGGCATTTTCTTGAATATACATTCTGCAGCATCCATCTTCCCACATTTCGAATACATACCAATGAGTCCACTAGCAACATACATATCAGTATGAAAATTAGCTTTTTGTGAGACAACATGGACCTATTTTCCAGACTCCAAAAGCTCCATCCTTGCACATAAGCTAAGTACAATAGCTAAAGTTGTTCGGTCAGGTTTCACATTTCGGAACTGCATTTCTCTGAATAACTGTATTGCCTCCTTGTGATTACCAATCTGGAAATAGCCAGATAGCATAGCATTCCATGAACTCACATTTGGAGAAGTGATATAATCAAACATTTGACGTCCAGTCTCTATATCTCCAGACTTGACACATGCTGCAAGCATATTAATATAAGTGATCTCGTCTGGTTCAATCCCACGAGATCGCATTCTTTGCAGAGATTCTATAGCTTTCTCACTTTTGCATTTCTGGCCATACCCTGCTACATGATATTCCAAGAGACAACACTTACTTCAGGTAAACTAGCAAAAACCTCTTCAGTACTAACAATGTCTCCATTCTTTGCATACATATCTAGTAACGAATTATATAAATGAAGATTACTTTCAAACCCAAGTTTGATTGCAAGTCCGTGTACTAGTTTCCCAAGGGCAATACAAAAGGTGCCATCATTCAGGTCAATAAGATCAGATTCTCCACTTCCTCTGCTGCAAACACCCAAAACACTGGATAATGAGACACTATCAATACAAATAGCTGGCCTGTACATCAACCTAAATATTTCCAAAGCCTCTGCAACCCTATCTGTCTGTGTAAACCCACTCATCATGGTTGTAAAGGTAACTTCATTAGGTTCATGTATATCTTCAAAAAGTCGAACTGCATCTCTCACAAGCCTGCACTTAGCATACATGCTCAATAAAGCATTACTGACATACAAATTATTTTCAAGTCCAATTTTAACAGCAAGACCATGGCATCTCTTTCCACAGTCCACATTGGACATCATGGCACATGCACTCAAAACACTAGCCAATGTGAAATGGGTAGGCACAAAACCTTCCCAAATCATTTCATTGTAAACATCCAAGGCCTCTTGCTCTAACCCACCATGAACTAATGCACTTATCAAATTGTTCCATGATACAGTGTTTCTCTCAGGCATTGCAGCAAACAACTTATGTGCACCTTTTAGATTTCCCGCTTTGCAATACTCACTTAAGATTGCGTTCCAAGAATAGATGTTCTTTTGGGACAGTTTATGAAACAAATTGTGAACGTAAGCACTGTTATTACATTTGAAGTAGAGCTCAATGAGGCGGTTAGAGAGGAAGGTGTCCGCAGAGAGGCCAATGCGGAAGATATGGGCATGGAGGAGCTTTCCATATAGATGGGACTTCTTGTTTATGCAAGACTGCAACAGATTTGCTATGTAGAAAGTGGTTTTACTTTCCATGCTTATCGGTAGCGGATCCTGCTGCAATTAGAAGAGGGTACAATCAGAACAACAACAATAATCCTAATTTATAATCAACAATATGTACAACTGTGCCAGTATTTTATTTGCGTTCAAACTCGTAAAACCCATTAGTAGCATTAGTCATGAATCTTGATATGTGAATCGATTGTTACTAGTATCAGCTCCCTCTCTTGAGAAATTAGATGTTGGTTGCACACAACATGGAGTATAGAGATAACGTAGCCTCATAAGAGAAAGTGGCTGAATTTTTGGAAAAGAGAAACTAATATAGTGGCTACAATTGATTCAAATATCGAAGTTTATCCCATTATTAAATTTTATTGTTAAAAGGAGTCATTTCTTTCACTCATGTGACCATGGAAATGGAGACAAACATACGGTGCTAATACGAAACAAAATTGAAGCAATTATATAACAAGGCATAAACATTTTGGGAGCCAAGAAAGTAGTAAAACAAGCATAGACCATATGATACCAGGTGAGAGGTACCTGTCATGTGTGGCGGAGACTGCTTACAGAAGCAGTGATTAATGTAGCTTGTTAGTAGGTTTTACATAGGTTTTTATGGGTCATTTTAAGTAAATTTTAGGTTGAAATAGTTGTTTAGTAGCTAATTTTCATTATCTTTTAGTTACAATTTTTAATTCTTTTCTTTTGATTGCTAAGTTGGCTTAATTGTGTTAATTTTGGTGGTTTTAGGTTTAATTTTATTAATCTTCAATGATTAAAAAGTTAGGAGTTCATTTGAAGACAAAGAGCATTCATTGGAAGCTTTAGAGGTCCAAAAAGAGTGCTAAATGGTGAAAGAAAGCAACTAGAGAGTTTCACCACCCAAGTCTGTGAGGGTTAGATGGACAGACTGTTTCACCACCTGAGGTGGTGACACTGGGCAAAAATCACCACCTGAGGGTGTGGTGACGGGAATAAGAACGAAAATGGAGTATTTTAATTGTTTTCCAATTCCAACTCTATTTTGTTTCTTCCAAAACAAGCCCTAGAGCTCTCCTATTCCAATTGGGACACTTTTTCCATAAAAAGAGGTCATTCTATCTCAAAAGAGGGACAAAAAACAAGGAGAAGAATTAAAGAACTCAAGATTTGGAATCAAAGCTTCAAGCACCAAGATTTTCATCTCTACTCAATTTCAAGTTTGCTTTAACTATGTTATTGAATTTGAATTGTTATTTTGGATTCTTGAACATGTTTAACATGAGCTAAATTTTCTTTAGGGTTATCTTTGATGTAGGTTGAATTTTTACTCTTTTTAATTATTTCAATTAGTTTTCTTTACTTTTGTAATTGTTTATAATTATGCTTAATGCTATCAATTAACTGACCATTGATTGATTGATCTATTTTCTTAAAATTAATACGGAAGGAAAATTTTAAGATTGAATTGGAATTGTAAACAACACAAGAATATAGTTTGAATGGAAATAATATAACTTGACTTGTGGGAATTTATTGAGAATAATCATATTCATAAATTCATTCATTAATCTCTGTTATAAAAGATTAATAGGCATTAGTGAATAAGTTTAGCTTAGCTTGGGAGAGCATGTTAAATATTTAAGGATTATTATTCCTTGGTTGAGTAATTAAATTTGATTGTTAATAGTTATAATTGAAAAAGTAAATTCAAGTGAACTCAAAGATACCCCTGCTTCTCATCTAGTGATTTCTTTCAATTTCTTAATTGCTTTTGTGGTTCTATTTTCATAATTACTATTTATTTTAATCAATTAAGTTTTGCCTGTCTAAATAATAGAAAATTATCACAGTTTTGGTACTTGATCATCAGTCCTCGTGGGAACGATAACTCATTCACTCTTTATTACTAGAATAGATTTCGTATACTTGCGAAAACCGACAACAAGTTTTTGGCGCCATTGCCGGGGACTAATTAGATTAATATCAATACCAAATAATTTGCTATTACTTTAAATTTCATTTCATTTTATTTTATTTTAATTTCTCTCTTGATTTTGTTTTGTAGGTGTATGAGAAGATCAAAAAGTTTTGAACTATTGCCATTTGATCCTGAAATTGAGCGCACCTTCAAAGCTAGATTAAGGGAACAAAGAGAAAAGAAAGAACCGAAAAAGGATATAGTAATGGGGGAGCCAACCAGACGCGCATTGCGCGATTATTCGACCCCAACTGTTGAAGGAGCAACATCAAGCATTGTGCAACCTACTATTGAAGCTAACAACTTTGAGATTAAGTCATCTGTACTGTCTATGCTTCAAAATTCATGTCAATTTGGAGGATTGACCACTGAAGATCCAAATTTGCATATTTCAAGATTTTTAGCTATTTGTGGTACATTTAAGACTAACAGAGCTTCTGATGAGGCAATTAGACTAAGACTCTTTCCTTTCACACTTAAAGACAAGGCTCAGAGTTGGTTGGAATCCCTAGCAGCAAGGACAATTACTAATTGGAATGATCTAGCTAAGAGATTCTTAACAAAATTCTTTCCGCCAGCGAAGACAGCAAAGTTAAGGTCTGAAATTCATAACTTTGCACAACGAGAGTCTGAAGCTTTATATGATACTTGGGAGAGGTTTTAAGATCTTTTGAGGAAGTGTCCACATCATGGAATAGCAGATTGGATGTTAGTGTAGAATTTTTACACTGGTCTCCATCCCAACACTCGAATCCTGGTAGATGAAGCAGCAGGAGGAGCTTTTATGGGACTAGAAATGGATGATGTAATGAAGCTTCTTGAGGAAATTACAATGAACAACTATATGTACAACTCTTCCGACAGAAGCACCCTCAAGAAACCCAATGGAGTTCTAGAAATTGATGCTATTTCTGCTCTTAATATTAAAATAGATGCTTTAGTTAGCAAAGTTGATAAATTAGGACTAAATGTTGTTCATTCTTATGTGCAGGTATGTGAAACGTGTGGTGGACAACATGGAACCAATGAGTGCCAAGAGGAGGTATCTTTTAATCAGCCAAATTTGGAGCAAGCTCATTATTTAGCTAATCAGGGCTGCCAACAGTATAACCCATATTCTAACACGTACAACCCTGGATGGCGAAATCACCCTAATTTCTCATGGACTAACCAGCAGAATGTGCAAAGACCTCCACCTGGATTTCAGCAGCAAGAGAAGAAAACTTCATTGGAAGATTTAGTTGCTAACCTGACCAAAGCAACAACAGATTTCATGGTCGATACCAAGACTACATTTCAAAATCAACAAGCCTTTATCAAGAATTTAGAGCTTCAAATTGGTCAATTGGCACAAACCATGACAAATAGAACTCAAGGTAATTTACCGAGCAATACAAAGACAAATCCAAAGGAACAATTGAAGGTAGTTACATTGAGGAATGGTAGAGAGCTAGAAGAGCAAACGAATAAGGAAGCTGATGTATCAAGAAAGGAAAAAATAGACAACAATGACAAGAAGGAAGAAGATGATATGAAAAAAAAAGGAATCCGAGCAAATCAAGCCTTATGTTCCACCGGTTCCTTTTCCTCAACGACTTCAAAAGCATAAAGAAGATAAGAATTTCCTTAAATTTTTAGATATCTTTAAAAAGTTACACATTAACATTCCTTTTGCAGAGGCTTTAGCGGAAATGCCATCATATGCTAAAATTTTGAAGGAAATTCTTACCAAAAAGAGAAGGTTAGAAGAATATGAGACGGTGAAGTTGACAGCTGAATGCAGTGCCATTATTCAGAGAAAACTACCTCAAAAACTAAAAGATCCAGGGAGTTTTATTATTGATTGCAAAATAGGAAATAATGAGAGTAGTAAAGGTTTATGTGATCTTGGTGCTAGCATAAATCTAATGCCCTTTTCTTTGTTTAAAAAATTAGGATTGGGGAAAGTTAAACCCACCACCGTGTCATTGCAGCTAGCGGATAGATCGATCAGACATCCTTTGGGTATAATTGAAGACATTCTTGTCAAAATCGAAAAATTCATCTTTCCTGCTGATTTTATAATTCTTGACATGGAAGAGGAAGGAGAAGTGACACTGATTTTAGGAAGACCTTTTCTCCGCACTGGACGCGCCTTAATTGATGTAGAACAAGGTAAGTTGACATTGAGAGTGGGACAAGAAGAGGTAACTTTTAATGTTTTTAATGCTTCTAAATACCCCTCTGATTTTTCTGATTGTAATCGGGTTGATATTATTGATGAATGTGTGGAAGAAACTTTAAATCAACCCGAATTTTTGTGTTCTAATGAGTTGGTGGAGATTGATGAGATACAGGTGGTAGGATATAAAAAAGGTGGATCAAAGAAAGGTCTTGATAAGACCTATGCTGAAATGAAGCAAGTGTTTGAGAAACTTGAGAAGGAATCAACCCCTGCAGTACCTTCCATTGTTAGAGCTCCTACATTAGAGCTTAAGCAACTTCCAGCTCATCTCAGGTATGCCTTTTTAGGAGAATTTTCTACTCTTCCTGTAATCATAGCTGCTGATTTGACTAAGGAACAAGAGAAAAAATTATTGCATGTTCTAAGATCACATATTAGAGCTATAGGTTGGACAATAGTTGACATTAAGGGGATTATCCCTTCTTTGTGCATGCATAAAATTTTAATGGAAGAAAATCACAAACCTTCAATTGAACCTCAACGAAGATTAAATCCTAGTATGAAGAAAGTTGTGAAGAAGGAAGTCATCAAACTTTTAGATGCAGGAATTATATATCCTATCTCAGATAGCAATTGGGTTAGTCCTACACAAGTTGTGCCTAAGAAGGGGGGAATTACTGTTGTAGCCAATGAAAATAATGAACTAATACCAACTAGAACAGTAACAGGTTGGCGTGTATGTATTGATTTCAGGAAACTTAATAATGCAACACGTAAAGACCATTTTCCCTTACCTTTTGTGGATCAAATGATTGAAAGACTTGCAGGATATAAATATTATTGCTTTCTAGATGGATATTCAGGTTATTTACAGATTCCCATCGCACCGGAGGACCAAGAGAAAACTACATTTACATGTCCATATGGTACCTTTGCTTATAGAAGAATGCCATTCGGCCTGTGTAACGCACCAGCGACTTTTCAAAGGTGTATGATGGCTATCTTTTCTGATATGATTGAGGATTCTATTGAAGTTTTTATGGATGATTTTTCTATTTTTGGTTCCTCTTTTGATCATTGTCTAACTAACCTTTCCTGAGTCTTACAAAGATGTGA
Source organism: Excoecaria cochinchinensis (assembly GCA_947683425.1). NCBI lineage: Eukaryota > Viridiplantae > Streptophyta > Magnoliopsida > Malpighiales > Euphorbiaceae > Excoecaria > Excoecaria cochinchinensis. Next base: position 6,945,693 of record CANTUQ010000069.1, read on the forward strand.
AGAGACTAACTTAGTCTTAAATTGGGAAAAGTGTCATTTTATGGTGCAGGAAGGAATTGTTCTAGGTCACAAGATTTCAGAGCACGGCATTGAGGTGGATAAAGCGAAAATTGAAGTAATTAAAAAACTACCACCTCCAACCTCGGTTAAGGGAGTACGAAGCTTTCTTGGGCATGCGGGATTTTACCGCCGGTTCATCAAAGATTTCTCTAAAATCACTAAACCTCTTTGTAATTTGTTAGCCAAAGATATGCCTTTTGATTTTAACGAAGAGTGTTTAATTGCTTTTAACAGATTGAAAAAGGAGCTTACATCGGCACCAATTATGGCATCACCAAATTGGGAGTTGCCATTTGAATTGATGTGTGACGCGAGTGACGTCACAGTGGGAGCGGTTCTTGGACAAAGAAAGGACAAAAAGTTGCATGTTATCTATTATGCTAGTCGGACTTTAAATGATGCGCAACTTAATTATGCAACCACTGAAAATGAGCTTTTAGCCATTGTTTTTTCTTTTGATAAATTTCGTTCTTATTTGATAGGAAATAAAACAATAGTTTTCACTGACCATTCAGCTATAAAGTATCTCCTTCAAAAGAAAGACGCCAAACCAAGACTAATTAGATGGGTGTTACTTTTGCAGGAATTTGATTTTGAAATTCGAGATAAGAAAGGTGCTGAGAATGTGGTAGCCGACCATCTCTCTAGACTGGAATTAGAGAGAACTACTGATAATGAGTGCTCAATTAATGAATCATTTCCTGATGAACAACTGTACGCGGTCTTTGCAACTCAAATGCCATGGTATGCTGATATAGCCAACTATCTAGCTTGTGAAATAATTCCCTCAAATTTGACATATAAGCAAAAGAAGAAATTCTTTTATGATGTTAAATATTATTATTGGGAAGACCCATACTTGTTTAGATTATGTGCTGATCAGATTATTAGGCGATGTGTTCCTGAGCATGAAATGAATGATATTCTAAAACATTGTCATACTCTTGAATGTGGTGGTCATTTTGGACACTCCAAAACAGTAGCTAAGGTATTACAATGCGGTTTTTATTGGCCTAACCTATTCAAAGATGCTTTTCATTTTGTTTCTACTTGTGATAGATGTCAAAGAACAGGTAACCTTTCCAAGAGAAATGAGATGCCACTACAAAATATCTTAGAAGTTGAGTTATTTGACGTATGAGGAATCGACTTTATGGGTCCATTTCCAAAATCTGGCTCAAACCAGTACATCTTGATGGCAGTGGATTATGTGTCTAAATGGGTGGAAGCAGTGGCGTTACCAAATAATGATGCTAAAAGCGTTATGAAGTTCCTACAGAAGAATATTTTTGCCCATTTTGGAACCCCACGAGCTATTATCAGCGATGGAGGTAAACATTTTTGCAATCGTTATTTAGATTCCTTACTAATGAAATATGGTGTGACTCATCGTGTAGGAACACCGTATCATCCCCAAACCAGCGGACAAGTTGAAATATCTAACAGAGAAATCAAAAGGATTCTTGAGAAAACGGTGTGTTCTTCTAAGAAAGATTGGGCACGGAAACTCGATGATGCATTATGGGCATATAGAACAGCATTCAAGACTCCAATTGGGATGTCCCCGTATCGGTTGGTATATGGAAAATCATGCCACTTGCCAGTGGAATTGGAACATAAAGCATATTGGGCAATGAGGCTGTTAAATTTTGATGAAGGAGCTGCAGGAGAAAAAAGATTGTTACAACTCAATGAAATGGATAAGTTTCGCCTTCAAGCTTATGAGAATGCCAAAATTTATAAAGAACGGACCAAGAAGTGGCATGACAAGCATATTGTAAGACACGAGTTTTATATTGGACAAAAGGTTTTGCTATTTAACTCTCGTCTTAAGCTTTTTCCAGGTAAGCTTCGATCTCGTTGGTCTGGTCCATTCACAATTTTAAGGATTTTCTCTCATGGAGCTATTGAAGTTCAGAGTGAGGATCGCACTTTTAAAGTAAACGGGCACCGATTGAAACCTTATTTCGAGGGTGATAACATCGCATCCATCGAAATCCTCCGACTCGAGTAAAAGGGAGTAACTTGGTCTAGCTATAGACATTAAATAAAGCGCTAATTGGGAGGCAACCCAATCATAAAAAAAAAATAATAATAATTAGTTTAATTTATTTTATTTATTTATTTTAAATTTAAGTAGATTTTTAGTAGCTTAATATTTATTTATATATATTTTTTATTATTAATTAGTGAATTTTTTGAAATTTAAAATTATTTTTTTTCTTTTGTAGATTTAAATGGGCAAGTGAATGAATGAAAAATAATAATAAATAAATGGGCAAAAGTTCAAACGTGAAGAAGTGAGAAATCAAGGCTAAAGAAGACAAAATAAAAAAAATGGGAACAGTGAATTTCACATGGCATTAGCGTGAAATGAAAAGGAAAATTGCCAAAATCAAACAAATTGGCATGTGACCAGTGGGTTTCACGAGAGTAAAGTGTGAAATGGGAAATTGAAAAAAGGAAAAGTAAACTACACAATTGCATAAAGGCAGTGGCTTTCACGATTTCACCCCATGAAATCATTTATAGCATCTCTTGGGTTCATATTATTTCAATATTTCATTTTTAAGCATACCCTTTCACATAGGGGTGGGCATCGGTCGGGTTTGGGTCAACCCGACCCGAACCCGAATAACCCGAAACCCGAAATTGTAAGAAATTTAACACCCGAACCGACCCTAACTTTTTATAGGGTCCCGAACCGAATAACCCGAAATATTTCGGGCCCCGAACCGAATAACCCTAATTATCCGAATTTTATTTTATTTTTTTAATTAAACCTAATTAAATAATATTATGAAAACTATTAAATACATAATTAATATATTAAATATCTAATTAATATATAGTCACCATATATCATGAAAAATACATAATTAAATACCTAATTAACATATAACTACCTAATTAATTAACATATAATATGAAAAATACATAATTAAATACCTAATTAACATATAACTACCTAATTAACATATAATATAGTAACCATATAATATAAAAAATACCTAATTAATATGTTCACCATCTTAAAATGTCCAAATATTACAACAAATTAATAACCCAAATATTATAACAATTAATAATCCAAATATTACAATAAATTCGGTTCGGTTCGGGTTGTTCGGTTTTATATTGATTTTCACCCGACCCGACCCCGAAATTTTACAAATCCTCACACCCGAACCGAATTATCCGAATAACCCTATCCGAATTTATATTTCGGTTCGAGTTATTCGGGTTATTCGGTTTGGTTCGGTTTTTGCCCACCCCTAATTTCACATGCCTGGCCCGTGAAGTACTTTCTTTTCCTTTAATTTAGGCACAATAAAACCTCAAACCTCACTAGGTCCCATCGTGAACTGCATTCTCTCAAAGAACCCAAATTGTTTTGCTTTGCCCTCCCGATTTTGTCTTGATCATTCTTTTCTTCTTCTTCTCATTAGTCTTCATCTAAGCAGAGATTCTACCCATTTTGGTTTGTGTTTTAAATCCCTAGTTTTTCTAATTGGGGATATTAAAAATCAGACCCTGTAGTTACCGGGTCCCGAGGCAGTCCAAGATCAGAATTACCCTATGATGAAACAAAAGACCGACTTTCGGCAAGAAAAATGAGAATCGATCGTTCCCTTGTCAAGATTGTGTTTTTTCGAAAAATAATTAAAAAATATATATTTTTAGGGAAATCAAAATTAAGATAAAATAATATATTAATTTTGATTCAAAATTTAAAATTTTAAATAAAAAAAAAAATAATAAAAAAAAAATTTTTTGGTCGCGAGTGCCGCTGCGGCAGCGCGGGGCCGCCTGCGCGGCAGGCTGCCCCAGCGCGCAGGGGCGCCTGCGAGGCAGGCCGCCCCAGCGCGCAGGGGCGCCTGCGAGGCAGGCCGCCCCAGCGCGCAGGGGCGCCTGCGAGGCAGGCCGCCCGCCTCGCGCAGGGGCGCCTCGCGCGATGCCCCTGCGCGCAAGGCGGGCGCCTCGCGCGACCCCCCCTGCGCGCAGGGGCGGGCGCCTCGCGCGACCCCCCTGCGCGCAGGGGCGGGCGCCTCACGCGACCCCCCCCGCGCGCAGAGGCGGGCGCCTCGCGCGACCCCCCTGCACGCAGGGGCGGGCGCTTCGCGCGACCCCCCTGCGCGCAGAGGCGGGCGCCTCGCGCGACCCCCCTGCGCGCAGGGGCGGGCGCCTCGCGCGACCCGCCTGCGCGGGGCAGGCTGCGCGCGGTACCAGGGCACCACGCGCAGGCTGCCGCGCGCCCTTGCCCCCCTCCGCGCGACCTGTCTCGCCTGTCCGTCTTTTTCGCTGTTTTCAGTCTGAATTTTTTTTCAGTCTGACTTTTTCTTGTTTCACCATTTTATGACATTTTTGATTAACCAAAAATGAAAGTCTCTTTTGTCACTTGCCATTTTTGGCCAAGACCACCTTAAATGAGAATTTGGTGCTCATTTTTTGAGGGAGGACGATTTTTTTGGGGCTCCCTTTTTTCTTTCAACTTTTTCTCCAGGGGCCATTTTTGCTTTTAGCTACTATTTTTTTTTCTCTTTTCTTAAAGTTTTAAATCTTGATTTGCTCTTCAAAAAAATAGAGAATCCATCTTATTGAGTGATTTGGGTTAGGAAAATTAATTTCCTCTTGCTCAAATCACCCACCAAAAAAATATCTTCATCAAAATATTTTCTTGATTTTATTTCAAAACATTAAACTCTACATTTTCTTTAAGTGTTCATCACCACAAATCCGACAAGGAAAATCGATCGGGATACCGTTTCCCCAATCTAAAAATTCTGAGGGTAAACATTCTTGGATTTATTCTTTATTATTTTTTCTTGTACATTATTTATTGTTGTTAAAATTATTTTTGTTACTATTATCATGTCCATTATTTTTATTATTCATTTTTAGCGTTTTAATATATCAATACCACCATTAATATGTTATTTGTTGGCTTTAAATGGGTTTTCATGTTCATGTGCTAATATCATTTTTATTATTCATTGTTATCACATGTAGTTATTACTATTGTTTATTACTAATTGATTATTCTGTTTTCATACTACTCAACATTCATTATTGTTTATTATATGCATCATTACCATCCTATTATCACTATTATTATTATTACCATTATAGTGGTTGTTATTAACTTATTTTCTGTTTTTTTTGCATCTATTATTATTATTATTATTATCATCTCTTTATTATTATTATTATTATTATTATTATTATTATTATTATTATTATTAATTAATTAATTAGTTAGCATTATTATCATTTAATATTCCGTATTATTTTATTATTATTGTTATCATATGGTTTTATTGTGACTATTATATTTATTAATCATCTTATTTATTGTTACATTGTTATTGTTATTATGATTATGATTATCATCATATTTATTATTATCACTATCATATTTATTTATATTATATTCACTATTATTTATTATCATTGTCCATTACTACTATTATTATTATTATTATTCTTATCATTATTAGTGCTATTTTATTGTTGCTACCATCGCCATAATTTTATTATTGTTATTACCTCGCTTTTGTTTGATTAATTTTTGGAGTTGTTACTAATATTATTTTTGATGTTAATTTTTGTATGAGTTTAACTTGAGTCGAGTTATTTGGGCGTCCCCGCGACCCCCCGGATGGGTCGCAACGCGTAGGCGGGCACTCCATTTTGGTGAGATCTTTTCAATTCCCCTTTGACGTGTTATGTGTTTATTTGTAAATAATTATTTTACTTGTGTACGCGTGTGATAAAAAATCACAAAAATATTTTTACAATTAAATTGGAACTTTCACTAATAAAATCGGGACCAATGTCCCTTATTTTAGCCCGACAATAAAAATGTCACAATTAAAACGAAGAGTCAACTTTTCTACAAAAATGGGATCACTCATCCCGGTTTTTCAATTCAAGCAATCAAAAATGACTCTTCGAGCCCTCTTCAAATTAATACGAGGGAACCAATGTTCCTAAATTTCGAACAAGCGCGAAGGAACCAATGTTCCTTAAATAATGCCCCGATTTATGTATGTTCTTTTATTTTAATCTTGAGTGAGTGTTTTAAATTCAAGTTCATTTTTTATTTGGGCCCTTGTAATTAATTTTGGGGCAATTTTATTTATCTTTTGGGGATTGTATTCCGTCCCACTTACATCTTTAATCTCTTTTTATCGGGGTTGTATTCTGCCCCCTATTTTTATTGTAATTGCGTGCTTGCGTGTTTACCGCTTTCACTTATTGCTTTCTTTATTTACTTATCGCTTTCGTTTACTTCCTTTACGTGCTTGAAATGCGCTTTTACTTTTAATGCATCGCTCGTGTGAGATGAGAGACATAATTTTAAGAATTTAAAAACCCATTTATAATTAACCAAAGCATAAATAAGAGGGAAGTTCCGGACACCATATCTCTGGTTTAGATCGTTAGAGGTGAGAAACCCTTTCCCAATTTCTTGCAAAATTGGGTGGCGACTCCAAGTACCTCAAAGGTGCCTTTAGGCGTCAATAGGCTAGGTTATTCTCCCCAATGTTCTATTGGGAGGGATACACCGATGATGTCTCATGGCGCCCATGATCAAAAGACGCGAACCTTCATACCTCGAATCCTAAAGCGGATTCACGAGAGGGCCCTTGCTGGGTTTAGCCGGGTTCGGCGCGCGTCACAGTGGCGACTCCGCTGGGGACTTTGTGTTTGAGACTTCACTCCGAAAGTGCTTTGGTTAAAATTTATAATTGGGTTTTTGGAACTTAAAATTCTATCTCTTTTCAAAAATTGCATCATATCATTTTAGAGCCTTAGACTTACGCTAGTTGGTCCCTATCTTACCTCGGTGCGTTCCCAAAGTACGACCCTACTTTCACTCATTGTAGGGAAGTGTTAGGGATAATCACCAACCCAAGCCTTGTACCTTTTGGTATATCGAAATGGAGACCCGATCGGTCGTTATGCTCGTGATGAGTTAGACCCGTCGGCGCAAACCATGCTTAGGTAGCCTAAAGAAAATCACCTTGACCAAAGCCCATGTACTGGCAAGTAGAAATTTCCCCTAAGCGGTATGTTCCTTAATATGATGCTTGTGACATGGGCCATCGCGTATTAAACAAAATCAAGCAAGTCAAGTGGTCTTTTATCAAAGGCTTTCATGCCCCGGTGAGCCCACCTTAACTTGATTGAATTGTCCGAATACGTAATGGCCAAAACCCATACGAATGCGCATTAGATTAAGACTGTTATGCCGCCGGTTTTTCACCGTTCACTATACGTTTCCGATGGGTTCCCTGTTAACCCTCGGATGAAGCCCACCTAGGAAAGAGACCGCACAACCCCGTGTGTGGGAGTGATAAGGTTGGAAGGATCTACCTGTCTGCATGTGGTTGTAAATGCTGCACGTCATGCTCATGCATCACATGCCATCCATGCATCATTCTAACCCCTTTGATTTTTCAGCCATCATACACCATTCACCGGGGAGGTTCTGGGGTCCTTATAGCTATCTGAAGAGTAAGCAGAATTCGAAGTGGTTGGCAGAGATCTACCGTCTTAGTCAGAGCATCCATAGACATTGGGAATGGCTGGTCCTTCGCGACAGATTGAAGAGGCCCATGTCATGATTGCCCGAGAACTAGATGAAAAGTTTGAAAAACTTGAAGGGAGGTTGTTAGCCACAATTAAGGAAAGGTTGGACGCCGCGGCACTAATTCTTCAAGCTCAAGTCACTGCAGCTACACTTAACCGATTTGAGCTAGCCACGACCAAAAAGGAGTGTGAGATGACGGCTGTAATGTCTCAATTCGCTCTTGAGCCTAGGGGCGAGACGACACCCAACTCACTGATCGAGCAAGTGGAAAGGGGGAAAGGACTAGGGCCCTTATAGCCGATGGGTCCTCTCAGTCCCGCAGACACTAAAAAGAGATTAGCTGATCTTGAGGAGGAGATCATGAGGTCCAAGCTTGCAACTACCCGGACACCTCCCGGTGGAGCCGTTACTAGCCCTGCAAGTCTCGGAATTGGTTACTATGGTGATAGCAGAGGTACAAAAAGGATGGGGAAAGCGCCAATGGTTGAGATGGCTCAGAGGCGTTACTCTAATTTAGGCAGACCTTTGTCTTGGGTCCTGGAAAGGCTTATCAAGAAGGGGGTGTTACAACCATTGCCGTCCAAGCCGGCAAAGACCTGGGGGCAGCCCGGGCACAAGGAAGGCGAGTACTGCGCCTACCACCAACACACTGGCCATATGACGGATAATTGTGCTAGGCTGAGGCACCAGATTCAGGATCTGATCGATAGCAACCTGATCACAAATCCTGAATGCCGCCAGGGTAGTCACGGGAGCTTAAGTTTTGCAGGGGGCGATGGAGAAGGTTTTAGAGCCACAAGGACCCCGACTTTCGGAATGACTCAGAGTCACTATGCCATACTGAAAAAGCCCCTATCCAAGCACTTCGCTCATTTTGTCAGCAAGGGAAAAATACAGTCAATGCCGGCCCAACCTGCCAGGGGCCAAGGGCGCCCCAATCACCGAGCAGATCTGTATTGTGCCTACCATCAGCGTACCGGGCACGAGACCGACGAGTGCCGAATTCTGAGGAGGCAAATTCTACACTTAATTGATGAGGAGCTGAGAAGTGAGGAGAATGGTTCCCAAAAGTGATAATAGACTGTCGACTGCAGCGTCCGCATTGGCAAGAGAAGAAGGAAGTAGCTATTTAGATGTTCTTTTTTATTTCTGAACTATTTAATGATGACAGTTTTAATTATAGTTCTCTTGAATGAAATGGATGGTTTTGCTATCTTGTGTGATGTTTCTTATGATTTCATTATGCATAATCATGGCACATTTACATTTGACATTGGTTCAACTAATGCCATTCCATTTAATCTCGAAACTTTGGGAGAACCCAAAGAAAATCTTGATAGCATCTGTTATGACTCCTGAAGTGAGATAAAAACTTGAGAGATAATAATAAAAAAAGCCTTTGCCCGGACCTGGTATGACATACTGAAAATTGACAAAGACATTCTTGAGATCAATACTACTTCCACGTGCCAACATGACGACGAACCGAATGTTGAAAGCCATTTTTTTTGCACTCCCACGACATCTGGGATGCATATGGTGCCACCAAATAAGATCAAGCTTCGAAAGCTACATCAGGAGTTAGGCGAATGAGACTCAAGACCTTCAGAAGAAAACATAACTCACCAGAATACAACTCATCAAAACCAAACAACGTGAACCCTTTCCTCTCAACCATTTGAAATGTGTACCCCCAAAAATAATTATGATCGACTCTTAACCATCCAGAACCCTTATAGCCAAAATTCTTGCTAAAACTATATGCCCGACTAGATTGAGCAACATGGTCCCAGTGGTTAAGATAAAAAGTGCACGTATGTGTAAAATTGGGGACTCGAGCAAAGCTTGTAAAAAAAAAAAAAAAAATTTGGGTTGCAAAAAAAAAAAAAAAAAATTTAATAAATAAAAGAAAAAAAAAAAGAAGAGAGAAGAAAAGAGAGAATTGATCAGGGGGCAAGGGAATACTATTTGAAGAAAAGTTTCGCTCAAATCCTGTTGATCTACACATGCCTGCACATTGCCGTTCTTTTTAGCTACTGAAGGGGACCAAAAGGGCTAACCCCCGAGCCGTCCATCCAATCCCAGCCGACGAAAACCATTTCGAAAGCTTGAACTACTAAGGCTAATAAAAGTACCCCAAATCATCCAAGCCCAACCTGTTACCCTAGCTCAGCCGTTGAACGGCTATTCCAGGGCTCAAACCCGCCAAAGCCAATAAAGGCCAAACGCAAAACTTCATATTCAAACCCCAAATAAGGAACCCATCACCTCGACCAGGTTGCACAAGGGTTAAGACCAAGACTTTGATACCAAGAGGAGCCACCCTCAGAAGCAGCAATCACCCCAGCAGATGAAGATGAAAGCGAATTCAACCAATGCTGAGAAACTGAAGGAGGGTCCATGGCGGAGGCTTAAAAAAAAAAAAAAAAAAAAAGAGAAAATATTCAATCAAGAAAACCCGCGAGGGCTGATTGGAAACAGGAGTCTGATGCTTACAAGATCCACTCCGAGATTATATGTAATTTTTGCATTCTGAATCCATGTTAAATGGTGATTATGTATAGAGAAATCGTGTTGAAATGCACACAGTTTTTTGCAAATACATAAAGCAAAAGCAGTTTAACTCATCATTTCCTAGTTCTTTTATAAAAAGTAAAATCTAAGTGGCTACTCTACTCCTGCTCTCGCTAGCCAGATGCCTAAGTTGTCGTGTCCCGTTGTCAGGTGCCGGACTGAGTATCCATCTTTTGCACTCACCAGTAAAAGTTACAGAATGGGTACCGAGAGAGGTATGACAGTTTTTGCCGGCGGTTGGCTCCAAAGATCCTGATAGCGAGAGGTAGAGGTTGCAAAAAGGGTTCCTCCCCGGAACGATAATGGGTCCCTAGCTGGGTCCTGGGTCATCCCGAGCTGACGAGCACGTCGGGCAATGATACAGAAAATAGCTTGACAAAGCCCGCACAAGAGAACACACCCCGAAAATCTGTCGACGACTGCATTTGATATCTCACTGAATCTAGCAATGCCCTCGTTGTTAAGGAAGATGGGAACATGGCTAATACTGCTGCAGGAATTTGATGTGGAGTATGTCATGAGAAAGACCATCAAAGGTCGGGCAATTGCGGAGTTTCTTGCCGACCATCCAATTGAAGCAGACCGGCTAGAATATGAATTCCCCGACAAACATGTGGTGGCCATCACCGTACAGAAGTGGCAGATGTATTTTGATGGGGCAGTAAATAACGAAGGGGCCGGGACAGGAGTAATTCTAGCAACCCCAGATGGTGAGAAGCTCCCCTTAGCTAAGAAACTGAGATATAAAGCCACAAATAATGAAGCTGAGTACGAAGCCTGCATCTTCGGGTTAGAAGCACTCTCAGCCATGGAGGCAAAAGTAGTAGAGGTCTTTGGGGACTCGTCCTTAGTAATCCACCAAGTCAGGGGTGAATGGACCGTTAAGGAAGAGCGGTTGTTGCCATGTGTGAGGTGTTTAAAAGAACTAAGTGGCCAGTTTGGAGTCTGCACTTTTAACTACGTGCCCCAAGATGAGAACCAATTGGCAGATGCCTTAGCCACCCTGGTATTCATGTCGGATAACCCCAAGGGAATAGCCATGAGGCCTGTGCACATTTCTAGTGCAGACAAGCCATACTTTGAGACTGAATGAGTTGGGGATGTCGAGGCTACGGACGGAAAGCCATGGTACTATGATGTCCAGAATTATTTGGAAAGGGCGGTATTCCCAGAAGAAGCCATTGAAAAAGACTAGAGGATGATTCGCAAGTTGTCCACTCAGTTCGTCAGTGTAAACGGTGTGCTGTACAAGAGACAAGCCGATGGCATACAACTAAGATGCTTAGAGGGTAAAGAAGCCAAAAAAAAAAAGTTATGGAGGAAACTCATGCAGGGGTCTGTGGGGCCCATATGAACAGTTTAGGCCGCTAGTAAGAACGTCAAGGAAATATTGGCTAAGATGGTGCAAACCTATAGAGACTGGGCAGAGAAATTGCCATTTGCACTTTGGGGCTACAGGACCACTGCCAGAGCATCTACAAGGGCTACCCCTTTTTCCTTGGTTTACGGGATGGAAGCAGTCCTACCGATAGAAATAGAACTCCAGTCATTAAGGGTGGTAACAGAAGCTCAGCTACCCGAAGCCGAATGGGCCCAGCAGCTGCTACTACAGTTGAACCTATTGGACGAAGGTAGGATGCGGGCATACTACCACAACCAGATCTACCAGAAAAGGCTAGCTCGCTCATTTGGGAAGAAAGTAAGAAAGCACCCATTGAAGGAAGGAGACCTAGTCTTCAAACAGATGAGGCCAGGGGTTCCGGACTTTCGAGGCGAGTTTAGGCCCACTTGGGAAGGACCCTTCATTCTGAAGAAGCTTTTGTCTAAAGGGGCTGCGATCCTGACAAATAGTGATGGGAACGAATTTGGGAAGCCGGTCAACGTCGACAGATTGAAAAGGTTCCGTGTAAAAAAAAAAAAAAAAAAAAAAAAAAAAAAGGCCGTTAGAGATGAAAACCGTGACTGGCGCTCTAAGCAAAAGTTAGGCCAAAGGGCAGGGTGAAAACCTGGTAACAGGCAGTCTGCCCTACAAAAAATGAAATAAATAAAAGCCGCTGGATTGGGTTGGGTCCATTCCAGGCAAAAAATAAGGCACAGGGTTATGTGAAAATCCGACAAGGACGCATCTCCCGCTAAGAAAAGCTAGTGTGAAAATCCACGAGGGACGCACTACCTTTAAAACAATGACACTTGGAGTGATAAGGCAACATTACCTTGGGCAACCCCTTTCAAGCAAGGACACACATCGGGCAATCCTCCCTGAAGAATTATGAGTCAGAGTCCATAAAGCAGGACATCGCTTTCAGACGCTTGGGGGCATAAGCGACCACACGGAGCCATGAGTCGCTTCGGCAAAAGTTATTGCACCTCGACCCCTAGACCACTCAGATGAATGATGTCACCTGCATCCTCCATGACATATACACATGCACATGCATAACTTACCCTTGCATACAAGTTTCTTTTGATCTCGCAGGAAAGTCAGGCGCCTTCACACACCGACAAGCTGGTGTTTATCAGTCGCTCAGCCGTGGTTTCACACGCCGACAAGCTGGTGTTCTATCAATCACGTTCTTCAAAGTCTGGCGCCTTCACACACCGACAAGCTGATGTTTATCAGTCGCTCAGCCGTGGTTTCACACACCGACAAGCTGGTGTTTCATCAATCACATCCTACAAAGTCTGGCGCCTTCACACACCGACAAGCTGGTGTTTATCAGTCGTTCAGCCGTGGTTTCACACGCCGACAAGCTGGTGTTCTATCAATCGCGTTCTCCAAAGTCTGGAGCCTTCACACACCGACAAGCTGGTGTTTATCAGTCGTTCAGCCTGGTTTCACGTCGACAAGCTGACGTTCCTCAACCATGTGACCGGAGTAGTCCTATGATGCCGACAAGCTGGCAATGTCAAGTTCCGGAAAGCGACCGCCTCAGGTACGCATCTCTTCCCTTCTTTTCTGAATTTTGGCTCACTTAGGCGCCTGTGTTCTAAGTTCCCCAAAATTGGGGGCAACTGTAGTTACCGGGTCCCGAGGCAGTCCAAGATCAGAATTACCCTATGATGAAACAAAAGACCGACTTTCGGCAAGAAAAATGAGAATCGATCGTTCCCTTCTCAAGATTGTGTTTTTTCGAAAAATAATTAAAAAATATATATTTTTAGGGAAATCAAAATTAAGATAAAATAATATATTAATTTTGATTCAAAATTTAAAATTTTAAATAAAAAAAAATAATAATAATAAAAAAAAAAATTTTTGGTCGCGAGTGCCGCTGCGGCAGCGCGGGGCCGCCTGCGCGGCAGGCTGCCCCAGCGCGCAGGGGCGCCTGCGAGGCAGGCCGCCCCAGCGCGCAGGGGCGCCTGCGAGGCAGGCCGCCCCAGCGCGCAGGGGCGCCTGCGAGGCAGGCCGCCCGCCTCGCGCAGGGGCGCCTGCGCGCGAGGCAGGCGCCTGCGCGCGAGGCAGGCGCCTCGCGCGATGCCCCTGCGCGCAGGGGCGGGCGCCTCGCGCGACCCCCCCCTGCGCGCAGGGGCGGGCGCCTCGCGCGACCCCCCTGCGCGCAGGGGCGGGCGCCTCGCGCGACCCCCCTGCGCGCAGGGGCGGGCGCCTCGCGCGACCCGCCTGCGCGGGGCAGGCTGCGCGCAGCAGCCTGCTGCGCGCGGTACCAGGGCACCACGCGCAGGCTGCCGCGCGCCCTTGCCCCCCTCCGCGCGACCTGTCTCGCCTGTCCGTCTTTTTCGCTGTTTTCAGTCTGAATTTTTTTTTCAGTCTGACTTTTTCTTGTTTCACCATTTTATGACATTTTTGATTAACCAAAAATGAAAGTCTCTTTTGTCACTTGCCATTTTTGGCCAAGACCACCTTAAATGAGAATTTGGTGCTCATTTTTTGAGGGAGGACGATTTTTTTGGGGCTCCCTTTTTTCTTTCAACTTTTTCTCCAGGGGCCATTTTTGCTTTTAGCTACTATTTTTTTTTCTCTTTTCTTAAAGTATTAAATCTTGATTTGCTCTTCAAAAAAATAGAGAATCCATCTTATTGAGTGATTTGGGTTAAGAAAATTAATTTCCTCTTGCTCAAATCACCCACCAAAAAAATATCTTCATCAAAATATTTTCTTGATTTTATTTCAAAACATTAAACTCTACATTTTCTTTAAGTGTTCATCACCACAAATCCGACAAGGAAAATCGATCGGGATACCGTTTCCCCAATCTAAAAATTCTGAGGGTAAACATTCTTGGATTTATTCTTTATTATTTTTTCTTGTACATTATTTATTGTTGTTAAAATTATTTTTGTTACTATTATCATGTCCATTATTTTTATTATTCATTTTTAGCGTTTTAATATATCAATACCACCATTAATATGTTATTTGTTGGCTTTAAATGGGTTTTCATGTTCATGTGCTAATATCATTTTTATTATTCATTGTTATCACATGTAGTTATTACTATTGTTTATTACTAATTGATTATTCTGTTTTCATACTACTCAACATTCATTATTGTTTATTATATGCATCATTACCATCCTATTATCACTATTATTATTATTACCATTATAGTGGTTGTTATTAACTTATTTTCTGTTTTTTTTGCATCTATTATTATTATTATTATTATCATCTCTTTATTATTATTATTATTATTATTATTATTATTATTAATTAATTAATTAGTTAGCATTATTATCATTTAATATTCCGTATTATTTTATTATTATTGTTATCATATGGTTTTATTGTGACTATTATATTTATTAATCATCTTATTTATTGTTACATTGTTATTGTTATTATGATTATGATTATCATCATATTTATTATTATCACTATCATATTTATTTATATTATATTCACTATTATTTATTATCATTGTCCATTACTACTATTATTATTATTATTATTCTTATCATTATTAGTGCTATTTTATTGTTGCTACCATCGCCATAATTTTATTATTGTTATTACCTCGCTTTTGTTTGATTAATTTTTGGAGTTGTTACTAATATTATTTTTGATGTTAATTTTTGTATGAGTTTAACTTGAGTCGAGTTATTTGGGCGTCCCCGCGACCCCCCGGATGGGTCGCAACGCGTAGGCGGGCACTCCATTTTGGTGAGATCTTTTCAATTCCCCTTTGACGTGTTATGTGTTTATTTGTAAATAATTATTTTACTTGTGTACGCGTGTGATAAAAAATCACAAAAATATTTTTACAATTAAATTGGAACTTTCACTAATAAAATCGGGACCAATGTCCCTTATTTTAGCCCGACAATAAAAATGTCACAATTAAAACGAAGAGTCAACTTTTCTACAAAAATGGGATCACTCATCCCGGTTTTTCAATTCAAGCAATCAAAAATGACTCTTCGAGCCCTCTTCAAATTAATACGAGAGAACCAATGTTCCTAAATTTCGAACAAGCGCGAAGGAACCAATGTTCCTTAAATAATGCCCCGATTTATGTATGTTCTTTTATTTTAATCTTGAGTGAGTGTTTTAAATTCAAGTTCATTTTTTATTTGGGCCCTTGTAATTAATTTTGGGGCAATTTTATTTATCTTTTGGGGATTGTATTCCGTCCCACTTACATCTTTAATCTCTTTTTATCGGGGTTGTATTCTGCCCCCTATTTTTATTGTAATTGCGTGCTTGCGTGTTTACCGCTTTCACTTATTGCTTTCTTTATTTACTTATCGCTTTCGTTTACTTCCTTTACGTGCTTGAAATGCGCTTTTACTTTTAATGCATCGCTCGTGTGAGATGAGAGACATAATTTTAAGAATTTAAAAACCCATTTATAATTAACCAAAGCATAAATAAGAGGGAAGTTCCGGACACCATATCTCTGGTTTAGATCGTTAGAGGTGAGAAACCCTTTCCCAATTTCTTGCAAAATTGGGTGGCGACTCCAAGTACCTCAAAGGTGCCTTTAGGCGTCAATAGGCTAGGTTATTCTCCCCAATGTTCTATTGGGAGGGATACACCGATGATGTCTCATGGCGCCCATGATCAAAAGACGCGAACCTTCATACCTCGAATCCTAAAGCGGATTCACGAGAGGGCCCTTGCTGGGTTTAGCCGGGTTCGGCGCGCGTCACAGACCCCATCTCTCAACATTAGTTTCTTATTTCCCGACGTAACTTCCGACGAAGCAGCGCCACCGACCACGACGAGGGAGTTCTGCCACCATCACCGTCACCTAGCCTCCAGTCTAGCTTCCGAAGTGTCGCACCTGTCCCCTGCCCCAGCCAGTGCCGCCCCATATCTGCTCACCGTCGCAACACCTCGAAGAACAGGGCAGTCTTTTTGAGACTTTATTTTATTTTCTTATTTTTGTTTATTTATTATTTTTTTTTCTCTTTGGTTGTTATTTAGTTCTGTTTTAACGTATAGTTACAGTTAGCATTGCTTAATTAGTGGTTTGTGTTTTGCATTTGTGATAATTTAATTTTGTGGTTTTGCTTTGTTGTGGCTACTTTGAGACTGAAATTGCTGTGAATTTTGAGTTTTTGTAGCTAATTTGTATTGTTGAACTTTTACATATCCTCTGTTAGACTTACGAGTAGTTTGTTCAATCATAGCTCCAATTTGATGGTTGCTAAGAGATAAGCCATTGAAATAAGTCGTTCATTGCACTTACTCTTGATATCAGTTCAGATAGTGAAGGAGGCTATGCTACTGTACTGTCTCAGGCGGGCGACTGGTGACGTGCGTATAGAGCGGTTGGGTATGAGGATCAGGAGAGGGAAAGGGTAATAAGTGGGCTTATGTATTAAGGTTTAAACGCTGCCGTTTTCTTTTTCTTTCCCATGTCGTAACTAAGTTCTAAGCCCTGATTTTAAACGATTATCTTGCAGATGTTGTCAGATCATCAGCTGGGTTCACAATTGCCCATGAGCTTTGAAATTTGACACTTGAGGGATCAACTTTTTGGTCCTGTATCAGGATTGACAGGTTAGATATAGTTATAATGCTCTTGTGTAATTAAAATCCTTTAATCATTCAATCATCTTTGATTTTGTTTTGTTCTTTCTCCTACTCCCTTGGCTGTTGATTTTCAACACATATCTCGTATATTCTGTTGCTAAAAACTGATCATCATACAGCTGAAAATTGAGATGTTGATTCCCAAGTTGAATAGAAGACTTTATATAAGGCTATTAGCTCAGTCCTTGTAATTAAGAAGCTATTAAGACATGGTCCCTGTCATTTCTGTGTCTGAAACTGTTCATGTATGTTAATTCTCCTAAGTGAGCTACAATCCAAGCTTACTGGTTTTCCAAGATCATGATCTTATTAGAAAAATCTATTATTAGGATTACAATACCAGTAATTCTTTGGATTAATATCATACCTGGATGGCTTGGCTGTCCTCTTTGATAGTGTTCTGGAATTTTGCATAAGTTGGTGGGATGAGGATGTAAATTTGTTTGAATAAGTAGTGATGTTAATATGAAATTCTGGAGAGGAAATAGTACAATCTTCTAATTCAATGATCTGTTACTTAGATTGTTTGAGAGTGCAAACACATACATACCGAGATCAAGAATAGAGAAAAAACACTTAAACCTTGCGAAGGCTTAGGCTAAGATATTGAGAATTTTGAAGGCTCTTCAAGAAATGAGGATGAAAGATCAATAGCACTGAGTTAGTCATTTCGAAATTGGTTCAGTAATAAACCTCCCAATGTGGTTTTGTAGGTTTTGTGTTCAACTATAAGTTAGGGATATGTGCATGTTATTTGTATTTGAAGTAGATCTAATTATTTATGAATTGTACTATGCAAATAATTACACAATTATCAGTTTGAGCTTTAATAAACATAATTCACTCAACGTTTTAGTCAACTACAATCAAAACCTTATGTGATGAGCTCACAACGCTCAAGCAGTTATTATACTTCCAGGCAAAAATCACCACAATATCTACAAAATTTAGTACTGAAGTCTTCTTTTTCAGAGATGCAGTAGATATAGCTTCCTTGATTCTTATGCATGATCATTCTTGTTCAACGGAATGGCGAGCTGCCACCTTGCCCTTTTACTAGAGAATAGTATGCTCCACTATGACCCAGAGAGAGGAGTTGATTGTGTGAACCTTCTTCTACAACTTTGCCATTCTTGATAACAGCAATGGAGTCGGATTTCTGTATTGTTGATAGCCTATGTGCAACTACTATGCATGTTATGCCACCCATCATCTTCTCAAGAGCCTCCTGAACTAAGCTCTCTGAGACAGTGTCTAGTGCACTAGTAGCTTCATCCAGTAGAAGAATTGAAGGGTTCTTGATTATGGCACGAGCAATTGCTATTCTTTGTTTTTGACCTCCTGATAGCTGAACTCCTCTTTCTCCACAGTTCGTATCATAGCCATCTTTCATTCCACTGCAAAAAGTGAAAAAAAAAAAAGTAAAAAAGGGTCAAACAAGGTTAATGCCTTGCATTTGCAGTTTTCATAAAATTTCTGGGTTGACCCGAGTGGTTGCTTGTACCTTATAAATTCATCTGCATTGGCAAGAATTGCGGCCTTTCTTATTTCAGACTCTTTTGCATTCTCTTTGCCATATGCAATATTTTCCCTAATGGTTCCAGCAAACAGAGTGGGCTCCTGACTTACTACTGCAATATGAGATCTAAGAATCCTCAAATTGTAGTTCTTTATATCTTGTTTATCAATTAATACTATTCCCTTCGATGGATCGTAAAATCTCTCTATGAGGCCAATGATTGTTGATTTTCCAGAGCCACTTGGCCCTACGAGTGCCATTGTTTTCCCTGCTTCAATTTTAAGGTTGAGGCCTTTGAAGATCATCTGATCAGGTCTTGTTGGATATGCAAAGAAGACATTTTGGAGCTCCATGTGGCCCCTTATCTTTTTCTTAATGTCTAATCCCCACGTGCTATCGGGATCGATCTCACTTTTCCTGTCCAGTATTGCAAAAACCGAACAAACAGCATTGCCTCCTTTGGCTAAATCATTTGTCATACTTCCAGCCTCTGCAATTACATAAGCAGTGAAAAGCAGTATCAGAAATGCTTGAAAGAGGTGCTCTGGGGATATTTGCCCTTCAGTCAGGAGCCTTCCACCATACCAATAAGCTAATGCAGTAGAAGCTGTGTTAAAAAATTGAGCACTAAAGAGGCCAAATCCTGAAAGCCATGAGTGTTTAACACTCTCCTCTTTAGGACCTCTGAGAGTTTCTCTGAATAGCCCAATTATTCTCTTCTGTGATGAGAATGCAGTTATTGTTCTGTGGTTAACAACAGCCTCACTTGCTAGTTGGCTTCCTTCCTTTTGGGCCTTTTGTGCCTTTCCAGCCATACTTTTCATCAAGACACTCCTGGAATAATAGCTCCCAATGACTAATGGTTGCACTGCAATCATCACAAGGGATAGCCTCCATGATAGAGCAAGTGATAATGCATAAGCAAAAAGTGAACCGAAAATTGCCTGGACTAGCAATGACATTCTGTCTCCAACCAATGACCGAACCATATTGGCTTCAGTGGCTAATCTTGCACAAATTGCTGCACTTGTGTTCTCGTCATCATCAAACCATCCTATCTCAAAACTCATCAGCTTTCCTAGCAGTTTCTCCCTTACTCTTTTTGTCAACTTTTCGCCCATAACTGCAAAATTGTAGTGCTGGAGGAGACTGGTGGTGAAGTTGAGAGCAGCAATGCCTAAGAATACAAAGGACAAGATTTTGGATTTGTGCTTGATAGCAGACTTGTCAGTGCGGAAGTAATTTGATATGAGAGATCCTACACAGTAAGCATTTATTGGTTGAACTGCCCCAGAACCTATGGCCGCCAAGCATCCAATCAAGGCTCTTCCCCATTCAGGTGCATTCATTTTCAGCAGTCGCCACTGAGAAGGAGCTGGATAATTCCTTCGCTTTAAGTCATCTTCAACACTGTCATCATCTGGATCATATGCTGCTGAATAAGAATAGGGGGTTCCTAGGGAGAATGCAGGGCTAAAAGGGTACGGTATTGGAGTGTTTTGAGCACTTGACCTCCTACTGATTGGGCTTGCTGTAACAGTCATTTTGTACAAGTTTCTCCCATCATATTGATGACTAAAATCATTAGGAGCTTCACTTTCTGTTGTCGTGTGCTGCAATTTCACCATTCTGAAGTACTCCCCGCCTTGGCCGTCGTTCATTTGCATTAGCTCTTCATGGGACCCTGATTCAACTACTCTCCCTGCTTGAAGAACCACAATCAAGTTTGCTGTTCTGATTGTGGTAAGGCGATGGGCAATGGTGACTGTTGTCCTTCCTTTGGATGCCTGATCAATTGCCTCTTGCACTAATCTCTCAGACTGTGTATCAAGTGCACTAGTTGCCTCATCAAGCATTAGGATTTTCGGGTTCCTGATCAGAGCCCGTGCTATGGCAATTCGCTGCTTTTGCCCACCAGACATCTGGAATCCAAATTGGCCAACCTGGAAATGAACCATTCTGTTGTAAGTCATGAGTCATTTTTTTTTTCCTCATTTCAAGATAAAGCGAAGAGCATAAATAAACAACTTACTTCAGTTTCATATCCATTTGGCAGCTTAACAATGAAGTCATGAGCATTTGCAGCCTTAGCTGCATTGATCACATCGTCCATGGAGGCTCCTTCTTTTCCAAACAATATATTCTCCTTAATAGATGTAGCAAAAAGTACTGGTTCTTGATTAACCAGACCCATTTGGGATCTTAACCATTTTAGTTGTAGTCTTCTTATCCTGTATCCATCCAGGAGAATTTCTCCTTCAACAGGGTCATAAAACCTTTGAACCAATGAGATAACAGTTGATTTTCCTGATCCACTGCCACCTACAAGACCAACAGTCTTTCCGGCTGGAATTGTAAGGTTCAGCCCTTGTAAGACGTGCGCATCAGGTCTTGATGGGTAACAAAAGTAAATGTCTTTAAATTCAATTTCTCCTCTTACATATGACAAAGCCTTCCCTTTCTTATCTTCTGAATCTATACTAGGTTTTCGATCAATCATTTCGAAAATACGAGTAGCAGCAACTTTTGCTTCTGTAATTGAAGTCAGATTTGGAAGTGCACCCAAGATGCTCCTGCAAATGAAAAACCCAAATTATGAGCCTTGAGGTTGAAATAGTCTCTCAAAAATCGTTGTATTTGCATCTAAGGATGTTGAATAGATGTAGTCTTAAACAAAGAGCAATTAACAAGCATATATGTAACTTACAGTCCCCCCATGATGACATTGATTCCAGCTACAAAAATTGAGCCACCTTTTTCTCCTTTCTCAGTTACTAAATAAGTACCAATCCAAGCTTGAAAAGCCCAACCTACATATATTATCCCCATGCTCCCCATCATCAAGCCCTTGGCGAAACCAACCTTGATTCCTAATTCCAGGGTCTTCTCAAGTGCTTGACTGAACTTCTCAAGCATATACCGTTCTGCCACATAAGAGTATACAGTTCTTATCGAAGAAATTGCTTGTTCTACTATCCCACCAGCAGCCGCATAAGATTCGATCATCTTCATTGCTACATCCATCATGAGCTTACCAAATACAAGTCCGGGAACAATGAACATTATTGATAAAGGAAGAGCAGCTAATGCAAGCTTCCATGACAGTATGAAGGAAACTACAAGGCAAAAGACGAACGTTGACATATATGCAAGGCAGTCTGGAATCTGCAATCAGGAAAGATCCACTTTTTAATCAAAGTAAGGAGATATGGGAAAATTTATTTTGTCCTACATACCCTCTTGTATTTACAGGCCAATTCGCCGCCAAATTACATGGCATTCGATATATAATTGATTCAGGAGCAAGATCCTTCTCCAGTCTTTTCATAATTTCTTTGCCAAAAGTGTGTATATGTAGAAGTTTCATTATTCATTAGTCTACATGATATAAATGCCTAGCTTCGTACTAGCATACTGAAGAAGGATTGCATGTACACAATTTCTTGAGATGGCTTGGACCAAGGTTTGAAATATCATAATTTCTTGATACTAAAAAAAGGTTCTTAGTAGAATGGGGTACTATCTATTAGATTTAGTTAGGAGGTTGAAGGTTGTTTATATGACAATATAAAAGGAGAGTGGTGGTGATCGAAAGCAAACCTTTTCACATATTGCAACTTGAATTGCATTGGCATCATTGGAGATGGTAGAGACAACTTGATAAGTTGTAGAAGAACCAGCTTCTTGGGTGTCGAAGAAACCAACTTCTTGTCTCAGAACAGATTTCAGATACTCTGTTCTCATTCGAGAAGTCTGTCTCTCAGCAGTTCTTGTCCAGCACATTCCTTCTGCGAATATCAAACCATAGGAAATAACTCAAGTTCTTTGTTTCTCTTCATTAGTGTTCATAATTTTAGGCAAAAATAAAAATCCTGAGCTTAGTTCTTCAAAACCTTACCAACAAAAGCTGAAACTCCAACACCAATTGCAACATAGAGAAGCTTGAGTGAGTACTGTCAAGATGAATTTTTTTTTTTTTTTAAATGTAAGTTGTAAAATTTGACATATTTCCAGTGCATTTAAATATTGCAAAAAAATTCTTCGGTGAATTAAATTTTTTCTGTTCTACAACGAGTCCATGGTAGACAAATCAGGCGATGACCGGCATATATACACTTTTATATCCATGTCAATTGTTGATTTGTTGGCCTACCATGGATCTGGTCCGGACAATAAAAATCCATTTTTTTTTTTTTTTATCTAGTCACAGTTGAGATGAGATAATAAATCTTACCATATCTACAGTATGATTAGATAAAGAGCTGTCAGCCCTTCCATATTCATTGATGACATGGCTGAGAACATACATTGTGAGAGGGTATTGCAACCCATCTCCAATGCTACCCAATGCCCCAAATACCGTCAGCCACTTATCGGTTCGATCTGCATACCGAAACATGCTATCATTACCCCCCATTATGTACCAAGATAGTAATCACACTTTCTAGCCTCTAATCAGCTTCATCAATTCTTAATTTGGACTTAGATTGCTTTTTATATGCATTGTTAAGTGGTATTGGCTATAATTTAATAACTTTATTGCAGGCCTCTGTCTCTCTAATTAGGCCATCATTTATGCCTATGCCAAGAGCATTAAGTTAATTGTAGTTTACAAAATTTGCCGGCACAGATTCTATATCTTGTTGATGGAATGAGTATTGGCATCTCTAAATTTAACAGGATCCTCATGTATGTTTCTTTGTTTATAGTTTATTTTGTCCTTATGTTGGTTATAATACTTGCTTAGAATTATTCTGTGTCCTTATTGTTCAATGATAGGATTAATGTTTTTAATATTAGTGACTTAGCAGTAATTGAAAATGAAAAATAAATCCAGGGTACTTGAATTTTAACAATTTTTCTATATTAAATTTATGTATTTTTAAAAATTGATATTTTTGGAGTCTTATATTTTGAGATCACTCATATTAAGTCGAATTTAGATGAGATTGATTGAATTAAAACACACATGTGAGACCCATTAAGACATAAAAATTTAAAAAAGAAAAAACAACCTGTTATCTTTTGCATGACTGAAATAATAGTATATTTTTTCAATTTTTTTTTAAATTTTTGGATGGATTTTGCAATTATTTTAAGTTGATTTTATGCAAAAATTAACAAAATATGTCTTTTAATTCTACTACTCTCGAATAAATTGGATTTAACACGAGTGATTTAAAAAATATTAAAATTTAATATCAACTTTTAAAACTTCATTAAATTCAAAATGAGTTTTTGGGTAATTGAAAATGACATTGATTTGATGATTCTGAGGTATATTGTCCGAGTAGAATCGCTCTGATCTTGCATTGCTACGTAGGGACGATGTCTCATTGTTTTTTCTTGGGATATAAAGTGTCCCATTTTGCAGTTGTTTTTATTCTCTGGTAAGAGATGCCATTAAAGAAAAATAAGAACAAGAATGTTTACTGTCAAATTACTTTGAATGTGTCAAGAATGCCATTAAAATACATGGAGCTCATGTAAATTATAATATTACAATGTAAATCTTCTTCAATTTGATTTTTTTCTTTCCTTTTTCACATACAACAATGTGAAGATTTTAAATCATTAACACTGCAAACCTACAAGGCAAATTTATCATTAATTCCCTTTTTTTCCTTCTTTTCTTTTTTCAACTGCTATAAAATTTCAAATTATGATGAGTCGTCATTCGGTACGTTTGATGTATCTAAAATTATTATAAGCATTGTTAGTTTCATTTTAATAATCAGTATTTGGCAATGTCGTTAAAATCGGACCGAATATAGAACCAAATGTATAATTGAATCATGGTTGGACCAGTTCAATGGGTTCAATCAGATTTTTTTTTTCAAAATGCTATTATTTATAAAAAAAAAATAAAATGCAGGATCAATAATACTATATATAAAAAAAATAAAAATATTTAAAAAAAAACTATTCATCATCAACATTTATAACAAAAATTCAAAATAAATATAATAAGAAGTGAGTTATATGAAGTATACATAAAATAATGAGGATTTATTATTATTATTAGAGACAATAATGACAATAAAAAAAATGAGCTATCTGAGCACAAATGAAAAATTCGATCCATGAATTTCGATGTAAATTCATTCAAAAAATTGACCTAAATTTAAATTCAATTCGGACTTAAACTGATCTTTTTATGATCTGTGCGAAATGATATGCAAAAATTCAAACCAATTCAAATTGCATAAACTGGTCAACCCAAAATGGCCAAACGGGTTGAATCATTTAGGATTATATTATACAGTATACTACTCCCTCATATACTTCATAGGAGTAATTACCATAAATCTACAAGTTTAATCTAGTTGTAAGAAATATTCTGGTAAATTCGGTATAAGTATAAATTGAATTATTTTATTCTTTTTCTTTTAACAAAAGGAAAAAAAATAAAAATAAAAATAAAAGATTATCCTTACCAGCACATTTTATTGTTACTAACAACATATATTATTCGACTGATGTATTAATTATATATATAACTTAATAAAAAAAATATAACTTATACTTTTGGATTTTTTCAAGATTGATTTATTATTAATATATTTTGCTTGCTTTAATAAAGTTTTTATATAATTCATCATACAGATTAAAGAAGCAAAGAAATTTGGATGAGACTTTCTCTAGATGTTGCAGTGTACATGTAATAATTGATCAAATTATTTATAATATATCTTAAATTATGTTTATACATGTGTGTATGTTGTTTTTAGCATTCTTATAGTATTTTTTATTAAATATTAATATTATTGCAACCGAGAATGAACTTAGAGATATCTTTGAATTAAATATTAATTTTTAAAATCAAATTATAGCACTAGAGTCAAAAAAAAATAGATTGAGGAGGACTCTGACATTATATTCATATAGAGATGGCAAAAATTGGTTGATCCGTTATCAATTCTGTTTAATTTTAATGTATCCATAAACGTCCTAAATTCTTTTAAATTTATTTAAATTTATCACTCTACTATTTAGATTTATCTCAAATTCGTTTATTAACATCTTCGGGTACTCATATCCATATAATTATCCAATTAATCAATACATGAATTTATATTTAAAAACATAAATTTTAATAAAATTGCAAGTTATAAAACAACCAAAAAATTAAAAAAAAATCTTAATTTAATAAAATTTCAATATCTAGATAAGAAATTTCCATAAAAAAATTATAAATTAAAAACTTCACATAAATGCCATACAAATTAAAGTACAATTTTCAAACTGAAAAAAAAAATAAAAGTATAGTTGAAGTTCAATAAATTTCAACTCTGAATTTTTAATGTTTTAAGAGTTTAAATTCTCACTCACACTTATAATTTTAAATTATTTTTCAAATAAATGAATTTAAACGGAATAGGTATATATAGATAACCATTATTCACAATTATAAACGAATTCAGGTAGCGGATACCGAAGATACTAAACCTACCGTGACCCAAACTAGCTATGAATTTCATTTTTAGCATCCAAATCTGTCACAAATCAATTTACAAATATCAATACCCTCGATAAATGGGACGGAAAGAATCAAATATCCTAAAAAAACCCGAGCCACTGCCATCCCTAGATTCCTATGTATATTTCCATATATTTATGTCATTTCAGTGTAGTGTTATTGGCATATTTACTTAAATCGGAACAATTACCTAATATATGCATATCCAATATATATACATGCTCTTAAAATTAGGGCTAGACAAAAACACCCCAAAAAACTGGTAAATCGATTTAAAATATCGAGTCCATACCAATTTTAACGGTTAACCAATATAATTTGATATGGATGTGAACTTTAATTTTTAAAATTATTGTTAATGGATTTGGACTTGAACTTAAATGTCAGGTTATCCAGTTAGTTAACTGTTAATTGATTTATATGTAATTTTATAATATATGGACATGAGAGTAATTTTCACATGTATGTATATTATGTTCTAATATTAAAAAATAGATGATTGATAAATTAATATTTATATAATTTTATTTTAGTATATTGTTATTAAATTTGAATAATTTGTATTTTAAATTAAAATTTAAAAAATTTATATTTTAATCTGATAGATGAATTGAAATTTTTTATATAAAATTTATATTTAATTTTTTAATAGTTAACTGACTATATTTAGAGGTTAAACAATTATTAAAAAATTAAACTTAAACTTTGATTTTGAAAAATCGACTTTAATAAATTGAATTTGAAAAATAAGTTATGAATTTGTTGATCAATCCATACTCATCCATATTTAAAATGAGCTAAACTTTTCATAGGTCCAATTTAATGTACAAGCTCGACCTTTAGTACCCGTTATTTTTTGGATTAATTTTATCTGTGGTAATTAAACTTTTAAATTGTAACGTTGTGGTCATTAAATTTTGATTTATAACGAAAAAATAACCCATATTTTATTTTGTAACAGGAAGATCACAACGACCAGAATTTGCCTAATCTTACCATTGGCGCGTGAGAATCAAGGCAAGGCCCATTGCTACCTGAGAAAAAATGTCACGTCGGATGCTGATTGGATTCAGGGTTAATAATTTCATCCGTGTTAATTAAACTTTTGCAATTGTAACATTGTGGTTATTAAATTTTGATTCGTCACAAAAAAAATAATTTATCTTTTATTTTGTAATAGGAAGGTTACAATAATCAGAATTTGCCTAATCCGGCCACCAATGCATGAAAATCATGGCGAGATCCATTGGCACGTAAGAAAAAATGTCATGTCGGATGCTGCCCGGATCCGATGTGATATGATTTTTTATTAAAAAAATTTATTGTCTGCCTCTTCGTTCTTCTTTTTCTATCTATCTCTCTCTTTATTGCTTTCTCTCCGGATCCATCTCACGTAATCACTTACCAGATTGTGGTGGCTCCATCTTCTTCTCGCTTCTCACTATTCAGTATTCGAAATCTTCATCACGGCTTCAACTTCGCAAACACAATAAGAGATAACAATTTCTCTTTCTTCACTTTGACTAAAACGGTTTTCAATTTCTGATGAATAACTGATCCATGATCACTTTAACGTTTATATTTAATATTTTAACACTTAACCAAAAGTTAATAAGTTAACCGATTGTATTTAACGGTCAACTGATCGTTAATAGATTGAATTTGAATGACTTGTATTTTATATTTAAAATTTAAAAAATTTATATTTTAATTTAATAGATGAATTGAACTTTTTTTATATAAAGTTTTTATTTAATATTTTAACGGTTAATCAAAGGTTAATAATTAACCAACTGTAGTTAGTGATTAACTGGTCATTAATGAATTGAATTTGAATTTAAATTTTAAAAATTGACTTTAACGGGACTGGATTAAAAAATAGGCTATCGATTGAGTAATCAGTCCATGCCCATCCATAATATTTATGAACCCCATCTTTAATAAAGTTTCTAAGGTGAAATTTGACATTAATGTATTGTATACCAATTTTGTGATGGGCTAAACAAATAGTAAACATAAAAATGAAAATAAAAATTATGAAATCAGAAGATTTACAGTGCTTAAACAAAAGCCTATTTTTTCCATCTAGACGGCAAAACACTACTCCCAAATGTTAATAACACCCATTATCAGTTAAAATGTCAAAAAACATACCTTTATAACTCTGTTTATACGCCTTGCGGACAACACATGAAAAGACCCTTTAAACCACGAATCAAGCAACTATCGCATACTTCCATCCATTCCTTTCCTTTTGTTATCTCCAAACTTGCAACCACAATGAAATGAGTTTTTTTTCTACGCCCTCACTAATCAAACTCCTTGTATTGATTTCGGCGAAAAACTAGATAGACAAAACTGATTTTGGTGTTCTCATATTGTGCGTGATGGATGCATGTCTTATCTTATAGGTTTAAATGTCATGTGAATGAGTTTGATTGTCGAGCACTTTCATTTCTCACAGCAAGTGCGAATTTGAGTTTACTTTTTGAACAATAAAAAGGTTGGGTAGACATTTACTTAAAAAGAAGAGATTTAAAAATCATTTGAAACTAAATTGGATGTAAAAGTGTGCATGGATCAGTTAATTTATTTATTAATAAATTTTAATAACTATCCTATTACCGTCAGATATTTAAAATTATTAACCGTTAATTGATTCAATAACTTTGATTAATCAGTCTTTCGATTTTAATTTTTTGAATCAGTTAGCTGTTAATTTTTTTAACATTTAAATATGATAAATTATGTAAAATGCAAATTTTATTTTAATTATTCAAAGTATTAAAAATAAACATTATAAACTAAACATAATACCGAATAAATTTCAAAATAAAATACAAATATAATGTCAAATAAATTTCAAAAAAAAATATAACCTACGATATAATGATAATTTTTCATAATTAAAATTTTTGATTATGGACATTCTAAATTTTCATTTAGATAAATTTTTTGATTTTTTCTCTTGCTCTCGTAGCAAGTTTTCTCTCTTGCCTTACGCAAGTTTTCTTATGTTCTTATTTTTTTGTCCGGCTCTGGTTTTTCTCTGTTTTCTCAATGGCTTCTACTTCTGATGCTGCTGAGATCATGAGACAGTGTGAAAACGTTACGCTAGAAGATGATTTAGAGGATGGATGTGTGTTTGCAGAGGAGGATTTTGTGGATAAACAAGCGGACCTTCATCTATGTCTCATTGGCCGACTTATATCCAATCGATCTGTTAACATTGTAGCTTTTAAGGCGACAATGGCAGAGGCGTGGCAACCTGGCAAGGGGATTGAAATTCGGGAATTGGCTCCAAAACTGTTTAGTTTCCAGTTCTATCATAAGGTAGATATGAATTTGGTGCTCAATGACGGTCCATGGTCATTTGATAAAAAATTACTAGTTTTACGGAGGATGGAGGTTGGATTGCAACCAGGAAACGTTGAGTTATTTGCTGTGGATTTTTGGGTACAATGTTTTAATCTCCCAATTGGTTTTTGGACAGAGCGCATTGGAAAGAACATAGGGAATCAACTGGGCTCTTTCATAAAGGTTGACCCTAAGAGTTTAGATGGTACTTGGAAATCTTTTATGCGAATCAGGGTTACTTTCGATGTGAGGAAGCCGTTAAGAATCTCTCTAAGAGTGAAGAAACAAGGTGGAGAATGGGTGGTCATTTCATTTAAATATGAGAGATTACCAGGTTTTTGCTTTCTTTGTGGTATCATAGGACACCAAGAGAAGTTTTGCAGTAAGAGATTTGAGGTGGATCTGAATGGATATCAGTTTGAGTATGGTACTTTTCTTCGTGCTCTAGCAAGAAAGAAGATCTCTTAAGCCGGCGAACGGTGGTTCCGGGCCAACATGCAGGGGGATTCTAGTATTGGTAATTCCAAAAAATCAGGAGTTGATTCTATTCCTCAAGATCATTACCATTCCAATCACGGATCAACACTGATGGAAAGTAACGATTTTCCTAATTCTAAGGGATCAGATATTCCTATTAAAAGTTGCTTAATTGTAGCTCGACAGCAGGATAATAGGGAATTGTTATTTGGGAAGGAGAACAACTACGTGCATGAGGGCTCTATTCTTAAGCCCAATAAGGGTTCGACACATGGCAAAGGAGTCATAACTTTAGAAGATACTCAATATGATTGCACTCTGAGTACAGACAACAAGCATCGTAGATCCACTACTGAATATTCTGATACAAAGCTGATTACTTCTTCTTGTGATGTCAAAGATCAAGTATTTGGTGATGTTTCAATGATTGAGGCAGGACCTGTGGTACAGGCTTGCCAAGAGCCATGAATACCTTAGCTTGGAACTGCCGTGGGCTTGGCCGACCGCAGGCAGTTCTCGAATTGTTGGACACAGTTGCTTCTCTTCACCCTTCTTTGATTTTTCTTATGGAAACTAGAATTAATCAAACTCAAGTAGATAAGTTATGTAGTCATCTTAAATTCAAAGGCAGATTTTCAGTTCATAGTTCGGGTTCAGGTGGTGGTTTAGCTCTCTTTTGGAAGGATGATCTATCTGTGTCTCTTCAATCTTATTCTCTCTATCATATTGATGTTCTTATTTCTACTCTCTCATCCCAGACTGTCCGGTTTACTGGTTTTTATGGGAATCCTGTTAGGAATCAACGCCATCTTTCTTGGCAGCTTCTTCGTCAGTTGGCTGCGGCTAATGAATGGCCTTGGATTGTCATGGGGGACTTCAATGATCTCCTTGCCAGCACTGAGAAAGTGGGGGGTAATCCTCACCCCTCCTATCTTAGTAATGCTTTTCGTGATACAATGCAATTGTGTGGTTTATCAGACATGGGTTTCCAGGGTTACCAGTACACGTGGGAGAGATCGAGAGGAACAAATGGGTGGATTATAGAAAGATTGGATAGAGGTCTTGCTACAGGGTCTTGGTTTTCCTCTTTTCCAGATAGTAAAATCTCTCATATTGGAATGATTAATTCTGATCATATGGCGCTATTTTTAAGTGTTTCTACTGATCAGTACGCTTCTAATGGTCGGTTTCACTTTGAGAATGTTTGGCTTCAGGAAAAGGATTTTAAAGATCTTATTTCTTCTTGTTGGGCAGCTGCTCGTTCTCTCTCTATTCCTTCTAATTTGGCTTTCTGTTCTGCATCTTTGGGCAGTTGGGGTCGTTCACTTAGGCGTAAGTTCTCTGATGAAATTATTGCTTGTAAACGTCAGCTGAATCTTCTTCGACCCAAAACTGATGCCATGTCTTTAGCTCATTTTAAACAAGCCAAAGAGAAGCTAGTAGGTCTATTGTACCAAAGAAATATATATTGGCAACAACGAGCTAAAATTCAATGGCTCAAGGAGGGAGATATGAATACGAAATTCTTTCATGCTCAAGCTTCTCATAGAAGGAAAAAGAATACGATCACCCAACTTAATAATGAGGATGGTATCCAGCGTAAGTGGAATTCAGGTCTTCAAGAACATATTCTACATTATTTTGAATTGATATTCCGAACGTCCAATGGAAATAGTCAAGATTTTCTCAGTTTGGTGAAGCCTTGCGTTTCTGCTACTCACAATGAGGAGTTATTACGCCCTTTTGATGTTGGAGAGGTTAAGGAGGCGTTATTCTCTATGCACCCAGATAAAGCACCTGGCCCAGATGGCTTTAATCCAGGTTTCTTCCAATCGCAATGCACTACAAGAAAATTCAGAAATAGAGACGGAAAAATAGAGACGGAATGAATTCCGTCTCTAAATAGAGACGGAAATCATTTTCCGTCTCTAAATAGAGACGGAAAGAAATTTTCGTCTCTATTTAGAGACGGAAAATGATTTCCGTCTCTATTTAGAGACGGAATTTGTTCCGTCTCTAAATTTGGTCGCTAAATATGGCGCGATTTTTTCCCGCCAAAATTGGAGACGGAATTTAGAGACGGAATAGTTTTTCCGTCTCTAAATAGAGACGGAATTACTTTTCCGTCTCTAAATAGAGACGGAAAAGTCATTCCGTCTCTAAATAGAGACGGAAAAGTCTTTCCGTCTCTATTTTTAGAGACGGAAGATGATTTCCGTCTCTAAATAGAGACGGAAAAGTCATTCCGTCTCTATTTTTAGAGACGGAAGACGATTTCCGTCTCTAAATAGAGACGGAATTTAATACCGTCTCTATTTTTCGGGTTTTTAGCCCTAGTTCCCTTTCTTTTTTCCCTCTTTCTTTTCCCCTCTCCTCTCTGCTCCCTGTGTTCGCTGCCTCCTCCCTCCGTTGCCCGAGCCATCCATCCGGCGTTTGTTCCCACCGCCGCCGTCGAGTAGAAGCCGGTGAGGTAAGCGTTTTCCCCCCTCTTTCTTTTTTTCCCCTCTTCTTTCTTTTCCCTTTCTCCTCCTCTGCCGCTGCCCCCTGTACGTTGCCCATCGCCGTCCGGTGCCCTTGCCCCCGACGAGTCGTCGCCGGCGTTGTTCTCCGACCCGTCGTCTGCTCCGGCGTTCCTCCTCCGGCCAGTTCTGCAGCATCAGGTAATAATTTTTTTTTTTTTTTTGAATTATTATACTTAAAATGTAATTAATTATTAGTGGTGTTGAAAGAAGATTGTAACTTTGATTGGTATCTCTTTTTGTTTATAGAACCAATTAGAAGTTTAAATTTTTTGCAATCATGAACTAATTTTAGGTCAGGAATGTGGAGCTATGGTTGAGCTTGAGCTTATTAATTGAATGGCTATTACATCTGAAAAGCACTTGAATTTTTTCTGTATATAATATCTAAATTTGATTGTCTCCATTAGTTTGTGATCGTTATCTACTCACTAGTGATTTGCTGACTTTGCTATTATGATGATAAGTTTGCAGATATTACATGTAAATTATATATACAAATATAGGCGAATATAATTCAGAGGTATATAAATAACTATGACTAGTTAGTTAATTATTTAATTAATTAAAACCCGAATTGTTTAAAACATTGATAAATATTTTTAAACTATAAATCAGAATGTGGATTAAATGTGTGTTTCTGTTATAATAGCTAAAAGGGTAAAAAGCTAACAGACCAATTTTTTATTTTATTTTATTTTATTATGCCTGCTTAATTCTAGTTCATCTTTCTTTTTCCTTTTTATTTTTTATCTTTTATTGTTACTTTTATCCTTATTTCATTGTCTTCCTGTTGTCACTAAGATCCAATATGTGATGTAATGTTCAATCTGAAACTGGTAGTATTGGATAGTGGTGACCTATTTCTATCTTTTATCTTATTTATTATTATTATTATTATTATTATTGGTTAGGTACTTCAGGAATAAACTAAGTTTTGTTGGAGTTCACTTTGCCTATTATTTTAATTAATTTCTTAGGAACATTCCTCATCACAGATTCAGACTCTTTCCCAGTAAATTGAGCTACAAATTCATTAAATCAACTTAGTATTAAATATTTAATTACCAAGTTGAGGTATTAATAAATTATGAAGTCAGTTAAAAAATAGTTTTATTCGAGAATATATTTCAAGCTTTTTCAAGAAATGCATGCCTTCCACTAATTTCAAATCCATTCTACTATCAATGGATGAATGTCGCTTATGGAATTTGTTGCTTTCTATCACTTTAGTGAGATCAGATATATTTAAGCATATTCTGTATGAAGCTAGTCAACCCTAACTAGTTTGATTTATTTCTTAAAAAAAAAAAAAAATCACATATGAAATATACAAATATTTCTTCAAATTAGGTATAAATTATATATCTATCAAATCAATGATAAACTATGTTATAGTTTAGTTTATAAACCGAATTTAGGTCCGTCTTTAAATTGTTCTTGTTGAAAAAGCTCAAAATATGATCGAATTGTATAGAGTTGTAGCGTATATACATTAGAAAGCAATGATGTTTAGTTGAAGTTTATATATGAGTATGAGTTGATGAGTTAGCGGGATACAGTGCATATTTCACAAACTTGACTAGTTATTTCTTGGCAATAGGTAGCTGTAGCCACCTAGCTAGCAACGCATGGTTAGGACGTAATTAGAATCAATGGCTCAATTGCTTGATGGCATAATTCTTCATTTTTCCAAGCCATTTAATTATTATAGCTAATTATAAGCTGCTATTATTAATTAAAAATCCAAACTCTCATCTGTTTCTGTTGTTAAATTTTGAGCCATTTTATTGTGGGCTAATTGAATAAAACTCTTTAGTTCGTGGACTGTTGTTTGCTTGTATTTCTAAAAAACAAAAAAATGGTCAAATTAAAGCTTGATTAAAAGATAATGTAAAAATTAGTCCTAGTCAGCCACATACTTAGAAACAAAAATTCTTTTCTCAAAGAAAATATTTGTCTCTTCACCACACAAACACATGACTTTGAATTATAATATTCTTAAATTGCACCGTCTTTAATCTTCTCTTCAATTATAAATATAGGGCACTCACATTTCCTCTTCAACCCCATTAATTTTCTCATCTTAGTTCCCCCCTCTCAAGCTTTTAAACTTGTCAAGTCCTTTTAGCTATGGAGATGGAGTCAGCTACTGCTCATAATAATCCCTTATTAATTGAATATTGAGCTATACTTGCTTATTTGTGGGTACAGAGTTTCTCTTCTATTTGTTAGTACTTGTTTTATAGTGTGTTTTTGTTATTCAACCCCTATTTTTTGTGCGTCTTCTTGATTGAGGCTGGGGTGTGATGAATGTTTGGATCTTTCTGCTTTCCCAAATTATAGGAAAATTGAGCTCATATAGTTTATTAACAGTTTCCATGGAATTTAGGTTATTCTTAATTTTGAGCATGTGGTCGATGATTTAGCTGACTAAGTTTTATCTACTATTTTTTCTTTCTCTCTTTATAGGTTTTTACTTTGCTTTTGTTATTCCACCTCTATTTTTGTGGGTTTGCTTGATTGATTTTGGGATATGAAAGTTTAGATCTTTTTGGTTTCTCGAATTAATGGAGTTTTAAGCTCAACTAGCTAGTTTAAGTTGTTCTTGTTTTTTAGCATTGTGGTCTGTGATTAGCTGACTTTGTAATAATTGAATCGGAATGCAGGCAATTATAGCAGGGGTGTTGTCAGCTGTCAGTGATATTGTAGCACAGAAAGTCTCAGGGATACAGAAACTTCAACTTAGACGTCTGCTTCTCAAAGTGGTAATTGCCTCTTTACTCTCTCATAGACATTCCTTATTTTTTATTTTCTAAGATGAGATTGAATTATGTTAGTGCAGTTTCGCTTCACGCGTTTTTTTTATCCCCTGCCCCCTAGCTCCCTGACCGACTGGTATATGACAAAAGGTCAGTTTTTCGATATCAAGCTGAATTTGATAATAATAAATATTTACCGTGGAAAAGATGTGAGAACTTATTGCATAACTAATTATGCATTAAATTGATTGAAGCAATAGATTATATAATAGAAATGAATTTAATTATGAGAATTGGAATGCTTTGGTACTAATTATGTATTTTTGATTGTTGCACTACAGTTTAACAATAATGAATAATTTAGACAGAAGTTGGATGTATAGAAGACTAACGCCTGATGGTTTCATTAATCTTGAGTTTGCTGAAGGCGTTCAATATTTCATTGAGTATGCAAGATCTCAGCCTGCATATATGGACGGTTTGAAAATTAGATGTCCATGCAAAAAGTGTAAACATAGGTGTTATCTACCTACGGAGGAGGTGCATCTACATTTGCTGAAAAAGGGATTTGTGCCCAATTATTTTGAATGGACAAGGCATGGAGAACCAATAATAGGTAGCACGTCCAGAACTTCGGAATTTGGTCCGTATACATTTGAAGCTGAAGTGCATTCGGAATTTGCACCAGAGATGGTTGAATCTGAGTTGCATGGTGGGGAAGGAAATTTGATGGCAAACAATGTTTTTGCACCTGAAAATCCTTATGCCCAAATGGTTTATGATGCAGCGGGAAATACTTTTCAACCCAATTTTGTTGGGAATGCAGAAGAGGAACCGAACCCAACAGCCAAAAATTTTTTCGACTTACTTAATGCTGCTGACCAGGAATTATGGCAAGGATGTGATAGTATGACACAGTTAAGCTCCGTGGCTCGAATATTGAACATTAAATCTGAAGGTCATATTTCTGATCGGAGTTTAAATGAAATACTGGCTTGGTACAATGAATCGTTGCCATCGGACAATCAAATGGTTGAAAGTTTTTATGATATGAAGAAGTTGCTTAGGGGTCTGGGTTTGCCTGTAGAAAAAATTGATTGCTGTCGACTCGAATGTATGATCTATTGGGGAGATGATGTGGAATTAATGGATTGCAAGTTTTGTAATCAACCAAGGTTCAAGTCGATTAGTGGTAATAGGAAGCAAAAATTAGTACCATAGAAACGGATGTATTACTTTCCTATTACTCCAAGACTTCAGCGGCTATATTCATCCGATGTTACTGCATATCACATGCGATGGCATGATGAACATGAACAGGCAGATGGAGT
Organism: Excoecaria cochinchinensis; assembly: GCA_947683425.1. Classification (NCBI taxonomy): domain Eukaryota; kingdom Viridiplantae; phylum Streptophyta; class Magnoliopsida; order Malpighiales; family Euphorbiaceae; genus Excoecaria; species Excoecaria cochinchinensis. The sequence continues at coordinate 6,982,366 of CANTUQ010000069.1, forward strand.
AATGAGCCATCCATCAGACGCAGTTGCATGGAAGCATTTTAATGATATTCACCCCGATTTCGCTGCCGATAGTCGAAATGTTAGATTGGGTCTAAGCACTGATGGTTTTCAGCCTTTTGGGCAATCAGGACAACAATATTCATCATGGCCAATAATAATAGTTCCTTATAATTTGCCTCCATGGATGTGTATGAATGAGGCTTACATGTTTTTAACAGCAATTGTGCCGGGCCCGAAGAATCCAAAGCAGAAAATTGATGTTTACATGCAACCATTGATTTCTGAATTGCGGCAATTATGGGAATTCGGTGAGTTAACATATGATGTGTCACGCAAACAGAATTTTATGATGAGAGCAGCTTTGATGTGGACAGTTAGCGATTTCCCTGCATATGCTATGCTATCAGGTTGGAGCACAGCGGGAAAGTTAGCTTGTCCCTACTGTGGCAACGACTCAGATGCTTTTTATTTGACTAATGGGTGTAAAATTTCATGGTTTGACAGTCACAGGAAATTTCTTCCTCCAAATCACCCATTTAGACGAAATAAACACAAATTCATTAAGAATAAAGTTGTCCATGCTCCCCCTCCACCTAATAGATCGGGTGAAGAAATCATACAAGAGATTGATGAATTGGGTTTACTGAAAGTAACAGAACTTGAGGCTGAAGAAATCAACAGTAGCATTTCCAAAAACTTTGGTTGGAGAAAACGCTCTATATTCTGGGATTTGCCTTATTGGAAATCAAATTTGATACGGCATAATTTGGACGTGATGCATATCGAAAAAAATATATTCGAAAATGTCTTCAACACGATAATGAATATTGAAGGAAGGACCAAAGATAATGCAAAATCGCGTGCTGACTTGAAATTGTATTGCAAAAGAAGTGAATTAGACAAAGATTTCCGAACGGGCAAGTATCCAAAAGCGTGTTACACTTTGGACAAAAGGCAAAAGGAAGTTTTGTGCGAATGGTTGCGAATCATAAAGTTCCCAGACGGCTATGTTTCAAATTTAGCAAGGTGTGTTGACATGAGAAAGTATAAATTGTTCGGAATGAAAAGCCATGATTGTCATATATTCATGCAAAGGTTGATGCCAGTTGCTTTTCGCGAGTTGTTGCCACAGAGAGTTTGGGAAGCTATAACTGAGTTGAGTATATTTTTCAAAAACTTGACATCGTCTGAGATAAAGATGGCTGACATGGAAAAACTCGAGAATGAAATTGCAGTCATACTTTGCAAATTAGAGGGATTTTTTCCTCCGAGCTTTTTTGACATTATGGAGCATTTACCGATACATTTAGCACATGAGGCCAAAATGGCAGGACCCGTTCAATATAGATGGATGTATCCCTTTGAAAGGTAAAACTAAATCTTTGATATACATGCGGTCGATTAATTTATAATTTATTATTAACTAGCCACAATTTATTATGTAGGTATCTGTATCACTTGAAAAAAAATGTCAAAAATAAAGCACGAGTAGAAGGCTCAATATGCAATGCGTACTTGGTTGAAGAAGCTAGTACGTTTTGTTCTCATTACTTTGAGCCTCACGTCAGCACAAGACGCCGCAAGGTTCCTCGTAATGACGACGGATGCCAAACAAGTACGCATGATGGAAATTTAGCTATTTTCACATATCCTGGTCGATTACACGGACGTTCTACCAGAAGAATGCTGACAGATGAGGAATTGGAGGCTGCACATGGTTATATCTTACTTAATTGCCAAGAAATTCAACCATTTGTGCAGTAAGTGTTACTTGTTTGACTAGGCGAATATTTATTTAATAATGGTTCAATATCATATGTAACTTATGTTGTCCGATGCAGTTTATATGAGGAATGGTTAAAGGAGCTTATGCCACATATAACACAAAATGACATAAATAAGGAAGTCGAAAAGCACTTTCATTTATGGTTCAAGACATATGTAAGTGTTAATTTCAAATATATTTAAGACATATATTGTATTTCGTGAATTGATTAAATGACTAACTGCAATTACATTATGTAGGCATCGACGCATACAATTGAAAATAATTTCATATCTGATGTTGCGAAGGGACCATTGCGTACTGTTAAATCTTATCCGGTTTATTTTGTGAACGGGTACAAATATCATACGCAATCTCATGGTCATAACAAGGCTACTTCAAATAGTGGAGTTTGCATTCAAGGTGAATTGATGAATTATTACGGCAAAATTACAGAGATATTGGAAATTGAATACCCCGCCTTGCCAATAAAACGATGTGTGCTATTTAAGTGCGAATGGTTTGATCCAACGCTTAATATTGGAACAAAAGTGCAAAACGCATACAATTTGGTTGAGATAAATCAAAGAAGAAGACTTCCTAATTTTGAACCTTTTGTGTTGGCCATGCAAGCGATTCAGGTGTATTATCTTCCGTTTCCTAGCTTAAGGCGAGATAAGAAGGATTGGTTGGCAGTTTGCAAAGTAAAACCGAGAGGCTTATTTGAAATGAAAGCTAATCGACAAAATAAACGAATTGAAAGTGAAGCCTTCCAGGAAGATGAAGTGGCGAGTCATGAAATAAATGAAAGCATGCCATATGAAGATAATGAGCCTTTGAACAATGTGGACAATGAAATGGTTGATATTGCATCGGACGAGGAATCCAGGTCTACATCTGAATTGGAAAGCGAATTTGATTCTAACTATTCAGAAAATGATGACGATAGTGATAATGAATTACATTTAAGTGATGATAGCGAATAATTTTTTGAGCACGTGAGTATGATCCATATGACCCGCATATCATTTTATACTTTCTGTTTGGTTTAATTTACAAATGACACATATATGTATTATTGCCACATATAATTATGATTATGTAATAATAACTTGATGTAATATTGTTCAATGATATACTCAGGGAAAAAAATGCATCACAAGAGAAAGGCTGGTGCTATCTTACCACCTAGGGTGCGTTCGTCATTATCCACACCAGTTAGTCAAGGTGATGGATCGTCTCATGCTTCTGCACCTCCGCACACTGCTGCAGAATCTACAACCCCGACGTATCCAGGCCCATCTCATCCTGCTGGTACATCATCTGCTGCAGCGCCTCGTACAGAGATTCCATCTGAGGCATCTCAGAGATATCCTGATACAGTTGAAGGCCCTTTGCCCGGATCAGTTGGTGTGGATGGACGGATTTATATTGTCATTGAAGGAGAATAGTGAGTTATTAACATTCGTATTTCTATTTATTATATAGGATATGCTGCATTTCTTACAATTTATTATATTTATGTTGTCTATTAGCTTCCGTCCATCTGGTGTTTGCTCCCGCACCATGGCTCGCACATTTAAGGAGAGAATGGAACTCAATGGTTTTTTATGGAAGAATATATCTCATGAGACAAAAATGTTTTATTTTGGAGAGTTTCGGGTAATTAAATTAAATTATTTATTTCTAATTATTGCACCTTAATTCATGTATTATTTAAATTTTATATGTATTGTACAAATACATACATTACGCTTAACTTTTTTCTTTTTTGTTGTATATTTCTCAGAAAGCTTTTTATTGGGATTCCTCGGTTGATCACCTAGTCTACACTGTTTGGGAGAAACGTGCTCGTGTACGTTACAAGGACAAGCTTAACAAGCTGAAAAAAAGGATCGACGACCACGGTACTTAAATGAAGAAATTTGGGCACATTGGTTGCAGTACTGGTCATCACCGGAGGCCCTCACAATTGCCGATCGGAATTCTACTAATAGGATGGGCGGGCCAGAGGGAGTTAGCGTTTCTATACACACTGGAGGAACGTTGACCCATCGGGAGCATGCTGACAGACTCGTAAGTATTCATACATCTTAATTTATACAAGCTATTTCTTATTGCAATACATCACATCTTGATAATAGGCTAAATATTTCATTGCATGAAGGAGGATGGGAAAAATGTTGTGTAAGGAGTTTGAAAAGGATTTTGTTTGTGGATAATACAGTTATAAATATATTTTCATGCTTTTTAAGCAGGGAGTTTGTTACAAATTAAGGGGAAATTCCGCCGAAATTTTTTAAATTTATGTCTAAGTGTTATTGTTTTTTGAGATTGCAATACATCACATCTTGATAATAGGCTAAATATTTCATTGCATGAAGGAGGATGGGAAAAATATTGTGTAAGGAGTTTGAAAAGGATTTTGATTGTGAATAATACAGTTCTATATATATTTTCATGCTTTTTAAGCAGGGAGTTTGTTACAAATTAAGGGGAAATTCTGCCGAAATTTTTTAAATCAATGGCCAAGTGTTATTGTTTTTTGAATTAGAATTGTTTTCGCTTAGTATTAATATATTAACATATATGAGTATTGTTGTGCTTTTTTCATTTTACTTTTGATACAATTTTAAGGAACGTTAATTTCAAATATTGTTGACCTATAATTTATTTACAGGAGTCTAGAATGGGCAGAGTACCGTACCCTCATGAGATATTTATGCATACACATACGCGAAATCATGACGGTGTCACATTCGTCAGCGATCGAGCTAGACAAGTTCATGTATGATTTTTAAAATTGTTAAACTTTATTTTCTATATGTTTTTAATTTTAGATTACTCTTAAATAACATTCGATTAATTTTCATTATAGGAACGGGTACTAGAGGGTCTTCAGCATCAGGAGGCAGATGGTGGTAATGTTGATCATGCAAGAGTATATTACGACACAGCTGGTGGTAGGGACCGCCGTGGACGGGTCTTCGGCTTGGGCTCTTATGCAAATACTTGTTATTCGCATGGTGCTTCATCCTCTACGGCAACGACGAGTAGACTTGCTGCGACTACAAATGAGGTTATTGAGCTTCGCGGCACAGTCGACACTTTAATGGACCGCATTGGTAGGCTAGAGGAATTCATTGCCCAAAATGTTCGTGTACCGCCGCCGACTGATCGTCCACAGTCACCTCCGTCTTAGTTAGTACTGTTTAATACACTTTTCAAGTACTTTTGCTTGTAGTCTTATTACATATATATATTAATACATTACTATTTATACTTTTATTTATTTTACTTAATTTTTATTTAATACTTGTTTCATTAATATTATTATATATAATTTTGCCAATTATAGTTTTATTATTTAAAAAAATTATGTATTGAAAATAGCTTTCAAGACGGAAAATACATTTAAATATAACTAAAAGATATAGTTAATAATATATTAAAAAAAATATGTATTTAATTTAGAGACGGAAAAATTATTTCCGTCTCTAAAAATAGAGACGGAAACGAGTTTTCTGTCTCTATTTTTAGAGACGGAAAACTTGTTTCCGTCTCTATTTTTAGAGACGGAAATGTTCCGTCTCTATTTTTAGAGACGGAAATGTCTTTCCGTCTCTATTTTTAGAGACGGAAATGTCTTTCCGTCTCTATTTTTAGAGACGGAAATGTCATTTCCGTCTCTATTTTTAGAGACGGAAAACTCGTTTCCGTCTCTATTTTTAGAGACGGAAAAATAATTTCCGTCTCTAAAAATAGAGACGGAAAATTTCGGTCTCTAAATTTAGAGACGGCCAAAATAGAGACGGAATTTTTCCGTCTCTATTTCCGTCTCTATTTTCAATTAGAGACGGAATTCCGTCTCTATTTTCCGTCTCTATTCCCCTGATTTCTTGTAGTGATGGGACTTAATTGGTACGGATATCTCTACTTTCATTCTGGACATTGTTCATAATTGCAATATGCCAAATTCTCTGAATGAGACCATTATTACTTTGATCCCAAAAATTAAACAGCCTAACAGATTACAGGCCAATTGCGTTATGTAATGTGGTATATAAAATTCTATAAAAAATGCTAGCCAATAGAATGAAATTTCTGCTTGATGAGATCATTTCGGAGACCCAGAGTGCTTTCATACCTGGTAGACTGATTTCTGATAATGTGCTTCTTGCATTTGAAGTGGGACATTGTCTTAAACGACATTCTAAGGGATCTAGTGGCAATATTGTGATGAAATTGGATATGGCCAAGGCGTACGACAGGATGGAATGGAACTATATAGAAAATATTATGATCAAAATGGGTTTTCATGAGCTTTGGGTCAAAAGAATTATGATGTGCCTAACCTCTGTCTCTTACAAGGTTTGTTCTAGTGGTTATTCTGTTGGTCCTATTATTCCTAGTAGAGGATTGAGGCAAGGGGACCCTCTCTCTCCTTACCTCTTTATCTTGGGTGCTCAAGGTCTATCAGATGCTATTTTTGAGCTGGAGAGAAACAGAAGAATCCATGGCTGCAAGGTTGCTCGAAGTGCCCCAACTATTAGTCATCTTCTGTTTGCAGATGATGCATATTTGTTCTTTAAAGCTGATTTATGTGAGGCAGCATCAGTTAAGGAGTGTCTTCATAAATATGAGGTAGCATCGGGCCAAGTTGTGAACTTTCATAAGTCTTCTTTGGGTTTTAGCAGAAATATGGATCCATACATGTGTAGGTTGTTTTGCAACTTAGTAGGCATTTCAGCAGCCCATCGGGTGAATTCTTATTTGGGTATGCCCATGTCTGTAGGTCATAATAAATCACAAGTGTTCTCTTTTGTCAAAGACAGAATTTGGAAAAGAATCAATGGCTGGAGGAACAGGTATCTTTCGTGGGGGGGGGGGGGGGGGGGGGGGGCAAGGAGATACTCATCAAATCAGTCCTTCAGGCTATTCCTTCATATTTAATGAGTTTGTTTCTTATCCCTCATGGTATTTGTGATTCTATACACCGTATGCTCAACAGATTCTGGTGGCAATCTAGCAACTCTCATGCTGGAGGTGTTAACTGGATGAGATGGGAAACTCTCTGTACTCCAAAGAAATTGGGCAAGATGGGTTTTAGGAACCTGCATGAGTTCAATTTAGCGCTCTTGGGGAAGCAGATTTGGCGCCTATTAAAGAGATCTGATTCACTGGTGGCAAGGGTATTGAAAGCAAGGTATTTCTACAATTGTAGTTTGAGCCAGGCTCAATTGGGTAGACGACCAAGCTATACATGGAGGAGTCTGATGGCGGCAAGGGATTTAGTAATACAGCAGGTTAGATGGCGGACTGGTAATGGGGAGGATATTCATATATATAAGGATGCGTGGCTTCTTGATCCCACTAATCCCTATATTTCTTCTACGCCTTCTGTCAATCTATTAAATTCAAGGGTCTCTGATCTTTTCGAATTGGGCACAAAGGCGTGAAACATAAATCTTCTTCAAGACAATTTTAGTTCAAGGGATGTTAACTGTATTCTTCAAATTCCTTTGGCCGGTGGTGCTGATAAGGATATTATTTATTGGCCTCATGAAAGAAATGGGCTCTATTCTGTGAAGAGTGCAAATCATCTCTTTCATGGGCCTGCTCTGCCTCTGGCCTCCTTTCCGTTTAATTGGCAGTTCCTTTGGAATCTTGCAATTCCTTTGAAGCTTCGGATCTTTCTATGGAGGTGTGTTGTAGATGTTCTCCCTACTCGTCAAAATTTATATAAAAGGCATGCTATTGACCTTCATTTCTGCCCTTTTTGCTCGCATCTAGCTGAAGAATCAGTTCATCATGTTTTATTTTCTTGCCCTGCTTCTTTGTCCATTTGGCGTGATAGCACAATAGGTTGTTGCTTTGATGTTAATGTTTCGATTGCTGGTATTTTCGGTTACTGGCTGATCAATTTACAAAGGGATGAGATCTTGCAGGCAATGTTTTTGGTTTGGGCCATTTGGTATAGACGTAACAAATTTATTTGGTACCAGGATCGAATGAGCAATGGAGCAGTTCTTCGTTTGGCCAACTACTGTTTAAATCAATGGGTTGTTGTCCATCAGAAAGATTTTATTTTTAACCCTTCTTCGCCGCCTACCCATCTTGAGATTTGGTCTCCTCCACCAGATGGATTTGTTAAGTGTAATTGTGATGCTGCATTGTTCGTTCCAGAGAGAAGAGTGGGTTTTGGGTGGATTTGTAGGAATTCCTCAAGGCGTTTTGTGGTTGCTGGCCATGGCTATATTGCTTGTCCCCTTGATCCCCTTTTGGCAGAAGCTATGTCAATGAAAGAAGCTTTGGCGTGGATGAAGAATGAAGGATTCTCACATGTGCAAATGGAAACTGATTGTCTTATTCTCTTTAATGCTCTGTCAAAGCCTATTCCAACTATTTCATCCTTTGGTTTAGTTGTTAAAAATTGTATTGAGGCTAGTCTTGATTTTGATAATTACGTTTTTACTTTTGTTAGAAGATCAGGTAATGATCTTGCTCATGCTCTTACTAGGACCTCTGTTGTTTCCTCAGAAGTTAGATTTATTTCTCCTCCTCCCTGTATCAGCAGTTGCTTTTATAAAAGGTCCATTTTATTTCAAAAAAAAAAATTTTCATTTAGATACAAAAATAAATTTTCACATGTCTATCAATAATGGACGAGAAAAGTAATATTTTGAAAAATTAATATATATTAAAAAATAAATATAAAGTGATCATTTAATAGTAACCGTTAGAGTTTTTAACATGGTTATTAAAATCGGACCGGACCGACCGGTTCAACCGGTTGAATCGCTAACCGATTGGTTCAACTACAGAAAACCGGATTGGAAAAAAAACCGGAAAGAACCGGCCAAAAACCGGGTCTCATTTAAATAATTAATAAAATAATTATTTTTTCATAAAAATAAAAAATAAATAATCTAATAAATTTTATTTAACAAATAATTAATTTTTTTACTATTTAATCACATTTGAACTTAATGAAAATAATATAATGATTTAATAATTCAATAAAATACAATAGAATAAAAATTGAATAAATTATTAAAATTGGTAAACTTAAAAATAATTTTCTATCATTTTTTTTAATTTCACCTACAGTTATTGAATTATTTAATTTTTAAATTAAAACTCATAAAATAAAATATTTTAATAGAAAATAACTAATCAAGTAATAATTTTAAAAAAATAAAAGGTAAAAAAATGTTATTACTAGTATATTTGAAACATATGTTAAATGTTTTGATTAATTTTTTTTTTAGTAGTAGTATTTATAAAAATTATACTAATTAATAATATTTTAAAAAATATAAAAAAATCCGGTTGAATCCGGTCGAACCACGAACTCCCAGCCTTGCCGGTTCTTTATCCGGTCTGGTTTTAATAACATTGGTTTTTAAATGGCCAAACAGTAACCGCAATCGTTATTTTAAAAATATACAATAAAAGACTAATTGACAAAAATCCATCCGATTTTGTGGTTACCTATAAAATCCCTTTTTTTCAAAGTATTGGAAATAAGGAGAATATGCTCTCAAACTTTTTTTTTTTTTTTTATCGATTTTTATCCTTAAACTAAATTTTATGGTTGGAAAATAGTAACGCAATACACGGAAAATTCAGCTAACAAACAGAGTTAATGACGTCGACATGTATCAACATTATAAGAGATTTTTTTTATCTTAAATTATGGAAAAAGGATGTAAAAATGGCCTCAAATTTTAGTTTGGTCGGTTTTTATTTCTGAATTAAGTTAACATATGTTGACAAGTAATTGACTGCTATTAGCTCTGTTTGCCAGCTAAAATTTTTCGTCCAAAATGAGAGTATTTTCCATCAATTAAAGTAATTTTAGAAATAAAAATTGATAAAAAAAATTTAAAAACATTTTCACCGTATTTTTAATAATTCGAGTACAAAAACACAGCTTACCCCAATTTTTTTTTATTATTTTTTTTTAATTTTTTTTTTCATATTGTTGGATGGCATCCATATAGAACATGCCTTAATAAAAAATAAAGTGTACTGTTTTCTAACAGGTCTAATAAGCACCGACGCCCAAAACCCACCTTAATTCCCAAATGGCAAAGCTCAAGGGCTTGAGCTCACTCTTCCGTTCTGCGGCAAAAAGAACTCCCACCACCACCAAATCCTCCGAGATCCCGGCGGCCGGTGATGCCCCTCTTAAGCACTATACAGTCTCTCTCGACGGTTCATCTTCAGCCATTTCTAATTTCAGCGGCAAACGAACTCTTAAATTCCCCAAACCAATGTCTGAACCCATGAACACTCCTCATTCGCTTACTTTTCATTCAATTTTCCCTAATCTCAAGTATGAAGACTCCGCTTCAGGTTCTGGTGCCGCGTCTTCTCTTTGCCTGAAGAAAATTATTGATGTTTCTTTCATTTTCATTTTCATTTGTTGCTTTTGGAGTACAAGCAGACCATAATTTTTTTTTCTTTTCCTTTTTCCTTGCTTTACATATTGCAGAGGATCCCCCCAAGCAGCTACTGCAGGATATTTCGTCTACATTAAGGGGTATGAGTTTGGAATTATAAAACTGAAGATTTATTTCCCGGCCTGTTTATGCAGCATTGCTTGCTTAAATTTATTTGCTTTTGACTTCATCTGAATTTGATGCGAAGAATTGTGTTACTAGTTTGATGTAATGCTATGGCCTATGGGTCGAGGTTAAAAAGAAGGTAGAGAAAAGAAAAGGGAAGGCACAGTTATATTATGACCATGAAATGTGGATAGAAATTTGCAGTTGGAGTTATAATTACTTTTCAACTATTAGGGCCCTTAAGTGTATGCTACCCCATGAATTTTTGCCTTTTTTCCATTTGCATAAAAAAGTGGCTATAAAGTGGGGGAAGGAGTTTCTGGTTTGAATTGGGATTGTAAATTTGAAGGCCCTTTTGTGTAGCATTACTCGTTTAAACATATTTGCCTTCGAAATATGTTATCCAAAATTGATGCAAAGAGTTCTGGCAGTTACTAGTTTAATGTGATGCTATGACCTAAGGGTTGGCATTTCAAAAAGAAAGTGGAGAAAAGAAAAGGTTAGGTCTAATTATATTAGGTTCAACTGTTAGGGCTGCAAAGCGTATGCTAGCCCAAGATTTTTTACCTTTTTGCATTTGATATTTAAGTCGCCAAAAAGTTGGGGAAAGCAGTTTCTGATTTGTTTGATTCCTGAGGAATGGTTTACTTGAATAAAGAAGTTAGCGTTTTCTTGTATCACTTAGAATTTTCTTCAAGCATTTTTTTTTCTTTTTATTTTTTTTTTTCAGTTTTTGAAATGTTAAATTATCTAGATTCTGCATTTGCATTTTCCAAAACTGTGACTTCGAAGTTTATTGCATGTTTCTATTTAGTGCTTCATATCACTGCAGATGATGCTCCTATTAACTCACCTCATTCACAAAAAACAAGCAATGAGTTACATATAGAAGATGCATTGGATGCAACTTGGTTTTCGAGTTTGGCGCTAGACAGTATCTCTCAACGACGGAAAGAAATAACGCGCACAAGGAAACAGAAGTGGATTTTCAAATCTACTCAGGGAAACCGTTTTAACCGGTTGGTTGGAATGTGTGGACAGAAGCTGGGGTCAGGATCTGCTTTTAGTATATTTGAACGGTTGGGACGTGACACTGGTCTGAAAGAATATACTGCATTAATAAAGCTTTGTGTTGATGAGGCTAGGGCAACTGATGATGAGGAAGTCATTTGGTCTCAGTTTACCAGGGCTTTAAGCCTTCTCGAGGCAATGAAGGAGCAGGGTTTTGGGCTCAAAGAGGAAACTTATGGCCCACTGCTTATGTATTTAATTGATTATGGTAACAGAGATGCTTTCGACCTTTTTTGTGAAGAAATAAAAGATGACAACCCCAGTTCACACGCACGATTAGGTTACTATGAGATGCTGTTTTATATTAGAGCAAATGATGAAGAAAAGATTCAGGAACTCTGCAGTTATATTTCTAACAATAAAGTGGATACAGCTATCAGTTTACAAGGTAAGTGACCTTAATGTTAAGTTAAAATACTTCCAGTATCAGTGGATTCATCATCTAAAGATAATTAAAGGGAGATTATGTTCTCTTGTACGTCCACAACACTCTTGATTTTTCTTTGTTTGGCATCATCAGAACCAACAAGATCTTACTTTTTGTGCAGAAAATTATTTATTAGCTCTTTGTGAAAGGGACCGACAGAATGAGCTGTTGCCGCTGTTAGAGACTGTAGATATAACAAAAGTTTCATCTTTGCGGCATGTGATCAGCATCTTTAAATCCTTAGGGAGACTATTGTTGGAATCCTTGGCAAAGAAGTTTATTTTGACACTGAAAGAAAATGGTACTTCCATTACATTTCTATTTTTCTTAACACAGAGAATCCTATTTTCATAATTATATTGAAGGCTATAAATTTTCATGTGGCTACTGGAAAATAAATTTATTTGCTGATAAAAATAAGAGTAATTTTTTCTTTCTCTAATAAAGTACAATTCATATATTTTTTTTACACTATAGTTTTGCAAATATTCTGTCCTTCATATTGTATCTTTTCTTCTAAGTTTTGCATTGCTTTCATAAATCGACCTCTTGTAAGTAAATAATGCTGAAATGAATCAATTTAATTTTCCCCAGGGATTACAAATTAACTTTTATTTTGATTTACTACTTATTGCTTATAACTTTGTGATTTCCTCCCTTTTTCCTTTTGGTGAAGCTTTTAAAGTAGTTTGTGATCCTTGCTCATGGGTTGATAACATAAAGTATGTAATGAAAGACAAGGCATGCATATCTTTTGACTTTTTTCTGCCTCCTATGTATTATGACTTGTTGCCTTCATAAACATGCAGGATATTGTACAAAGAATATCTCAATTCTCATCCTTAGTTATGCTATTAGCATCCCAAATTTAGCGGTGAGGAACTTCCCATGAACACTGCCAGTAACATCCTTGAAGCTACAATGCTTTGAGGTGCATCTGCTTTATATGCTGTTTGACTCTGTATAATAGTTGCATTCATTGTTGAACTGTATTTAAAATTGAAACTCCATCCATTCTTTTATTAATATATTTTTCTGTATGTGGGTTGATGACCTTCAGTATCCTATTATACTATTGTTCGCTTTGCTCATTAAAATTAGATAAATATATCATAGTAGTATGGTTCCAAAGCTTTTTGGGATTTGCTTCTGATTTTTTTTTTGTTTGTAGATATTTCCATCGTCATTTAGTGTATGTGTATTTTGTTCATTTGGGTAAATTATGTGATGATTAGGTTATGGTCTATTTTTTTTTTGTTAATCTTTTTCTAATTAAAATTTTTAGGTCATATGCAAAAATTTGATGTTGTTGAAGCTTGAGCTTCTACAGTTAAATGATCCTAGCTGAGTCCCGCTTGGGCCAATGTTTGTGTTATTTTCACTAGCAATCTTCGGTATATTATTAGATTTGGACTAAATCCAGCAAGATTTAGTTTTGCTGTGTCTATTGCAGACCTAATGATCTCAAGTGTAAGATTTCATTGTGTTGCTCAATAGGTCTGATTACTGCTGAACATTAGACCCTCTTTTCTGGTTAATGTTCAACCAATTGTTTCTACATATTTTGTCTATCACATGGTGTAAAATTAATGTAATTTTCAGATCCCAAGGGGGTATTTCATCCTTGTCACATATCTTATTATTTACTCATGACTCCTGGAATCCAAATTTGAATGGAATCTAATAGAAGTTCCTCATCATGCATTCTTTCTTGATCATGATGATATTGATTTTTTAAAGCTTCAATAACCATGATAACATCTCAGATTTGTCTATGCCTGAAGATAATAACATTTGTATATGAACACACAATATTCTTTCCATTAAGTTTTACTCTAAGGAATACTTTCTTTTACGTTTTTTTCTCATCAGAATTGGCAAAGTAAATAAACTTCCTCTTGTCTCTCTTTAAATATGATCTTGTTGAAGGTTGAGGATGTCATTTTCAAATTCAAAAGCTGGCACTCAGTATTGGACGTTGCACCTTCATCAGAGTCATACGAAAAGCTCATAATACACTGTTGCAAGTTACATAAGGTAGGGTTCAATCTTCTTACTTCTATTTGGAATGTTCTTCTAAAATAACTACATTCATTTGTCTGTTTATCTTAATTTAGGTGCTTGTAGCACTTGGCACTGCTAAAGAAATGTGTGAAGAGGGTTTGACCTTATCTACAGACACACTTAATTCAATGTTGCGTGCTATTGAGGAACGCTTTGATTTTAATTTGGTATGTTTCATTTACAGTACTTTATTCATTGCTCCCTATCATATTATGTTCATCATTTTAAGGGCACACAATTTCACTTCAAGTTGATCAATGATCAGGGATGTGGAATGTCATTGATTTTTCTCATGTTTTCAAATGAGTTCTTTACTCACCTTTGACCATCAATGTTTACCTTACTAGTCTAGTCTTGAATATGCTAGTATGTGTCCAAAATATAAGGTGATGTGCACTTTTTCTTCCCATGGCCATTTAAAGTACTAATGTGAAATGTAACTAAAAAGTTTCTCTTGTCAAATCACCATATCATTATTTTTAATTTAGGGTTAATTACAAAAAAAATCCAACGTTTCATCTATTTTTCAATTCAACACCCAACATTTCAATTCTTAGTAATTATATATTAACATTTTGGTGCTCTTTCAATTAAGGGATTCCGTTAATTTTTTTTATTAAAACTAACTGAAATTGAAATTTTTTATTAAAAAAATCATTTTTTGAAATTTTATTTAGTTATTAATACAATTAAACATGATTGATAATTTTCTATTAATTTTAATAATTAAATTGACACACTTTCTTTATATTTACTACTATTATTTATCTAAATTTAAAAATTTATTGTTAATTTTAAATAATACTAATTACTAGATAAAACTGAAACGAAAAAAGAAAGAGCCAAAATTTGCTTGTAAAGTATTAAAAATTGTGCATAATTGCCTTTAAGTATGTTTTAGGCCAAATTTGTCCTAAAGTATTGAGAATAGTTCAGATTTGCTTACCCTTGTTATTATGTGTATGGCTTAAATTTTTTACTGAAAAAAATGGAATTCCAAATAAGTACATAGAAAAATACGTAACAGGTTGATTGAAGTCACATGAATTTGCCATATGTGTATTATAAATTAACATTATCTTTTAACTCTCGAAAAAATGGTTAAAATTTATAATATTAAGTTTGTTAAAATAATCGGACTCCAATTAAGCAAACAAAAACTGTGTGATTAAGAAATTTTAATATTTTTTCGAGAATTAAAACTAAATATCAATTTACAATACACATGTGACAAATTTAAGTTGCATCAATCAGTTTAATATGTATGTTTCTATTTACTTACCTACAGTCTCGTTAGTTTCAATGGCAAATTTTAGCCAATTACATAGTTGCATGGACAATTTTGGTTCAAAAATGTACTTAAGGAGCAAATATGTACCATTTTCAATATTTTAGGTCAAATTTGGCTCAACATACTTAAAGGTATATATACAATTTTCAATACTTTGGAGACAAATTTGGCTCTTATACCAATTGAAAATAATTATTTCTTTTAATAATAATAATGTTTGAGTAACATTATATAACTTTAATTTTTGAAAGCAATTCTTATGCAACCGAACAAATTAAATTAAGAACAAAAATGTCAAATATTTTTAAAATATATTGAATGAGCCGAATGCATAATTAAATATGAGATATTTTGTGCCTGATCGGAAGAATGAATTAGTGATAGAACTAATGATAATTTTACAAAAAAAAAAAAAGAACGATTTGAATTAAAGAATAATAATCTGTCAGTTTTTTTTTTCTTTTTTTTTTTTATGTATAACTTAGTTTTTTATTTAATTTGTTTTGCTAGGTAAAAATTGTTTAAAAAAAATAAGTGAATTTATCCATAAATTATTAAAGTAATTTTTTTAATTGTTAAAGTTTTAAAATAATGATTATTTTTAGTTTAATTGTCTTAATAATTTTTAGCTACATTCATTAATTGTTGGTAGCACACTATAAAAATATCATATTAAAAAAGATTTAGAAAAGTTTCACCTTTTATTTTGTGACATTTATTTGAAAGATATTAGCTATATATGTAGATAAAAGTAGCAAATAAAGAACGTGTCCCAATTAAATTATTAATAAACTTCTATTATTAATGTTTGGTTATATTAATTAAAAACTAAATAAAAATTCAAAAAACTGATTCTTTTTTATTTTTTTATATAGAAAAATCAAATTTTTGTTAAATTTAACAGAAAAATTGATAGTCCCTCAATTGAAAGAGCACCAAAACGTTAGTGCCTAACTAGTAAGAATTTAAACGTTGGGTGTTGATTTGAAATATAGGTGAAACGTTAGGGGTTTTTCTGTAATTAACCCTAATTTTTAAATCTTTTTGAGTTAAATTTCTGTATTCTGTTGACTGAATTTATTCTTCTAACATCTCTCTCTCTCTCTCTTTCTTTTAATTCATTGATGTGCAGGTTAAACAGATTTATTCCTTGATCGGGCGCCATAACTTGAAAACAAATAATGAAACATATAGAGCCATGATAACTTTGAGGGTGAAAATGAAAGACGTAAGTCACTAAATAGCCAGCTCTATTTAACTATATGTTTGTGAGATTTTATCTTCTTTTTCATTGCTAAAATTATGGTTCATCTGTATAATGCATCAATTTTATTATGATACTTTTTTTTCCTCTATTGTTTAAGTTTGCTGGTGCATATGATATGCTCGACGAAATAAAGAACTTTAATTTGAAGCCTTCAGCAACCATGTATAATGCTATCATGGGAGGGTATTTTCGACAGGTAGCTTACTTAGCTTAACGAGATTCTGGTTTCATTCTGTTAGTTTCTTATTGTATGATATATCACCTTGGCTCAATTGTCTTTGTTAGGCATGACATTCTGTATATCAGATTGCATTTTTGAGGAAACTTCCATTTGTTCAGGAAAAAAAAAGGAGGATCTTCCTTCCAGATGCATTATCAAACTATTAAATTTCTTATGTACACCAGCAAATATATACAGTATGTCCCCACAGATGAGAAGGCATATAACAATATAATCTTTTTACTGTATAATTACCAAGTAATTGAGTGATGGATGAAAGATCTTGTAGCTTGTATATTGGGAACTATATCTTGTTATTGTTTATTGGTTCCAGTTTCGGCCTTGAGTGTAAGAACACGAGACCTACTTAATGAGCCTACGTCTTCAGTGCTGTTAAGATCTGCACTCTCAGCAAGTCATACTTCTGTTTCTCTCATGCAGTTGTCTTGCTATTCAGTTGTACATGTAGGTGAAGCTAGTGGCAATGCCATCCTGATTTGTTGTTCAACAAGTAAAATTTAAGTTGGAGCCTGATATTTGTTGTTGGTAGAGGACAGTCTGTGCTTTATGTTGTGGTGGACATATACTAGAGCTAGAAATGGGTGCACTTTCAATAGTTCAAGAGATAAAAAAATTATTAAATCATAATAAAACATGGTCAATGTTGAACAATGAAGACCTTTGCACTGGGAAAGGTTACTCAATTTAATGAAAGAAAGTTGAAGAAAGATGGGCCAAAAAAATTGTTGGATTTCCTAGTTAGGATTGGAATCCTTTGGTTTTCTTTGTTAAAATTTATATTTCCTAGTTAGATTAGGATTCTATTTTATATTCTTAGTTAGAGTTTACCTTTATATTTTTTAGTTAGTCTTTTTATCTTTCCTTATTAAAATAGGATTAGAACTCTTTTTATTTTCTCTATAAATAACTTGTATCAGAGCTTTGCTTGGTCTTTAAAGAAGTTGAATTTTCTCCTTCTAAAAAGGTAGAGTTTTCTCCCTTCCACTAATAGGCAAAATGCCTATTCTAGAAAAGTACCATGAAGTTGAGTGTTGCTTCTTGTTACATCATAGCCATAAAATATGCTTTTTTGGTATAAAATTTCTAAATTTTCTGGTGTGGTTTGAGAATTAATAGAATTTTTATTCTAAAAAATCTTCATATATCAGAGTTACAGAAGTTGAGTTTTCTCCTTCTAAAAAGGTAGAGTTTTCTCCCTTTCAGCAACACCTGTTCTCGAAAAATACTAAGAAGTTGAGTGTTGCTTCTTGTTACATCATAGCCATAAAATGTGTTTTTTTGGTATAAAATTTTTAATTTTTCTGGTGTGGCTTGAAAATCCTAAAACACTAAAATTTAGTTAAAAATTCTTTATTTTTTATGGTGTGAAAACTCTATAACACCAAAATTTGATTGAAAATCTCTAATATTTTTGGTGTGGTTTGAAAACCCTTGAACACTAAAAATTGGTTAAAAATTCCTAATTTTTTTTGGTGTGGTCCCTAGAACACCAAAATTATTTCTATTCTGAGTAAGAGGTGGCTTACACCACCACTGTCAAAGGGTGCGCCACCTGTAGATTGACCTATTCACCAAATTCGGTTATCGGGGTAGCCGCCAGTGACGTACATGCTCAACCATTTGGTGTTATTGTTCACGCGCTAGAGCGTGTTAGTGCATGAAGTCCTCTCTAGTCGTCTTCTGCCGGTTCTTTTTCCAGCAGTCTTGCCTGCAGTTTCCAACTCTAGATAGCCTTTTTCTGTTATTGTTGGACTTCTTGGGTGTTGAGCGTCCTCCATTACAGGCTGTTGTTCATGCTCAATATCAGTGCTTTGATATAAGATTTTTTTTAGTGCTGAACATATAATGGTAGGAGCCTTAGAAAATTTCAAGAGCTGCTATTTAGTTTTGTACTACAAGGATGTGTTTACTAAAACACTTAACAATAGGACTTATCACATCTTATTTTGCAAGTTGGGGATGTGCGATATTTATGCACCAACTTGAGGTGGAGCGTTGGGTTTCCTAGTTAGGATTGGAATCATTTGATTTACTTTGTTAAAATTTATATTTCCTAGTTAGATTATTATTCTATTTTATATTTCTAGTTAGAGTTAATCTTTATATTTTTTAATTAGTTTTTTATCTTTCTTTATTAAAAGAAGACCAGAACTCTTTATTTTCTCTATAAATAGCTTATACATTCTGATAATTTTTATGATAAAAAAATTAATAAAATTTTTATTCCCAAAAATCTTCAAAAATGACTCGGAGAAATGAGTAATAAATCATGTTTAGAGGCCGATTTTGTTTTTGTTTGTTTTTTAAAATATGCTTTTGGTTTTATATTATATTCAGTCAGGTTACTCTTGCATATTGAAGTTGTTTGTCCAATTTAAAGAATATTTCATAGTATTGGTGATAGCTTTTGAAACCATGATTTAATGTAGTGTTGATAACCATAATATGGGCAAAGTTGGAATATGTGAAATAAATTGTCTTGAATTTTACAAAGTGACAGTTTGGTGGGACAAACTTTTTTCAAAAAGTGACAAATTGGTGGGACAGAGGGAGTATTAACTTTTAGGTATCACATTGTCCCTCACAGTTAGCATTCTTGCTTTTCTTACTTAATGTGGTATCCAGATAATGAAAAAGCTGTTTATGATCTTGGTTTATTATTTACGTATTCTCTTCTTGCATATCTACCTGATGGCTGCAGAAAAATATTAAAGATGGATTGATGGTTCTCAAGCAAATGGAGCATGTAAATGTTAAACCTGATGCTCAAACTTACACCATTTTAATAGCCAACAATTGTAAGAGTGAAGATCAAATAATCAAGGTAATTTAAAATTTATGTTTCAGCCAAGCTATTGTTGCTTGCTGCTTGTATAGTCAGAAAGCTAAAAGAAGATTTCCATATATATTTCTTGTAGTACTATGAAGAACTGAAGGTTGCTGGAATTCCAGTTACTAAGCAAATTTTGATGGCACTTATTAACGCATATGCATCCTGTGGGCTTTTTGATAAGGCAAAACAGGTATCACACTTGTGGCATGTACTACACATCTGTCAACGTAATGTTTCATGAATGCAAACGAATAATCTTGCAACTCTGATGCATTCCTTTTATCGTTTGGATTTTACTTTGTTTTCTTCTCCTCTGCCTCTGATGCCTTTTTTTTTTTTTAGTTTCATTGTTTTCATGACCTTCTAATTTGTCAATTTTCACTTCGAAGCTATATTTGTGTCCTTCATATCACTCCAATTTCTAATTGCATAAGATCACATACTGTGAGGCATTAATTTCTGGCTTTCTTCACCGTGAATTTCACGAGATTTCTTGTGGCATTATTTAGTTCAAACTAATATATATATATATATATATTTCTTGTTGTTTATAATATTTCTTATAGAGGCCATTCTATGTACTAGGTAATCTTAGACGAAGGCATTCCAATATGCAACCACCATAATGAAATTAAGAGTGCACTTGTCTCGGCTCTTGCATCTCATGGAAAAGTTTCCGATGCCTTCATTGTCTACGAAGAGATTAAGAAAGCTGGAGCGGCTGTTGAGCCAAAAGCTGTCATCTCTCTTATTGTGAGTTTTCTTGTAGAAGTGTATTATACTCGTTATTTGTACACAATATAACTTTCTGTAAAACCTCCTTTTCAGGAGCACTTTCAATCTGAAGGTGAGCCAACTAGAATAATTAAGCTACTTGAAGAAATACAAGATCCTGAGTACTGGAAGGATGGTTGCATGAGAATTATCGCGTGGTGTATACGTTATAAGCATTTAAGGTAAACTGTCTCTCTCTCTCTCTCTTTTAATTTTTATTTTTATTTTTTATTTGGTACAAGAGAATAGAATTGCAACTCTATTCCCATTCCATTAATACGTGAGCTAGCAGTTGGCAACTTTAGGCTCCGTTGAACAATCTATCTATTTGCCAATTTAATTATGCTCCCTTTCTTCTTCATCCATTTTGCTCCAAATTTAGGCACTGCTTATGCCTATTATATTTGAAATTAGTTCAAACGTCAATCTGATCAAGCAACTCAAGGATAGATTCGGCTCTGTTGAACTTTTCTTGCAAGTTTTTGATGAGGTTTGCACTTATACCTCTCTTTACCTCTTTTGAATGCGATATGCAATTTTTTCTTTGAATGTGGACTCTCTCATTTCTTATTGAATTATAATTGTTTTGATCCTTGTGTGTAGATGCTACCTTTATTATTTTGTTAAAATAGCTTAAGACTGCGTGTGACATCTTCATACTGATTTGAAGAATTTTAAGTTGTTCAGTAAACTGCTACATTTTCTTTTCTTTCATTAGTGATCTTTACATTTCCTTCCTTTACGAAATTTTAAATCTGTTTGGAGATCATGCTTTGTAGATAGTAATGTTTTCTAATTTAGTATGTGGCGCCTTGACATTGTGAACCAAATCTCTGGTTTTTGTTAGGCTTTCTCAATAATTGCTGAGACAGAGCCTACAGATTTGCAGATTGGCTTGGACATACTTCAAATCATAAAGGATGAGCTTTATCTTTTGCCATCAAGAAAATCTCTCGATTTTCTGCTCATTGCTTGTGCTAGGGCCAAAGATTTGCAAAGTGCACTCTTAATTTGGAAAGAATACCAAGTAGCCAATTATCCTTACAATGTTACGAGCTATTTAAGGTACTATGCACCGGTCTTTTGTTTTTATGTTCAAACATTGTTAACTTGGGATAGACATGGTAAAACTGTCTCATCTGCAATTTTGGTGCTTTTGATGTTTTGCAGGATGTATCAAGCCCTTTTGGCTGCAGGAGACCATGATTATGCAAAGAAAATGCTAGTTCAAATCCCAAAAGATGATTATCATGCTGGCATGATAGTCAGAGCCTGTCGGAGAACTTATAAGCTTGATTCTTCAAAGCGGAAAAAGAAGAAGAATACAAAATAGGCAGTGAATTAAACCCAGATTGGAAGAGAAAATATGCTATGAGAAAGGGTTGCATCATTGTTTGGAGCACCACGAAGACGATGATGACACCGAAACTATGTAGTTAGGAAGCAGATTAGCAAAATACAGTGAGATCCATTTGGTGATGGAGAAGGCGCAAAAACGAAGTAAAAAAAAAAAAAAATATTAATGATACGAGTCGGTCCTACCAATTTTTGTAAGGGCTCTGGCTGTTCTAATCTAACGTAGAAGTGTTTGATCTTAGGTATCTGTTCTTTCCAGCAGAGGTTGCAACTCCATTCTTTCAAGACGTATTTTCTAAGATTAACACGAACATAAAAGCTTCGCCTGTACATATACTGTCTTACCTCTATCCAATTCTGCTCTACCTCTAAATCAAGATAGCATCATAGCAAAGCCACAAAATTTTGAGAATCAAGAAGAGTAAAATTCGAAATGTATTGAGTAAAAAGAATTAAAATGTCTGAATCATTACATGTCTCTATTTTTTGTTTCTACAAATTATTATATAGATCTTTTGCTTCGTTCTTTTGTTAGAATCAATCCAAATATATCTATGAAATCCATAACACATTGTTAATTATTTAACAATAGAAAATAAAATTAACTAAATATTAAAAGGCATCCCAATCCTTACTTGATAAATTACTTAGAATTGAGTATTTGTCCTTTAACAAATTTGAATTTTGTTGTTTTACAATTTTGAATTTGGAACAACAATTCTATAATGTTGATAATGCATTAGGTTTCATAAAGTTTCTACAAATCTTAACTGAACCTTTATTGGGCTTCGCATTAAAAAAGTCAAATCCAATGCCCAAAATTAAATTACTTAAATTGTTTTATTAATTTGAGAAGTCCATAATATAACTAATTAATATGTAAGTTCATTTTATTAGTTAATTGAAAAATTATAGGTTAATTGCATTGCAAAAATTGAAACCAAAGTGTCAGTTAATTGAAGTTAATAGAATGATTTATGGTTAATAATTTTTAAAATTGACACTAATGTACTAATTAATAAAATTGCTAATGGAATAATTAAAAATTTCATGCCCACTACTAATTTTATCAATGCAATTAGAAGACTTTATAATATGATCCAAATTTGGAAAGGTGCATACTTGTTTTTATTATTAGCATTTTTAATTTATATTTAACTAAATTTATCATGGATGGTTTGGATTTAATGACTAAACGTATTAAAACATATAAAATTATTTTCTAATATAATTAGTGATAAATAATGGAAAAAATGCTAATATTCCTTTTCCCACTAAATTCTAGATTTTTTTTTGGGCAAAGGTGTGATTTTGCCCATGAATTATGGAAAATATGGGATTATTTTACCTCTTATTTTTTGAACCATTATGCCTCTTAATTTAGTTTTATAGTGCAATTTTGCCCACAAACAAATAGAAAGGCCATGGCAACATGTCATCTCTCTTTCCTACTCATCCATCCAGTCAGCAAAAAAAAAAAAAACACTTCTCCTCTTAAATTTTTTAGACTTGGCTTGGCCTACCTTTGTCGGAGATCGGACATCTATTGGAACTCTGATCAAATTGAATTTTCGCAGACAATTAGAGGACACACATTTCTTCATTTTGAACAATGAAGATCATTTTTAGAGGTCTGAGAGTTGAGATTTTGTTGCAAAAAGTGGATTGTTTTTATGGATATCTTATACAGTGACCAGCTTCATTTTCTTTGACAATTTGGCAGTCATTTTTTATTAGATTGAGCTTATTTTTGGTGAGTATAGTCGGAACTCCTTCTCTTCAACTTGAACGGTGGATATTGCATTTGGATAATTATAACATTGTCCGATTTTCTTTGGACATAAGTTGCAATTTGTTGTTGTTCTTTCTCTCATTGTTCTACAATTTTATGTTTATTCAAAAAAAAAAAAACTAGCAATTTCTACAGAGAGATGGAGAGAGTAAACAGAAATATGAGGCCACCGGATATCAATACCAAAAGAAATTCATGATTTGATAACAATTTTCTTGTTCTTCATGAAAGATCTAGAAAATCCAAGAGGAGGAGGAGAGAGGAGAGAGATCTTTTTTTGGGATAAAGAGTTTTTTTTTGCCCTCGAACTTTTTGAAAGGGAGTGAAAATGACCTTAAACTTTTTTTGATCGGTTTTTATTCCTAAATTCAGTTTAATGGTTGGAAAATACCTTTATGATAGACAGAAAGTTCATCACATGTTGACACGTCAGCATACACGTGACAAACATCTTTCCTAGTTAGATTTAAAAAATAAAAGCTAGCATTTACACTCTTTCTCTCTCTTTGCAAACCCATTTCGTCTTCTTCATCCCTCACCACCATTTTCTCTTTCTTTTTTCTTTCTTTCTTTATTTTCCCCACCTCACCACCATTTTTTGACAGTTCTTCAACGCAACAATATCATTTTTGAATGAAATGGACACAAAAACAAACTAAATTTGCCAATTTTACTATATATTTATAGATTTAACTAAACAAGAAATTAATAGAAGTTCAAAAAAAATACCTAGAATTTTAAATGATCTCCAAGGTCTTTTTTAAATTTTTGATCATTTTTTCTTTTAATCTTTCATTATAGTGTTTAATGTTTGGGGTTTTTGGTGGTTCTTGAAGTCTTTAACTTTTTTATGTTGATGGATTAAGGATCTACCATAAATAAGAAAGGCTTATTATATCTTGAATTGCAATTTCTAAGCTTTATTTTTAAATAATTAGCAGATTTTAGTTTGATTATTGAAGGCTAATATGTTATATTAGTTGAAATCGGAGCTCTCAGCATCCAAAAGTGAAAAAAGGACAAATGTGAGATGAAACTTTTAAAAAATACAAATAGATAGAAGAAGATGAGGATGGTGATGTTGACTGGAAAATAAAAAGTATGATTCCTGGATCCGATGAGATTCTTCGGTGAGCTGGCTGTGTTACCTCAACAACTGCATTTGATGATTTTTGGTGGGAAGATGAAGACAGTGCGAAATAGGTTTGCAAAGAGAGAGAAATAGAGGGGGGGGGGGGGGGGGGGGGGGCAAATTATCAATTTGACTAGAAAAGAGAGTGACACATGGATGCTGACATGTCGACGTAAAATTGGCTATCGTTAACCCCATTTTGCCAACTAGACTTTTCGTCCAACGTGAGTGTATTTTTCAACCATTAAATTGAGTTTAAGGGCAAAAACACCAAAAAAAGTTTGAAGGCATTTTCACTCATTTTCAAAAATTCGAGTGCAATTTTTCTTTGCATTTTTGCCATGTTATTAAAGTGGTTGCCACATGTGTATCAATGTGTCTCGTTCTTATTAGGCGTCATTAACTCTGTTAGACACGTGAGCATTCTGCCAGTTGAGGGGCAAAATCGCACTACAAAATTGAGTTCAGGGGCATAATGGGCTAAAAAAAATTGATAGGTAAAATCTCCCAATTTTCAATAGTTTAGGGGCAAAATCACACCTTTGCCCTTTTTTTTATCCTCTTTGTACTTGAAGTTTTCTATCTTTTACTTTTAAGTTTGGGACTACCATCAATTCAACCTGGTTTCTGTTTGCATTATTTTAGTTTTAATTTGGCAAAAAATATTTTTAAACCTTTGAATTTTTAGAGTTTTTTCCTACTATACTTTATTTGGCAATATTGAGCTTTTAAACTTTTATTTTTACATATTATAGTCTCAATAGATGAAAAACATGAAATTAAATTGTGCATTCCATTTAGCACGCCTTTAGTGTCTCCATCAAAATCTCAATTTGATGTTTACTTGCATATTTTTTTGCTAATTTTAAGTTAAATGGTGTAATGGCCTAAAACTTATTAAATCCTGAATAGTACTTTCCGGCTATAAATAGTGTCACCCGGGGTGAATAGTACTACCCAAGGATGAATAATATTTTATGTGACTATCGAAAAATAATATTCATGATAAGTCCAATGATAAAATTTGAAGTCAAATTGAAGTCAAATAGGTCCTTAAAGTCAAAAATAAAAATAAGCCACGGTTTCGATTTAAATAGTAATAAAGTTTAATCAAGGTTTGACTAGACCTAAAAATTATGCTAGAAACTTTCAAAAAATTATTCGAATATATAAAATCACTCTAAATAATATGAGGGATTATTTGGTAGTGAAAAATTAATTTTACGATAACATTGAAATTTGAGTTATCGAACTAGTAAAAATTTACCGGACCGAAAAATGGTGTTTGATTGACCAAAAAATATTCGTATAGTCTAGGAAATTTTTTTCGATAATTATAAACATATTTTTCATGGGAAATGGTGCTAGAAAAGTGGTAGAAAAAAATGGGCCAAAATATTCAATAATAACCTAATTGGGTCCAAATTGGTTGGACCTTTTTGGCCCAATTAAGAGGGGTATATAAGCTTGAAAAATCTGAATTTCATGAATATTCATCAAGCTTCTCCACTCCTTCATGGCCGAACTCCCTCTCTCATTTTTTCCATAGATTTTCTTCCACTCTCTCTCTCCTAAACTCACCCAAATTTCACACCCAAGCAATTCTAAGGCTCCAAACTCATTAGTGGCAATCTCAAGACCTCAAATTAAGTGGTAGAGTTGATAAAATTGTGGAGTTTAAGTGTGGACCAAAAATTCAAGTAAGTAAATTTATTTAGATTTTAATGGTTTAAATGGTTTTTGGGGTAGAATTTAAGGTAGAAATTATTATTATGTTTATATTTTGAATTATAGCAGAAGAAATTTGGAGGAAATCTAATGAGTATGTTTTGGCCATTGAAGGGAGAAAAAGAAGAGGAGGCTAAATCCAAAGGAAAAGGAAAGGAGAAAGAAGAACAGGCTTAGGAAAAGAAGAGATTGAGGTTTGTAGATAAATATAGGTACAAAGATTTAGCACATATATGAAGATTTTGTCTATATATAAAGTAAATTCATTTAGTAATAATTTAGGTTAAATAGGAAATAACTAATATAGAAACAAAAGTAGTCACCCACAATTGGAATACTTTGCAACACTTCCCATTAGATGATTATACACTATGAATATGCCTCATTAAAATCTTGTTAAAAAAAATCTAGTGGGTAAAAACTCAATTAAGGAAAAATACAATGAATCATACTTAATATTCGTCCAATTGACTCATTCCAATGTTGTGTATTTGCTTTTTGAAAATTGAACTTGGTAGTGCTTTTATGAAGAGATCAGTTGGTTTTTCACTTGAGCAAACTTTGCAATTTTGCATTCCTTCATGATGCTATACTGTTGATTAATTGTTTTTCTCAAATAATATACACACCCCTTTAATGTGTTGAGTTGTAGCTCTCAACTAACTTCATGAATAACCAGTATGAAATAGTTCGATAATTATTATTCTTATAACCAAAATATTTGACATTTTCTGGTGTCTAGACTTCCAGTTCAAATGTCTTATATGAGTTTGGTTTAGCATAAACTGCTTGTTTCCCTTTTGCTTAATCATCTTGATATCAACACTTTTCGATAATTAGAAACTCATATTTATTATCATTTTTTTTCATAATCAACTGAATATGTAAATACAATAACAATAATGATCATCCATTTTCACATAATTTATATAATTTACCACTACTAGAACTGCTTCTAGAGTTATTTTTCTAGAAATATGGAGTTGTTGATCTATGTTGCTTTTTGCCTTTTCTAGAATATCACTTTAAAAATTTTTCATTTTATTTTTCTTTTCAAAGAATGATATCTTTTGCATTAAAGGATATATTGTGCTTCTGGCAGATTTTAGATTCATTAACACCATTACAGAACATCTTACAGAGACAATCAACTAATATGACTCTTTATCTTTTTCTTTTGATAAGCCATGCTAGTAATTTTGTGAGGTTATGGACATTCAGAATTCATGGGATTTATAGTACATACTTTTCTTTGAATGCTCATTAATACATATTGTGCCTCATTAAAATCCTATTAGGAAAACCTAGGAAAATTATAACACCCTTATGTACCCTAAGAGGAATTGGGTGTGCTACTCAATACTTATATTGGTTACTAATCAATTATCAAGTTCAATTAACAATTATAAACCATTTTATTACCATCATTTTTTTTATTAGATTGATAAAATATTCACTAGCATTAACTTACCTTACTTACAAATCTTTCAGACATTACAATGCAATGATTCACATTTCAAAATAATATAGCATAAGACAATACACAATTATTTATACAAATCAAGTTGTACTGCAAAATTCATTTATGAGTAATCAAAACTTAATCATACTACTTTATACAACTAGCATACTTATCAAAATTACATTTAAACACTACTACATTTAACTTTTCTATAACCATATAAATCTGTATAATCTTATATCAAGATTCGTTTATATAGCTAACTAAATTATTATGCACGTTAATCAATTCTTTATGACTTGATATGTAACACCCTTTTTACTGTACATAATAACTTAATTGTCTTTAACTATTCTTAAAATCATTACGAAAATTCGGGAACTTTTTTTTTTTTATCACTAATAAACTTTACTATTCACACAATGATTCTCAAATAGGCTACTTAAATTCTAACGAAATTTCGGCAGAATCTCCTCTATAATATTGCCTATCCCCCTATAAACAGAAACTCTTTACACTTCTATAATCACATACATATTCAGCCATCCTACTCCAATTCAAACTCCAACACAAGTTTGCCCATCCTCCAATTTAATTCCAATCACATATTTATATAATAACTCATAATGTCATCAGTTCACTATTCACATCAATTATACAAAATACAAAGCTATTATGATAATACATCATCTATCAACTATAAATAATTATCTAATACAAATTCTTTGATACAATAGTATTCTAATTATCTAGGGAGTGTACATGCCACAAGAACCAATATTGGAATTATCAAATACAAAAAATTCCATTTCTTTCGCTTCCTTTCCATACTTACCATTTCATATTTCTTCTATGAAACGGTGCTGATATTCACTTGATTCCTGTCTTATACCTGCGCGAGGATAAACCACGCGCTAAGCTTTACGCTTAGTGGTGACTACCAAATTTACTTATCCAAAGCATAAATATAATATATACACATATAATTGATCATTCATACGTTAATATCGCAAATTACTTTTTCTTTTCATAATCAATATAATACTTTATAAATAATATACCAATAGCTATTTAACTCCAAATTAAGTATGAATGATTTGCAAGATAAAACCATATTTATGCAAAATATTCAATATTCTTTTAAAAATGCTGAAATTTCTTGAACTTGCATATTCAAGTTTCCAAATCCATAACTGAAATTTCCTAACATTTTGACAATGTACAAATCATGCTTATCATGCATCGCTAAGCAAATTCCATGAATTATTAACCAGTCAATATGCTTCTGACATAACAGTTAATATTTCATTTCTACATAACAATTATTATGGCTTCCCTCTAGTCACTAATACCCACTAATATATGTATGTATGTAACACTCAATCGCGATTATGAAGTTTATATACATATATGTACATAAAGCTATTTCATTATATTACCAATTTCATGGAATCATTAACTGATATCATTTACTCAATTAAAGTTTTTATCACAGGACCATCAGCTTTATCATACTTCGAAGTCATAAGATACATTAGTTAACTTTCAGCCAAATATATATATACACATATATACATATGTATCAAACTTTAAATTTCACTATTATCTATTAGTATCCTTCAACTGTATTTCTGTCATTAAGTTATTTTATGGCTTTTAATCCACATTTACTTTCACACTTGCCATCTAACTTCTTAAGTTATACATTTAATATGGATTATAAATTATTTATATAAACCCACCACTTTATCTCACTTCATTTATTCATCATTAAATTTCTTGATTCACACAATTATTTCACATTCATAAATTCACTTTGCAATTTATTGTTTTGCCCATAGTACAATGCTGGCAGACTCTAAGTACAGGATAAACGGGATGTGAACTCCAGAAGTTCACACTGTAACACCCCAACTCATACGTGGGCGAACCCATCCGCAAGGGAGTAGGAAGCCGTACGAGTAGGTGTGTTACCGAACAGAAGCGAGACAAAGCATACTAAAATACGGAAGAATTTAAAACTTGAGAAGTAGATTTGGACATGCATACTTCGCAAACGCGCATACACTAAGCAAAAGCATACAGTTGTGAAAACTTACAAGCATACAATAGAAGTTATTCTCCAAACATCGCTATACAAATATTTACATGGCCCAGAATATTAGATAAGTATCTTTACATATTATTACATATACATATTTTACAGAATTACAAAATCCAAAAAAAAGAAGCTGGACAAAAACCAAAACTCCTAGCTCCTATGTGGCCGACTCTGCAGATGCGCGACTCGAACAAAAGCAAACCTGCCACCTGCACGGGGAAAAGAACCCGTGCTAAGCGATAACGCTTAGTGGGGAAAGCACAAAAATATAGACGACCATTCACAACGGTCGCCAAGGCATACCACATACACGAAGGTGAATACATAAAATCCTGACAGATAAATATACATGCTTGTATAATATAGCCATGCACTCGAATATTCTTAATCACACTCATACACTCATATTATTAACACACCCAATTATTATGCCAAAACCATTATATTTATCCAAACCCAAGAGATGATGTCAAAACACCACACTTCCATTGCGTAAACCTATTACAAAATTATCATGCATGAAATGTAAACGCATAATAACATACCGTAATTACTACAATAGCTAACAATAAGGAGCTATGTAGCATCGTATTAAATTTGTTACATATGTTAGTTCAAGATCACATTCGTAAATATACAAATCGGTATACTTAACCTTAATAACTAACAATACATATTCACGTTTATATACATAGACTTCAACCATAGTATTCAGTAATTCAGACTCGCATTCACATACATATTAATTTATCTCATTACTATACAGAAGTGTAGTATCCATATTATGTGACAGACCGAATTCACATACGCATACTATAAACAAGACCATTTACAGATAACCACAAAGGTACAATATACAGGTCAGAGTTACATCTAACCCAATCAGAGATTCATAATCACATTCGATTTCATAACTGGTTCACATGACCGAAATCTTACACATTCGGATATCATATTCTCATGTTCACATTAGGCAAAATAGACAGAATACCTGCTGACTCAAAATAGTGGATAACGAGTATACAGAAAGTACTTTACGGGTACAAGCCGATTACAGAAAGTACCTTACGGGTACAAATCGATTACAGAAAGTACCTTACGGGTACAAATCGATTACAGAAAGTACCTTACGGGTACAAATCGCAAACTATTTTACTTTTCATTCTCAAATAATTTTATGGGGGATCTTAAACAAGACCCATACACATACACATACACATAATAGGGGTTCACGAGGAACCATTCGGGGACCTGATCAGGGTCCAAATCGTTCAAAAGGCGCTGCAGCTACACATACATAGACTCTATTAGGCATGCCTAACTATCCACTAGACTGACTCTCGCAGGTCATGCATCATTCAAATCATGTGTCACATCAGACAATATATAAACATCATCATACTATTCATTTTACAAAGCATATGATATAGTTCCATCAACATACTTTAGCACTATTCAAGGTTCTAAGATTTATCAGAGTCAAATATGGAAATATTATCATGCCAATCGTTAACTTAACACTCAAACATTGCTTTTAATAATTAAACACTTTTTACAAAAACAGGGTAGGTCACGGTCACAACCAGGTTGGTTGTCACCGTGACATACCAAAACTTTCGGCAGAAAGCACTCTTGGGGTACCTCACGGTGGTAACCCATTAGGTTGTCACCGTGACATACCATGAACCCAAAACAGAATGCAAATCTGCTGTAGGTCACGGTGGTAACCACATTCATTGCCACCGTGACATACCAAACCCTCAAAACAGAATGCAAATCTGGGGTAGGTCACGGTGGTAACCACATTCATTGCCACCGTGACATACCAAAAACCTCAAAACAGAATGCTATTCTTCACACTTAATCATATCATTCACACAAACTATTTATACATTTACATAAACACTTACTTACCCGGTTTGCCACATTACAGGTCTCTGTTTAAAAGAGAAATTCATAATCTAAAAGCATTAAATCACCTTAATCATTATCATATTATATAGGCACTCAAGTAACCACATGTACCGTTAAAATATCATAAATACCTTGCATATTAACATATTCTAATAACATTTATTACTAATGCATGCATCGTATAATATTGTTAGGCAATTACTTTAATCACGCATTCACTGCCCGTATCCCCTATATACATTTTTCCATTAACTAAACTCAATTCATGATTATGCATACTTGTTCATATCATACACGATCAATACCACAGGCACATCCTGTTCGATAATTAAAAGCATATATATATACATTTAATTTCATTATTAAACTCTTATGCTATAGCTTTAATTACTTACAATTTGGATTAACGACCACCTACATACTCATTTCCTAAGGTTAGAAATGAGTTAGACATGCTATAGGAACTTACCATGAAGTTCGGGTACGTTTCGGGAAGAAAAACACTCAAATTATGCATATTAGGGGGTGGTCACGGTGGTAACCAATTGGTTGTCACCGTGTGGTCCAAAAATGAGCATTCTGCCCTGCATTTTCATAGGTCACGGTGGTAACCATTTTGGTTGCCACCGTGACATACCAAAATATTGCAAAACAGAAGCAAAATTTCGGGTCTGGTTCACTCCACAATTTTGTACAGCCTAAATCAAAGTCTAGAACTCATTTTTAGCCAAACATTCCTTCTTAACAAATGTTCTATAGGATGTTAACTTCCAAATGAAACAAATTACAGGTCAATTGGACATCTATAGATTCAGATATGATCTAAACAACCCACAGTGCTTCTCTGAACCCGTCCAAAGAAGATAGGTCTACTTCTTGACCATTTTTCGGACACTTAGAGTTACAATTAGCTCAAACCTATTTCTAACACATTTGTAGACATATATCATAGATTTCTAAAGGTACTGATTTCATATCATTTGGAGTTCTATAACTCCCGAAACAGTGTAATAACCGAAGAAAGGTCCAGTGTATTCTAATCCAGTTTTTCACCCAAAAACCTATTCACATGCACCAATGAGTCATTTGAGCCAACACTCACTACCATCATCACAAATCATCACAACACACTCAAGAAGCTTATATCATACATGAATATACCAAAAATTCATATACAGATAAAAGAAAGTTCCCAAACCTGGAAATCAAGCTCAACCAATCTGCTCTTCACTCTTTTACCTTCTCTTTTCCTTTCTTCTTTTTCTCAACACCAATCCCTTGCACAACAAACCCAGAAAATTACTTAATCTATAACCCTAGCTCATCCAATTTAAAAGCAAAACAAGGGAAAAGAGAAATCAGCCACCTACAATCCGAACTTACCTCTTAGAAGCAACTCAAACTACCCAAAGGAAGAAGAAAGAGCAGAAACGAGTAAAGAAGAAAAAGGAAAGAAGAAGAAGAGAAAGAAGAAGATGAATGGCGTGAGGAGGAAGAGGAAAGCAACGGGAAAGGAGGAAGAAAACCCAAGTGGTTTACAGCTGTCCCCTCTCTCTCATTACTATTAATTCATCTCTATCCACTTGCCAAGTGTCACTCTCTCCTAGGATTTGATTCCATCAAGAATACCCTACTCCCATACTTTCACCTACACATAATTCTTTTCCTTACTCATACCCTACTTCCCTATCTTATGCACACACACTAATTGATCCCTTAAATCAATGCTTTGAAATATTTGGTACCAAAACACACACTTCACTAGACTAAACCACCACAAACACCCTACACTCCTACACCACAAGCACACCCAATGATTTCCCTCACTTAACTTATTTACTTAATTATTTTACAATTAAATCCTTATCATCAAATTTACTCATGCACAATTTACTGAAATACCCTTCACTTATGCGACTTAACTTGTCCATTCCGACTAGGCCTGATTTGGGGTGTTACACACACAGAATTACCAGCGGAGTCCTGTGAGACCACCACTGTCTTTTAATACAGAACAGTACACTTCGGATATTCAGATACAGATATTCGGATACAGAAGT
The DNA here is from genome assembly GCA_947683425.1 of Excoecaria cochinchinensis. Lineage (NCBI taxonomy): Eukaryota > Viridiplantae > Streptophyta > Magnoliopsida > Malpighiales > Euphorbiaceae > Excoecaria > Excoecaria cochinchinensis. The sequence goes on from CANTUQ010000069.1 coordinate 7,016,217, forward strand.
AGGACCATCATTGGCCTACTAAAAAGTGATTCAGATATTCAGATATTCAGATATTCAGATACAGAAGTAGGACCATCATTGGCCTACTAAAAAGTGAGTCGCCATGCTCACACCCGCGGTCTTATGTCCCTATGGCTAGCCACTATATCCTGAACTAGACTTGACTACCAGCTCATCAAATAGGGCCACATTATTGAATATTATTTAAATAAATCAAAACTTTGATCTTTACATAAAATAAGATCAATATACATTTCAATTCAGTTTTTCAGAAATAATCCCGGTATCATCCATCATCATTTTCTCATACAATTTCATTACTTATCACATTCCACTGATTTTGCTTCACAGGAAGCCATTAATCAGATTTATATAATTAAAATGTGTTAACAATAATAATATACCTCATTTATATCAGTATACATTCTGACACTACTCTTTCTTTCCATTTCAATTCATTTTCATTTTATTTCGTCAAATTAAGTTTATTTCATACCATACCATTAATACATTATTGTTTAAATAGGGATTCACTATTTTTCATTTATCCAATTCTTCTCACAAATTACCCCATTTAAACACGTATAACCCATTTTTACTTTTATTTATAGCCTGATATTCTGACTTCCTTAACAGACTAATTTACTTTATTGTTATAATTCTCTTTTAGGCATACTTAACTATTCTCTTTATTTGTTAAGTACACTCACTTTCTCTAATTCATTCACTTGTCATGAGCCTGCTTAAAATACTTTGTCCTTTATTTATAACTTTTTATACTAAATTACACTTTTAATCATCAAATTATTTATTTCCTTCTGTTATTCCCTTTTTTTCTTATTATTCCACATGCTTTTACAAGTACCGTAGACTCTTAGGATTTGAGCCCTTTTTCACTTTATATTTCCTTATTCACTCTTACTTATTTTGATTCGTTTTCTTCATGTTAGATTCCATCCTATCTTTATAGATTTACACTAAATTTCATTTTATTAAAATGATATCTATTATAAGTCCTCAACTCTATCATATTACTCGTAACATTTAACAAAATTGTACTAAACAATTTTCACAAATCGACCCATACATAGCGACTAAAATTTATTACGGTAGTAATTCATCACAATATGTATATTATCCATTCTTAATTTATAAATTCAAATGCACAATTCAAGTGAAATTCCATGATGTACCCAAAAACAGAACTCCACAATTACCAAGCCCTACTTGCTTCTATTTCAATGATTTAGCTCAATTCATCAGTTTAACTTAATTTATTTAAGCTTTAACTCACAGCTTAAAATAATTTACTAAACTAAATTAACTTCACCATACAGTTTAAAACTTATTACAAACTTACTATTGTATTTATGTTATTTTGCACTTATATAGGGGTACACATATACTTCTAATTTGGTCTTAACAGTAATTTGATTGCTTGAACAATGGCTTCAAACATTCACTTAATATTTTAAAACATGCACTATTCAAATTTTAATATAATAAAATCACATGCCTTCAACCCAAATTAATCCTTAATTCAAACTATCAATAAACGTAATTGGAATTCCCACTCAACATTTAAATTCCCACCAATTCTTTAAGAATTATCGAATACGCTACCATTATCAAATTTAATTATTGTAAAGTTATTTATTAGTTTAATTACTAATTTAGTTTATACGCCAGAATTTTATCATTATAAAGATTATATACAATTTAAAATCCCACTACAAATTAATCTATATTTCTCCTATTTTACAAATGCAGTCCTAGATTCCCAAATATGGAAAACTTTTCAATTCTTTTCATTTAACCCGAAATCTGTAAATCTCAAATTTAATTCTATTCAGCTAAGCCATTACTCTTAACACGGTGCCAGCAAATCAATAAAATTGTTCACATACTGTATTTAGCAAAATCACTCTTAATAAATTTTAACTTGTGCAAAATCACTTAAAAAAGTAATTTTGGTGGCCACATACCGGATTTTCTGCTATTTTTGGTCCCTTCACCGTCGCCGGAGCCTCACCGGAGTCTCGCCGGAGCTCCACCAGAGACACCGAAATCACCGGGAGAGAGCTCGAAGCCTCGGGTTTCCATTTTCGGTGATCACGCGCCGTGACTGCTCTCCATTTCGCCGGAATCGACGTCGGCAGCTTCAGTTCTTCCCAACGCCGATCTCCTCATCGCCGGCGAGTGAGGATGATCCACAGCCACCGAGATGTTCGCCTGCCCACCTGGAGTCCCATCGTGCCATTCGTGTCGCCGTTCGTCGCCGGAGCTGACCGGAAAACGCAGGAGAAGCTCACGGGGTTCCTCTCGCTCTCCTGGAACGACGCCGCCTCGGGTCGGAGGAAAACACCACGGGAACGGCGCTGCGGGTTGCGACGGTCCGATCGCCACCTCCGATCGCCTTCGGTGGTCGCCGGCGCTGCCTCCCGCCGCTCTCTCTCTCTCTCTCGGTTTCTCGGTCCCCTTCCCCCCGTTCTGTGTCTCTCCCTTTCTATTTTCTTTTACTTCTCATAATTCAAATCTAATTCAAGCTTAATCTCAAATATCTGGATAATTCTAGACCCATAGAAATTATCACATGTTATAATTACTTTTATTTGCCCAATTATATGTAGACATATATATATTTATATATATATATACTTGTTTAAAATTTATTTGAATACATAAATTATGTGGCTTTAAGAAAAATTCCACCTCTTATACGTCAAAATCAACATTTGACAAATTTTTAGCGCGTCAAATTAATAAATAAAAATACTGAAATTTTTGGGACATTACAATTCTCCCCCCCTTAAAAGAAATTTCGTCCTCGAAATTTCTCTGGACTAGTACAATAATTCATTGTTCATCCTTTCAATCAACTTGCATTCCCAATGCAAATTTGCAAATAATTCAATTGTATTCGTCCATCTCACGGAAGTCATTAACTCATTCTAATTGATAATGCTTTGTGTGCCAATTTTGGAGACAGTAGGGGAAAAATCCGTTAAATAAAGTGACCAAATGCCTAATTCTCCTTTTTTTTTTCTTTGCAGTACAAGAAAAATATTTTACAATCAACAACTTTCAACTCCACTTTAATAAAAATCCAAGATATAGTACTCCAAACTCCATTAGGAGCAGGTACTACATTTTCATAATAGAGATAAGGTGGCCCAATAACAGTTTCTAATATTGTTCTTTTAGTTACAAACTCTGAAACAATGGGGACTCCAAGTCAAATCATTGTATTTGAGAGGCATAGCCTATCATCATCTCTAGACGGCAGATTATTTTCCAATTTCAATTACTTTTTCCTTCACACCTATTATATTCATAAAAACTCCTCTTTTTGTGTTTAGGGTAATCGACATCAGACTGCTTGATCTTTGACTTCTCCATTTGTGCAGCACATGTGAAATCTATAAGCCCTACCATTGCGGCATGTGATCCACATCTCTTTAGAGATATCGATGTCTCGTCCTTACTCCATCTTCACCAGAAACAACAAGACGCTCCACTCATCATCAAGCTCAACTTTAACAATTTTCCTCATTTTCGGAACTCTCTATCAGAAAAGTCATTGAATAGGCTCCCATCATAATCTGAAGAACAGAAATCAGAATCACATTCAGCTCTTCTTTATGTGATTTTTCAATCACCGTGTATGCGAGGAAAGTCTACAATTGAATCCATAACTCTTTCGATTTTCTTAAATTACTTTGGACACATTTTCCACATCAAACCCCATTCCAACAAGGTGACCAATTATCGTAGAGCCAGAAAAGCTAGTAAATGATCTAGTCGAACATTTAAGAAGTGTTGTAAGTGTCAAGACTGCACTTTCCTCTTAACTTACGCGTTAATCAGGCCCAAGTTATATCATACTTAGGCCAATAACATATCCATTCTCGAGATCGTATCATTTCTTTATTTTCCATCTTTGGCATGTACACTCTATCCAAAAACCAATTGCATACACATCTTATTACTTACTTACCTTAATCCTTACTTAATTCTTTTCTCCTAAAATACATTATTTTCTCAATACAGAATCGTTTACACATTCAAAAAACTTTTTCCTTGATCAAAATAACTATAACATTTCCTTCCTAGTTTACCAGCATCACCAGTCAAAATTTGTCTATCATTTCTGAAACATCACATATATCTTACACTATTTATTACTTAACCATCTTGTACAAAAGTTCACAGTTTTATTCACTCTTATAAGCCAATTCAAGCTATAACCACATAGTCAATCTAATCAAATACAATTCCAATCCAAAATATATTGAGATTTCATCACATCCTATGCCTTAATTCACTAACAAAGAAGGATCAAACCCATAATTTAAATGAATATAAATCTCTTACTCATACACATTTAATGATCCTTCACCCCTTTCTTTTTCAATCCCAAGATTGAATTTCAAATTTTCTTATTTTACTCACTCAACTTTGTTACACTCCTTATTACCTCCAATGAAGGTACATCTACCTCACTTTCATACACTTACTATATTCCACGCCAGTTTCCTTTCAATTGGGGCATATGCATAAAACTTAATGTTTTTCATGAGTGGTCATGTGATGCCGATACAATGAATGTATGATGTTTCATGTATGCAGTATGATGCAAATGTGCGTATCATGTAAGAACCGTGCATAGTGACCCAGCCCATGCATAAAATATTCAATGATTGCCCCTCTATCAAGGATAACTGACAGGTACCTCAAGTATCACAACCTTCGTACCACTTTCATATACTTTAAACCTTATAACTTTCAAACATCTTAATTTCTTACCTCTAATCTTCTATTCAACTCTTTCCGAATTATCTCTACTTAGAACTAAATAGAGATGTCCATAATAAACAACACATTCATTTCTCATAAACAATATCACTTATTCTCCAAATATCTTATTGGCCAGAACCGCCTAAACCTTTGCTCTGATACCACTAACTGTAACACCCTTTTTACTGTACATAATAACTTAATTGTCTTTAACTATTCTTAAAATCATTACGAAAATCCGGGAACTTTTTTTTTTTTTTTTTTTATCACTAATAAACTTTACTATTCACACAATCATTCTCAAATAGGCTACTTAAATTCTAACGAAATTTCGGCAGAATCTCCTCTATAATATTGCCTATCCCCCTGTAAACAGAAACTCTTTACACTTCTATAATCACATACATATTCAGCCATCCTACTCCAATTCAAACTCCAACACAAGTTTGCCCATCCTCCAATTTAATTCCAATCACATATTTATATAATAACTCATAATGTCATCAGTTCACTATTCACATCAATTATACAAAATACAAAGCTATTATGATAATACATCATCCATCAACTATAAATAATTATCTAATACAAATTCTTTGATACAATAGTATTCTAATTATCTAGGGAGTGTACATGCCACAAGAACCAATATTGGAATTATCAAATACAAAAAATTCCATTTCTTTCGCTTCCTTTCCATACTTACCATTTCATATTTCTTCTATGAAGCGGTGCTGATATTCACTTGATTCCTGTCTTATACCTGCGCGAGGATAAACCACGCGCTAAGCTTTACGCTTAGTGGTGACTACCAAATTTACTTATCCAAAGCATAAATATAATATATACACATATAATTGATCATTCATACGTTAATATCGCAAATTACCTTTTCTTTTCATAATCAATATAATACTTTATAAATAATATACCAATAGCTATTTAACTCCAAATTAAGTATGAATGATTTGCAAGATAAAACCATATTTATGCAAAATATTCAATATTCTTTTAAAAATGCTGAAATTTCTTGAACTTGCATATTCAAGTTTCCAAATCCATAACTGAAATTTCCTAACATTTTGACAATGTACAAATCATGCTTATCATGCATCGCTAAGCAAATTCCATGAATTATTAACCAGTCAATATGCTTCTGACATAACAGTTAATATTTCATTTCTACATAACAATTATTATGGCTTCCCTCTAGTCACTAATACCCACTAATATATGTATGTATGTAACACTCAATCGCGATTATGAAGTTTATATACATATATGTACATAAAGCTATTTCATTATATTACCAATTTCATGGAATCATTAACTGATATCATTTACTCAATTAAAGTTTTTATCACAGGACCATCAGCTTTATCATACTTCGAAGTCATAAGATACATTAGTTAACTTTCAGCCAAATATATATATACACATATATACATATGTATCAAACTTTAAATTTCACTATTATCTATTAGTATCCTTCAACTGTATTTCTGTCATTAAGTTATTTTATGGCTTTTAATCCACATTTACTTTCACACTTGCCATCTAACTTCTTAAGTTATACATTTAATATGGATTATAAATTATTTATATAAACCCACCACTTTATCTCACTTCATTTATTCATCATTAAATTTCTTGATTCACACAATTATTTCACATTCATAAATTCACTTTGCAATTTATTGTTTTGCCCATAGTACAATGCTGGCAGACTCTAAGTACAGGATAAACGGGATGTGAACTCCAGAAGTTCACACAGAATTACCAGCGGAGTCCTGTGAGACCACCACTGTCTTTTAATACAGAACAGTACACTTCGGATATTCAGATACAGATATTCGGATACAGAAGTAGGACCATCATTGGCCTACTAAAAAGTGATTCAGATATTCAGATATTCAGATATTCAGATACAGAAGTAGGACCATCATTGGCCTACTAAAAAGTGAGTCGCCATGCTCACACCCGCGGTCTTATGTCCCTATGGCTAGCCACTATATCCTGAACTAGACTTGACTACCAGCTCATCAAATAGGGCCACATTATTGAATATTATTTAAATAAATCAAAACTTTGATCTTTACATAAAATAAGATCAATATACATTTCAATTCAGTTTTTCAGAAATAATCCCGGTATCATCCATCATCATTTTCTCATACAATTTCATTACTTATCACATTCCACTGATTTTGCTTCACAGGAAGCCATTAATCATATTTATATAATTAAAATGTGTTAACAATAATAATATACCTCATTTATATCAGTATACATTCTGACACTACTCTTTCTTTCCATTTCAATTCATTTTCATTTTATTTCGTCAAATTAAGTTTATTTCATACCATACCATTAATACATTATTGTTTAAATAGGGATTCACTATTTTTCATTTATCCAATTCTTCTCACAAATTACCCCATTTAAACACGTATAACCCATTTTTACTTTTATTTATAGCCTGATATTCTGACTTCCTTAACAGACTAATTTACTTTATTGTTATAATTCTCTTTTAGGCATACTTAACTATTCTCTTTATTTGTTAAGTACACTCACTTTCTCTAATTCATTCACTTGTCATGAGCCTGCTTAAAATACTTTGTCCTTTATTTATAACTTTTTATACTAAATTACACTTTTAATCATCAAATTATTTATTTCCTTCTGTTATTCCCTTTTTTTCTTGTTATTCCACATGCTTTTACAAGTACCGTAGACTCTTAGGATTTGAGCCCTTTTTCACTTTATATTTCCTTATTCACTCTTACTTATTTTGATTCGTTTTCTTCATGTTAGATTCCATCCTATCTTTATAGATTTACACTAAATTTCATTTTATTAAAATGATATCTATTATAAGTCCTCAACTCTATCATATTACTCGTAACATTTAACAAAATTGTACTAAACAATTTTCACAAATCGACCCATACATAGCGACTAAAATTTATTACGGTAGTAATTCATCACAATATGTATATTATCCATTCTTAATTTATAAATTCAAATGCACAATTCAAGTGAAATTCCATGATGTACCTAAAAACAGAACTCCACAATTACCAAGCCCTACTTGCTTCTATTTCAATGATTTAGCTCAATTCATCAGTTTAACTTAATTTATTTAAGCTTTAACTCACAGCTTAAAATAATTTACTAAACTAAATTAACTTCACCATACAGTTTAAAACTTATTACAAACTTACTATTGTATTTATGTTATTTTGCACTTATATAGGGGTACACATATACTTCTAATTTTGTCTTAACAGTAATTTGATTGCTTGAATAATGGCTTCAAACATTCACTTAATATTTTAAAACATGCACTATTCAAATTTTAATATAATAAAATCACATGCCTTCAACCCAAATTAATCCTTAATTCAAACTATCAATAAACGTAATTGGAATTCCCACTCAACATTTAAATTCCCACCAATTCTTTAAGAATTATCGAATACGCTACCATTATCAAATTTAATTATTGTAAAGTTATTTATTAGTTTAATTACTAATTTAGTTTATACGCCAGAATTTTATCATTATAAAGATTATATACAATTTAAAATCCCACTACAAATTAATCTATATTTCTCCTATTTTACAAATGCAGTCCTAGATTCCCAAATATGGAAAACTTTTCAATTCTTTTCATTTAACCCGAAATCTGTAAATCTCAAATTTAATTCTATTCAGCTAAGCCATTACTCTTAACACGGTGCCAGCAAATCAATAAAATTGTTCACATACTGTATTTAGCAAAATCACTCTTAATAAATTTTAACTTGTGCAAAATCACTTAAAAAAGTAATTTTGGTGGCCACATACCGGATTTTCTGCTATTTTTAGTCCCTTCACCGTCGCCGGAGCCTCACCGGAGTCTCGTCGGAGCTCCACCAGAGACACCGAAACCACCGGGAGAGAGCTCGAAGCCTCGGGTTTCCATTTCCGGTGATCACGCGCCGTGACTGCTCTCCATTTCGCCGGAATCGACGTCGGCAGCTTCGGTTCTTCCCAACGCCGATCTCCTCATCGCCGGCGAGTGAGGATGATCTACAGCCACCGAGATGTTCGCCTGCCCACCTGGAGTCCCATCGTGCCGTTCGTGTCGCCGTTCGTCGCCGGAGCTGACCGAAAAACGCAGGAGAAGCTCACGGGGTTCCTCTCGCTCTCCTGGAACGACGCCGCCTCGGGTCGGAGGAAAACACCACGGGAACGGCGCTGCGGGTTGCGACGGTCCGATCGCCACCTCCGATCGCCTTCGGTGGTCGCCGGCGCTGCCTCCCGCCGCTCTCTCTCTCTCTCTCGGTTTCTCGGTCCCCTTCCCCCCCTTCTGTGTCTCTCCCTTTCTATTTTCTTTTACTTCTCATAATTCAAATCTAATTCAAGCTTAATCTCAAATATCTGGATAATTCTAGACCCATAGAAATTATCACATGTTATAATTACTTTTATTTGCCCAATTACATGTAGACATATATATATTTATATATATATATACTTGTCTAAAATTTATTTGAATACATAAATTATGTGGCTTTAAGAAAAATTCCACCTCTTATACGTCAAAATCAACATTTGATAAATTTTTAGCGCGTCAAATTAATAAATAAAAACACTGAAATTTTTGGGACATTACATGATACAAACACATTCATTTACTGCTTAATTAAATCAAAATACACTATTAATTTTCAATGATTTGGTTCAGATTTGGAACAGAATCCCAAGCTTCTTACGTATCCCAATAATTTTGGGAATCAGAAACACATAATTCTACATGCCTTATCTCATTATACATAATCAATGACATATATTCCAAATAACATATAATATAATATCGATAATATAAGCATAAAATTCAAACATGTACTTTATAAACACTATTTCATTTTAATAGGCATACTAGTATTATCAAATCAATAATTCACATATTAACAAGCCATTGCTACTTAATCACTTCATTAACATATTCTATAATAGCTTGAATTCTCATTAGAGTGGATAACGGAAACACTGGATACCACTAGGATATCAAACATGTGATACTAAATAAACAATATCAATCACTAGAGATACAATGGTCTCAATACATTAGATACCAAATAGGTATGAAACACCAGACACTACACGGTGTCATCACTAGCAGCTACAATCACTATCCCTTATAGGCATGCCTATCTATTCATAATTATGTACAATTCAGGCTTAGAGTAGCAATTTTCTCCTTAATTTCACAATCATAAACATATAATTTATCATATGTTTATGTTATTTAATCAATAAACAATTATACATATATATTTATATATTCTCATATCAGTTACTTGATATACTTATATCTACTTAACATGTTCGTATAATATACACAAATATCTTGAAATTCATGTTACACATTAAGCATACAAAATCTCATCAAGCATATCATTTATATATAATTTTATCATACTTACATTGAATCCATTTCATTATTCCATTTAAATTCATGTAACATGAACACATTAACCCATTAATTATTATTTAACAATACTTGACAAATATCATTATCATTTGGGTTCATTTCACAATTCATTCGGTTAACATTTTCATCAATAAATGCTGATTTTAGAACTCACACGGTGGTGATAAAATCTTGACCACCGTGTGGCATGACACACTTAAATTACAAAGAAGGCAAAAGCATATTACATGGTGGGGAGGACATTCTGCCCACCGTGAGGGTCACCACACGGTGGGCAAAAAATCCTGACCACTGTGTGGATTGACAGTACAACAAATTTCTATGCCTAGAATACGATTACATGGCGGGCACAGAACCCTGACTGCCGTGTAATAGGAAAATTCCAGACTTTGTCCTCAATAGATTTGCAAGTCCAATTTGCACAATCATTCAATTTAAGTAAAAAACATTTCCAGAGTAAATTTCCTTCATAAACAATGTCCTATATAGTCATACATAAACAATGTCCTATATAGTCATAAGATTACCAAGGCATGAAAATTCATACCAATTAGGCTTATAACCTAAGAGTTATATCCATTCAAACCCAAACTACATCATTAAAGAAAACATAATTCTTTTCAATACATTATAAGATTTTCATACAATTTAGAGTCAAAACTAAGTTTCCATTTCTTCTTAACAATTCAAGAGCTATACCTCATGAATTTCCAAGCAGTTGACATCATCTCAATTAAGCAATTATAAACTAAACTATGCCCAAAATTGCAGAAACTAAACCATAAGATCCAAAAATAGAGTTAATCATTATCATGTTCTATTTCCACAAACCATTTATCCAATCATTTCTTTTAGCTCTCAACTCATTACAAATTATTATTTGCTTCATATAATCCTAATTTCATATTAATCCAAGTAATCAATCACATAACAATTCAATTAAATTTTCAAACCTGTTTGTTGTTCCAAATTCTTTAAAGCTCCATCAAATGTTTTCTTCATCTTTCTCTTTTGTTATCCACAGGTGTCCCTATGATTTCTACCTTCTTCATATCAAGAATTATACACAGATAATTGAAATAATCCAGCTAAACTAATGAAGAAAAATGAAAGAGAGTAGCTATCCTGCCTTTCTCTCTCTTTCTTCCACCTCTTATATATGCATGCAAAAACACTAGTTGGCCTTTGTAAATCCCAATAACAAATTAATTAGCTCCATTATTTACTTAATATAATTTGTATTTAAACTAAGTAATCATACTTATAGTTAACCATGTGTGACGCGCGCCGGACCCCGCGGCCGCCCCTCTGACCGCCCACTTGAGGGCGATCGGGCAATTGAGGATCCGCTGGCAGCTTGCAAAGATATTTACAAGTGCGTCTATGTTGGGCAATAAGGAGGTTTCATGGAGTCGCCACCCAATAGAATATTGGGAAAGTTTCTCTCGCCTCGAAGAGCCTAAGACTGCGCTTAGTATCCATTTTGGGCCAACCAAAGGAGTCTTGGAGGGTAAACCTCTCGCCCTAAGGAGCTTAGGATTAACGTCAAAGTCTCATGACACAAGAGGTGTCTTGGAGGTCATAGTTCCAATGAGTGATCGGATAGACCTCTCGTCTCTTTGAGCCCAAAGACCAGAGCTGGGTTCGGGACTTCTCATCTATTTCTACCTTGATTATTTTATGATCAAATTTTAATATTCGTTAATTCGCTCTCTCTCCACACGATGCAATTGAATCAAAGCGCATTTATCCACATTTGAAAAGCGGTAAATGTACAAATAATGGAAGCGATAAATTACAATAACACAAGGAGCGGAATACAACTCCCTTTTATAAATGTGCGATACATACACAAATCGGGGCATTGCTTATTTTGAGGACTTTGGTCCCCTCATGCAACATTATTAAAATGGATATTTTTATTGTGAGGATTTTATTGGATAAGGAATAGGACATTGGATCCTTGATTTTATGAAGAATTTAGTTTATTAAATATAAAACGTTTGGCCGATTTTTACATTAGCGAAAAATACAATAATTTTGTCATATATGGGAGAAGTAATAAATAAATACATGAAAAATGTATAAAATAGGAAGATAGGGAACTAAACCAGACGAACTTTCCAGATGCGTGAGGGCTCCCTCAAGCTCCACCCAGTCTAAGAAATGGAAACATATTCTCACAAAATAAGTCAAAGGGATGTTAAAATACAGAAGAAAAGTTATAAATAAACATAAAAATTTGAGAGAACAAAGAAGAAAAAAAGAAAAAGATGTGGGACAGAGCCCACCGACGGGCTATGTTGAATGACCGACGGACGTCGGTCAAGATGACCCATATCCCCGTCGCTCACTCGAAAGAAGCCGTCTGTGGGGGTGACCAACGGGGTTATGCTCAAAGGCGTCCGACGGGCGTCAGTCACAGCAGATGACCCGTCGGTCACCTCTGTCCTAGAAAACAGAAGCTTTTAAAAAATCAAAAAATAAGTTTTACACAAATTCAAGAATAATAATAGCGAGAAATGAAAATAAAGGCAAAAGCAAAGATAATATCGAAAATGAAGCTAAAAAAAAGGACAGAAAAGGGTCCGAAATATTTACCCTCAGAATAACCTTTTTGGTTGGATTCTTTGTTGTTGTATGGCTCCCCGCGCGCTCTATGAGAAAACAAGATAAAAAATCAAGAATGAGGAAAATAGCTTGTTTCCTTCTTGATTTTTCTAAAAACTGAATTTTTGGAATCAAAACCTTAGGAAAAACCAATTAAATTTAGTTCCTTTTAATGGTTTGATTCTTGAATCGATTAAATCTTTTAGAAATGTGTTTGTTGGAAGAGAGAGAAAATACACACGAATTTTGGCAGAGTTTCCCCTTTAGAAAAATTTTTAACCCCCTTTTTATGAGAAAATTCAAAGCTTTTATAAGCCAGGCACGACCGACGGGCATCTGTAGTGGCGACGGGCGTCGAAAGAATCCTACTGACATAAGGATTCATCCGACGGCCCTGCCACTTTGACCGACGGGCGTCGGAAGAATCCTTCTGACACAAGGATTCATCTGACGGCCCTGCCATCTTGACCGACGGGCGTCGGAAGAATCCCTCTGACACAAGGATTCATCCGACGGGTCGACCTCCAACCGACGGGCTTGCCACTTACCGACGGGCTGGCCGTCTCTTGAGAAAAAAACATGCTTTTTGGACTTTAAAAACTCCCCGGTTTTCTCCCCTTCTGCCTACGAAAGGTAAAATGGATTCGTTTCTCGTGGAACATGGGACTAAAGCCTCCAAATCCAAATCGTTTGTACAGGCTCGGATACCGATTTCATCATAGGGTAATCTCTGATCCGGACCGCTCCGGGACACGGTGCTCACAGTTGCCCCCAGTTTTGGAGAAACTAGTGCACAAGCGCCTAGACGAGCCAAAACTCAGAGAAAGGACAGAAAGGAAGAAAGCGTACCTATGGCGGTTCTTACCTTCCATGCCTTTTACCGGGTAGACCTCGTCTCAGTCTGTTCGGTAGGTGAAGATATCCCTATCGGTCTCGTCTCGACCTGTAGGTATTGGTGAGATGTAGCATTCTCTAGCCATGACCTCGATGTGAAGAGCAGTGTTTCTCTAACCGCAGCTTCCACTTCTGCTGGCCTCGTCTCGACTTGCGCAGTGTTGAGGAGATGTAGTACCTTCTGACTACAAACTCGATGTGAAGAGCAGTGTTTCTCTAACTGCAACTTCTGTTGGTGAGAAGCGGTGTTTTCTAACCACAGTCTCGAGGTAAAGAGCAGTGTTCTCTAACTGCAACTCCAATCGCGAAGTTCCCCTGCTAACCCCCATCCGATCTGCAAGGTGCGTAGCACTCTCTGACTACTGCATGAACTGTGAGATGTAGCACTCTCTGACTACAATCTCGGTGTGAAGAGCAGTGTTTCCCTAACTGTAACTTCGATTTGTGAAGTTCCCCTGCTAACCCCTATCCGATCTGCAAGGTGCGTAGCACTCTCTGACTACTGCGTGAACTGTAAGATAAGGTACTCTCTGACCGTAATCTTGATTTTGTGGAAGAGGAGACCTCGCTGGGTTCCCTTTTCCAAGAAGACATGAATCTTAGGCGCCCATGTTCGGACTTTTGATCGATGCTTGTGTTCGGATCAATATTTCTCTGTACCTGTGTGATAAAAGGTCTTGTTAATTCATGTTTGAATTGTTATCTTTTAACATGTCTATGAATGATGTGGTTTTGCTTTATTTACCATGTCATGTTTCATTTACATTCTTTTTTCGTTTTATTAAGTTGTTGTTTTTCCAATCTTGGTTATTTTTTGTTATTATTCTCCCTTTCGTTTGTTATGTCATCATTATTTTAGAATATGAGCAAATGTGAAAACATACACTTATCTGTAATATGAATGAATCATAAATAACTGAATGAATGCACAAAACTGAAGACAAAAGATTTTCACTAGAAATATCCACTTTTGTACAATGTATATACAAAGTGAAAATGTACAAAAATACAAAAAATGACTCCCTGAACATCAGAAGGGTGCGTAGTCGGAGGGCTCCTCATCTGGATCCTCGTTGTCTGATATATGCACTGTTCCTGGCTGAGGTGGAGGTGGAGCTGGCTGTGTCGGAGGTGGAGGCTGAGCCGTAAAAGGTCCTGCCCCAGCATCATGGGTCTGTGTAAACCTGATCTGAGCATAGCCATCCAAGAAGGGCTGGGTGCAAGTCCTCATGAACTCCAAAGTCTTCGAAACTGTGCCTCCTAACTTCTTGAATGCCTGGCTCATCTGAGTAGTCTGCTCGCCGGCGGCCCTCCTCATCTGGTCTAGGTGCTGCTCCGTCTGCTCCCTAAACTCCTGATATGAGCTTAAATAGCTCATAATTAAACTATATTTTGTGGTTATAAGTAATGTTTTGAGTGATTTTATTTGTTGGAATTAGGTATGTTTTATGTGTTTTGTTAAGTTTTGTATGTAGGAGGCAAATGGAGAAAATATGGAGAAAATGGAGAAAAGAAGAAGAAATGAGCCAAGGCAGAAAAGTCTCTGTCGCGATTGCGATAGGCGGCGCGAGCGCGACAGAGCGCGCTAAGGGAAGAAGAGAAAAAAAAGAGAAGAGAAGCTGTCGCGACCAAGGGAAGGCGTCGCGAGGTCGCGACAGGGCGCGGAGAAGGCACACGTGAGGAAAGGCGAGCGAAAATGAAGGCGTGTTCTGTCGCGATCGCGACAGAAGGATCCGTTAGACACTAAAGTTCAAATTTGAACTTTAAAAGTTGCACCTTTCCACCAACTATTACAACCTTTGTAGAAGGGCATCTGAAGGGGCATGAGCTGATATTATAAATACTGTTTTTAACTGTAATTTACATATAGAAACAAAGAATTGAACATTTGAATATTTTTTCTGTAAGTTAGAATAATTTTCTTTAGTTTTTCTTAAGTAGAGTTTATGTGTTGAAGAGAAGATATTATACAAGGAAGAGGACTACAATTGGTGACTTGAAAAGGGTTGAGAAATCTCCTTCTTCATTTCTTATCTTTTGATTCTTCTTTGTACTTTTGTGATGTAAATTCTGAACTTGAATGTTAATATCAAATATTTTATTGTTCATATTAATTCAAGTGTTCTTACTTGTAGAATTTCTCCTTAGTACATTATTTATGATCATTATAAGTTTGAGTTTAATTGAGAAATAAATTCATTCTTACATCTAATTGGAAATTCATCATTAAGATATTGTTTGAGAAATCATAATATTGAAATGGTTGTTATAGGTTGTGCTCTATTCCTAAGATCTGCATGTATAATAATCTAGTTCTTAAATGAAAGTTTGGAATTAGACTTATAAGTGTATGTTTTAGGCATTCCTATTTATATTGAGAAAGTAAGTGTGAAATTTATCCAACTTGGCTTACAAGATAAGAATGTTAAAATCATTAAGAACAATTAATTCAAATTCCATCTTTATACTTAGCATCATTAATCTTTTCTATCTTCTTGGATTCTCATAAATTCGGTTTAATTAGTTACATGTTAGATTAGATAAAAATCCACTCTACCATTAATTAATCATTGTAAACAAGATTAAAATCAATTAGTAATAGTGTGTAAAAACGTTCCTCATGGGATCGATATCTTAAGTACTATTGCGGTACACCGTATACTTGCGGTATAATTAGCATCTATAGAAAATGCTCAACAAGTTTTTGGCGCCGTTGCCGGGGAACGGTTGTATGCCATTATGAAAATTGATTTATGATTTTGGATTACAATATTTTGTTTTGTTTTAATTTGTTTGTGTGTTTAAATTAATTTTGTGTTTTGTTTTTGGTTTTACAGGATTTGGAAGTTCATGCCTAGTACAAGGAGTTCTTTAGAAGAGCTTGAGCCTTTAAATCCTGAAATTGAAAGATTCTTGTCAAGTAACCGGAAGTCAAATAGAAAGAAGAATAAAAATAGGAGATCATTTATCATGGCTGACGAAAATCCACCAAGATTGATGGACTTTGCCACACCTGCTTTGAGTGGTGCTCAACAAGGAGTGGTAAGACCAACGGTAAATGCAAATCAATTTGAGATTAAGCCTTCATTATTACAAATGATTCAAAATAGTATACAATTTTATGGTTTGGCAAATGAGGATCCAAATGCTCATTTAGCCAACTTTCTTGAAATATGTGATACCTTTAAGATAAATGGGGTTTCGGCTGATGCAATCAAGTTTAGGCTTTTTCCATTCACTTTGAAGGATAAAGCAAAGGCTTGGTTGAATTCATTAACAAGGGGATCTATAATACTTGGGACCAATTGGCCCAAGCATTCTTATCAAAATATTTTCCATTAGCCAAAACTGCAAAAATCATAAAGGATATTACTACATTTGTTCAAAATGATAATGAATCATTATATGAGGCTTGAGAAAGATTCAAGGAATTGCAAAGGATATGTCCACACCATAACTTGCCAAGAGAGTTATTAATGCAAACATTCTATAATGGAGTTAATCCTACCACAAGAGGAACTATTGATGCTGCTGCTGGAGGTTCTTTGATGAGAAAAACTACCGAAGCGGCGTTTGAATTGTTGGAGGAGATGTCCATGAACAATTACATGTGGCCTACCGAGAGAAGTAGAGATTCAAATTCTACTAATGTGAGAGGAGTTCATGCACTTGATTCAGTGGTTGCATTGCAAGCTCAAGTGGAAGCAT
Organism: Excoecaria cochinchinensis; assembly: GCA_947683425.1. NCBI lineage: Eukaryota > Viridiplantae > Streptophyta > Magnoliopsida > Malpighiales > Euphorbiaceae > Excoecaria > Excoecaria cochinchinensis. The sequence goes on from CANTUQ010000069.1 coordinate 7,033,711, forward strand.
TGACTCACAAACTCAATAATTTGGGTATGGGAGGTAGTCAATCAAATAGATGCAATATTTGTGGACAACAAGGACATCCAAGTGAGGTATGTAATTTAGGCATAAATAGTACGGAGGAGCAAGTTATTTTTATCCAAGGGCAAGGAAGAGGTAACCCATTTTCCAATACATATAACCCTGGATGGAGGAACCATCCAAATTTTTCATGGGGGAATAGTAGTAATCAAAATAAAGGAGTAAGTTTTCAACCACCTCAAGATAGGTTTGGGGCCTTGGAGGTTAAAATGGATAGGTTCTTAGAGGGGATTAATATGAAATTTAACTCACAAGAGGAGAACCAAAAGAGGCTGGAAAATAAGTTTGACCAAATCACAAAGAATCAAGCCTCATCCATTCACAACCTAGAAGTGCAAATTGGGCAATTAGCAAAGGCTTTACCCTTAAGATTACAAGGTACTTTACCAAGTAATACGGAGGAGAACCCAAGGGAACATCTAAAAGCCATCAATTTGAGGTCAGGTAAATCTTACACCAATGAATTTGTTATTACTAACAAGAATGGAGAATTTCAGGAAAATAAAAAGAAGAATGACTCCTCTGTCGCGAGCGCGACACCTGTCGCGGTCGTGACAGAGGAGAAGCCAACCAATGTTGCAGGCGCGACAGCAGGCGCGATACCAGATGCGAGCGCGACAGTAGGAGGAGAGTCTTCTATCGCGATCGCGACACCTGTCGCGGTCGCGACAGAAGGGGCTTCTAAGGAAAATGTTCCTAAGGCATTTCAACCTTGCCCACCGTTTCCGCAACGCCTAAAGAGACAAAACCAAGATAAGCAATTTCAATCTTTTATTGATAAATTGAAGCATTTGCACATAAATTTGAATTTTATTGAGGCCATATCACAAATTCCTAACTATGCAAAATTTCTTAAAGAATTAATTTCTAAGAAAAGAAGTTGGGAGGATATATCCACTGTTGCATTGACTGAAGCATGTAGTTCTATAATTACAAATAATTTGCCTACAAAACTTAAAGATAATGGTAGTTTCACCATTCTATGTACCTTAGGGGATAAAGAGTTTCCTAAGTGCTTATGTGATTTGGGGGCAAGTATTAATCTCATGCCTTATTCTATCTTTAAAAAGTTGGGTTTAGATTATGTTAAACCTACTTCCATGGTTTTGCAATTAGCTGATCAATCTATTAAGAAACCATATGGAATAGTTGAAGATGTGCTTGTAAAAGTGGATAAATTTGTTTTGCCCGCTGATTTTGTCATTTTAGATTTTGCATATGATGAGAAATGTCCCTTAATATTGGGTAGACCTTTCATGAGGACTGGAAGGGCTTTAGTTGATGTCTATGAGGGCACATTAGTCTTAAGAGTAGGGGATGATAGTGTTGAATATCAAATGGATAAGGCACTAAAATACCCAATGGATGAAAATGTGTGCATGAAAATAGATATCATTGATGCATGTGTTGTGGAAGTATTAGAAAATGCAGATGAAGAGGAAGTCCAAATGGAAGAGGAAGTTCATGAAGAGGTAGAGCAAGAAAGCTTTAGAAGTGAACCTCTTTATCGTAATGAAGCACCTTTACCACATTCAATTGAAAGTCCTCCAAATGTTGATCTAAAGGAATTACCTAATCATTTGAGGTACGCCTTTCTTGGACCTAATCATACTTTGCCTATTATTATTTCTAATAAACTCAATAAAGAACAAGAGCATGCATTATTAAAAGTTGTTAGAAAAAGGATAAAAAGTATTGGATGGCAAATATCTGATTTGAAGGGTATTAGTCCTAATGTTGTCATGCATAGGATAAATATGGAAGATGACTATCAACCAAAAGCTGATAGACAAAGGAGGCTAAATCCTCATATGAAAGAGGTAGTCAAAAAGGAAGTTATTAAATTGCTTGATGCTGGAATCATTTATCCTATTTCGGATAGTGATTGGGTGAGTCCAATACATTGTGTTCCAAAGAAGGGGGGTATGACAGTAGTAAGGAATGAGAATGGAGATTTAATTCCAACTAGAACCACCACAGGTTGGAGGGTGTGTATAGATTATAGGAAGCTTAATTTGGCCACTAGAAAGGATCATTTTCCTTTACCATTTATTGACCAAATGCTAGAAAGAATTGCTGGCCATTCTCATTACTGTTTTCTTGATGGATATTCAGGGTATTTCCAAATTTTTATCTACCCTAGTGACCAAGAGAAAACCACATTTACTTGTCCTTATGGAACCTTTGCTTATAGGCGAATGCCTTTTGGGCTTTGTAATGCCCCAGCCACATTTCAAAGATGTATGACTTCAATTTTTGGAGACATGATAGAGGATATAATGGAAGTCTTCATGGATGACTTTTCTGTATATGGGGATTCATTTGAGCTTTGTTTACAAAATTTAGACAAAGTATTGGCTAGGTGTGAAGAAACTAACTTGGTTCTTAATTGGGAGAAATGCCATTTTATGGTAGATGAAGGGATAGTTTTAGGGTACAAAATTTCAAGTAGGGGTATTGAGGTTGATAGAGCAAAAACAGAATTAATTGAGAAGTTACCTCCACCCACTACACTTAAGGGGGTAAGATCTTTTCTAGGACATGCTGGATTTTATAGAAGATTTATAAAGGATTTTTCTTTAATTGCTAAACCTTTAACTAATTTGCTAGTTAAGGATGTTTCTTTTGAATTTTCTAAAGAATGTATGCATGCTTTTGAAACTTTGAAGAAGGCCCTTATAAGTGCTCCTATTATTGCTGCTCCTAATTGGGAATTGCCATTTGAGATTATGTGTGATGCAAGTGACCTTGCTGTGGGTTGTGTATTAGGCCAAAGACATGGTAAGAATTTGCATGTGATATATTATGCTAGTCATACTTTGTCTCCTCCTCAAGTTAATTATACAACAACTGAAAAAGAAATGTTAGCTGTGGTTTATGCATGTGACAAGTTTAGATCTTACTTATTGGGATCTAAAGTCATAATCTATACTGATCATGCTGCATTGAGGTATTTATTTGCAAAGAAAGATGCTAAACCTAGGTTGATTCGTTGGGTATTGTTATTGCAAGAATTTGACCTTGTAATTAAAGACAAAAAGGGAAGTGAAAATCTTGTTGCTGACCATTTGTCTAGGTTAGAAAACAATGAACAAACTTTAGGTGATGGTATTGAAATTAATAAATCATTTCCGGATGAAGCCTTGATGTCAATTTTGAATATGCATGTACCTTGGTATGCTGATTTTGCTAACTATCTTGCTGCTGGAATTGTACCTGAAAATTTGACATGGCAACAAAAGAAGAAATTCTTTAGTGATGTTAAAAATTATCTTTGGGAAGAACCTTACTTGTTTAAGATAGGTGGGGATGGTATAATTCGTCGTTGTGTAAGTGAGGAGGAGTATCAAAACATTTTGATGCATTGTCATGCTGCATTATATTCGGGTCATAATGGTGCAAATAAAATTGCATCTAGAGTGCTTGAATGTGGATTCTTTTGGCCAACTTTATTTCATGATGCAAAGATGTATGTAGCCAAATGTGATAAATGTCAAAGGGCTGGTAATATTGGGAAAAGAGATGAGATGCCTTTGAATAACATATTGGAAGTTGAAGTGTTTGATGTGTGGGGGATTAACTTTATGGGTCCCTTCCCTACTTCTTTTGGTCAAAACTACATTTTGGTTGGAGTTGATTATATATCAAAATGGGTGATAGGAGCTAAATTGAAGTATAATTTAGTATTTATTTTGTGTGAGTTTATGTAATTAATCATGTAATTGTTTGTAAAATTTAATGTGATGTGTTAGATTATGTTTATTTGTATCAGTTGAGTTTTTATGTTGATTATCTGTGTTTTTAGGTGAAGAAATGAAGAGAAGAGTAAATAGAACGAGCAAGTCACAAGAGAGGAGCAGGTCACGCCACACACAAGGAGTCACGCGACGTGAGCATGGGTGACGAGACGTGACTGGAGAAGAAGAACAAAGAAGAAGGAGGAAAAGAAGAGAAGGACTGAGAGAGAGAAAGTCACGCGACGTGAGCAAAGGTCACGCGACGTGACGAGAAGCCAGGAAAGAAGAGGAGGAGGCGAGACAAGGCGAGACGTGAGTGCCAGTCACGCCACACACGCGAAGAGTCACGCCGTGAGGGGGAGTAACATGACGTGACTGGCCAGAGAGGGAAGAGAAAACCGAAAGAAAGAAGGAAAGAAGAAAATGGGCAAGCGCGTTCTGTCGCGATCGCGACACCGTTGCGATCGCGACAGAGACGCCCGTTGGGCAGTTTTGAGCCAAAAGACACTTCAAAAGTCACATCTTTTCACCTACAATTGCAACTATTCTCAAGAGACATCTTCAAGGGATACAATCTTTAAATTATTATCTATAAATAGGTAGTTTAACTGTAATTTTAGGATGATGAATTTTTAGTTAAGTATTTTTTCTGTATTTTGCAAGAGAGATTTTTCTTAGTTAAATTTCTATTTAGTTTTATGATTTGAAGAAGAAGATCAAGGAGAAGGAAAATTTATTTTCAAGAGATTGAGAAAAGGGTTGAAAGGCTTCTAACTTATTCTCTTATTTTTAATTCTTCTCCAATATTTTTATGAATATCATTTCAATGAATTTGCATATTATTATTCTTTCTATTTCCATCTACTTTCATAGTCTTTAATTGTAGATTCTCTATTAATATCTTTTGCATGATCTTTACAAGTTAAAGTAATTCGAGAGTTTGCTTTATCCGACATTTAATAGAGTTTCATTATTAAGATATATTTGAGAGATTGGTATATTGAGATAATTGCTATAGGTTAGTGTTTATTCTTAAAATATGTAATTAGAAACCTCTAATTCATTAATGAAAATTGTGAGTTAGAATTTTAATTGTATGTTTTAGGCATTTTAATTCATGTCGAGAGAGTGAGTTAAAAGTTTATTCTAACTTGGCTTGCATAAAAAGATGAAATATGTTATTCAAATTGATGGAATCAAGTTCATTGTCTTTAATTCTTCATGATTTATTTTATCTTCTTTTGACTATCATTAACTAGGTATATTTAGTTTATATGTTAGATTAGATAAAAATCCACTCTACCATTAATTAATCATTGTAAACAAGATTAAAATCAATTAGTAATAGTGTGTAAAAACGTTCCTCGTGGGATCGATATCTTAAGTACTATTGCGGTACACCGTATACTTGCGGTATAATTAGCATCTATAGAAAATGCTCAACAATGGGTTGAAGCCAAAGCCACACCAACCAATGATTCAAAGGTGGTAATAAAATTTTTGAAGAAGCTTTTCTCAAGATTTGGAGTGCCAAGAGCTATCATAAGTGATGGAGGTAAGCATTTCATTAACCGTTCTTTTGATTCCTTATTGCATAAATATGGTGTTCATCATAGGGTAGCTACACCATATCACCCACAAACAAGTGGTCAAGTGGAAGTGTCCAATAGGGAGTTAAAGTGGATATTAGAAAAAACAGTCTCTACTTCTAGAAAGGATTGGGCACATAAATTAGATGATGCTTTGTGGGCATATCGCACTGCATTCAAAGCTTCAATTGGTATGACACCATATAGGATGGTTTATGGTAAAGCGTGTCATTTACCTGTGGAGTTAGAGCACAAAGCATATTGGGCCATTAGAACTCTGAATTATGATTTTAAAGATGCAAGTGTCAAAAGATGTTTACAATTAAATGAGCTAGATGAATTGAGACTTCTTGCATTTGAGAATGCTAAGATATATAAAGAAAGGACTAAAAAATGGCATGATGCACATATACGGATTAAAAATTTTAATATTGGGGACAAGGTCTTATTGTATAATTCTAGATTGAAACTCTTTCCGGGAAAATTGAGATCTAGATGGAGTGGACCCTTTGAAGTCACCCAAGTTTTTGATCAAGGGTTTTTAGAGCTAAAAAATGCAAAAGGGGAGTTATTTAAAGCCAATGGTCAAAGATGTAAAGTGTATTTAGAGGAAACATTTCATGGAAGGGAGGTTTCATTTCTTTCATTAAAAATGGTTTGATGGTTACTTGATTTTATTTTTCTTTTTAATTAAATGTTTTATTATATGTGTGATATTTATATATATTAATGTCATTCTTTTTGTTTTTGTTCCACAGATGTTTTTAATATGTAAGTTTATTTTGTATACCTTTGTATGACGTTTTTGGAAGGAAAAGGAAATGTGATTTTTCAAAATTCCTTTCTGTCGCGAGCGCGACAGAAAGGGGAAGGTGATTTAGCGTTGCCATCGCGACGGCGCGACGATGAGTATCATCGCGACAACTGATTTTTGATTTTTCAATTTGCTTTCTGTCGCGATCGAGACGTTGTCGCGAGGTCGCGATGGAGAGCGGGAATAAATTGACGCGATGACGCAACGCATATCGTGATGTTCAAATTTTTCATTTTGCTTCTGTCGCGATCGCGGCGATGTCGCGACATCGCGACAGAACGCGGAATTTGAATTCTTTGGTCAAACCAACCGTTTGGACTTCATTTAATTCCCCACCTTCTCATTTTCTACCCTAATAACTTCTCTTTATTTTATTTCTTTTGCCTTTTCAGTTTTCTTCTCTTTATTTTCGCACGATTCTCTCAAAATCTTTCTCACGATTCTCTCAAAATCTTTCTCACGATTCTCTCTAACTTCCAACGCAAATCTCGTTTTTCTTCTTCTTCTATAAATCTGTTGCTTTTCTTTTTCTATTTCTTTTCATCTTGTTCTTCAATTGGAAAACGATTTTGAAATGGTGAGAACTAAACATGTGGGAGATAAAAGCAAAGGGAAGCGACCTATGGGGGAATCCAGCCATCCGGAAGAGGAACCAACGCCTGCTTCCCTCATTTTTCAAAATAGGTACGACTGTCCTTTTCCCATTTTCTCTGATGACGAAGGTGAAAAATTTCTCTATTTTGATAAGAAAACGTATGTGGGTATGTGGGCTCTTGATTTTGCAATTTTAAATACTATGGGTTTGCATGATCAGATTAATAATTTTCTTCAGTATATGAAATGGGGTAAATTTATTACTTTCTCCTTACCTGTAAGAAAAGATTGGGCAGTAGAATTTTTTGTCACCTTAGAGTATGTGGATAAACGTAGGGACTCCATGAAATTTAGACATCAGGGCAGAAATCATACTTTTACCTATGATGACTTACATACTTGGTTTGGTTTTCCATTAAATGGAAAAAGATTTGATTTGCATATATTTCAAATAGACTTTCTGGAATAGAACGTTTTAATAATAAAAATTCCATTAACAGGCAAATTAAAGACAATGCATTGATGCTTTTTCACAAATTTCTTTGTCATGCTATGCATGGGAGGGTAGAAAGTACTAAGGTGCAAACAAAGGATTTGTTTGTTTTAGATTTATTGCAATCCCCCTGACTCCATTGATTTCATTTTAGATGGTCTTTACCATGCCTCTATTGCCCGTAGTAAATCTGTGGGGATGTGTCATATGGTGACGGGTATTATTTTGGGGTGTTTAGGTGATTTAAATAATTTTGCAATGAATGAAAATGAGTCAATTCCTTTGCTGGATGTTGTCTATTTGCGCAGAGCTAATATTTTAACCAAGGGAGCTTGGCCCCCAAGGTTTGTTGATAGATGTGCCGGTGGACCTAGTAGGGCTGACCCAAGTATGGCTAGACCAAGTGTGTCTCATGCAAGGGCACATGAATCAGCTTCAGCAGCTAATGCTCATGACTCCTCGGGTGAGGACGAGGCGGCTGCTGGTGTTGATGCTGAGGAGAGGAGGACTGATCGAGGCGCTGCTGTAGATTTGGAGCCTGTTCTGCAAAGATTGGATGGTATTGAGGCCACCAATCAAAGTATGGCAGCACGTATGGATGTGCTGGAATCTGATGTGAGGACTGTACTTAAGAATCAGAAGAGTTTGGGCAGCAAACTCCTCAGTTTTTTCCGCAAGCAGAATGTGGATCTATCTCCAACTCCACCAAGCTCCCCTAGTGGGAGTTTTTGAGTTTGTCTCCTTTACTTTTCTTAGTTTTGTTTATTTTTGTTTTCCTTTGTGTTTTTATGTTAGTTTGTTATTTTCGTATATTCCTTTTTACACAATGGGGACATTGTGTCCTTCAAGTGTGGGGGGAACTTCTGTGTTTTGTGTTTTGTAGTAAATATATGTATGCTTGTATATATTTATCATGAATGTGTAGTATAGCTTGTGTTTTGCATGAATTGCTAGATTTAGGTATGTATTTTTTTTTAGATTGTTTTAGGTTGTTTTACAATAACATTCTGTTTTGGAGCTTTGTATTTGATAATTATTTGAGAATTAGAGCATGCATAGGTTTTATATTTTTTGACCATTAGCCTAGATAGTAAATTTTTGACCATTTTCATTATTTGTTTTATTTTAGCTTTTTATTGTACATAGTGAAGGGTATGACTTAGCAAAATACTTTGGTGTAGGTTCTTTTTAAGTTAAATATCTTTTTATATGTAAATAAAGATTGTTTTGCCAATTTATTGCCTATGATAGTTTGACCTATAGCCATGTGAGCTTTTGAAGCCTTATACACTAATTTTTCTTTGTATGAGAGCCTTATTATGCCATATCCTCTAGAACTTGTTTTTGGTAAATTTCGAGACTGCATTTTAGTATGGGATGTAGACGGGATATGATAAGGGCACTTAGAATGAACTATTTTTGGCTTTCTTTTTAATTCCTTACCTTTTGACTTTAGGTAGCCAATTTTGAGCCTATATCCTATTTTTCTTGTTTAAACATATTAATAACCCAATCTTTTTGCTTAAACAAGGCCTAATTTTTTGTTAATTACCCTATTGTGGATGGATTAGGATTGATATAGCATGGGATATATATTTGTTATTGAAAAGCATGAAATCAGTAAAAATTTGCAATTGAAATTCCCTTCTTTTCAAAGTTAGAGTTGCAAATGCTAGTAGTAAAAGCAAAGAAAAAATTGGGAATAGCAAGATGTACATCTAAAATTGCTTATGTGTGGGATGGAGCGTAAAACGAACCCATACTAAATTCTCTTGCTATCCTAAGAAGAAAAAAAAAAAAAGAAGAAAAAAATAATAAATTAAGAGCTAGCAGAAAATTTGTATTGTTAAGAAGGGAATTAGATTAAAAGTATCATGCTTGTTAATATTCTGATTTGATTAACTCTCCTATGTTGTATTGATGCTTTTCTCTACACAATACTAGCTACTTAAATCCAAAAGTTTCCTACCCTAACCCAAGCCACATTACAACCCTTTTAAGACCCTTTGATCCTCTTTACTACTTTATACTAGTAGTGGAGATTTTTACTACTTACAAGCTTATGGTATGTAATGGCATAATCAAGGAATGAGGGAAAACACTAACCTTTATATATACTTGAGTGATTGAGTGTTTATAAAAATAAGTGTTGAGTGAAAATTATCTTAGGCAATGCCTTGTGTGAAATAATCTCTACATGTGTTAAGATATTTGATTTCTTGAGATCAAACATCATTGTGTTTTGTTATTTCATGGTTTTCCAAATGTGCATAGAGGTTAAAGTTTAATGAATGATGGGAATGGTTAAATGGTTGCATAATTTGGCTAGTGTGTTAGAAGGATAAGTCTATGCATGGTATTTTCAAATAATTGTCAAATGTCTAAGTGAGCTCCAAAGTATTGTGTTTATTGTGTATTTTGTTTTTGTGTTGTTTAAGTGTTTTGCTTGGGGACAAGCAAATGTTCAAGTGTGGGGGTTTGATATGAGCTTAAATAGCTCATAATTAAACTATATTTTGTGGTTATAAGTAATGTTTTGAGTGATTTTATTTGTTGGAATTAGGTATGTTTTATGTGTTTTGTTAAGTTTTGTATGTAGGAGGCAAATGGAGAAAATATGGAGAAAATGGAGAAAAGAAGAAGAAATGAGCCAAGGCAGAAAAGTCTCTGTCGCGATCGCGATAGGCGGCACGAGCGCGACAGAGCGCGCTAAGGGAAGAAGAGAAAAAGAAGAGAAGCGAAGCTGTCGCGACCAAGGGAAGGCGTCGCGAGGTCGCGACAGGGCGCGGAGAAGGCACACGTGAGGAAAGGCAAGCGGAAATGAAGGCCTGTCGCGATCGCGACAGAAGGATCCGTTAGACACTAAAGTTCAAATTTGAACTTTAAAAGTTGCACCTTTCCACCAACTATTACAACCTTTGTAGAAGGGCATCTGAAGGGGCATGAGCTGATATTATAAATACTGTTTTTAACTGTAATTTACATATAGAAACAAAGAATTGAACATTTGAATATTTTTTCTGTAAGTTAGAATAATTTTCTTTAGTTTTTCTTAAGTAGAGTTTATGTGTTGAAGAGAAGATATTATACAAGGAAGAGGACTACAATTGGTGACTTGAAAAGGGTTGAGAAATCTCCTTCTTCATTTCTTATCTTTTGATTCTTCTTTGTACTTTTGTGATGTAAATTCTGAACTTGAATGTTAATATCAAATATTTTATTGTTCATATTAATTTAAGTGTTCTTACTTGTAGAGTTTCTCCTTAGTACATTATTTATAATCATTATAAGTTTGAGTTTAATTGAGAAATAAATTCATTCTTACATCTAATTGGAAATTCATCATTAAGATATTGTTTGAGAAATCATAATATTGAAATGGTTGTTATAGGTTGTGCTCTATTCCTAAGATCTGCATGTATAATAATCTAGTTCTTAAATGAAAGTTTGGAATTAAACTTATAAGTGTATGTTTTAGGCATTCCTATTTATATTGAGAAAGTAAGTGGGAAATTTATCCAACTTGGCTTACAAGATAAGAATGTTAAAATCATTAAGAACAATTAATTCAAATTCCATCTTTATACTTAGCATCATTAATCTTTTCTATCTTCTTGGATTCTCATAAATTCGGTTTAGTTAGTTACATGTTAGATTAGATAAAAATCCACTCTAGCATTAATTAATCATTATAAACAAGATTAAAATCAATTAGTAATAGTGTGTAAAAACGTTCCTCGTGGGATCGATATCTTAAGTACTATTGCGGTACACCGTATACTTGCGGTATAATTAGCATCTATAGAAAATGCTCAACAACTCCCTCATGGTCTGAGATAAGGGAGGAAGGATCCCCTCTATCGCCTGGACCCGGGATCTCAGGGAGTCGAGTGACTCATCGATCATCTGTAAAGTCATATCAACTCTCTGAGACGCCTGATCCTGAGACATCCTTAGATCGTGAGTGAGCTGCTGCCTAAGCTCCCTCTGGCCCTAGGCAATCTGCTCTACCAGCCTCGCCTGCTCGTCCCTTAAGGCCTCCACGACTTGAGCCTGCTTTCATACTGTGTGCTCAATAAAGCCGGCCTGCTCCTGGGCCAACCGCTCTATCATCTGAGACTGCTCCTGAATAGCAGCCTGCTGACGGTCTAACCTCTCCTGCAGAGCTCTTTCTTTCTCATCCTGTCATTGCTCGAAGGCTGCAAACATAGTAGTGAGGAGCTGGGAGACATCAGGCTGTGCTGGCTGCTGCTGTGCTGGCTCTAGCGGTGGGGCCGTGGAGCAAGATGCCCCCGGGTCGCCCCGAAAGTATGGGTGATACCTTTCGGGGGGCCTGAAAGTAGACCTCTGCACCTTGGTGTTCGGTGACGGAGCAGGAGTCGGCACCCTGGATGCCGGTGAAGAACCGAACAGCTTGTCCATGGTGAACTCCACGTCAAAATCCAACGGAGTCCAGGGCGGCTCCTGCTCGGGCTGCGGTTGCGGCTGAGTTTACGGCTGAGGAGGCTGAGGAGGATGCTGCTTTGGCTCTGGCTGAGGAGGCTGCTGCTCTGGCTGCTCTGGGTCTGGACCCAAGGGTGGAAGGGAGAAAACCCGCCTGGTCTCGTGGATAGATAGCAATCTGAAGGCCTCTGCCTGCCCTGACAGCTATGAAATCATCCCCATCTGTACTGCTGCGAAGGCATCCACATGTATCCCCTCGTCCAGGGGTCCTCTCAGCCTATCTAGGGCGACTCCTAACCCCAAAAGCAGACGAGTGATGACTCCCCCTACTATCACCACGGGCGTCAGTCCTCTGCCAACTCTGATCAGGTTAGCCAAGATCTCATGGCTAACGTTGAGGCGCTGGCCTGCCACCATAGCCCAGAGGCTCCAGATCTCGGCCGCGTTAAGTGACCTTGGATTACCAGCCCGACCGAGGTACGAGCTGGATAGCACTCTGTGCAGGTACCGGAGTGCCTGAGACACCAGTACGGTGCTTTTCGCTGTATCGTGGTCATACAGCACTCCTGGTAAGGCAATAGCTGCCCAGTGGGCATGTCTCACTGCTCGCCGTGGGATCTCGACCCCCTCCTCTCTGGGAAGCCCCATGGCCTCGGCAAAACCTCTGCCTGGTGATGCTGAAATCCTGGCCGTCGAACCAGAACTGTACCATCCCCGGCTCCGTATCTGATCTCTGAAAACCGCCGTATTGCAGGGTGGCTAGCACCTGTCGGGTAGCCTCAGGGAAGGTCTAGAAGGCGGGCTCAAGGAACTCGGTCCATCCGGCACCCTCGATAAGCATGTCGACCTCCGAGGCCATCCCTAGGGCCTCTAGGAATGGTCGAGACACAAAGCGGCTAGCCCGGATCTCCACCTGAGCTAACGCTCTGTATCTCTGGGCTGACTCGCCGTCCATCCAACCCGGAACCTCGACCTCAGGCTGGGCCTGTGGTGCTCTACGTATAGGAGGCATCCTGCAAAAGAAATGTCAGATAACGAAAACTTTGACGAAACAGGCGTTATTAAGCTCGTTTTCAAAGTGAAATCCTATTGAGGCCTCATTCGGGTAATAGTGGCCCGACTACGAGGTGAAACAAAATAGATACAAAGAATGGGCAATATCCCGTCGAGGGATGTTGCCCAGCATGCTTCGCACATATCAAAAGCAGGCATAGAAAGAATTAAAGATTAGTGAAAATGGGCAGCGCCCTGACAAGGGTGTGCCCCACTTTGGCGTAAAAAAAATATTTTGAAAGCGAATGAAAGTGGGCTTATCAGGCCCCAAGACATGCATTATACATAAAAATATTCAATTTTAGAATAAAAAAGAAAATTTGGGCAGCACCACGGCAAGGGTGTGCCCAACCTCCTGCATAAAAAGGCATCAAAACAGGCCTCAGGCCTCAACAACAATATATACAAATGGGATGCACCCCGGCAAGGGTGTGCCCCCAACAACACAATATATGCGCTAGAAAGCTTGTTTCTAAGGTGACAAGGATATAGAAAAGTCTTATTTCTATGTGATCATGCAAAGGCTCAGATTAATTGCACCAAAAGTTACTAAAATGACGGGCAACATCCTCCCTAGATATTTAAAGCATCTAAAGCATCCTAAGCATTCTTAAGGCTAAAAGAAGAAGAAATAAATTAAATTAAAAGGTAAAGTAGTTATTTTACTTACTTGCAGTTGCGGAAAGTGTAGAAAAACTGAAGAAAAATGAGCGTCCGAGCGTTCGGTGGGTGAAGAACGCGAAAAGATGAAGAAATTGAAAGAAAAAGGAGAAGAAATACTTGAAAATGCAGAAAAAATGCAAAAAAACTGTTTTGAGAGGGAGAGTGAAAAGGACAGCAGCCCTTGGTCTGTCTGTCGCTCGCCCTTATATAGAGTTTCATGACCGACGGGCTGAGCGTCGCTAGGAGCGACCGACGGGTTGCCCGTCTGTCGTTCCCCAATCCCCAATTAATGCGCATTTAATGCTCGTGATTAATGCTATGCTGACGTATGCATCTGCCAGGTGGATTTTTAACGACGGGCAAGTCGTCTCTTGTAAGAGACGAGTAAGCCGTCGGTGGCGCTTCTCTATAAATTCTTCAAAAATTTAGCTTTTTGTGTCTCTTCATTTTCCCAACATCTTGAGCCCCTCATTTTTCTCAAAATGTCTTCCCCTCTTCTCCAAAGAATGCACGGCATCCTAGATGACAAACACACTTGGGAAAAAGGCACCCTCTCTTCTCTGTCTGGGCTAAAATATCTGCATCGGGTCAAAGTTGATCAGAACCTTCTTCTGGCGGCGACTCACTTCTGGAACCCCCGTTTTCACGTCTTTCGATTCACTTATCAGGAGTTGTGCCCCCTATCTGAGGAGTTAGTTGCCATTCTTGGAGCCTGGTACCCTCCTAACGTTCTACCTTGCATCCCCCGCTGCTGTCTACTCCAGCTCGGGATATAGCTATGGCTCTCGGTATACCCCCTTCCGAGGCCGTCCGGCTGGTTTCTCCGGGCTCCCCCTTTACTTTGGAGTTGCTGATCGAGGCTCTAGATCGGTTCACTGGTGTCCCTACATACCGGGTAAGCATCATATTTCTGTTTTGCATGACGAACTTTCTCACTGTTGTTCCAGGGGGTTTGATAGGCGACCCTCGCCTGTTCGGGATTCTGAGCGACTTCCATCGGGGATCATCACCCTTCCCACTCATTTTAGCTGAAATCATTCTGGGCTTGGACTCCGTGAGCTCTGGATCCACTACTACTTTCACCGGTAGCCCCTTATTGCTCCAGGTACGTCATTTTTTAAAGGTAGTGTGTCACTTATGGATTTTCACACTAGCTTTTCTTAGCGGGAGGTGCGTCCTTTTGGATTTTCACACAACCCTTCGCCTTACTTTTGCCTGAAGTAAACCCTACTTACTCTAACGGCTTTTTTTTTTATTTTTTATTTTTTATTTTTTTTTTCTAGCTGCAAGAGAAATTGAGGATGCTGTCTGAGCCACCTCCTCGGGTCATTCCACAGTACTCGCCGAGCCATTTTCTTCCACGTCGAAGACTGTATGAGTGTGCCTCTGCTGGTGAAGGCATTACCAGATTTGGAGAATTGTCAGATGACGCCATCAGTTTCACGTCCTCCTGGCTCCCACTGTCTCATGCGGTCATTGATGGGCCATCGGGATGTGTTCCCCTCTGTGGGCTCCGTCAAGCCACCTTCTGCATCACTTCTCGATGCGCACGTCAGCTCGGGATGACCCAAGATGTGGTAAGGGTTCCCTTATCTTTTCGGGGAGGAGCTCTTTTTGCTGCCTTTGCTTCTCGGTATCATGAGCTGTGGAGCAAGCTACCAGTGAAGACTGTTATTCCGAGATTTGGCGATCACTCTGTGGCCTCAACCAGCGAGTATAAGAAATGGATCCTTAGTCCAGCATCCGATAACAGGACACGAGGGCTCAAGCATCTGGTTGGCGAGAGTAGTAGCAGGACTTAGCTTAGCTCGTACATGTATTTCTTTTGGTGTTACATTTATTTTTAATGCAGAACTAGAATATGACGAAAATGAAAAGAATAATATTTGTTTTATTTCATGAAATTGTGTACATTTCCATGTAATTTCAGCATACATGATCAGTTTTGACATTAACTCGACTGTGTACGCCCTATTAATACATGAAACCAAATTTTAACAGCATCAACTCCTGTTACCAATCGGCCCTCTCGGGTTTTCACGATTGGACATTTTCTCTCGTGCCTCTTATTTTTGCACAGGATGCCTTTTTTCGGTTTTCACCCTGTCGAGGCGCCCAATTTTAGCACGGCCGCCTTTTTTCGGTTTTCAAACTGCAGGGCATTTTATTCTCTTCTTTTTATTTTGGTCTTTAGCCATGGAACCTTTTGAGTTTGTCGACATTGATCGACTCTTTGAATTCATTTCCGTCGCTATCCGACAAGATTGCAGCTCCTTTGGACAATAGCTTTTTAAGGATATATGGCCCCTTCCAGGTTGATCTAAATTTTCCTTTGATATCGAGCATACCTGGTCTCATCTGCTTGAACACTAAGTCCCCTTCCTTCAGCGGATGCTTTCTCACCTTCTTTCTGAATGTCCTGGCCAACCTCTTCTGGTAGATCTGATTGTGATAATAAGCCTTCAGCCTACTCTCATCCAGTAAGTTTAAATGCTATAGTCTCTTTCGTGCCCATTCTGTCACACCCCATTTGCCCCCTAGTAGAATGAGCCTGTCTGTCTGTCTGTCTGTCTGTATGTGTAAGCATTCGCATGTGTTCGGCATTTCATAAGGGTATTTTAGTAAAATGTATGTTCTTGGGGTTTTGTTAGTGTGTGGGTGCATACATGGCATTAGTGTGTTAATTAATTGAGAAATAATTGTGAGCACTTGAGCATACCTTATTAGGGTGTTTTAATTAGGAGTGTGTAGAGTGTGTGTAGTGTATTTTAGTTTGGTGTGAGTGATTAGCTTCACCAATAGGAATTGGACACATGCTTAGGGCAAAGTAAAGAAAAAGACAAGGGAATGAAAGAAAGGAAATAGTCAGATTTACGTTTTCTTCTTCACTCACCTTCTCCTTCTTCATTTTCTTTACTCTAAGAATTGTGGTTTTGATTCAAGCTTGAATTGGTGGAGTTAATCTCTCCTTGCATCTTCTAATTTGGTTAGTGTGTATCTTTGTCTTTGTTTTGCTGTAAATCTTCTTCTTCTTCCTTGAGTTTAGGTTTAACTTAGGGTTTGCATTGCTGTGTTTGTGTTCTAGCCGAAGCTCCTCGTGATCCAAAGGGTAAAGAGGTTGCTGGACCTAGTGGAGCTAAGTGATAGAAGCTTAGATTTCAGGTTTGGGAATATTTTCTTGTGATTTGTATGATTTTGAGTTTACTGTAAATTTCTAGGGTTTATGTTCTTGATGAACTTGATTGCATATATTCTTGATTTGGTTGATTAAATGTTGAAACTGGATTGTATATATGTTGCTTATATTGTTTGGGATCTTTTCCAGAAGGTAAGAACAGGTTTGATTGGTTTTGAATCAAATTTGGGATTGATTTCTGTATTCTGGAAAACTGGAAATCGAGTTACTGTAGAAATCCCGTTTTCCAGATTTGTCGCGTGACTAGCCAAGGAAGAGAGGGAAAGTCACGAGACGTGACTTCCAGTCACGACTCGTGACCTGCCAGAGCAAAGCCAGTCACGAGTTGTGATTGTCTATCACAACGCGTGACCGGCCTTAAGGAAGGCAGTCACGAGACGTGACACCCCGTCACGCCTCGTGACCGGCCTGATAGAAGGCATGTCGCGTGATCGGCTGAAGAGAGAAGCAAGTCACGAGACGTGACATCCAGTCACGTCGCGTGACCTGCGTGAGCACCGCGTGATCTGCGAGATCACGTTGCGTGATCTGCGAGGGATGAAGCAAGTCACGAGGCGTGACCCACAGTCACGTCTCGTGACCTGCCTTGTGGGGAGGCCAGTCACGCCTCGTGACCAGCCAACCTCACCCGTTACCCCGTTCAGCCCTTTTTTCCGAAATTCCCCGTCTTTTGACTCAAAAATGAATTTGGTGTTTCTTCTGAATGGACTTATATTGCGGTATGATGCATGCCATACTTTTATATGCTTTGATATAAATGATACCATGAATTTCTGATGAATTCTATTTCGTACCCTGAAATGTGATTTGAATGACGCTTAACCTGCTAGAGTCAAGTAAGTGGATAGTTAGGCATGCCTAATAGAGTCTTTAGCTGCAGCCCTCAGTTCAGTTTGGACCCCGATCAGGTCCCCGTTTGGTTCCTCGCGAACCCTTCAGTATTAGGATCTTATTTAAGATCCCCTCAGTATATTTATATAATAATGTGTTTTGATTAATGAAATGACTTTCGATTTGTACCTGTGTGGTACCCTCAGTATTCGACTCGTACCCGTAAGGTACCTTCAGTATACTCGTTATCCACTATCTAGAGTCAGCAGGTGTTCTTTAAATGTTTAATAGAATTGTTCTGATCTGATTTGGCTATTAAATGGAATATCTGAATGAGTTATTGATGAAACACATGTTGAATTATTCTGGAATGGATTCGATTATGAGATAATGATTTTTATGGCTTTTAAATATGAGCATGTTTATATGGATTATGTTATAGCTTCTGCATTCTGCCATTGTGAATGTGTTATGCCTTGGCGACCATTGTGAATGGCCGTCTATTATTTATGTGTGTTTCCCCACTAAGCGTTTATCGCTTAGCACGGTGTTTTTACCCGTGCAGGTGCGGAAGGAGTTTTGCTTTGAGAGAGTCGCCGTCATCAAGCCAACACAGAAGAGTTTTAGTGTAGGGTTCAGTTTTGTATAAGTGATGATTCTTTTTGTATAGAACTCTCTATATCAGTTTTGCTTCAGCTTCCGCGTTTGTAATTATATTTTGGTTATGTAATAGTATTTTGTATCAGCTAGTTGATCAGAACATTATTGTAATGCTTTATTATATTAATGAATGATCAGCTATTGTTTTCCTTTCTGTAAAGTTTTAATTATGCCGTATTTCTGTATGTATGTTATGAATGAATGTATGTTTTACTTTGTACTTGCTTGGTGGCACCTTTACTCATACTGCATCTCACTCCTTCTCGGATGGGATCGCCTACGTATGGGAAGGGGGTGTTACAGTTTGTGGTATCAGAGCATAGGTTTAGGCATTTCTGGGTGTTGTTGTGATTGTTCTGAGTTTCTTAGATGTGTATGTGTCTAGTTCTGTGTTGGCTGATACGGTTGTTTCTTGTTTGTTTAGATGGCTTCTAATTCTGCTCGTGGATCACTAGAGGAATCCGCCGAGAGTGTGAACCCTCAAGCCGTAGATCCATCGATTTCTGTGTCAGCTCAGCATGCTAGGGTCCAGCCCGAGGCCGCAGCCATGCCCTTTGAGGCTATGTTCCGGTTGCATCAGGACATGGCTAGGGTTTTGGAGAGAGTGACTGCTCCTAGAGCACCTATAGAGAATTTGAGGAGGGCAGGAGTTGAGGATTTCTATGGCACTGGTTTGAATGAATCTAAGATGGCAGAGAAATGGTTAGATAAAGTGAAGCGTGCTTTGAGAGAGATTCGTTGTCCTCCCGACCAGCAGGCAGAGTGTGCATGAGTTCTTCTGCAAGGGTCTGCTTTTGAGTGGTGGGAATTGGTTTGCAGGCATCCTCAGCTACCGGATCCGATTACCTGGGAGTTCTTTGAGGGTGAGTTCACAAAGAAATACATCACTCAGACTTATAGAGATTCGAGATGGGCGCAGTTTTTGAATTTGAGACAGAGGGCCATGTCTGTAGCAGATTATGAGAAAGAGTTCAATAGGTTATCTCGCTATGCCCCACGTGGAGTTATGACTGATGACTTTAGATGCAAGCATTTCGAGGCAGGGTTAAATGAGTCTTTGAAGATTGCTTTGATTTCTTTGATGTGCATACCTGGGGTTAGCTACTATCAGATTGTAGAGGCTGCTGTGAGAGCTGAGTTGTCTGAGACTGTGATGAGAGAGAGAGCTCAGAGGAGGAACTCTTCTCGTGGAGGATCTTCTTTGGGTAAGAGGTCTAGGAACCCACAGGATGAGTCAGCATCTGGTCCGGCTTCTAGAGGTAGACGACAGGGTTCTGCAGCTGTATCAGGTTCTGGTAGAGGTGGTAGATCTGAGACTGCATCAGTTTGTCCTCATTGTAGTAAGACTTATCGGGGTGAGTGTAAGTGGCTCTCCGGTGCGTGCTTCAGGTGTGGGAGTTCTGAGCATCTTTTGGCCAGTTGTCCGAGATTGCATGAGGATTCAGGTTCCCAGAGAGAGGGTAGTAGGGTCGGTTCGAATGCTTCTCAGGCTACCCGTGGCAGAGGATTGTGGTTGCTCAGAAATACGATGTGAGGCTTCAGCAGATTGTGCATGAGGTTAGATCGGGTAAGCAGTCAGAGTTCTCAGTTCAGGATGAGGTGCTTATGTTTAGAGATCGTTTGTGTGTGCCAGAGTCTGAGGATTTGAGGAGACAGCTTATGAGTGAGGCGCATAGTTCAGTTTTTACTATGCATCCGGGCAGTGAGAAGATGTATCGAGACATGAAGCAATTCTATTGGTGGTCCGGTATGAAGCGTGATATAGTGGATTTTATTTCCAAGTGCTTGACTTGTCAGCAGGTAAAGGCCGAGCATCAGGTTCCTTCGGGTTTGCTTATGCCTTTATCTATTCCTGAGTGGAAATGGAATAATATCGCCATGGACTTTGTTTCTGGTTTGCCTTTGACTCAGAGGAAACATGACTCAGTTTGGGTTATTGTGGATCGGCTTACGAAGTCAGCTCACTTTTTGCCAGTTAGAGTGGACTACTCCATGGACAGATTGGCCAGTATCTATGTGGATGAGATAGTTCGGTTGCATGGTGTGCCTTTGTCCATAGTTTCAGATCGGGATCCGAGGTTTACTTCCAAGTTTTGGAAGGAGTTACAGAGAGCTTTGGGCACTAGGTTGAACTTCAGTACAGCATTCCATCCTCAGACCGATGGTCAGTCAGAGCGAGTCATTCAGATTCTGGAGGATATGATGAGGGCTTGTACTTTGGATTTTCCGGGTAGTTGGGACAGATATGTGTCGCTTATGGAGTTTGCCTACAACAACAGTTTTCAGTCGAGCATCGGTATGGCACCATATGAGGCTTTGTATGGTCGTCAGTGTAGGACTCCGGTTTGTTGGACCGAGCTATCCGAGAGATCTATGATTGGACCAGACTTGGTTAGAGATACTGAAGAGAAGGTCAGAGTGGTACAGCGGAATTTGAAGGCAGCCAAGGATCGACAGAAGTCTTATGCCAATTTAAAAAGGAAAGATGTGCATTTTGAGATCGGGGACAAGGTTTTCCTTAAGGTTTCACCTTGGAGGAAAGTGCTTCGGTTTGGCAAGAAAGGCAAACTTAGTCCTCGTTTCATTGGACCTTATGAGATTTTGGCTAAGGTAGGACCTGTAGCCTACAGATTGGCGTTACCGATGGAGTTAGCAAAGTTGCACGATGTGTTCCACGTTTCGATGCTTCGTCGGTATAGATCAGATCCTTCGCATGTACTTTTGGTTCAGGATATACAGGTTCAGCCAGACTTCTCTTATGATGAGGAACCGCGAGCTATTCTAGCCCGAGAGGTGAGGCAGTTGCGAAGTAAGCAGATTCCCTTGGTTAAAATGTTGTGGATCCATCATGGAGTTGAGGAAGCGACTTGGGAACCAGAGGAGTCGATGAGAGCTCAGTATCCGCAGTTGTTCAGTTCAGGTGAGAATTTCGAGGACGAAATTCTTATTAGTAGGGGAGAGTTGTCACACCCCATTTGCCCCCTAGTAGAATGAGCCTGTCTGTCTGTCTGTCTGTATGTGTAAGCATTCGCATGTGTTCGACATTTTATAAGGGTATTTTAGTAAAATGTATGTTCTTGGGGTTTTGTTAGTGTGTGGGTGCATACATGGCATTAGTGTGTTAATTAATTGAGAAATAATTGTGAGCACTTGAGCATACCTTATTAGGGTGTTTTAATTAGGAGTGTGTAGAGTGTGTGTAGTGTATTTTAGTTTGGTGTGAGTGATTAGCTTCACCAATAGGAATTGGACACATGCTTAGGGCAAAGTAAAGAAAAAGACAAGGGAATGAAAGAAAGGAAATAGTCAGATTTACGTTTTCTTCTTCACTCACCTTCTCCTTCTTCATTTTCTTTACTCTAAGAATTGTGGTTTTGATTCAAGCTTGAATTGGTGGAGTTAATCTCTCCTTGTATCTTCTAATTTGGTTAGTGTGTATCTTTGTCTTTGTTTTGCTGTAAATCTTCTTCTTCTTCCTTGAGTTTAGGTTTAACTTAGGGTTTGCATTGCTGTGTTTGTGTTCTAGCTGAAGCTCCTCGTGATCCAAAGGGTAAAGAGGTTGCTGAACCTAGTGGAGCTAAGTGATAGAAGCTTAGATTTCAGGTTTGGGAATATTTGCTTGTGATTTGTATGATTTTGAGTTTACTGTAAATTTCTAGGGTTTATGTTCTTGATGAACTTGATTGCATATATTCTTGATTTGGTTGATTAAATGTTGAAACTGGATTGTATATATGTTGCTTATATTGTTTGGGATCTTTTCCAGAAGGTAAGAACAGGTTTGATTGGTTTTGAATCAAATTTGGGATTGATTTCTGTATTCTGGAAAACTGGAAATCGAGTTACTGTAGAAATCCCATTTTCCAGATTTGTCGCATGACTAGCCAAGGAAGAGAGGGCAAGTCACGAGACGTGACTTCCAGTCACGACTCGTGACCTGCCAGAGCAAAGCCAGTCACGAGTTGTGATTGTCTATCACAACGCGTGACCGGCCTTAAGGAAGGCAGTCACGAGACGTGACACCCCGTCACGCCTCGTGACCGGCCTGATAGAAGGCATGTCGCGTGATCGGCTGAAGAGAGAAGCAAGTCACGAGACGTGACATCCAGTCACGTCGCGTGACCAGCGTGAGCACTGCGTGATCTGCGAGATCACGTTGCGTGATCTGCGAGGGACGAAGCAAGTCACGAGGTGTGACCCACAGTCACGTCTCGTGACCTGCCTTGTGGGGAGGCCAGTCACGCCTCGTGACCAGCCAACCTCACCCGTTACCCCGTTCAGCCCTTTTTTCCGAAATTCCCCGTCTTTTGACTCAGAAATGAATTTGGTGTTTCTTCTGAATGGACTTATATTGCGGTATGATGCATGCCATACTTTTATATGCTTTGATATAAATGATACCATGAATTTCTGATGAATTCTATTTCGTACCCTGAAATGTGATTTGAATGACGCTTAACCTGCTAGAGTCAAGTAAGTGGATAGTTAGGCATGCCTAATAGAGTCTTTAGCTGCAGCCCTCAGTTCAGTTTGGACCCCGATCAGGTCCCCGTTTGGTTCCTCGCGAACCCTTCAGTATTAGGATCTTGTTTAAGATCCCCTCAGTATATTTATATAATAAAGTGTTTTGATTAATGAAATGACTTTCGATTTGTACCTGTGTGGTACCCTCAGTATTCGACTCGTACCCGTAAGGTACCTTCAGTATACTCGTTATCCACTATCTAGAGTCAGCAGGTGTTCTTTAAATGTTTAATAGAATTATTCTGATCTGATTTGGCTATTAAATGGAATATCTGAATGAGTTATTGATGAAACACATGTTGAATTATTCTGGAATGGATTCGATTATGAGATAATGATTTTTATGGCTTTTAAATATGAGCATGTTTATATGGATTATGTTATAGCTTCTGCATTCTGCCATTGTGAATGTGTTATGCCTTGGCGACCATTGTGAATGGCCGTCCATTATTTATGTGTGTTTCCCCACTAAGCGTTTATCGCTTAGCACGGTGTTTTTACCCGTGCAGGTGCGGAAGGAGTTTTGCTTTGAGAGAGTCGCCGTCATCAAGCCAACACAGAAGAGTTTTAGTGTAGGGCTCAGTTTTGTATCAGTGATGATTCTTTTTGTATAGAACTCTCTATATCAGTTTTGCTTCAGCTTCCGCGTTTGTAATTATATTTTGGTTATGTAATAGTATTTTGTATCAGCTAGTTGATCAGAACATTATTGCAATGCTTTATTATATTAATGAATGATCAGCTATTGTTTTCCTTTCTGTAAAGTTTTAATTATGCCGTATTTCTGTATGTATGTTATGAATGAATGTATGTTTTACTTTGTACTTGCTTGGTGGCACCTTTACTCATACGGCATCTCACTCCTTCTCGGATGGGATCGCCTACGTATGGGAAGGGGGTGTTACACATTCAGCCTCCGGAATTTGGGCTTCCATAATCACCCTTAACGATCGGAGCTCTATCTCAACTGGCAATACTGCCTCTGTCCCGTATACCAGAGAATATGGCGTGGTGCCTGTAGATGTCCTTACAGTTGTCCTGTATCCCCACAGTGCGAAGGGTAGCTTCTCTGCCCAGTCTTTGTAAGTTTGGACCATCTTGGATAGGATCCTCTTCACATTTTTATTGGCGGCCTCTACTGCCCAGTTAGCTTGTGGTCGATAGGGGGAGGATCTGTGGTGCTTGATACCATACTTCTCAAGGAGCTTTCTGGTTTTCCCCATGAATTGCACCCCATTATCAGACACTATGTGGTGAGGGAGTCCATATCTGCAGATCAAATTTCTCTCTATGAACTTGGCCATATCCCTTGCGTCAATCTTTTTGAAGGATTCTGCCTCTACCCATTTGGTAAAATAGTCAATTGCGACTATGATGTATCTGTGTCTGTTAGATGCCGTAGGGCGAATCTCTCCAATGATGTCTATAGCAAAAGGCCAAGGCGATGTCAGGTTGTGTAGCTCTGATACTGGCAGGTGCCTCAAATCTGCGTACTGTTGGCATAACTGGTATTAGTTGACATACTTTGAGCAGTCATTGTCCATTGTAAGCCAATAGAAGCCTTGCCTCATGATCTTCTTTGCCAGAGTTAAACCATTCATGTAAGCCCCACAGACGCCTGCATGGGTCTCCTCCATCACCTTGCGAGCTTCTTTCTCATTCAAGCACCTGAGCTGAATCCCGCCTGCCTGTCTTTTGTACAACACTCCTTCCAAGGATATGAACTGAGTAGATAGCTTCCGGATCATTCTCTGGTCTTTCTCGGTAGCTTCCTCTGGAAACCTAGCATTTTCCAAATAATTCATAATGTCAAAGTACCATGGTCTTCCATCCGCCACTTCTACTTCCATTACTGGCTTGATCTCAAAACTGGGCTTCTCAGAACTTGAAATCAGCACTGGTTTCATAGCTACCCCCTCAGGATTATCCCACATCGACACTAGGGTTGCCAACGCATCAGCTAGACGGTTCTCATCTCTTGGCACGAAGTGGAAAGTGCAGGTTTCAAACCGTCCGCATATCTCTTTCAAATATTCAACATAGGGTACCAGCCGCTCCTCTTTTACAGCCCACTCACCTCGGATCTAGTTAATCACCAAGGATGAGTCACCAAAGACTTCTTCGTTCTTTGCCCCCAAAGCAGCTAAAGCTTCTAACTCGAAAGTGCATGCTTCAAATTCGGCTTCATTGTTGGTTGCTTTATACCTCAGCTTCTTGGCTAGAGGGAGCTTCTCGTTATCTGGGGTCGTCAAAATAATTCCAACTCCGGCTCCCTTGTTATTCACTGCCCCGTCGAAGTGTAACTGCCATCCTTGGACAGAAATCGCGATTCTACTCTCATCAGGAAAGGTAAACTCGGGGGTGTCTCCTTGAATAGGATGCTCAGTAAGAAATTCGGCTGCGGCTCACCCTTTAATAGTTTTGTGAGTGATGTATTCAACATCGAACTCCTGTAGCAAAAGCAGCCACCTCCCCATCTTACCAAGCAAAGACGGCGCTTCTTGCAAATATCTCAACGAATTCTGCTTGGCCACTGCCTGAACTCTGTATGAATGGAAATAATGCCTCAGCTTCTTTGATGCCCAAATCACTGTGAGGCAGATCTTCTCTACCTCAGCATATTTTATCTCATAAGCCAGGAACTTCTTGCTGAGGTAATAAATTGCGAATTCCACTCCAAATTCATCCTCCTGAGCCATCATGGCACCCACAAAACTGCCTTCCACTGCCAGATACAGGATAAGCGGTTTGACTGGTTGCGGCGGCCTTAACACTGGCGGATTTAACAAATATTCCCTGATGCTGTCAAAGGCTTTCTGGCAGTCTTCGTTCCAGACCACAGGCTGATTCTTTCTGAGCAGCTTAAAAATGGGCTCGCATATCGAAGTGAGCTTGGCAATGAATCGGCTGACATACTGCAGCTTGCCCATGAAACTCCTTACATCTTTCTCCTTTTGCGGCACGGGCATCTCCCTGATGGACTTTACCTTGTCTGGGTCAATTTCTATTCCCCTCTGGCTGACGACATGTCCCAACAGCTTCCCTGAAATCACTCCGAAGATACACTTCTTGGGGTTAAGTCGCAGGTTGTATTTATCAATCCTAGTGAAGAACTTCTCTAGAGCTTCAAAATGGCCCTCTCGGGTGGTCGACTTGACCATCATGTCATCGACATACACCTCTACCTCTTTGTGGATCAGGTCGCTTAGAATCTTGGTCGCCATCCTCTGGTATGTGGCCCCTGCATTTTTCAGGCCAAAAGGTATAACCCGGTAGGCGTAGGTCCCCCACTCTGTGATGAAAGCGGTCTTAACTCGATCAGCTATCTTATTTAGGATCTGGTTGTAGCCCACATAAACATCTCCAAAGCTGTACATCGCGCAGTTGGCGGCACTGTCTATCAACACATCAATGTGGGGTCGTGGAAAATTATCCTTAGGGCAGGCCTTGTTCAGATCTCGATAATCCACACATACCCTGACCTTCCCATTTTTCTTCGCTACAGGGACTACGTTTGCCAACCATGTAGGATACTGCACTTCAACAAGGAACTTGGCCTCAATTTACTGCCGAATCTCCTCCTTGACCTTGTTTGCCCATTCTGGCCTGAGCTTTCTCAACTTCTGTTTCACAGACTTATAGTCTGGATAAGTCGGGATAGCATGTTCTGCTACATCTCGGTCGATCCCTGGCATGTCTTCATAGGTCCAGGCAAAGACTTTTTCATATTTTCTTATTATTCTCTCGAATTTTTCTCTCTCATTAGGAGTTATATTTGATGCTATTAAAATTTCCTTCAGATTTTCCAAGGTTCCAAGATTAAAAGGCGTCGTATCAGTGGAATCAATATCAAAAATTGATGGAATATGATCATGTTCATGCATTCTTGAATCGATTAAATCTTTTAGAAATGTGTTTGTTGGAAGAGAGAGAAAACACACACGAATTTTGGCAGAGTTTTCCCTTTAGAAAATTTTCCAACCCTCTTTTTTATGAGAAAATTCAAAGCTTTTATAAGCCAGGCACGACTGACGGGCGTCTGTAGTGGCGACGGGCGTCGAAAGAATCCTACTGACACAAGGATTCATTCGAAGGCTCTGCCACTTTGACCGACGGGCGTCGGAAGAATCCTTCTGACACAAGGATTCATCCGACGGCCCTGCCATCTTGACTGATGGGCGTCAAAAGAATCCCTCTGACCCAAGGATTCTTCCGACGGGTCGGCCTCCGACCGACGGGCTTGCCGCTTACCGACGGGCTGGCAATCTCTTGAGAAAAAAACATGCTTTTTGGACTTTAAAAACTCCCCGGTTTTCTCCCCTTCTGCCTACGAAAGGTAAAATGGATTCGTTTCTCGTGGAACATGGGACTAAAGCCTCCAAATCCAAACCGTTTGTACAAGCTCGGATATCGATTTCATCATAGGGTAATCTTTGATCCGGACCGCTCCGGGACACGGTGCTCACACCATGTTATTTCTTACTTTAGTCGTTCAACTATTTTATTTCTTTCAATTAAGCCTTTTTCTAAACTTTTAATTTCTTTCAATATTTTTCCTACTTTTAAATTTTCCAATTCTGATTCTCTACTTCTATCTTTAAATATCGGGCCATTATACTTGCCTTAATACGTCCACGGTCTATTTTGGGTTCTTACAGAAAGAGTACACAATATTTTTAATGTACATCATAAGTTGCCTCATTAAAAACCTTAACAGAAAACCCAGTGAAAAAAACCTTAGTTAAATAAAAAAGAGTGTAACGTGTATTTTTCTTCCTCTTATAATAATATTAGTACAAAACTTTAAACTTGTACATATAGAATTTTAATATGCAATATTATAAGATTCATTTTTTAAAAATAAATTCTATATCTTCTGGATATGCTAATTTTATATCTTTTGGATATATTATGCATGAACTAAAAAATAACAACTAAAACTTATTTTGTAAAATTACATGTTGTACCTTTACAAGCATGTACAAGTTTATCTCCACATCTTTAATTTCTTTAAGATGGAGAATTTATCAAGTTTAATAATATGATCATGCACATAATAAATATATGACCAATGTTCATATCATATCATAAATAAGTTATCTATTCTCAAATAGTTTTCTTAACCATTCACTAAAAAAAAACAGCAAATTAGCGACAGAATTTTCCGTCGCTAAAATTGCATTTTCAGTCGCTAATTACTTTTAGCGATGCAGCGACTAACCGTCGCTATTGGCTCCGTCGCAAGGAATTTGCGACTAAAACTTTTAACAGTCGCTAAAAATAGTGACGGAATTTTTCGTCGCTAAAAATAAAATATTCGTCGCTAAATAACTCTTTAAATTAGTCGCCATGAAAATTAAAAAAATTATTAGCAACGGAAAATCTATCGCTATTCCGTCGCTAAAAGTATTAAATTTTTTATTAATTTAAATTCAATTTTTTATTATTATTTTGATTTTAATTTTTTATTATTATTATTAGATCCAAAATTTAATTTATATAAATAATAATTATACAATATTATTAACAATACTACTAATTTAAAAAATATAATATCATTGACTCAAAATACCCAAATTTTTTTAATAAAATAAAATTAAAAATTAATTTACATATAATTAAAATCATATTAAATAATACATTCATGTCCACAATTATAAAATATTTAAAAATTACAACAAAAAATTATTATAAAATCTTGAAACATCCATGGAACGCCACCATTTCGAATCTTTAATTATTTCACGAACCACCTAATTTATAAATTATGAGAAAAATAAAAATAAAATTAACAACAAATAGCAAATAAAATAAAATTAAAGCAATAAATTAAATTTAACAGTAATAATAGGTCATGTTATCTAATATGTTGCTAAAAAGTCCCAAGGATGTTAAGGAGCTCTAATACATCTAATAAATATCCAACTAAGTATTGAGCCAATGATAAACATGATAAGTTGCTAATAATAAACATGTGCATTAAATAGTAAAAAAGACCACTGATTACCAATATTCCAACTTTATTAGAGATACAGCTCCTAAGAATAAGGCATCCACATCAAGACATAAATATGGCACATATTCGAGAACACAAGTGAAAAGCCATCCTATAATAAGAATTTGTGGATTAAAGAAGAACACTGAAGAGTGTCTAGGTCCATAGTGATATAAAGTTTAACTAGTTAACTATCTCACAACTGGTTTAGAAGTTCAATCAAACTGCAAAGTTACTAAAAATCGGTCAATTGCTTCAGCAGTTTGAGGATTGAACTATTTAAATCAATCAATATAGATAATTTTGTTCGTTTCTTAATTATAATTTCTCAGTTAATAGGAGGAAAAAAACACTGAACCTTCTCAATGAATAAAAGAGTATTTGTATGTACGATTTCCAAAATTATGGTGTTTTGGCATAATTTATTGCCACTCTAATTTTTGCGGGCAAAATGCAAGCACGAGTATAATGAATGTGGACAATAACATAACATGTATACATACTAAATGTGGATAGAGACAGAATACCATGAAACAAAATCTTCTTATTGTATGATAAATTATAATAATGTTCATAAAAATTATAAATTTTACTTTAATTAAAGAAAAGCAACATATGCAGAGCTGAAGGATTATAGACAACATGAGTTGTAACAGGTTTTAGAGCTACCCTTTTCTAAATTCCCCACTTAATTAATTAACCACACACACACACATATATATGTATATTTCATAAATTTATATATTAACAAATATAGCCAAGATGTAAATAAAGCCAGGATGAAATATGTCTACCAAGGAATATAACTACCACTCAATTTGAAAATGACATGCTGCTTTCATTTAGCAGTTCCACTTTATTTGGATTCTAAAGAATTTAATAGTTAAAAAATCAATGGAATAGGAACCCGATAACATTTTGTGTCACCAAATTGCAACTTCTTAGCCTATTCTCACCTAAACTATATATATTAACCTACTGTAAACAAATATATCCACATCCAAAAGAAAGCAAAGCAAATATGCAGAGCCAAGCAAAAGAATGTCAAATCAGGTACAAATTGAATAACACAAAACAAATTGAGTTGAGAAGCAAATCCAACAAAATAAATCATCTTTCTACTTTACATTCATATTCTTGTTCTGTTCACATTTTAACTAGATAAAACCAGAAAGCACGGCTAACCTACACACAATTAAAAGACATAAACTTGCAATCATAATTGCAAATAACTTAATTTAAATTTACCGTACCCAATCAAACCACAGCAAACTGCAGTCCAAAAAATTAGCAAAAACACGATCCAATGTATCACATTACTCACCAATGTAAGGATCAAGATGTCGCCATTTATTATACTATGCCTCACCATCAGCAATCATTCTATCACTCGTGTCAAGATCTTCCTACAAATCCACCAAAACAAACAACACAAAATTTGACATATTACCTCTAATTTGCAAGTTAATCGAAGAGTAATTGGAAGATTTTTTGAATTTGTCGACTATTAAGAGAACGAGCTACGTGTTTGTTGGCGTCGAACTTCTCTCTGAGATTGGATGCCTATCAAAATAAAAGAGTGAGTAAAGTGAATTGAAGCAATTAAAAAGGAAAAATCAAAGAAAGTGAGAGATCCGAGATTTGGTGAGAAAAGGGGGAAATTTACATCTTGATAAAAGAGGTGATGATGAACGGCCCAGTTCAGAGTGTCTCTCAGAGCTCGGTGGTAGAGGATCTGCACACTGATGGATTGCAACTAAAGGAGATTGAAACATTTCAGTAGTTCTTTTCTTTTTTGCACCCAAACCAACTAGACCAACATATAGACAAATATAAATTCGATACAATAACAAAAGCAAATACAAATTGAAAATCAAAAAAGCACTCACTGGTTCGGGTAATGACAAGTTCTTGAAGTTCAGTGATTCTAATATTGAACGAATAAATCAGAGAATCGAGAGACGAGATCGGCGGTCGGACACAAGAGATCGGCGGCGGGGGAAGCATATCGGTGCCAAAGAGGAGAGATCGCGAGCTTCAGATCGCGTGAGAGGGAGCAACGCGTAGGGGGGAGCAGCACAGGCGGGGGAGCAGCGGGGAGGGAGATCGGTCGCCGTTGTCGTCGCTGGTCTCCAACCCCACTGCCGTGTGCCATCGCTCTCTCTCTCTCTTGCTTCTGCGATTTTTAGTTTGGGTGATAAAAGAAATTTGGGGGTTAGGTTTATTTCAATATGTATTCTAATAGAAAATTAGCGACTATTTAGCCACTAACACGTTTAGTCGCTAAATAATTAAAAGTAAAATCTATTACTATAGCGATGACATTATTTAGTCGCTAATATAGTCGCTAAATGTACTATTTTAATTTGCGAGAGAAATTTATATCGCTATTTAGTCATAATTTTATCTGTTAAAATTAGCGACTAAAATTTAGTCGCTAAAATTTAGCGACAAAAATTTTTGTCGCTAATTTAGGCGCTAAAAAAGACGCGTCTTTTTCGCAGCAAAATTTAGCGACTAATTTTGTTAACAGTCGCTAAATTGCTTTTTCTATTGAAAAATTACGTTTTCATGACTAAATCTTTTTTTGGTCGCAAATCAGTCGCAAAATAGCGACTAAATTTAGTCGCTAATTGCCAGTTTTTTTGTAGTAATTATTATTCTTTCTCTTAATTATCAGCCACTTATGATTGATGATGGAAATTAATATTATGACAGTAATAATTATCATTTCTTGAAATACCATTTCTATGGCCATAATTCTATATTTCTTCATTCATTTCAAGAAATAAAATAAATGCAATAAAATAATTTCATAATATGTTTACAACATAATTATATAATAGCTATAACAAACAAATGCATTTAGAATTCAAATATTTCTAAATAATTATTTAAAAAAACAAAAATCATATAATTATCCAAATAAAATATATATGATTATACAGAGAATTAGAATCTTTAAAATAATATCTAATTTTAAGTAATAATTTCACAATTACCTTATAATACATTATTATATAATGCATCAATAGCAATAATATATAATTATGAAATATGTTGTATCTTATGACTTTACAACTATTAGAGCACCCAATGAAAGATAACTTAAACATATAATAACTTTGTCAAAAATTAGTTTTTCAATCAAATAGTGCTCGATGTTCAAGCCGAGATGAAATTTTAGTTTTCAAAATTTATTAAAGTATCTTAAAATTTTCAAAAGTTTCAATAATTAAAATCATAACTAAATTATGATAATAGGCAACATTATAATATTTTAAAATCATGTACATAAAATTCAATACATTTTTGTATCAAACAAAATTTTTAGAAATATTTATATACTTCAGGTATGATAAATCCTTTAAAAATTTTATATAATTTTATTATCAAATAGGCAAATAATATTAATTAACTAAATATTAATATATTATCAGATTGATAAATGTTAAAAACTTATTGCATCCATTACAAGAAAATATATATCTTTATAAGAAATATCATAGAACAAGTCATATTTTATGACTTCATTGTATATTGCATGAACATCATGTGTATCTTATTGGCATCATATTTTTCAATATTTGAACTATATATCCAAAAATTCATATTATAGAATTAAATGTAATTAATATCTGTATTTTTCAATAAATTTAATTTTAAGAACCTCAATATGTTGAAAATATCAACATAAATATTTTTTATACAAAAATGTTGTTGCCAAATTTATATTTTTCAGTTTCTTTTAATGATATAACATATTGAGATTTATTGTTCAATTTCGAATATCTGAACCACTTCTGTAATTTTGAAATTAGTTATGTTATGAGTCTCTTCGGGAGTACCCACCTCCATAATATGACCATCTAAATTTATTTTCTCCTTATTATTTTAAAGATTTTATTTTTATTTGGAACCGAATAATTTACCCCACATGGCAATTTTTTTTACTAAAACATTACTTTGAATTGAAGCATTTGCTGCAGATACATATGAGATTTAATAAATCTTTACACATTAACAAATACATTAGCATCATAACTATATAATTTTTTGAACTTCAAGTTCATGATATGAGGATCTAAATTACACATAATATATTTATTATTTTATTTTTCAGCTGTATTTTTTCTTTCCCTGATATTAGAAAAACTATTTAATCAAAATGCAATATTTAACTAAATTGTAATGGGAGAAATTTATGATTTTCATTGGCATAATACATGTAAGTATTTCTTCAAACAATATTATCCTTATATAAAAATAGGTGTAACACCCTATATCCAGACCATAGAGCAATTTGAATATCGAGTGCTATATGTAGACACCGGGTCCTGGGTCAGCCTAAATCGAAGTTACCTGATGATGATAATTGCCTTCACAGGCTAAAAATGTTAAAAGTGATGATTTCCTCGTAAAATTTGCATTTTAGAGTGAAAAATTAAAAAATAATAAAAAATATTTTGAAAATTAGTTTTGAAAAATGGGGGCTTAAAATTATAGTATTTTTAGTCAATTTAAACTTAAAAAAAAAAAAATTTCGGAACGCGAGTGTCGGGAGGGGAAAGGCGACGCGCAGCGTCGCGAATGCTGCGCGTCGCTAATAAGCGCGATTTCGCGCAGCGTGAGCGACAGGCGTCCCTTCCCCCTGGCGTCGCTAAAGGGTCTGAATCAGCCCCTTTTTCGATTTTTTTCATCATTTTTCCGATTTTTTTCACCCAAAATCAAGGTTTTTTAGTCCAAATTAAATTCTAAAATATTCTTTTAGATAACTAATCAATAAAACTTGATTTTATCACCAAAAATAAAGGAAATTGAGTTTAAATAAAATTCTTTTTCCCTAATTGAATTATGGCAACTTTTTCCTCCAACCTATATATTCTTAATGATAGAGAAATTAAGGGAGGAGCCTCCATAATAATTTTTTTACATTGGAATTTTTCAGCTTCTCTCCTCTTTTGATTTCTTTCTTCAACGTTTTGAGATTTTGTCCTTAAATTAATAAGGTTTAATTGAGATTGGAAAATTAATTTTCAATACTAAATTATTCCGATTGATTCTTTTGTTTGGCTCCAAGAAAATTAATCATTCACTTCAAAATCATTTCTTTTCAATTTCAAACATCCAAATTAATTTCTTTGTTTCATTCATAAACAAAGATAATTAATTTCATTGCTAAATTATTTTTTTCAAGCAATTTTTCGGAAAATCATCACTTTTCCTTCATCAAATCCAATACTTTGAGGGTAAATATTCTAGGCTTAATTTCTATTTTCTTTTATCTTATTTATATTTAATTTATTCATGTATATTTTATTGTTTTTATTGATTTATTTATTGTTTTCATTTATTCATTTGTTGTATTGATTTTATATTTGTTCTATTTAATTATTTATATATGATTTTATTTTTATTCATGTGAATATTGTTTTCTTTTAATTCCTAACATGTAAATAATTTATTTTATTTTGATTCCTCATTATTTTTAACATGTAAATAATTAATTAACTTAAATTAATCTTTTTACCATGTAAATAGTTTGTTTTAATTATGAACACATCAATTAATCATGTCATTGTCTTAATTATTTTTACCATTCTTTTGTTTACTAACTTTTATTATTCTTTTTATCATTGTTACATGATTTATTTATTTATTTAGTCATTTATCATTTTTTACTTTTTATCATTATTTTTGTCATGCGTATATTTTCATGTATTAATTAATTAACATGTTTTATTTTATTTTCATCACATCATTTAATCATTTGTCATTCATCATCTCATTTTATTTTAATTTGTTATTCATTATTTTGTATATTTAATTGATTTAATTACTAACATTATTTTTATTTATATTTTGTTTTTATGTCTAAACTTATTTTTTTTGCTTGGGCGTTTTTGCGAGCACATCGGGAGTTCCAGGAGGCTCGTTTGGGTTATATGTTTATTTTATTTGTTTGTAATATTTGTTTATTTATTTTTTATTTATTTTTGTCATGTATATTTTCTTATAAAATCGTTTTCCTTAAGGCTGCTAGAAAGAAAATCATCAAAGCATTTTTATTAATTAAATTGGTATTTTTCCTCATAAAATGGGACCAATGTCCTAGTTTTTCATAACCATCATCACCAAATGCTTTTCTTAAAATATGCATGCGAGGACCAATGTCCTCATCATTAATGAATATCCCGTTTTATGTATGATTTGTACTTTATTTACAATGGGAGTTGTATTCCGCTCCTAGTTTTGTTATAGTTTATTTTCATATGCTTTATTTTACTTATGCTTTTATTTACCGGTTTTCTTGAATGAATGTGGTGCGCTTTAATTAATTGCATTAAATGCATGTGAAAAGGGATGAAATAATAAATTCAAAACTTAATTATAAACTTAACCAAGGTATGAATAAATGAAAAGTTCCGAACCCTCTCTAGTCTTTGGGCTCAACGAGGCGAGAGGACCATGTCGATGTTTCATTGAAATGAGATCTCCAAGACACATCTTGTGTCTCATCAAAAGACTTAATTCACAATCCTAGGCTCCATGGAGTTAGAGGGTCATTTCCAATGTTCTATTGGGGTGATTGCCTCTAAGATCCCTTTGGCTTGCCCAAAATGGATATATGTGCCTGTGACGCACGCCGGATCCCCGCGGCCGCCCATGGGACCGCCCGCTCGAGGGCGATTGGGGCATTTGTGGGTCCGTTGACAGCTTGCAATAAATCGCAAGTGCGTCTATGTTGGGCAACAAGAAGGTTTCATGGAGTCGCCACCCAATAGAACATTGGAAAAGTTTCTCTCGCCTCGAAGAGCCTAAGACTGCGCTTTGTATCCATTTTGGGCCAGCCAGAGGAGTCTTAGAAGGTAAACCTCTCGCCCTAAGGAGCCTAGGATTAGTGCTAAAGTCTCGTGGCACAAAAAGGTGTCTTGGAGGGTAGACCTCTAGCCTCTTTGAGCCCAAAGACCAGAGCTGGGTCCGGGATTTCTCATCTATTTCTACCTCGGTTATTTTATGATCAAATTTTAATCATCATTGATTTGCTCTCTCTCCACATGATGCAATTGATTAAAGGCGCATTTATTCATATTTGGAAAGCCGTAAATGATCAAGTAAATATCAAAAAATGGTAAATTACAATAATACAAGGAGCGGAATACAACTCCCTTTATAAATGTGCGATACATACACGAATCGGGGCATTGTTTATTTTGAGGACTTTGGTCCTCGCATGCATCAATATCGAAATTGGATATTTTTATTTGTGATGATTTTTATCGGATAAAAAATAGGGCATTGGACCCTTACTTTTGTGTAAACCTCATTTTATTGAATATAAAACATTGAGTCATTTTTATACATTAACGAGATATGAAAAGAGTATATCCATATACATAAAATAATCAATGAATAGCAAATGAAGGAAATAATCAAGAGGGTTAGGAAATTAAACCGGACGAAATCCTCCGAAAATGGTAGATAGCCGCTCAAGCTCGGGATAGTCCAAGAGAATCAATATACACTCATAGAAAGTTAAAAGATGTTAATATACATAAAATTAATATATAGGAAGCCAAAAGGACTTGAAAAAGATGGAAAATGATTTAAAAAGGTAGAGATAGAACCCACCGACGACCTTTCTAAGGTGACCGACGGGCGTCAGTCAAGATAACCGACATGTCCGTCTGTCACTCAAGAAGGGGCGTCTATAGGTGGGGTGACCAACGGGCGTTGGTGATGGAGATGACCCGTCGGTCACCACTGTCTCCGAAAAAACAGAGAAAGAAAACTCCTTTTAAAGCCAAAAAGGAGGTTTTGTCATAAAATCATGTAAGGAGAGTCAAAATAAAGAAGAATGATGACAAAATTGAAAGAATCAACAAATAAAGAATAAATATGAAATGATATGAAGAAGGAATACAGAATATTTACCCTCAGATAATTGCTTCGGGTGAGTCTCTTGTGTTAATTAGAGCTCCGCGTGTTCCACGAAGTGCAAGATGAAGGATCAAAAAAGGAAAACAGATTATTTCCTCCTCAACCCTTCAAAAGATTGTCTTTAGACTCAAAATCTAAAGAAAACTAATTAGTTTTAGTTCCTTTTGATTGATTTGATCCTCCTTTAAAGAGATTTCTTTATGAAATGTGTTTGCTGGAAGAGAGAGAAAATATGCTCGAATTTTGGCAGAGTTTCCCCTCTTGAAAATTTTTGGAACCCTTTTCTAGTGAAAATTCGGAGCTTTTATAAGCCAGACATGACCGACGGGCGTCGATGTATGGAGGCGGGCGTCGAAAGAATCCTTATGACACAAGGATTCGTCCGACGGCCCTGCCACATCCACCGATGGGCGTCGGAAAGGTTGCGTGCTCCGGGAAACCAGGCGGCGCTCTGACAGGGGCTGTGATTTTTCGACGGGCGTCGAAAAATACCACAAGCCGTCGGTGACCCTAGACGACGGGTTGGCTTCACAGACGGGCTGGTTGTCTGTGGAGGAAAGTATTCCTTTTGACTCGAAAATCCCCTGTTTTCTCCCCCTCTGCCTATGAAAGGTAAAAAGACTCACTTCTCGTGGAACGCGAGACTAAAACCTCCAAATTCGAACCATTTATACAGGCTCGGATACCGATTTCATCATAGGGTAACCTCTGAACCGGACCGCTCCGGGACACGGTGCTTACAGTTGCCCCCAGTTTTGGGGAAACTAGTGTACAAGCGCCTAGATAAGCTAAAACTCAGAGAAAGGACAGAAAGAAAGAAGGCGTACCTGCGACGGTTCTTACCTTTCGTGCCTTTTGCCGGGTAGACCTCGTCTCGGTCCGTTCGGCGATGCGAAGATACCCCTACCGGTCTCGTCTCGACTTGTAGGTGCTGGTGAGACGTAGCATCCTCTGGCTACGAACTCGATATGAAGAGCGGTGTTTCTCTAACCACAGCTTCGAGGTGAAGAGCAGTGTTTTTCTAACTGTAGCTTCGATCTGAAGTTCCCTTGCTAATCCCCATTCGATCTGCAAGGTGCGTAGCACTCTCTGGCTGCCGCGCGAACTGTGAGATGTAGCGCTCTCTGGCCACGATCTCAATCTGGTGAAGAGCAGTGTTTCTTTAACTGCAGCTTCGATCTGAAGTTCCCTTGCTAACCCCCATCCGATCTGTAAGGTGCGTAGCACTCTTTGACTACTGCGCGAACTGCGAGATGTAGCACTCTCTGACTACAATCTCGGTGTGAAAAGCAGTGTTCTCTAACCGCAACTCCCATTATGAGATGCGGTGTTCTCTAACCACAGTCTCGAGGTGAAGAGTAGTATTCTCTAACTACAACTTCGATTGTTGAGAAGCGGTACTCTCTGACCACAATCTCTAGGTGAAGAGCAGTGTTTTTCTAACCGCAGCTTCGATTGTTGAGGAGCGATACTTTCTGACCACAATCTCTAGGTGAAGAGCAGTGTTTTTCTAACCACAGCTTCGATTGTAAGATGCGGTGTTCTCTAACCACAGTCTCGAGGTGAAGAGCAGTATTTCTCTGTACCTGTGTGATAAAGGGTTTTGTTAGTTCATGTTTGAGTGGTCATCTTTTAACCTGTTCATTAATGGCGTGATTTTGCTTTATCTGCTATGCCATGTTCATTTATATTCTTCTTTATTGAGATGTTATTCATCATTTTTTATCATTTTTGTTTTAGAATATGAGTGAATGCAAAGGCATATATTCATATGCTATATGAATGAATCATAAATAATTGAATAAATGCATAAATCTTGAAAACAAAAGTTTTTCACTGGAAATAACTATTTTGTACAACGTATATACAAAGCATAAATGTACAAAAATATGACTCCCTGAATGTCATAGGAGTGTGTAGTCAGAGGGCTCATCGGGGTCCTCATCATCCGATATATGCACTGTCCCTGGCGGAGGTGGAGGCGGAGCTGGCCGTACCGAAGGTGGTGGCTGAGTCGTGGAGGGTCCTGCCTCAGCATCGTGGGTCCGCCTGAAATGGATCTGAGCGTGGCCATCCAAGAAAGGCTGGGTGCAAGTCCTCACGAACTCCAACGTCTCTGATACTGTGCCTCCCAACTTCTTGAACGCCTGGCTCAACTGAGTGGTCTGCTCACTGGCGGCCTTCTTCATATGCTCTAGGCGCTGCTCTGACTGCTCCCTGAACTCCCTCATGGTCTGAGACAAGGGTGGGAGGATCTCCTCTATCGCCTGGACGCGGGATCTCAGAGAGTCGAGCGACTCGTCAATCATCTGTAGGGTCATGTCAACCCTCTGAGACGCCTGGTCCTGTGACGTCCTCAAATCATGAGCGAGCTGCTGCCTAAGCTCCCTCTGACCCTGAGCAATCTTCTCGATCAGCCTCGCCTGCTCACCTCTGAAGGCCTCTATGACCCGAGCCTGCTCATCCCTGAAAACATCCATGATCCGAGCCTGCTCCCGCGTAGTATGCTCGATGTAGCCGGCCTGCTCCTGGGCTAACCGCTCCACTGACTGGGACTGCTCCTGAATAGCAGCCTGCTGGCGGTCCAACCTCTCGTGAATAGCTCTGTCCCTCTCATCCTGTCGTTGCTCTAAGGCTGTGAACATGGAAGTGAGGAGCTGAGAGAAGTCGGGTTGTGCTGGCTGCTGCTGTGGTGGCTCTGGAGGCGGTGCTGCAGAGGTGGATGCCCCCGGGTCGCCTCTAGAATAAGGATGATATCTCTCGGGGGGCCCGTGGGTAGCCCTCTGCACCCTGACGCTCGACGATGGGACAGGAGTCGGTGCTCGGGATGCTGGTGAGGCAGCAAAAAGCTCATCCATCGTGAACTCCATGTCGAAGTTCGAAGGAGTCCTGGGCTACTCCTGCTGCTGTGGCGGTGGCACAGTCTGAGGCTGGGGAGGCTGAGGAGGCTGAGGCCCTGGCTCTGAGTGTGGAGGCTAATGCTCTGGCTGAGGCTCGGGCTGAGGCTGGGGCTGAGGCTGGGGCTCTGGCTGCTGAGGCTGATCCTCTAGGTGCTCCGAGTGGTCTGGATCTGGACCCAAGGGTGGAAGTGAGAACATCCGCTGGGTCTCGTGAATGGTCAGCACCCTGTAGGCCTCTGCCTGCCCTGATATCGGGGAGATCATCCCCATCTGTACTGCTGCTGCGGCATCCACATGAATCCCCTCCTCCAAGGGTGCTCTCAACCTGTCAGGGGCAACTCCCAACCTCAAAAGCAGCCGGGTGATAACTCCTCCCACTATCACCACCGGTGTCAACTCTCTGCCGACTCTGGTCAAGTTGGCTAAGATCTCATGGCTAATGTTGAGATGCTGGCCTGCCACCATAGCCCAGAGGCTCCAGATCTTGGCTGCATTAAGCGACCCTGGATTACCAGCTCGACCGAGGTACGAACTGGATAGCACTCTGTGCAAATACCGGAGTGCCTGAGACACCAGTACGGTGCTCTTCGCTGTATCATGATCATACAACACTCCCGGTAGGGCAATAGCCGCCCAATGGGCGCATCTCACAGCTTGCCGTGGGATCTCGACCCCCTCCTCTATAGGTAGCCCCATGGCCTGAGCGAATCTCTGCCTGGTGATGCTTTAGTGGTCGCCGTCGAACCAAAACTGGACCACCCCCGACTCGGTATCTGCACTCTGGAAACCGGCATAGCGGAGAGTGGCTAGGACCTGGCGAGTAGCCTCTGGAAAAGTCTGGAAGGAAGGGTCAAGGAACTCTGTCCACCCAGCACCCTCGACAAGCAAATCAAACTCTGGGGCCATCCCTAGGGCCTCTAGGAACGGCCGGGATACGAAACGGCTGGCCCGAAGCTCCACCTGAGCCAACGCTCTATACCTTTGAGCTGATTCTGCGTCCATCCAACCTGGAACTATGACCTCAGGCTAGGCCTGCGGTGCTCTGCGTCTGGGAGGCATTATGCAAAGGAGAAAAATTAGATAGCGAAAATTTGACAAAACAAGTATTTTAGACTTATTTTCAAGGTGAAGGCCCATTTAGGCCTCACCAGGGCAATGGCGGCCCGAAAACTAGATAAAAAACTGATAATAAATGAGAAGGGCGGACGTCCTGTCAAAGGAAGTTGCCCAACATGCCTCGGCACATATCAAAGCAAAAACAACATGCAATTAGCATGGAAATAATTTGAAACAAATAAAAATGGGCTTGCTAGGCCCCAAGGTATGCATTACACACAAAAATATTCATTTTCAGAATAAAATAATAAAAATTTAGGCAGCACCCCGGCAAGGGTATGCCCCACCTCCTACATAAAAAGGCATCAAAATAGGCCTCAGGCCTCAACAACAATATATGCATGTAAATGGGACGCACCCCGGCAAGAGTGTGTCCCCAACAACACAAAACAATGGCCTCAGGCCTAAAAAACAATATATACACGGAATAGTGCGCTAGAAAGGTCTATTTCTAAAGCACCAAAGCTATAGAAAAATTATATTTCTATGTGATCATGCAAAGGTTCAGATTTAATTGCAAGAAAAATAAAGGAAAAATGGGCAGCATTCTCCCTAAATTTCTAAGGCATCTAAGACTTTCTAATAATTTTTAAAGTTAAAAGAAGAAGAAATGAAGAAATAAATAAAATTAAATTCAAAAAAAAGTAGTTATTTACTTACTTGTAGTCGCGAGAAGTGTAGAAACTGAAGAAATATAAATATCCAAGCACCCGGTGAGTAGAGAATGCGAAAATATGGAAACATTGCGAAAAAAGGAGAAATGCTTGAAAAAGCACTAAAAAAATGTTTGGGAGAGGAAATGAAAGGGACAGCAGCGTTTGCACCGTCTGTCACTCGCCCTTATATATAATTTCATGACTGACGGGCAGGACGTCTGTAGGAACGACCGACGTGCTGGCCGTCTGTCACGCAATAAATGCGAGTTAATGCGCGTGATGAATGCAATGCTGACGTATGCGTCTGCCAGGTGGATCTCTACCGACGGGCAGGCCATCTCTCTGGAGAGGCGGGTAGGCCGTCGGTAACACTCCCCTATAAATTCTCACAAAATTTTTGCTCCTCTTATGTTTCTTCATTTTCCAACATCTTGAGCCTTTCATCTTTCTCAACATGTCCTCTTCTCTAGCCCAAAGGATGCACCGTATCTTAGATGACAAACACACTTGGGGAGAAGGCGCCCTTTCCTCTCTGTCCGGGCTGAAATACCTGTGCCGGGTGAAAGTCGATCAGAACCTCCTTCTGGCGGCGACCCGCTTCTGGAACCGTCGGTTCCACGTCTTCCGGTTCACTTACCAGGAACTGTGCCCTTTGCCTGAAGAGTTAGCTACCATTCTGGGAGCCTGGTTCCCTCCTAGCGCTCTGCCTTGCGTCCCCCGTTGCGGCCTATTCCAGACCCGGGACATAGCTATGGCTCTTGGCATACCTTCTTCTGAGGCCGTCCGGCTGATTCCTCTGGGCTCCTCGTTTGCTCTGGGGCCACTGATCGAGGCTCTGGATCAGTTCAC
Source organism: Excoecaria cochinchinensis (assembly GCA_947683425.1). Taxonomy (NCBI): domain Eukaryota; kingdom Viridiplantae; phylum Streptophyta; class Magnoliopsida; order Malpighiales; family Euphorbiaceae; genus Excoecaria; species Excoecaria cochinchinensis. Next base: position 7,075,840 of record CANTUQ010000069.1, read on the forward strand.
TGACATTCCCACCTATCGGGTAAGCATCATATTCTTATTTTGCATGGTGAACTTCCTCACTGTTGTTCCAGGGGGCTTGACAGGTGACTTCCGCTTGTTCGGAGTCCTGAGCTACTTTCATCTGGGATTATCACCCTTACCACTCATTCTGGCTGAAACCATTCTGGGCTTGGACGCTGTGAGCTCTGGATCCACTACAACCTTTACCGGCAGCCCCTTATTGCTCCAGGTACATCATTATTTTAAAGGTAGTGCGTCCGTTATGGATTTTCACACTAGCTTTTCTTAGCGGGAGGTGCGTCCTTTCGGATTTTCACACAACCCTGCGCCTTACTTTTGCCTGAAGTAAACCCTACTTACTCCAGCGGCTTTTTTTCTTTTTTTCTTTTTCTTCTCTTCTTTCTTTTTTTTTTCTTTCTTTTTTTTTTAGATTTGGCTGCAAGAGAAACTGAGGATGCTGTCTGAGCCACCTCCTCGAGTTACCCCACAGTACTCGCCGAGCCACTTCCTTCCGCGTCGACGATTGCACGGGTGTGCCACTACTGGTGAAGGCATTACCAGATTTGGCGAGCTATCAGATGATGACATCAGTTTCACATCTGCCTGGCTCCCACTGTCTCATGTGGTCATTGATGGGCCATCGGGGTGTGTTCCCCTCTGTGGGCTTCGCCGAGCCACCTTCTGCATCACCTCTCGATGTACGCGTCAGCTCGGGATGACCCAGGATGTAGTGAGGGTTCCCTTATCTTTTCGGGGAGGAGCTCTCTCGATAGCGTTTGCTTCTCGGTATCATGAGCTGTGGGGCAGACTACCAGTGAAGACTGTTATCCCGAGGTTTGGCAATCATTCTGTGTCTTCGACTAGCGAGTACAAGAAGTGGATCCTTAGTCCGGCATCTGACAATAGGACTCGAGGGCTCAAGCATCTGGTCGGCGAGAGCAGCAGCAGGACTTAGCTTAGCCTACATATGTATTTCTTTTGGTGCTACATTTCTTTTTAATGCAGAACTAGGAGATGACAAAAATGAAAAGAATAATATTCATTTTATTTCACGAAATTGGGTACATTTTCATATAATTTCAGCATACATGATCAATTTTGGCATTTACTCAGCTGCTTACGCGCCGTTAATACATGAAACCAAATTTTAACAACATCAACTCCTGTTACCAATCGGCCCTCTCGGGTTTTCACGATTGGACATTTTCTCTCATGCCTCTAATTTTTGCACAGGATGCCTTTTTTCGGTTTTCACCCTGTCGAGGCGCCCAATTTTAGCACAGCCGCTTTTTTTCGGTTTTCGACCTGCAGGGCATTTTATTCTCTTCTTTTTATTTTGGTCTTTAGCCATGGAACCTTTTGAGTCTGTCGACGTTGACCGGTTCCTTGAATTCGTTCCCATCACTATCCGACAAGATTGCGGCTCCTTTGGACAGCAGCTTTTTAAGGATATACGGCCCCTCCCAGGTGGGTCTGAATTTCCCTCTAATATCTGGTATGCCTGGCCTCATCTGCTTGAACACCAAGTCCCCTTCTTTCAGCGGATGCTTTCTCACCTTTTTTCCGAAAGTCCTTGCCAATCTCTTCTGATAAATCTGGTTATGATAATAAGCTTTCAGCCTACTCTCGTCCAGTAAGTTCAAGTGTTGTAGCCTCTGCCGCGCCCATTCGGCCTCCAGAACTTGGGCTTCCATGACCACCCTCAGTGATTTGAGCTCTATCTTAACTGGCAATACTGCTTCCGTTCCGTATACCAGGGAAAATGGTGTAGCGCCTGTAGACGTCCTCACCGTTGTTCTATATCCCCACAGGGCGAAGGGTAACTTTTCAGCCCAGTCTTTGTAGGTTTGGACCATCTTAGACAGGATCTTCTTGATATTCTTATTTGCGGCCTCTACTGCTCCATTCGCTTGTGGTCGGTAGGGAGAGGATTTATGATGTTCAACACCATACTTCTCGAGGAGCTTCCTGGTTTCCCCCATGAACTGCACCCCATTGTCAGACACTATATGATGAGGGAGGCCATATCTGTAGATCAAATTCCTCTCTATGAACTTGGCCATATCCCTCGCGTCAATCTTTTTGAAGGATTTCGCCTCTACCCACTTGGTAAAATAGTCAATTGCGACTATGATGTACCTGTACCCATTGGATGCCGTAGGGCGAATCTCTCCAATGATATCTATCCCCCAAGCAGCGAAAGGCCAAGGTGACGTCAGGTTATGTAGCATTGATACTGGCAGGTGTCTCAAGTCTGCGTATTGTTGGCACAACTGGCATTGCTTAACATATTTCGAGCAGTCATTGTCTATCGTAAGCCAATAGAAGCCTTGTCTCATGATCTTCTTGGCTAAGGTCAAACCGTTCATGTGGGCCCCACAGACACCTGCATGGGTTTCCTCCATCATTTTGCGGGCTTCTTTTTTATTCAAGCACCTGAGCTGAATCCCGTCCGACTGTCTTTTGTACAGCACCCCTTCTAAGGATACGAACTGAGTAGATAGCTTCCGGATCATCTTCTGGTCTTTCTCAGTAGCTTCTTCTGGAAACTTATTGTTTTCCAAGTAATTCATGATGTCGAAGTACCATGGTTTTCCATCCGCCACTTCTACTTCCATTACAGGCTTGATCTCAAAGCTGGGCTTCTCAGAACTCGAAATCAGTACTGGTTTCATAGCCACTCCTTCAGGGTTATCCCACATTGATACTAAGGTTGCCAACGCATCAGCTAGACGATTCTCATCTCTCGGCACGAAGTGGAAAGTGCAAGTCTCAAACTGCCCACATACCTCTTTCAAATATTCAACATAAGGTACCAGCCGTTCTTCTTTTACAGCCCACTCACCTCGGATCTGGTTAATCACCAAGGATGAGTCGCCAAAGACTTGTACATTCTTTGCCCCCAATGCAGCTAAAGCTTCTAGCCCAAAAGTGCATGCTTCGTATTCGACTTCATTATTGGTTGCTTTGTACCTCAGCTTCTTGGCTAGAGGGAGTTTCTCATTATCTAGGGTTGTCAAGATGATTCCAACTCCGGCCCCTCTGTTATTCACTGCCCCATCGAAGTGTAACTGCCAGCCCTGGACAGAAATCGCGACTATGCTTTCATCAGGAAAGGTAAACTCGGGAGTGTCTCCTTGAATAGGATGCTCAGCGAGAAATTCGGCTACGGCTCGCCCCTTAATAGTTTTGCGAGTGATGTATTGCACATCAAACTCCTGTAGCAAGAGCAGCCACCTCCCCATCTTACCAAGCAAAGACGGTGCTTCCTGTAAATATCTTAACGGATTCTGCTTGGCCACTGCCTGAACTTTGTATGAGTGGAAGTAATGCCTCAATTTCTTTGATGCCTAAATCACTGCAAGGCAGATCTTCTCTACTTCAGCATATTTGATTTCATAAGCCAAGAACTTCTTGCTGAGGTAATAAATTGCAAATTCCACCCCAAATTCATCCTCTTGAGCCATCATGGCACCCACAGAACTGCCCTCTACTGCCAGATACAGGATAAGCGGTTTGATCGGCTGCGGCGGCCTTAGCACTGGCGGATTCAACAGGTATTCCCTGATGCTGTCAAAAGCCTTCTGACAGTCTTCATTCCAGACCACAGGTTGATTCTTTCTAAGCAGCTTAAAAATAGGCTCGCATATTGAAGTGAGCTTGGCAATAAATCGGCTGACATACTGCAGCTTACCCAGAAAACTCCTTACATCCTTCTCTTTTTGCGGCACAGGCATCTCTTTGATGGCCTTTACCTTGTCCGGGTCAATTTCTGTTCCCCTCTGGCTGACGACATGTCCCAATAGTTTTCCTGAAGTCACTCCAAAGATGCACTTCTTGGGGTTAAGTCGCAGATTATACTTGTCAATCCTGGTGAAGAACTTTTCTAGAGCTTCAAAGTGCCCCTCTCGGGTGGCTGACTTGACCATCATGTCATCGACATACACTTCTACCTCTTTGTGGATCAGGTCACTTAAGATCTTGGTCGCTATCCTCTGGTATGTGCCCCCTGCATTCTTCAGGCCGAAAGGCATGACTCAGTAGGCGTAGGTCCCCCATTCTGTGATGAAAGCAGTCTTAACCCGGTCAGCTATTTTGTTCAGGATCTGGTTGGAGCCCACATAACCATCTCTAAAGCTGTACATCGCGCAATTGGCGGCACTGTCTATCAACACATCGATGTGGGGTAGTGGAAAATCATCTTTAGGGCAGGCCTTGTTCAGATCTCGATAATCCACACACACCCTGACCTTTCCGTTCTTCTTCGCTACAGGGACCACATTTGCTAACCATGTAGGATACTGCACTTCAACAAGGAACTTGGCTTCAATCTGCTGTTGAATTTCCTCCTTGACCTTGTCAGCCCATTCTGGCCTGAGCCTCCTCAACTTCTGTTTCACAGGCTTATAGTCCGGATAAGTCGGGATAGCATGTTCTGCAACGTCTCGGTCAATTCCTGGCATGTCCTCATAGGTCCAGGCAAAGACTTTTTCATGTTTTCTTATTATTCTCTCAAAATTTTTTCTCTCCTCAAGAGTTATATTCGATGCTATTAGAATTTCTCTCGGATTTTCCGAGGTTCCAAGATTAAAAGGCATTGTATCAGTGGAATCAATGTCAAAAATTGATGGAATATGATCATGTTCATGCATGTTGAAATCATTGGAAACATTGCACAAGTAAGAGAAATCGTTTGCCTTGTTAATAATATTATAATTGTCATTTACATCATAAAAGAGTTCTGGAATAAAAAGACAGTCTAAGCTAGAGTCTTCTTCTGCCACTTCGGAGGTTAATGCTGTTGCAGCTTGTTCATTGGCTTCCTGATTCAGTAGAGGCCCTTCAGGTATATCTGAGGAAATCTTTAAATCCCCTATTTCCAGTTCTAATTCTGCTATCTTCCCTTTCCCCTTCAGCCTGGCAGTTATCATCTTCTTGGTAACAACCTTTTTTGGCTCGCATATGTCCCAAGTGATACCCTAAGTCATGACCTCCTCATCCCAGAAGTCCTCAGCAGTCTTGATAAACCCGATATGCCAGTCAAATACATCATTAAAGATCTCAAACCCAGGGATAATCCTCCCCTTCACCCATTGCGGCTCGTCTTCGCCAGTATAAGCACAAACTGAGGATGCTGGTACGAAGCTTTCTGAAATGTGAGGGATCTTATCCGCCGCCTTCTTCTTGCCGAAGCCGCCTCTGTACCCCAGACTTTCCGGTTCTTCTGACCTCGTGTGGTGATTGCGGTTTGCAATCCTTGAGAACTTCTGCCCAAACCAGCCCCAGGGAGATAATGCATCTTCTTCAACATATTAACCACAGCTGGGTTATCCACTGACCCGTGCTCTTCTCTTATCATGGACACGTGGAAGCCACTAAATGGCTGATTAGCTATCTCAAGCGCTGAGACTTGGTTCTCCCTGGCTGCCTTGATAGTCACCACCTCCCCTTCATGTGGGAGCTTTATCATTTGATGCAGTGTGGATGGCACTCCTCCTAATTTGTGAAACCAGGGTCTCCCGAGCAGAGCTGAGAAGTTAGCAGGGATGGGCAGAACTACAAATTCCACCTCCACTTCAATGGGTCCTGTCTTGACCAAGGTCTTAAAGGTTCCCGAGGCTTGCCTCCTTGAATTATCGTAAGCTGTGATAGTCAGATCTGATCCACTGAGCATATCCTCATTTAGACCAAAAGCTTGCAGAGCTATCAGGGGGCACACATTGATAGAAGACCCATCGTCTACCATAACGCAAGCAGTGTGCTTATCGTTAATCTGTGCTTTGATGTACAAGGGTCGGTTATGATTGCGGCCTTCGACCGGTAGGTCGGCATCTGAAAAGACCAATCTCTCCTCGGATCCTCCCTTAACTAAGCCCAAAAGCTCTGATGGGGAAATCGTGGTGGCGACCGTGGCCTCGACCAACGCCTCTACTACCTTTTGCCTATGAGAGGGGGACTGCCTCAAAAGATCCCAGATGGATATTTGAGCCGCAGTCTTCTTCAACTGTCTGACAATCTGATTCTCCTCTGGCTCTTTCTCTGCTGGCGGCTGCACTGGCTCAGGTAGCCTCGCAATCTCGGGGACCACTCTTCCACTCCTCGTTATAGCCCCTATCTCTTCTTTGTCTTCATCAGACCCCCACAAATCAAGGTTCATCTCTCCCTCCTCCTCGGCTTCTCCACCGCTCTCACTGCTAGACCAACAATCAAGGGTCGCCACGACTGCCTCTTCCTTTCTGTCCTCAGAATAATCAGCAGCAAAATTCTCGCTCCCATATAGATTTTGTAGCACGTACCACTCTGGCAAGCTAGATCCGATCATAAACACGGGTGGTGGTACGACATTATAACCGAGCTTCTTCTCAGTTTTCCTCTTCTCAGGGTCAGAAATTTGCTTGCTATCAATCAAGTCTTGGATAGAGTGCCGCAGGGCTTTGCACTTATCTGTGACATGGCCTGAGTGCTGGTGAAACGCACAGAATTCATTATCCTTGTGCCCAGGCTTCCCTTGCGTCATGGCAGGCCTAGGAGCTAAGGGTTATAATTTTCCCTCCTTCATTAACCTTCTTAAGACCCAAGATAATGGTCTCCCCAAGTTTGAAAACTTCCTTTGGGTGGTTACCTCAGTAGCAGACACCTCACCTGTTCTTCTGGTGCTACTACTAGGACCCGCCGGCCTACTGGTTCCTTGGCCGGGGTTAGCCCTTTTGGCAAAATTATCACTGTTAGCTTTCCTAGCCAAGAACTCTCCCTCTGCCTCGATGGCTATATCCTTGAGAGACTCCCAGTCCTTCAACCCCTTCATCTTCAACCCATCTTTCAAGTACGAGCTTGCGTTTTTGATAAATAAACGAATCTGGTCCTGGGTGTCCGGCTTTCTCCGCATCTCCATTACTCGGTTCCACCATCGGGTGAGATAATCATGGAAAGATTCTCCGGCCTTCTGCTGGAGCAGTTCAAGATCTTTTAGAGTCACCTCCATTCTGGTGTTGCAGTCATACTGTCTCAAAAACTCCTCAGTCAGCAGATCCCAATCTTCTTTAGTGCGACGGTCGAGACCATGATACCAGTCGATGGCATGAGCGGTCAGACTCAGACAAAAGTATTCTACTTTCTGCTTTTTAGACAACGTGGTCCCTTTCATGACCAGGGAATATTGTTTCACATGAGCGGTCGGGTCAGAAGTACCATCAAATTTCGGCACGTCTGGCATCTTAAAGTTGTAAGGAATCGGGTCCTCTCCCTCCAATTCCTTATCCTCTGGGTTCATCCCCTGACCCCGGCTCAGCATACGGGCCATAGCTTTGAACCTCTCTTCCATCTTCTTTAAAATGAAGTCATCAGTCTGAGGTGCCTTCCCCCTCTCAGATGCAAGGCTCATCCTATCATCTTCGATATCTCTATCATCATCAATTCTCAGCACAGGCCTCCTTCTCTGCTCTCCCGAGGCTACTGACCTTAACTCTACTGGCGGCGGCCTAATAGGCTCTTCTCGTCTTTCAGCCCTTTCTTCCTCTGGCTCATTCTGTCTCACAGGAGGAGGAGGAGGAGGATTTTGCGGAGCATTCTGCTGTGCCAGGGCGGTCAACATATTCATCATTCTGCCCTCGAATTCCTCAAATCGCCGGCCCACTTCTTCCACGATCATGGCCCTGGTGGCATCATCCCCTCTAGGCGAGTTTGCCATCTGAGATACAGTACTGCTGATTCCTGGTAAAATTTCTGACAGGCCCTCTCTATCTGACAATTCAAAAGCAGGAACTCAGATCAGTCGTCCGGTTGGTGATCTAGTCCACCTGGGCAGATCTATGATGGTTGCAGGGGTAAGACGTTAGACATGATGCATGAAATGCAGGTGTAATGCATGGTCGTGATATGCGACATTCACAGAGCACAAGCAAGCAAGTTTTGTCCTTCCCCCCTTATTTCTCCCACACACGTGGTCGTGCAGTCTCTTTCCTAGGTGGGATTAGCCCAAGGGTCAACGAGGGACCCAATGGACACACATGGTGCAAGGCGAAAAATCGGCAGCATGACACTCCTATGCTGATGTACAAGCGGATGGATAATGATCGTCACGTATTTGGACGTTCCAAAAATTTCGACATGGCCCTACCGGGGCATGAAAGCCTTTGGCTAGGTTACCAAGCGAGACATCTGGACTCACCCAATACATGAGGATCCATACAGCAAGCATGGAATTAGGGTTCATTTCACCTGTGGAAAGTAACTACGGCCATTACATGAGCTTTGGACAAGGGAGATGTTTCTTTAAGGCTACCCAAGCATGATCCCTGCCGACAGGTCTAGCTCATCATGAGCATAGCGACCGATCGGGTCATCATTTTGATATACTATTTGAGGTACATGGCTTGGGCTGGTGATTATTCTTAACACTTTCCCAAATTGAGTGAAAATGGGGTCGTGCTTTAGGAACGCACCGGGGCTAAAAGAGGGACAAAACTAGCATATTCTAAGGCTCTAATGATATACGAATGCAATTTTGAGAGAAAGCGAATTTATGAATAAAATTTTAATCATAAATGTTAAGCGAGGTATTTTCAAATCAAAATCTCGAACCATAAACGTCCCCAGCGGAGTCGCCACTGTGACGCGCACCGGATCCCCGCGGCCGCCCATGGGACCACCCGCTCGAGGGCGATCGGGGCATCTATGGGTCCGTTGACAGCTTGCAATCAATTGCAAGTGCGTCTACGTTGGGCAACAAGGAGGTTTCATGGAGTCGCCACCCAATAGAATATTGGGAAAGTTTCTCTCGCCTCGGAGAGCCTAAGACTGCGCTTTGTATCCATTTTGGGCCAGCCAGAGGGGTCTTAGAAGGTAAACCTCTTGCCCTAAGGAGCCTAGGATTAGCGCTAAAGTCTCGTGGCACAAAAAGGTGTCTTGGAGGGTAGACCTCTAGCCTCTTTGAGCCCAAAGACCAGAGCTGGGTCCGGGATTTCTCATCTATTTCTACCTCGGTTATTTTATGATCAAATTTTAATCATCATTGATTCGCTATCTCTCCACACGATGCAATTGATTAAAGGCGCATTTATTCATATTTGGAAAGCTGTAAATGATCAAGTAAATATCAAAAAACGGTAAATTACAATAATACAAGGAGCGGAATACAACTCCCTTTATAAATGTGCGATACATACACGGATCGGGGCATTGTTTATTTTGAGGACTTTGGTCCTCGCATGCATCAATATTAAAATTGGATATTTTTATTTCTGATGATTTTTATCGGATAAAAAATAGGGCATTGGACCCTTACTTTTGTGTAAACCTCATTTTATTGAATATAAAACATTGAGTCATTTTTATACATTAACGAGATATGAAAAGAGTATATCCATATACATAAAATAATCAATGAATAGCAAATGAAGGAAATAATCAAGAGGGTTAGGAAATTAAACCGGACGAAATCCTCCGAAAATAGTAGATAGCCGCTCAAGCTCGGGATAGTCCAAGAGAATCAATATACACTCATAGAAAGTTAAAAGATGTTAATATACATAAAATTAATATATAGGAAGCCAAAAGGACTTGAAAAAGATGGAAAATGATTTAAAAAGGTAGAGACAGAACCCACCGACGGCCTTTCTAAGGTGACCGATGGGCGTCAGTCAAGATAACCGACATGTCCGTCTGTCACTCAAGAAGGGGCGTCTGTAGGTGGGGTGACCGACGGGCGTCGGTGATGGAGATGACCCGTCGGTCACCACTGTCTCCGAAAAAACAGAGAAAGAAAACTCCTTTTAAAGCCAAAAAGGAGGTTTTGTCATAAAATCACGTAAGGAGAGTCAAAATAAAGAAGAATGATGACAAAATTGAAAGAATCAACAAATAAAGAATAAATATAAAATGATATGAAGAAGGAATCCGAAATATTTACCCTCAGATAATCGCTTCGGGTGAGTCTCTTGTGTTGATTAGAGCCTCGCGTGTTCCACAAAGTGCAAGATGAAGGATCAAAAAAGGAAAATAGATTATTTCCTCCTCAACCCTTCAAAAGATTGTCTTTGGAATCAAAATCTAAAGAAAACTAATTAGTTTTAGTTCCTTTTGATTGATTTGATCCTACTTTAAAGAGATTTCTTTATGAAATGTGTTTGCTGGAAGAGAGAGAAAATATGCTCGAATTTTGGCAGAGTTTCCCCTCTTGAAAATTTTTGGAACCCTTTTCTAGTGAAAATTCGGAGCTTTTATAAGCCAGACACGACCGACGGGCATCAGTGTATGGAGGCGGGCGTCGGAAGAATCCTTCTGACACAAGGATTCGTCCGACGGTCCTGCCACATCCACCAACGGGCGTCGGAAAGGTTGCGTGCTCCGGGAAACCAGGTGGCGCTCTGACAGGGGCGGTGATTTTTCGACGGGCGTCGGAAAATACCACAAGCCGTCGATGACCCTAGGCGACGGGCTGGCTTCACAGACGGGCTGGCCGTCTGTGGAGGAAAGTATGCCTTTTGACTCGAAAATCCCCTGTTTTCTCCCCCTCTGCCTCCAAATCCGAACCATTTATACAGGCTCGGATACCGATTTCATCATAGGGTAACCTCTGAACCGGACCGCTCCGGGACACGGTGCTTACAGTGCCGTCTTAGGCTCGCTGAGGGGAGACGAACTTTCCCAATATTTTATTGGGTGGCGACTCCATGAAATCTCCTTGTTGCCCAAAATAGACGCACTTGTAAATACCTTACAAGTTTTAATGAATCCCATCCCGATCGCCGTAAAGTGGGCTTTCGGGAGACCACGGGGTTCGGCGCGTGTCACAGTGGCGACTCCACTGGGGAAGTACTCGAGACTTCGCTTCGAAAGTACCTTGGTTAAAATTTACAATTGAGTTTTAATTTAAACATTTCATCCTTTTTCAAAACTGTATTGCATATCATATCATTAAAGCCTTAGAATTATGCTAGTTTGGTCCCTCTATTAGCCCCAGTGCGTTCCCGAAGCACAACCCTACGTTCACTCAATGGAGGGAAGTATTAAGGATAATCACCAGCCCAAGCCCCGTACCATCAAGGTATATCAAATGGTGACCCGATCGGTCGTTACGCTTGTGATGAGCTAGACCCGTTGGCAGGGACCATGCTTGGGTAGCCCTAAAATATCATCACCCATGACCAAAGCTCATGTAATGGCAATAGATACTTCCCCTAGGTGACATGTACCTTAATACAATACTTGCTATGTGGGCCATTGTGACGCGCGCCCGGACCCAGCAAGGCCCTCTTTAAGCCCTCCTTTCGGGGCTCGAGGGATCGGTCGCGTCTTTTTGATCATGAGCACCACGAGACATCATCGGTGTATTCCTCCCAATAGAACATTGGGGAGATGCCACCTAATCTTGTGACGCCTAAAGGCACCTTGAGGTGTGTTGGAGTCGCCACCCAATAAATTGGGAGAGGTCTCTAACCTCGATGGTCTTAAACCAAAGATGGTGTTCGGAACTTTACTTTTATTAATGAGTCAAGTTAAGTTTTATAAATGAGTTTTTAATGAAACGCAATTCCACTTCTCTCCTCACACGAACATGCATTGAATTTAAAGCGCAACTCATCCACATTAGAAAGCGTCTAAATAAATAAATAAATAAATAAATAAATAAATAAATTATATTAGAAGAATAGAATTTGCCCCAAATACTTAAATTACAAGGGCCCAACATAAATAAATGAACACTTTAAAATAAATCATACATAAATCGGGTCATTTATTGAATTTTAGGAACATTGGTTCCTTTTATTGACTTAAAAAATTAGAGAACTATTTTTTGGATATTTATTTGAAAATCGGGATGAGTGATCCCATTTTATAAAAATTAGTTCTCCATTTGATAGTGAGATTTTATTGGATAAAAAAATAGGACATTGGTCCATTTTATTAATAAAAATTCTCAATTTTAATTATTGTAAAAAATATAATTTTCTATGCAATGGACGAATTTGAAATACATTTTTACATACAACATATGAAAATAATACAACAAAATAAATGCGGTAATTAAAAATGCAAACCCAAGTTTTTGAAGGTCTTAATTTCCTCGGTCCCTTCGATCCTCATGCCCGCTCAGAAATATCACTCAAAGTGAAACAAATAAGTTTTGGATGCGAATAAAAAAAAAGAATAAAATAAAATGTTAGTAAATTAAATTAAATCAATAATAAAATATAAACAAATAAATGGTTGAATAAATTAAACAACTCAAATAATCAATTACACAATCAACTAGATAATATGACAATCAATTAAGCTAGTTAAATATAGTTCACCAATTAAATTAATTAAATATAAATAATCAATCAAATTAATTATTAAGCTAAATGTTAATAACAAATCTTAGCACACAAGCAACTCATGAATAGTGATAATATCCAAGAATAAATTAGAATGAAGTGCATTGGTGCACGTGTGACCCAAAGGGACAAGTAAAAGAAATGCAAGCAAAAACAATAGATGAAGCAAAAGAATAAAGCATTAGCATGGCCCACTAAAATAGTATACATGCAAAGTAATAAAAAAGGCACTGTAGCAATGGCTCAAGCCATGAAAATATACATGTAAAATGAAAATTAATAAATTACAATATAATAATAATAATAATAATAATAATAATAATAATAACGATAGTAATAATATATTATATTAATTTAAAATAACAATAATAATATATTATTTTGAAATAATAACAATAATAATATCTAAACAAATAAATGAATGGATGACAGGAATTAATAATCAAATAAGTTAAATATCAAATGCATATTACACATGAATTAAGTAATTAAACAAGTGGAAGAAATAAATATGCAAATATATGTGTGCTAATGGCCATGAGATGAAAACAAAAGGTGGGCCCTACGTGAGAAGAAGAAAATAAATAAATGGAATGAGAAAAACACATGCATGCAAAAATGACAGTGGCCAACTTATGAGAAGAAATCATGCAAAAATATGATTTAATAATAATAATAATAATAATAAGAAACATTATTAATATAAAGTAACAATAATGATGATGATGTTCAAAACTAAATAAAAATAACAAAATAATGAAATAAAGTAAAATAAAACAATTAAACAAAAGAGAATAAAATTATACATAAATGAAGAAAACTAAAATAAATAAACTAAATGAATCACGTGGAAAGGAAGGCTAAAAGACAAAATCACTGTAGATTGGCCCAAAATTGAGGAAATGCAATGCAAAATGAAATAATATAGTGACAGTGTTCATCATATGCAGGGATGGAAATGGATAGCAGCAAACACAAGAGGAAAGGAAGAAGGCAACCGGCAGTGCGCGGGTGGACGGGGACCGACGGGCCAGGCTGGCAGGACGGGCAGCGACTGATGGCCGCCGGTCACCGTCTGTCCGCGGGTGGTGTCTGGAGACAGCTCCGCCACCAGCAAAGCAAAGAAGAAAAACAAAAAAAGGATTTCAGCAAAAAAAAAAAAAAGAAACACTCTATAAAAGCAAGAATCTTGCACAAAATCTCTTAAAAAAACCATTATCAAACAAAAGAACAAGAATGAAAGCATAAACACTAAGTTATGAAATCAAGAATAAAAAAACTAAGAACAGAGGAGTGAGGAAGACAATGAATAGTAAAATTTTCATTTATGAACAAATGGTATTTTTTTCATGATTTAAATGGATTTTCAAGTACTTATGAATGGAACAATCACAAAAATGCAAGAATGATTAACTTACCAGCTAAAACTATGATATCTAAAAAAAGAAAAAAAAGGACTAAGAAAACATAATGCGACTCACTCTGTAAAATAAAACTAATATTAATAAAAAGAATTTGAAAAGCTAATGAATGTTACCTTCAGACTTGTGTGTTTAAGATCAGAGGGTTTAAGCACTTCGGGCTCTCTTCGGGTCTGCTCTTGGCTCTTGGGTCTGCACCATTTGCCTTAGTTTACCCTCTCTTTTGCTTTCGGGTCTGTCTCTCTCGTTTCCTCTGTTTTTTTTTTCTTTGATTTCTTGCTCTTCAGGTTTCTTTTCTCTTGGCGGCTCCCTTACTCTCCTTCTCTTTTTTTCGTTTCTGCCGCCCCTCCCTCTAGGTCTAGGTTAATTTGTTTTTATATCCTGGGTTTTAGGTTAGTTACCTAAATACCCTCTTTTATTTTAAATTATTATGTACTCTAATTAATTATCATATACTCTAATTAATTAATCTCTCTACTTACCTTCTAATTTATTTTTTCTTTAATTTAACTATCCTATGATACTAATTAATTAAATTAACCTGATTTTAATTTTAATTTTGATTTTAATTTTAATTTTTATATTTTTTATATTTTATCTTTTTTTATATTTTATTTATAAAAATTATTAAGATTTGCCTAAAATACCCTGCTGAAATCCCAGTCCATAGAGAGCCAAAGTGCTTTCATTCTCTGTCTATTTTTGAATAAATATTATCATCATTAGGTAACCTTGGTCTGAGCTGTATCAGGACCCGGTGTCTACAGTTGCCCCCAGTTTTGGGGAACGTAGTGCCTGAGTGCCTAAGTTAGCCAAAACTCAAAGAAAGAAAAGAGAGACGCGTACCTGAGACAGCTGTCCTCCTGGTTTGAATGGAGTTGTTTGGGGTAGTTACCGTCTATTTGTCAACGTGTTAACCCTTGTTGCTGCGGCATCTGACCTGTGCGGTGTCTAGCCTATTGTTCGCTGTCTGCGTTGAATCTCTCTTAAGATTTTACCTCCTCAGAGGACTTCGAGAATTCTGCCTCCTCAGAGGACTTGGAGAATTTGCCTCCTCAGAGGACTTGGAGATTTTGCCTCCTCAGAGGACTTTGAGATTTTGCCTCCTCAGAGAACTTGGAGAATTTGCCTCCTCAGAGGACTTTGAGGTTTGCCTCCTCAGAGGACTTCAAGATATTGCCTCCTCAGAGGACTTTGAGATTTGCCTCCTCAGAGAACTTGGAGAATTCGCCTCCTCAGAGGACTTTGAGATTTGCCTCCTCAGAGGACTTTGAGATTTGCCTCCTTAGAGGTCTTCAAGATTTGCCTCCTCAGAGGACTTTGAGATTCTGCCTCCTCAGAGGACTTTAGGATTTTGCCTCCTCAGAGGACTTTAAGGTTTTGCCTCCTCAGAGGACTAGAGATTTTGCCTCCTCAGAGAACTTTGAGAATTTGCCCCCTCAGAGGACTTGAGATTTTTACCTCCTCAGAGGACTTGAGATTTTGCCTCCTCAGAGGACTTTGGGATTTTGCCTCCTCAGAGGACTTTGAGATTTTGCCTCCTCAGAGGACTTTGAGAATTTGCCTCCTCAGAGGACTTCAAGATTTGCCTCCTCAGAGGTCTTCAAGATTTGCCTCCTCAGAGGTCTTGGGCTGATTGTCTGCCCCCTGAGAGGTCTTTGGTTGAAATTTGCCACCTGAGAGGTCTTTGGTTGATTGTCTTGATTAATGGATGGAATGATATCGTCACTCGGTTTTTGCCGGTGTCCGCATCGAGTCTCTTTTTCTGCAAGACTTAGAAAGGCAAATATGCATAAAAAATTGTGAGCATGCACGTGAGATGCGTATGTATGCAGTAATGCAGTATAAAAATTTATCTAAGTGGATTTGGAGGCGACAGCCGATTTGATTGCAATTTGCAGTAAGATCAGTGCCTTCTGGAATTGCCTTTGAATTTCATGCTCTTTGGGGGATCATGAGCTTCTCGTCCTAAACCTGTAGTCATTATTTTAAGGTAGTGCGTCCCTTGTGGATTTTCACACTAGCTTTTCTTGACGGGAAATACGTCATTTCGGATTTTCACATGACCCTGTGCCTTATTTTTGCCTGAAATGGACCCAACCCAATCCAGCGGCTTTTTTTTTCTTTTTTTTTTTTTTTTAGGACAGACTGCCTGTTTTCAGGTTTTTACCCTGTCCTTTGGCCTAACTTTTACTTAGAGCGCCAATTACGGTTTTCATCTCTAACGGCCTTTTTTTCTTTTTTATTTGTTTTTCTCTTTCTTTTTTTTTTTCTTTTGTACATCAGATGAACTATTCTGGTTACATCAATACCATTGCATAAATGCACATATTTCAGTTTGATTTCATAATATATGATCATTATTTGGCATTAATCTCAAGATACAAAACCTCATCCAATCTCGGAATGGATCTTGAAAGCATCAAACTCCTGTTATCAATCAGCTCTCTTTTCGATTCTCATGATCGAATATTTTCTCTCTGCTCTCATTTAATCTTTTGAATGCAAATTCTAGAAGCAATGTTGGAGACGAGACTTAACTCGAATGCATGAGTGCACTCATGGCTTCTCGCTTGAAGCTCAAGAAACACCATAGGCCTCTTCTTATGTACCAAACCTTATTAAAAGGTCATCTCCGCTAATTGGATAAGACTAAACCCAGAATCAAAAGGTCTTACTTTGGTTGTAATGTTAGGCTTGGGTAGATGGCTGTCAAAGAAAGATCAGGTCGCTAGAGAAGAATGGCTGCGATATTTTCTCAACTGATGGATGAACCGTTCTCGGCTCAAAAGTATTCTTGAATTTGGGCTCGATAACATTTTAGCACCTTGAGATCAGAACAAAAAGGGTAATCATTGAAACTAGTCAATTGGTCACCATTTTGAGCTCTCTTTTTGATCCTTCTTTTTTCTCTTTTCTTTGCTTCTTTTTCTTTCATTTTTCATTCATTTTTTTCTTTTTGGATTTTTCACTTTTTTTTGCTTTCACTTCTCTCTTTTTTTTTTTTTTTTTGAGTTCATGCCTTTCATGCATGATTAAACCCTCTTTTCAAAGTCTGAACTTGCTCTTATCGAGGCAATTTTTTAATAGTCCAAAGAATTGTTCAAATGTACATCCATCAGCTTTAGAGCGGCCACTCTTCTAAGGGGAAGCCAAAATCATTTTAGGCGAGGGGGTAGTTTTAATGTGTATAACAATAAAATTGGCACGCATTCAGCATACCAGCATAAAAGCTCAACGGGTTAGCAAGCGATTGCAGAATAAAGGTAGGAAATAGTCATTTAGAGAACTATACAAAGAAAAGATTGCCTAAATCATTTTTCAGGTTCTGTCTTATCCAGAGATCGCTTCGACGGGTAATCAGAAAGGTTCTAGTGCTCTTAGTGAGTTTTCATTCAATCTCCTAATTGCAACTAGTTTTTTTTTCTTTCTTATTTTTATTCTCTCTGACTCTCTCTCTCTTCAGGAGTTATATCAGATGCCATCAAGATTTTCTTTGGATTTTCCAAAGTTCCAAGATTAAATGTAGTAGTATTAATTGAATTAATGTCAAAATTAATGAATGCATCATGATCATAAGAAATGAAAGCATTAGAAATAATATACAAGTACGCAAAATATTGTTCATCATATTACATAACCAAAGTATTATAAGGAGTTCTCAAAATACAAAGACAAAATACATGATATTTTCTTGTGGTTTTTGCAAAAAAGGCCGTTCCGGTAGATTGGACTCGATCACATGTTCGGTGGAGGGACTGCGTTGTATCCCGGCTTCTTCTCTTTCTCCCTCTTCTCAGGGTCGGTGATCTCCTTGGAATCAATGAGGTCTTGGATCTTATTCCTCAAGGTCCGGCAATAATCTGTCAAGTGCCCAGTGTGTTGATGGAAGGCGCAATATTGATCCGCCCTGTGATTGGGTTGTCCGTGGTTTCTGGCAGACTTGGGAGACATTGTTTGTAACATCCCCATTTTCACCAGCTTCTTAAAAACCCATGACAAGGGTCTATCCAGATTAGAATAGCGCCTTTGATTTGTTTTCAGGGTTGATACTCCCGTCCTCCTATCATTGCCCTTACTACTGTTGCAGATACTCGGGCTCTCATTTCTTAGAGCGCGTATCCTCACTGGATCCCTGCCCTCTTTAGGCACGATATTACATTCTGAAGTAGGCCTCTTGCTGCATCCCTGCCCAATTGGTGAATTAAGCGGTTCCTTGCCTTTGAGCTTAGAAGCAAAAGGAAACGTTGCGGTCGTCTCTGTACAGGCCTCCTTGGCTGCGGCCGGCCCAATTTGGTTATGGGTATTCGCCATAATTTGGGCTTGAAGAACTAGCGCCATGGCATCCATCCTTTCTTTAATCGTGGCTAACAACCTTCTTTCGAGCTCCTCAAACCTTCTATCCATTTCTTGGGCAATTAAAGCGCGGGTCTCTTTAATCTGTTGCGGAGGATCAGCCCTTTCTAATACCTGGTTAGGTCTCTCCTTTTTTTCTTCCTCATCTTCTTCCCCACTCTCGCTAGTTGTCCAGCAATCTACCACCGTTACAGAATTCACTTCTTCATCTGCTTCAAGGCGAGTGATGGTGATGTATTCATTATCATACAAATCTTGCAGTACATACCATTCAGGCAGGCTTGAACCAATCATGAAGACCGGCGGTGGCACAGTATCACAAGCGGACATCTTCTTATTTTCCCTTTGTTCAGGATCAGTGATCTGCCCACTGTCGATCAAGTCCTGAATTTCATGTCTTAGCCTCGCACAACGGTCTGTCACATGCCCTGTATGCTGGTGGAAAGCGCAATACTCATCGCTTTTGTGACCTGGCTGTCCTTGAGTTTTGGCTGGCTTGGGCGACAGGGGCTGTAACTTCTCCTCCTTGATCAGTCTCTTTAACACCCATGAGAGAGGTCGACCCAAATTCGAAAAGTGCCTTCGATTTACCCCCGCAACTGACACCTCAGCGATCTCTTCAGGCCCGTTGCCACTACCAGAGTCTGCCCACTCATTTGACCCCTGACCATTATATCTCTTTTCAGCAAACCTTTCACCATTCGCCTTCTTGGCCAGGTGTTCACTCTCTGCCTCTATGGCGATGTCCTTTAAAGACCCCCAGTCTCTTAACCCTTTCATCTTTAGTCCATCTCTCAGATAGGGGCTAGCATTCCGAATGAACAGTCGGATCTGGTCTGGGGTGTCCGGTTTCTTCCTCATTTCCATCACCCGATTTCTCCACCGAGTAAGGTACTCGTGGAAGGATTCATTAGGCTTCTGCTGAAGGAGCTCTAGATCTTTTAAAGTCACCTCCATCCGGGTGCTGCAATCATACTGCCTTAGAAATTCTTCAGTTAGCAAATCCCAGTCTTCTCTTTCCCTTCGGTCCAAACCATAATACCAATCAACGGCGGGCCCAACCAAACTGAGGCAGAAATACTCGACTTTTTGTCTTTTACTGAGCGTCGTCCCTTTCATCACAAGTGTGTATTGCTTGATATGTGCGGACGGATCTGAGGTGCCATCGAATTTTGGCAAGTCGGGCATTTTGAACTTCTGAGGGAGCATTTCTTCATCATCCAAATCTCGGTCTTCCGAACTTATCCCCTTGCCTGCAGATAACAAACGGGCCATTGCTTCAACCCTCTCCTCTATTTTCTTCAGGGCAACATCCTCCTTAGTAGATCTGGCTTTTACTGACATAGACTCCTCGGGTTCATCCTCCACATAATCTTCTTCCGGCCTGTGCTCCTCAGCCCTCCTATGCTCAACGTTAGGAAAATTCCTGGGCTCAACAACAGAAGGGGGTTCCACCACTGCTGCAGGAGGAGCCTCCCTGATCAGAATCTGTTCGGCTTGACCTCCAGCAGCGGTGGCAGCTTGTTGGCCCGCTGGGGGTATCAGGGCGGCAGTCAAGTTCCCCATCATCGTCATCATTCTCCTCTCAAACTCCTCAAATCTGCGCTCCATTTCTTGGACTCTCCTATCCATATCTTGGGCAGCATTTGCATCTGGATTAGCCATGTCTGATGATAGTTCTGAAACCAGGGAATCTGTGCTATCCGATAGAGATTCTGAACTCCAATACGAAGCTTGCCCTACTGACTCCAAGAAAGACCTTCTCCTTACCAATCGGCCGTCTAAACCCCTAGACCACGGATTCGTGCCTATGATGGCTGAAAAATCAAAATTGTTAGCATGATGCATGAATGACAGTAATAATGCATGATCGTGTTAATGCAACAGAGACAACCACATGCAAGCACATAGTACCTTCCAACCTTGTTACTCCCACACACGCGGTAGTGCGGTCTCTTTCCTAGGTGAGCTTGACCTATGGATTAACGGGGAACCCAATGGGCGCGTATGATGCGTGGTGAAAAACCAGCAGCATAACACTCTTAATTTAAAGCACATACGCATGCATTTTGGCCATTAAATATTCGGACCTTTCAAACACCTTAACCGTGGGCCCACCGAGGCATGAAAGCCTTTGATGAGCGCCCAGTTAGTATGCTTGAACTGGTTTAATATATAAAGGCCCACGTAACAAGCACATTTTGTTAAGGTACATGTAACCTAGTGGAAGTTTCTATGGTCATTACATGAGCTTTAGTCAGAGGGTGGTGTTACTTCAGGTCTACCCAAGCATGGTCCCTGCCGACGGGTCTAGCTCATCACGAGCGTAACGACCGATCGGGTCATCATTTTATATACCATGATGGTACGAGACTTGGGCTGGTGATTATCCCGAACACTTCCCTACAATGAGTGAAAGTAGGGTCGTGTTTTAGGAACGCACCGGGGTAAATAGGGGACCAACTAACATATTCTAAGGCTCTAATGAATGTAATGCAATTTTTGAAAAGAAATAGAATTTTGGTTTCATTAATAACTCATTTATAAAACTTAACTTAACTCACTTTCGAAGCAAAGTTTCGATCATCCCCAGTGGAGTCGCCACTGTGACGCGCGCCCGGACCCAGCAAGGCCCTCTTTAAGCCCTCCTTTCGGGGCTCGAGGGATCGGTCGCGTCTTTTTGATCATGAGCACCACGAGACATCATCGGTGTATTCCTCCCAATAGAACATTGGGGAGATGCCACCTAATCTTGTGACGCCTAAAGGCACCTTGAGGTGTGTTGGAGTCGCCACCCAATAAATTGGGAGAGGTCTCTAACCTCGATGGTCTTAAACCAAAGATGGTGTTCGGAACTTTACTTTTATTAATGAGTCAAGTTAAGTTTTATAAATGAGTTTTTAATGAAACGCAATTCCACTTCTCTCCTCACACGAACATGCATTGAATTTAAAGCGCAACTCATCCACATTAGAAAGCGTCTAAATAAATAAATAAATAAATAAATAAATAAATAAATTATATTAGAAGAATAGAATTTGCCCCAAATACTTAAATTACAAGGGCCCAACATAAATAAATGAACACTTTAAAATAAATCATACATAAATCGGGTCATTTATTGAATTTTAGGAACATTGGTTCCTTTTATTGACTTAAAAAATTAGAGAACTATTTTTTGGATATTTATTTGAAAATCGGGATGAGTGATCCCATTTTATAAAAATTAGTTCTCCATTTGATAGTGAGATTTTATTGGATAAAAAAATAGGACATTGGTCCATTTTATTAATAAAAATTCTCAATTTTAATTATTGTAAAAAATATAATTTTCTATGCAATGGACGAATTTGAAATACATTTTTACATACAACATATGAAAATAATACAACAAAATAAATGCGGTAATTAAAAATGCAAACCCAAGTTTTTGAAGGTCTTAATTTCCTCGGTCCCTTCGATCCTCATGCCCGCTCAGAAATATCACTCAAAGTGAAACAAATAAGTTTTGGATGCGAATAAAAAAAAAGAATAAAATAAAATGTTAGTAAATTAAATTAAATCAATAATAAAATATAAACAAATAAATGGTTGAATAAATTAAACAACTCAAATAATCAATTACACAATCAACTAGATAATATGACAATCAATTAAGCTAGTTAAATATAGTTCACCAATTAAATTAATTAAATATAAATAATCAATCAAATTAATTATTAAGCTAAATGTTAATAACAAATCTTAGCACACAAGCAACTCATGAATAGTGATAATATCCAAGAATAAATTAGAATGAAGTGCATTGGTGCACGTGTGACCCAAAGGGACAAGTAAAAGAAATGCAAGCAAAAACAATAGATGAAGCAAAAGAATAAAGCATTAGCATGGCCCACTAAAATAGTATACATGCAAAGTAATAAAAAAGGCACTGTAGCAATGGCTCAAGCCATGAAAATATACATGTAAAATGAAAATTAATAAATTACAATATAATAATAATAATAATAATAATAATAATAATAATAATAATAATAACGATAGTAATAATATATTATATTAATTTAAAATAACAATAATAATATATTATTTTGAAATAATAACAATAATAATATCTAAACAAATAAATGAATGGATGACAGGAATTAATAATCAAATAAGTTAAATATCAAATGCATATTACACATGAATTAAGTAATTAAACAAGTGGAAGAAATAAATATGCAAATATATGTGTGCTAATGGCCATGAGATGAAAACAAAAGGTGGGCCCTACGTGAGAAGAAGAAAATAAATAAATGGAATGAGAAAAACACATGCATGCAAAAATGACAGTGGCCAACTTATGAGAAGAAATCATGCAAAAATATGATTTAATAATAATAATAATAATAATAAGAAACATTATTAATATAAAGTAACAATAATGATGATGATGTTCAAAACTAAATAAAAATAACAAAATAATGAAATAAAGTAAAATAAAACAATTAAACAAAAGAGAATAAAATTATACATAAATGAAGAAAACTAAAATAAATAAACTAAATGAATCACGTGGAAAGGAAGGCTAAAAGACAAAATCACTGTAGATTGGCCCAAAATTGAGGAAATGCAATGCAAAATGAAATAATATAGTGACAGTGTTCATCATATGCAGGGATGGAAATGGATAGCAGCAAACACAAGAGGAAAGGAAGAAGGCAACCGGCAGTGCGCGGGTGGACGGGGACCGACGGGCCAGGCTGGCAGGACGGGCAGCGACTGATGGCCGCCGGTCACCGTCTGTCCGCGGGTGGTGTCTGGAGACAGCTCCGCCACCAGCAAAGCAAAGAAGAAAAACAAAAAAAGGATTTCAGCAAAAAAAAAAAAAAGAAACACTCTATAAAAGCAAGAATCTTGCACAAAATCTCTTAAAAAAACCATTATCAAACAAAAGAACAAGAATGAAAGCATAAACACTAAGTTATGAAATCAAGAATAAAAAAACTAAGAACAGAGGAGTGAGGAAGACAATGAATAGTAAAATTTTCATTTATGAACAAATGGTATTTTTTTCATGATTTAAATGGATTTTCAAGTACTTATGAATGGAACAATCACAAAAATGCAAGAATGATTAACTTACCAGCTAAAACTATGATATCTAAAAAAAGAAAAAAAAGGACTAAGAAAACATAATGCGACTCACTCTGTAAAATAAAACTAATATTAATAAAAAGAATTTGAAAAGCTAATGAATGTTACCTTCAGACTTGTGTGTTTAAGATCAGAGGGTTTAAGCACTTCGGGCTCTCTTCGGGTCTGCTCTTGGCTCTTGGGTCTGCACCATTTGCCTTAGTTTACCCTCTCTTTTGCTTTCGGGTCTGTCTCTCTCGTTTCCTCTGTTTTTTTTTTCTTTGATTTCTTGCTCTTCAGGTTTCTTTTCTCTTGGCGGCTCCCTTACTCTCCTTCTCTTTTTTTCGTTTCTGCCGCCCCTCCCTCTAGGTCTAGGTTAATTTGTTTTTATATCCTGGGTTTTAGGTTAGTTACCTAAATACCCTCTTTTATTTTAAATTATTATGTACTCTAATTAATTATCATATACTCTAATTAATTAATCTCTCTACTTACCTTCTAATTTATTTTTTCTTTAATTTAACTATCCTATGATACTAATTAATTAAATTAACCTGATTTTAATTTTAATTTTGATTTTAATTTTAATTTTTATATTTTTTATATTTTATCTTTTTTTATATTTTATTTATAAAAATTATTAAGATTTGCCTAAAATACCCTGCTGAAATCCCAGTCCATAGAGAGCCAAAGTGCTTTCATTCTCTGTCTATTTTTGAATAAATATTATCATCATTAGGTAACCTTGGTCTGAGCTGTATCAGGACCCGGTGTCTACAGCCATTATATATTGAACAAATTCAACCCAATTAAATGGGCTTTTATCAAAGGCTTTTATGCCCCGGTAGGCCCATCTTAATTTAGTTGAAATATTTAAATACATAAAGGCCAAAATCCATATGTATGCGCATTAGATAAGAGATGTTATAATGCCGATTTTCCACCGAGCACCATACGCATCCATTGGGTTCCCCGCTAACCCATGGATCAAGTCCACTTACGAAAGAGACCACATTACCTCGTGTGTGGGAGTAATAAGGTTGGAAGGATATACTTGCTTGCATGTGATTGTAAATGTTGCATAACTCACTATCATGCATTGTATATGTCATTCATGCATCATCCTAACAATCTAATTGTTTTAGCCATCATAGATTCATCTAAGTGGACTAAAGGTTCCGACGGTCGGCTCGTAAGGACAAATCTGCTCTTTGAGTTGCCGGAACTAGTGTCTGACTGGGATTCTGAGTCATTCTCATCAATCAGTGAATCCTCTCTTGAATCATCAATGGCAGAAGAACCTGGAGCTTTGACCACTCAAGACCTAGCTAGGAGGCTAGAGGACTTCGAATGGAGAGTGCTAGACATGATGGGTGCCATGTCTGAAAGGATTGCCCATCCACCTGCTGCCCCACAGCCGCCTGCTGCTCTACAGCCACAGGCAGCCCCTCCTCGGGGGCAAACCGAACCACCTGCTAGTGGGGAGGCTCCCTTTGTTGGAGTTGCTGCTCGCCAACCCAACAATGATCACAGAGCTGCCGCACCCATCGAGCCAAGAAGGGAAAGGATTCATAACCCTAACGATGATTTCCTGATGGAGGAAGAAGAAGAAGAGCCAATAGTCCACCATGTTGTGAGGCCCAGGGCACCCAGAGGGGAAGACGAAGCCTTAAGGGGGATGAGGCAACAGATTGAAGCTATCACCCGCATGCTCTCAGCTGGAAAGGGGGTCAACCCAGAAGACAGAGACCTGGGGGACGAGGAGCTGCTGCCCCAAAGATTTAAGATGCCTGAGCTGCCGAAGTTCGATGGCACCTCCGACCCATCTGCACATATCAAGTAGTACACCCTAGTCATGAAAGGCACAGGGCTGAGCAAGAAACAGAAGGTGGAATATTTCTGCCTTAGTCTGGTGGACCCGGTAATTGACTGGTACCATGGGCTGGACAGGAGGTCCAAGGAGGACTGGAACCTTTTAACAGAAGAGTTTATGAAGCAGTACGACTATAGCACAAGAATGGAGGTCACCCTGAAAGACCTTGAGCTCTTACAGCAAAAGAGCGATGAATCATTCCATGAGTACCTCACTAGATGGAGGAATAGGGTCATGGAGATGAAACAGAAGCCTGACACCGCAGACCAAATCAGGATATTCATCAGGAACTCCTACCCTTACTTAAGGGATTTGCTTAGCTTTAAGGGGCTCCGGGACTGGGAGTTGCTCAAGGATATTGCTGTGGAGGCTGATGCGGCTTACCTAGCAAAGAAAGCAAGCCATAATAACTTTGCTGGGAAAGGCTTTGGGAACCAGTCGGGATTCAAGCCAGGAGGTACCGGGGGCAGCAACAGCAAAAACGGTAAGACGGCAGAGGTCTCAGCTACTGGAGTTGGGCAGGGTCAGAGATACTACTCCATTTTAGGCCGCTCTCTATCCTGGGTACTGGAGAGACTAATGAAAGAAGGCAAGTTACAGCCATTGCCACCCAGACAAGCCTTGAGTCAGGGACAGCCGGGACATAGAGGTGATCAGTACTGCACTTACCACCAGCACACCGGCCATTTGACTGACCATTGTCGTATTCTGAGAAATAAGATCCAGGATCTCATTGACACCAATCAGATCACAGATCCTGAGAAGAGAGAGAAAAAGAAGAAAGCAAGTTATAATGCAGTCCCTCCACCGCGAACATGATCGTGTCTTGTGGTCCACTAGTGATATTGCTTTTAGATGCTGGAATCTTTTTATTGCTAGAACTTTTTATGTTACAATTTTCGGTTTGTAATAAAGAGAACAACTTTTGCTTATTTGTATGATATTTCTATTGATTTCATTTCGCATAATCATAACACATTTATTTTGACATTAATTCAAATAATATGGTTGCATTTAATCTCAAAACTTTTGGAAATCCCAAAGAAAATCTTGATAGCATCTAATATAACTCCTGAAGAGAGGAAATTCTTGAGAGAAAAATAATGAAAAATAAAAAAAAAGGAGGGGGGCCTTTGCCTGGACTTGAAATGACATGACACTTGACCAAAATATTTTGGGGGCAATGCTGCTTCAATGTGCCGACATGATGATCAACGGAATTTCAAAAGCCAATCCTCATCCCCAACATCCCAGATGCACATAGCATAACCAAGCAAAACAAAATTCCGATCAGCTTGTTAGGGCCAAGCCTTGGAATTCCTTTCCTCATGATCTTTTGAGATATGTACCCCAGAGCCAATCAAGACCAATCTTTAATCATATAAGACCAGCAGTGACCTTGTGACTTAGGAGGACAGCTCGTTCCCAAAAAAAAAAAAAACCAGTCCTATCCTAAGCCATAGTTTGGTCTTAAACCATCTGAGGCCAATTCCATTCAAACCATTAAAGGTTACTTCAGAAATTGAGCCACCTAAAGGCAACAAAAGGAAGATACAGACTTTCACATCTAAAATCCAAGCAAAGAAATTCACTATTTCAGCTGGCTTGCACAATGCCCAAGAATAAAAATTTGGTGCTAAAAAGAATCATCGTCAGAAAGAGCAGCTTCCCCAATTAATGAAGATGAATGCAAGTTCAATCAATACCGATGGACTGAAGAAGGTTCATGGCAAAAAAAAAAAAATTGAGAGAAAATCTTCAATCATGAAAACCCGAGAGGGCTGATTGATAACAGGAGTTTGATGCTTTCAAGATCTATCCTGAGGTTAGCTGAGGTCTTGTATTTTTTGAAACTAATGACAAATAATGATCATGCTTAATGAAATTAAATTGAAACACATGCATTTTTGCAATGATGTGATCAGAGCAGTTCACTTTGTGTGACCAAAGTCGCCTATTGTCCACCACTCAAGCGCTTCAGCCGATTCATCTTGCTATCAAACGCGAGTGTCGAGCGCGGCAGCGAGCAGGCGCGTTGGCGCCCAGCGCGAAAGGCGACGCACAGCGTCGCAAATGCTGTGCGTTGCTAATAAGCGCGCGCAGCATCGCGCGATTTCGCACCTCCATGCGCGGAATCGCGCAGCGTGCGACGCCCGTCGCTCAATAGCGACGGGCGTCCCTTTCCCCTAGCGTCGCTAAAGGGTCTGAATCAGCCCCTTTTCCGATTTTTTTCACCATTTTTCCGATTTGTTTGACCCCAAATCAAGGTTTTTTAGTCCAAATTAAATTCTAAAATATTCTTTTAGATAACTAATCAATAAAACTTGATTTTATCACCAAAAATAAAGGAAATTGAGTTTAAATAAAATTCTTTTTCCCTAATTGAATTAGGGCAACTTTTTCCTCCATCCTATATATTTTTAATGATAGAAAAATTAAGGGAGGAGCCTCCATAATAATTTTTTTACATCTGAATTTTTCAGCTTCTCTCCTCTTTTGATTTCTTTTTTCAAAGTTTTGAGATTTTGTCCTTGAATTAATAAGGTTTAATTGAGATTGGAGAATTAATTTTCAATACTTAATTATTCCAATTGATTCTTTTGTTTGGCTCCAAGAAAATTAATCATTCACTTTAAAATCATTTCTTTTCAATTTCAAGCATCCAAATTAATTTCTTTGTTTCATTCATAAACAAAGATAATTAATTTCATTGCTAAATTATTTTTTTCAAGCAATTTTCCGGAAAATCATCACTTTTCCTTCATCAAATCCAATACTCTGAGGGTAAATATTTTAGACTTAATTTCTATTTTCTTTTATCTTATTTATATTTAATTTATTCATGTATATTTTATTGTTTTTATTGATTTATTTATTGTTTTCATTTATTCATTTGTTGTATTGATTTTATATTTGTTCTATTTAATTGTTTATATATGATTTTATTTTTATTCATGTGAATATTGTTTTCTTTTAATTCCTAACATGTAAATAATTTATTTTATTTTGATTCCTCATTATTTTTAACATGTAAATAATTAATTAACTTAAATTAATCTTTTTACCATGTAAATAGTTTGTTTTAATTATGAACACATCAATTAATCATGTCATTGTCTTAATTATTTTTACCATTTTTTTGTTAACTAACTTTTATTATTCTTTTTATCATTGTTACATGATTTATTTATTTATTTAGTCATTTATCATTTTTCACTTTTTATCATTATTTTCATCATGTGTATATTTTCATGTATTAATTAATTAACATGTTTTATTTTATTTTCATCACATCATTTAATCATTTGTCATTCATTATGCATTTTTCTCATCTTTTAGTTTGTTAACATTTGATTCAATTATCATTCTTTTCATGTCATCTCATTTTATTTTAATTTGTTATTTATTATTTTGTATATTTAATTGATTTAATTGATTTAATTACTAACATTATTTTTATTTATATTTTGTTTTTATGTCTAAACTTATTTTTTTTGCTTGGGCGTTTTTGCGAGCACATCGGGAGTTCCAAGAGGCTCGTTTGGGTTATATGTTTATTTTATTTGTTTGTAATATTTTTTTATTTGTTTTTTATTTATTTTTATCATGTATATTTTCTTATAAAATCGTTTTCCTTAAGGCCGCTAGAAAGAAAATCATCAAAGTATTTTTATTAATTAAATTGGTATTTTTCTTAATAAAATGGGACCAATGTCCTAGTTTTTCATAACCATCATCACCAAATGCTTTTCTTAAAATATGCATGCGAGGACCAATGTTCTCATCATTAATGAATATCCCGTTTTATGTATGATTTGTACTTTATTTACAATGGGAGTTATATTCCGCTCCTCGTTTTGTTATAGTTTATTTTCATATGCTTTATTTTACTTATGCTTTTATTTACCATTTTTCTTGAATGAATGTGGTGCGCTTTAATTAATTGCATTAAATGCATGTGAAAAGGGATGAAATAATAAATTCAAAACTTAATTATAAACTTAACCAAGGTATGAATAAATGGGAAGTCCCGAACCCTCTCTAGTCTTTGGGCTCAACGAGGCGAGAGGACCATTTCGATGTTTCATTGAAATGAGATCTCCAAGACACCTCTTGTGTCTCATCAAAAGACTTAATTCACAATCCTAGGCTCCACGGGGTTAGAGGGTCATTTTCAAAGTTCTATTGGGGTGATTGCCTCCAAGATCCCTTTGGCTTGCCCAAAATGGATATATGTGCCGTTTTAGGCTCACTGAGGCGAGATGAACTTTCCCAATGTTTTATTGGGTGGCGACTCCATGAAACCTACTTGTTGCCCAAAATAGATGCACTTGTAAATACCTTACAAGTTTTAATGAATACCATCCCGATCGCCCTAAAGTGGGCTTTCGAGAGGCCACGGGGTTCGGCGCGCGTCACACTATACGACTATTTAAAGTCACCTAAAAACTAAATTATAATTTTTTTAATTGGTATAATTAATTTAACCCCCACTATACATTCTGCAGAAAAATCAAATAGAATTTTTCTTATATGGGTCACATTTCCCTCTGTGCATAAAGAGATAAACACTTTTAGTAGGCATCTCAATTTACACCACCCACAAATCAATCCAAACTCTAACACAAATACAAATCCCATCCTCCATATATCTTTTATTTATAAGATAGTTCAACTTTTTCATAAACATGCCACAGACGAAACCAATATACATATAACTACTTAATCAAGTAACTACTTACAACTTAATTACATAACTAACTCTTAAATTAAATTTACATATCTCCAAAATTTGCTTTTTGAGTATACATGCCAAAACTAAGGAAGAGAATCCAAGATATACAATAAATAGCTTTTTTGGTACATCCATTATATGAGTCTAAATAGCTCATATTTAATCTATGTTTTAGGTTTAAAATAATGTTTATGTATAGTTAATTGTGTTAGAATTAGGTGTGTTTTATGTTTTTGTTTGAGTTTTGTGTGTGTAGGAGGAAATGGAGAAGATTGGAGAAAAGGAGCAGAAATTAGCTAAGGAAGAATCAATCTGTCGCGAGTGCGACAAGCATTGCGAGTGCGATAGGAAGTGCCAAGCCAAGACGAAGAGAAGAAAGGAAGAAAGAAAGCAAAGCAGAGAAGTATTCTATCGCGAGCGCGACAGGATGCGCAATTGAAGGGAGCCAAAGAGAAGGAGAAAGGGAGATAGCGGGCATTATCGCGAGGTCGTGACATGGCGAGGAGGAAAGCCAGCGCGAGGAAAGTGGAGCGAAGAGCAAAGCGTGTTTTGTCGCAAGCGCGACAGACGTCGCGATCGCGACAGAGAGGATCGTTGGAAGTTGAATTCAAATTTTATCTTGAAAAAGTATGACTTTTCATCAAGTCTTGCAACCTTCCTAAGGGACACTTGAAGGGACATATCTTTTAGAACATTATAAATATTAGTTTTAACTGTAATTTTAAGGGTTGAATAGTTTTAGTTGAATTTTTTTATTAAGAATTATGTAAGTTAGAAAGTACATTTTTAGTTAAAGTTTTTAAGTTATAATTTTTTTGTTTTGAAGAGAAGATTACTTGCAAGGAAGAAGATATCTTTTGTGGAAGGGAAAAGGGTTGAAAGATCTATTTCTTCATTTCTCATCTTTACTTCTTCTTTGTAATTATTTAATGATGAACTTATGAACTTGATGATTTAATGCTATATTTTATTATTCATATCAATTTAATATTCTTTCTTGTAGAATTTTCTATTAGTTTTTTTTTATGCATGATCATTATAAGTAAGTATTTAATTGAAAGATAAATTTTTACCTACATATAATAGAATTTCATCATTGAAGTATTATTTGAGAAATCATAATATTAAATAGTTGTTATAGGTTGTTTATTATTCCTGAAATTTGGATATATAACACTTTAATTCATTAATGAAAATTGTGAGTTAGAATTATAAATGCATGTTTTAGGCACTCTAATTTATGTTGAAAGAGTAAATTGGAATCTTATTCAACTTGGCTTGCATGATAAGAATATATTCATAATAAAAAATAATTAATTCAAGTTCTATTTATTTATTTATTTATTTATTTTATAATCATTAATCTATTGTCTTCTCCGATTATCTATAACTAGGTTAAATAGATTAGACATAGTATTTCCACTTTCATTCAACAAATTTATGATCATTGTAAACAAGATTAAAATTGAGTAGTAATAGTGTGTAATAATTAGCACATTTCTCGTGGGATCGACATCTTTTGTACTATAACCGGTACATCGTATACTTGCGGAATTAACATTTAGAAATAGGCTAACAAGTTTTTGGCGCTGTTGCAGGGGAATGATGTTTTATTTATTGCCATTGTGAAACTTGATTATGATTTTGGATTACAATATTTATTTTATTTTGTTTGTTTGTTTGTTTAGTTTGACTTATTTTTATTTTGTGTTATTTTTTTTACAGGATTTGATAAGTTCATGCCTAGTACAAGAAGTTCTCAAGAAGAGTTTGAACGTTTGAATCCTAAAATAGAGAGATATTTGTCAAGTAATAAAAAATCCAACAAAATGAAGAATAAGAATAAAAGACCAATCATGGCTGAAGAGGAAAATCCACCAAGGTTGATGGATTTTGCTACACCCGCATTGAGTGGTGCTCAACAAGGTGTGGTAATGCCTACGGTAAATGCTAACCAATTTGAAATTAAACCTTCTCTTTTGCAAATAATTCCAAATAGCATTCAGTTTTATGGTTTGGCAAATGAGGATATTAATGCTCATTTGGCAAATTTTTTAGAGATATGTAATACTTTTAGAATTAATAGAGTTTCTAATGATGCAATTAAGCTTAGACTTTTTCCTTTCACTTTGAAGGATAAAGCCAAGGCTTGGTTGAATTCATTAACTAGAGGATCAATAACCACTTGGGACCAATTGGCCCAAGCATTTTTATCCAAATACTTCCCTCTAGCTAAAACTGCAAAAATTATAAAAGATATCACAAATTTTATGCAAAATGACAATGAATCTTTGTATGAAGCATGGGAGAGATTTAAAGAATTGCAGAGAATGTGTCCTCACCATAACCTTCCGAGGGAGTTGCTCATGCAGACTTTTTATAATGGAGTGAACCCTACAACTCGGGGTACTATTGATACTGCAGCTGGTGGCTCTTTGATGAGGAAAATAATAGAAGCTGCCTTCGAATTACTAGAAGAAATGGCTATGAACAATTGTATGTGGCCCACCGAAAGAGTAAAAGAATCTAATTCTAATGCTAGAGGGGTTTATGCCATAGATTTTGTTGTAGCCTTACAAGCACAAATAGAGGCTTTAACTCAAAAGGTTAGTAGCCTAAGAATGGGGGATAGTTCACAAAAGGTATGCACAATTTATGGCCAACAAGGTCATACAAGTGAGGTATGTAATTTGGGAATAAGTAATTCGGAGGAACAAGTTAGTTTTATCCAAGGGCAAGGAAGAGGTAACCCATATTCAAATACATATAATCCTGATTAGAGAAACCATCCTAATTTTTCATGGGGGAATAGTAGTAACCAAAATAAGGGTGTAGGATTTCAACCACCTCAAGATAGGTTTGGAGCTTTAAAGGTTAAAATGGATAGGTTCTTAGAGGGGATTAACCTAAAATTTAGTTCACAAGAAGAGAACCAAAAGAGGCTAGAAACAAAGTTTGACCAAATCACTAAAAATCAAGCCTCATCCATTCATAACTTGGAAGTACAAATAGGGCAAATAGCTAAGGCTTTACCTTCAAGAATGCAAGGAAATCTACCAAGTAATATGGAGGAGAATCCAAGAGAACATCTTAAAGCCATTAAACTGAGGTCAGTTAAATCCTATAATAATGAATTTATTTCTACTAATGTGGGTGAGAATGTACAGGAAAAATAGAAGAATTTTCAGAAGGATGAACCTTCTGTCGTGAGCGCGACACCTGTCACGAGGGCGACAGAAGAGGGGCAAGCAGACATCGCGAGCGCATTTCCTTTCTCAAGCGCAGGGACTGAGAATTCGCCTAGCGCGACACCTATCGCGAGCGCGATAGAAGGGGTGACCAAAGCACAAACTCCACAAGTTTTTCAACCTCATCCGCCTTTTCCACAACGCTTGAAGCAGCAACACCAAGATAAGCAATTCCAATCTTTTATTGATAAATTGAAATACTTACATATAAATTTAAATTTTATTGAGGCCATTACACAAATTCCTGACTATGCAAAATTCCTGAAAGACTTGATTTCAAAGAAAAGAAGTTGGGAGGATATATCCACTATAGAGTTGACTGAAGCATGTAGTTCAATAATTTCAAATAATTTTCCTACTAAGCTTAAGGATAATGGTAGTTTTACTATTCCTTGCACTTTAGGGGATGTTTATTTTCCTAAATGTTTATGTGATTTAGGGGCTAGTATAAATCTTATGCCTTTAACTATCTTTAAGAAGTCAGGGTTGGACTATGTTAAACCTACTTCTATGGTTTTGCAATTGGCTGATCAATCTATTAAAAAATCATATGGCATAGTGGAAGATGTGCTTATGAAAGTTGATAAATTCATTATACCAGCTGACTTTGTTATTTTAGATTTTGCATATAATATGAAATGTCCATTGATTTTAGGAAGACCTTTAATGAGAACTGGTAGGGCTTTGGTTGATGTCTATGAGGGCACTTTAATTTTAAGAGTGGGGGAAGATAGTGTGGAATATCAAATGGATAAGTCTCTAAAATATCCCATGGATGAGAATGTGTGCATGAAAGTAGATGTCATTGATGCTTGTGTTTTAGAAGTGTTAGATAATGCAGGTCAAGAAGAGGATCATTTTGAAGAAGAAGTCAATAAAGAGGTGGAGCAAGAGAGCTCAAGACCTAAACTTCTAAATAGAAATAAAGCTCCATTGCCACCATCCATTGTAAGTCCTCCTAATGTTGAATTGAAAGAGCTACCTAGTCATTTGAGGTATGCATTTCTTGGTCCAAATCATACTTTACCCATTATTATTTCTAAAAAACTCACTAGTGCATAAGAGTTTTCATTGTTAGAGGTTGTTAGAAAGAGAATAAAGAGTATAGGTTGGCAAATTTCTGATTTAAAAGGAATTAGTCCTAATATAGTAATGCATAGGATTAACATGGTAGATGAATGTCAACCAAAAGCTGATAGACAAAGAAAACTTAATCCTAATATAAAAGAAGTTGTTAAAAAAGAAGTTATTATGCTATTAGATGTTGGGATTATTTATCCGATTTTGGATAGTTCTTGGGTAAGTCCTATTCATTGTGTACCAAAGAAAGGGGGTATGAAGGTAGTTAGAAATGAGATTGGGGAACCGATTCCTACTAGAACCACCACCGGTTGGAGGGTGTGTATTGACTGTAGGAAGTTAAATTCGGCCATTAGAAAGGATCAGTTTCCTTTACCATTCATTGACCAAATGTTAGAAAGGATAGCTGGCCATTCTCATTATTACTTTCTAGATGGTTATTCAGGATATTTCCAAATATTTATCTATCCTAGTGACCAAGAAAGACCACCTTTACTTGTCCATATGGGACTTTTGCCTATAAAAGAATGCCATTTGGGTTATGCAATGCACCAGCAACTTTTTAAAGGTGTATGACTTCTATTTTTGGGGATATGATAGAAGACATTATGGAAGTGTTCATGGATGATTTTTCTGTGTATGGGGATTCATTTGAGTTATATTTAAGTAATTTAGATAGAGTAATGGCTAGATGTGAGGAAACTAATTTGGTACTAAATTGGGAGAAATGTCATTTTATGGTTGAAGAAGGAATTGTTCTAGGCCATAAAATTTCAAGTAGGGGATTGAGGTAGATAGAGCTAAAACAGAATTGATAGAGAAATTACCTCCACCAACTACACTTAAGGGTGTAAGGTCATTTTTGGGACATGCTGGTTTTTATAGAAGGTTTATAAAGGACTTTTCCTTAATTGTTAAGCCTTTAACTAATTTGTTAGTTAAGGATCTACCTTTTGAATTTTCTCATGCATGTATGCAAGTTTTTGATACTTTAAAAAATGCTCTTGTAAATGCACCTATAATTACTTCTCCTAATTGGGAATTACCTTTTGAAATTATATGTGATGCAAGTGACCTTGCTGTTGGATGTGTGTTAGGGCAAAGACAAGGAAAACATTTGCATATCATTTACTATGCTAGCCATACATTGTCATCACCTCAAGTTAATTACACAACTATTGAAAAAGAAATGTTAGAGGTTGTCTATGCATATGACAAGTTTAGGTCTTATTTGTTAGGATCTAAAGTAATCATCTATACGGATCATGCTGCATTAAGGTACTTATTTGCTAAAAAAGATGCTAAGCCTAGATTAATTCATTAGGTTCTTTTATTGCGAGAGTTTGACCTTGAAATTAGAGACAAGAAGGGATCTGAAAATTTAGTGGTTGATCACTTGTCAAGGTTAGAAAATGAGGAAGGCCCTATAGGAGATAACAATGAAATTAATGAATCCTTTCTGGCTGAATCTCTTATGTCTATTGAGTAAGTAAATAGTCCTTGGTTTGCAGATTTTGCTAACTTTCTTGCTGTAGGAATTATACCTAATGATTTGACATGGCAACAAAAGAAAAAATTCTTTAGTGATGTCAAAAATTATCTTTGGGAAGAACCCTATTTATTTAAGATAAGTGGGGATGGTATTATCCGTAGGTGTGTTAGTGAGGGTGAGTATGTAAACATTTTAACACATTGTCATTCATCTTTGTATTCTGGTCATAATGGTAGTACTAAGACTGCCTCTCGTGTGCTAGAATGTGGTTTCTTTTGGCCTACTTTATTTTATGATGCTAGAGTATTTGTAGCTCATTGTGATACGTGTCGAAGAGCTAGTAACATTAGGAAGAGAGATGAAATGCCTTTGAACAATATCTTGGAAGTAGAAATATTTGATGTGTGGGGGATAGACTTCATGGGTCCTTTTCCTACATCCTTTGGACAAAATTACATTTTAGTTGGTGTTAATTATGTATCCAAATGGGTTGAACCCAAAGCAATATCAACTAATGATTCCAAGGTGGCGATCAAATTCTTAAAGAAGATTTTTTCAAGGTTTGGAGTGCCAAGACCCATCATAAGTGATAGAGGTAAGCATTTTATTAATCGCTCTTTTGATTTTTTATTGCATAAATATGGTGTGCATCATAGGGTAGCTACTCCATATCATCCACAAACTAGTGGTCAAGTACAGGTATCTAATAGGGAACTAAAATGGATTTTAGAAAAAATAGTTTCTAGCTCTAGGAAGGATTGGGCACATAAGCTTGATGATGCATTTTAGGCATATCGCACCGCATTTAAAGCACCTATTGGAATGACATCATATAGGTTAGTCTATGGAAAAGCTTGTCGTTTTCCTATTGAGATAGAGCATAGAGCATATTGGGTTATTAGAACTTTAAATTATGACATTAAAGATGCAAGTGTTAAAAGATGTTTACAACTCAATGAACTTAATGAATTAAGACTTCTTTCTTATGAAAATGCTAAGATATACAAAGAAAGATCCAAAAAATAGCATGATGCTCATATTAGATACAAAAGTTTCAAGATTCGGAATAAAGTCCTATTATACAATTCTAGATTAAAACTCTTTCCTGGAAAATTGAGGTCTAGGTGGAGTGGACCTTTTGAGGTCAACCGAGTTTTTGACCATGGTTATTTGGAGCTAAAAAATAGTAAAGGAGAATTATTTAAAACAAATGGTCAAAGATGCAAGGTCTATTTAGAGGAAACTTTTCATGGTAAAGAGGTTTCCTATATCTCTTTACAAATGATTTGAAAGTTACTTACATGTTCTTTTTATTTTGTACTTATTGTAATTTTAAGTTGTTTTGTATGTTGTTCATTAGATTTTAGTGTGATTTTTGCATTAATATATTACTAATATTGTTTATTTTTGTTTCTATGGGGTGTCTGAGATAGTGAGTAATTTAACTTATTTAAATTTACAGTGTTATTTTGAAAAGAAAAAAATTGTTCTTTGAAAATTCCTCACTATCGCGAGCGCGACAATGGAGGGAAGATGTTTTTGCAGGTTGCTGTTGCGATCGAGCCGGGCATGGAGCCCGCGACAGGAAAATGCTAAGTTGGGCAATTTCATTTTGTCGCGAACGTGATAGAGAGGTGAGAAAATTTTTTATTACGTGATCGCGTTGGGATCGCGAGCAGTTTATTTGAAATTTCGCCTATGTTGCGAGCGCGACAGTGTCATGAGGTCGCGACAGAGCATGGAATTTGAAATCTTTTGAATTTTGAACCATTACAACCCTAGAATTTTACTCCCCTATATATTGCCTAAAGCCCTAACTGCAGCTTTCCTCTTTACTTTTGAGTTGTCTCTCAATTTTCTTTGGTTTTCTCTCAAAACTTCTTCTTCTTCTCTTATATTTCTTAAGTATCCAGTTTTGTTCTTCATCTATTTTTTCTTTGTGAGTTTCTTTAGCAAAGTTTCTTTAGATTTCACTAAATATCAAGATGGTGAGAACAAAATCTGTTGGAGACAAGGGAAAGAAGGCTGCTGAAGGATCCAGTGCAAACCAAGATCCCATTGGCCTGCAAAATAGGTTTGAGTGTCCTTTCCCTATTTTTTCTGAGGAGGAAGGTGAAAAATTTGTGTATTTTGACAAGAAAACCTGTGTTGGAATGTGGCATGTTGATTTTTCTCTGTTAAATCATTTAGGCATAACTGATAAATTTGAAAAATATTTGAAGTATATGAAGTGGGGGAAATTTATGCATTTAAATCTTCCAAGTAAATGTGATTGGGCCCTTGAATTTTTTATTTCCCTTGATTATTTTGATAAGGGTAGAGATAGAATGAAATTTAGACATCAAGGGCAACAATATTTCTTTGGGTTTCCTGAATTGCATGATTGGTTTTGGTTTCCCTCTTAATAGAAAAAGATTTGATGCACATATTTTTGATCCTAGGCCTGTATGGAAACGCTTGTCTGGTTTAGATTCCTTTAATAATAAAAATTCCATAAATCGCCAAATAAAGGATGATGTTTTAATGCTTTTTCACAAATATTTATGTCATGCCTTTTTTGGTAGAGTTGAGAGTTCAAAGGTTCAGACCAAAGACTTGTTTGAGCTTGATTTGTTACAGTCTAGGAAAACCCCTTGTTCAAGTGATTTCATATTTGATGGTTTATATTATGCCTCCACTGCAAAGAGTAAAACTGTTGGAATGTGTCACATGGTGACAGGGATTATATTAGGATGTCTAGGGGATTTGCACAATATTCAGTTAGAAGAGGGTGAACATGTTGCTATGCTTGATGCTGTGTACTTGAGGCGGGCTAATATTTTGACAAAAGGCGGTTGGCTGCCCAAGTTTGTTGATAGAGGTTTGCAGGATGACAGTTTATGCCTAGATAAGGGAAAAGGGAAAGCCCCTGAGTCGTCAGCAGCAGCTGGAGCGCATGATGATTCTGCTGAAGATGATGAGTCTAATGAGGAGGAAGAGGCAGCCAGATTTGGTGTTGGTGAAGGTGCAAATGCTAGTTGGCAGATGGTGCTTACTAGATTGGATGGAATAGAAGCTGCCAACCAAAGTATGGCTGCAAGGATGGACTCCTTAGAGACTACAGTGAAGGCTATCCACAAAAGCCATAAAAGTTTGAGTTGCAAGCTTCTTTCCTATTTCAGAAAACAAAATGTAGATTTTTCTTCATCTCCACCTGATTCCCCTAGTGGGAATTGAGCTAAGTTTTCTCCACACTCTTTTATTTTTCGTGTTATTTTTGTTTTCTTTTTATTGTCTTTTGTGTTTGCTTGTATATATTTAATGTTTGTTATTTTCACACAATGAGGACATTGTGTCCTTTAAGTATGGGGGCATTATTGTTATGTTGTGTTTAGTGTAGCTTGTGTTATGCATGCACTGTTAGTTTTAGGTTGTTAATATTAGGTATGTTGAGTAGAATTTGTACATATGTGTATGTAGTGTTATTATTTTTATGTATAGGTTGTTTTGTGCATTATATTTTGGAGCTTATATATTTGATGTATATTTGGAAATGTATGCATGAGTAAGCTAGTATTTCTTTTAATTATGTCTATATATGCCATATCTTGAAAAATGTCATTTTCATTTTTATTTGGACAATTAAATGTACATAGTGAAGGTCATGACTTGGTAAAGCACTTTAGTGTAGGGTCTTTTTAAGTTGAGTATCTTTTCACATGTATATAAGGATTATTTTGCCAATGCATTGCTTAGGGTAGTTTGACCTATAGCTTATGTGAGTTTTTGAGCCTTACACTTTGAAAATTTTCTTGTATGAGAGCCTTAGTATGCCATATCCTCTAGAACTTGTCTTTAGTAAATTTTGAGATTACATTTAGTATGGGATGTGCATGAGAAATGAAAAGGGCAATTAGATTAAACCATTTTAGCTTGTTTTAAAAATCTAACCTTTTTGACTTTAGGTAGCCATTTTGAGCCTTTAACTATTTTTGTTGTTAAGCATATATATTATTAACCAAATCCTTTGCTAAACAATAACTACTCAATTTTGTCACCCTTGTTGTGTTGAGAATTAGGATTGCTATACCATGGGATACATTTGTTAGTATAAGCATGATTATAGTGATGTATAAGTGAATTCCCTTATTTATGTATCAAAAGTCCATTATTAGAAAAATCTAGTTTCTACAAGAAAAACAGAAAGAAAAAAAATAAATAAGTGGGATGGAGCATAAAATGCACCCACAAAGAAAAAGAAAAGAAAAGAAAAAAAAGAGAAAAAGAAAAGCAAAGTAAATGAAACTAGAGAAAAAGGGTGGACATTAGGAAGGGAATTAGAATAGAAAGTTTGAATATCATGCTATACTTAGTTTTTACATTTCTTGTGGTATAATAATACTTATTCTCTACACAATATTAGCTACTTAAACCAAAATTATCTTACCTTTACCTAAGCCAAGTTACAACCCTTTTTAAGACTCTTTGATTTCATGTACTACTTTATACTAGTAGTAGAGATTTTTACTAATTACAAGCTTACGGTATGCAATAACATATTTAAGGAATGAGAGAAACACTAACCTATAAACACATTGAGTGATTGAGTGCTTAAAAAAAATAGTATTTGAGTGAGAATTACTTTAGGCAATGTCTTGTGTGAAATAATCTTTACATTTGTTAAGTTATTCAAAATCTTGAGGTCAAACATTCTTGTGTTTTGCAACTTTATGGTTTTCCAAAACGTGCATGATTGTTCAAGTATGATGGATAATGGTATTGATTGAGATGTTGCATATTTAAATTAATTTGTTAAGAGATAAAAGCTTATACATGTCATTTCCAAATGTTTATCAAATATATACGTAAGCTCCATAATTGTGTGCATCTTTTTGTGTGTTACGTATTTGTGTTGTTTGAGTGTTTGTTATATTTTGCTTGGGGACAAGTAAATGTTTAAGTGTGGGGGTTTGATATGAGTCTAAATGGCTCATATTTAATCTATGTTTTAGGTTTAAAATAATGTTTATGTATAGTTAATTGTGTTAGAATTCGGTGTGTTTTATGTTTTTATTTGAGTTTTGTGTGTGTAGGAGGAAATGGAGAAGATTGGAGAAAAGGAGCAGAAATTAGCTAAGGAAGAATCAATCTGTCGCGAGCACGACAGGAAGCGCCAAGCCAAGAAGAAGAGAAGAAAGGAAGAAAGAAAGCAAAGGACAGAAGTATTCTGTCGTGAGCGCGATGGACGTCGAGAGCGCGACAGGACGCGCAATTGAAGGGAGCCAAAGAGAAGGAGAAAGGGAGCTAGAGGGCATTGTCACGAGCAAGTCCGCCTATCGCGAGGTTGTGACATAGCGCGAAGGAAAGCCAGTGCGAGGAAAGTAGAGCGAAGAGCAAGGCATGTTTTGTCGCGACAGAGAGGACCGTTGGAAGTTGAATTCAAATTTTTCCTTGAAGAAATATGACTTTCCACCAAGTCTTGCAACTTTCCTAAGGGACACTTGAAGGGACATATCTTTTAGAACATTATAAATATTAGTTTTAACTGTAATTTTAAGGGTTGAATAGTTTTAGTTGAATTTTTTTATTAAGAATTCTGTAAGTTAGAAAGTACATTTTTAGTTAAAGTTTTTAAGTTAGAATTTTTATGTTTTGAAGAGAAGATTACTTGTAAGGAAGAAGATATCCTTTGTGGAAGGAAAAAGGGTTGAAAGATCTCTTTCTTCGTTTCTCATCTTTGCTTTTTCTTTGTAATTATTTAATGATGAACTTATGAACTTGATTATTTAATGATATATTTTATTATTCATATCAATTTAATATTCTTTATTGTAGAATTTTCTATTAGTATTTTTTTTATGCATGATCATTATAAGTAAGTATTTAATTGAAAGATAAATTCTTACTTACATCTAATAGAATTTCATCATTGAAGTATTATTTGAGAAATCATAATATTAAATGGTTGTTATAGGTTGTTTATTATTTCTGAAATTTGCATATATAACACTTTAATTCATTAATGAAAATTGTGAGTTAGAATTATAAATGCATGTTTTAGGCACTCTAATTTATGTTGAAAGAGTAAATTGGAATCTTATTCAACTTGGCTTGCATGATAATAATATATTCATAATAAAGAATAATTAATTCAAGTTCTATTTATTTATTTTATAATCATTAATCTATTGTCTTCTCTGATTATCTATAACTAGGTTAAATAGAATTAGACATAATATTTCCACTTTCATTCAACAAATTTATGATCATTGTAAATAAGATTAAAATTGAGTAGTAATAGTGTGTAATAATTAGCACATTCCTCGTGGGATCGATATTTTTTGTACTATAACCGGTACACCGTATATTTGCGGAATTAGCGCTTAGAAATAGGCTAACAATCCACCAATTTAGCCATGATATGACTTCGGCTTGATACAAATACACTAAACCAATCTCTTCTATCTCTTGAATGTTATTCTTTGACCTACGCACAGAAAAAACCACGTTGTGACGTGCATCGAACCCCGTGAATTCTCGGATGCCCGTTTTTAGGATTCGAGAGAGGTTCATAAAACTCATACGGATTACGAGTGCATTTATTTTGGGCAATAAGAGGTGTTTTGGAGTTGCCACCAAATAAAACATTGAAAAAATTCATCTAGCCTCGTTGGGCTTAACACCATGCATATGTGTCTATTTTGGGCAATAAAAAGTATTTGGAATTGCCTTTCAACAAAACATTAAAAGGGTCATCTAACCTCATGAAGCCTAAGACCAAATAGAGTTTAGGACATTACTCTTATTTATACCTTGGATAAAGTTATAAGAGAGTTTTTATATTAAATTTCCATTCCTTTTCCATCGTTCCATCTCACAGACTGATTTTTCCTGAGAAGTTTAAAGATATGTTCGCAAACTGAAGTAAGCTTAGCAATGAAATGACTAATGCACTGTAATTTCCCTAAGAAAATCCTGACATCCTTTTCCTTCTGAGGAACCGGCATTTCTCTAATGGCTTTAGCCTTATCAGGATCAAAATCAATTCCCTTATACTCACAACATGACCCAAAAGTTTTTTCGAGGTAACTCCAAAGATACATTTCTTAGGGTTCAGCCTCAAATTATATTTGTCAATCCTCTAAAAGAACTTCTCTAAAGCCTTGAAATGACCTTCTTTAGTAGCCGATTGTATCATCATATCATCGATGTAGACTTCTACTTCTTTGTGAATCAAGTCATCGAGAACTTTAGTAGCCATTCTTTGGTAGGTTGCACCTGTATTTTTCAACGCAAAAGGCATCATCCTATAAGCAAACATACCCCGCTCAGTGATGAATGCTATCTTAATTCAATCAACTATCTTGTTAAGGATTTGGTTATACCTAGCATATCCGTCGATGAAGTTGTACATCATGCAAGCGGTTGCACTATCCACTAAAACATCGATGTGAGGTAAAGGGAAATCGTCTTTTGGACAAGTTTTGTTCAAATCTCGATAGTCTACACATACACGCACCTTTCCGTTCTTTTTGGCTATTGGAACAACATTGGTTAACCAAGTTAGATATTAAAATTTTATAAGAAACTTGGCCTCAATTTGTTTATGGACTTCTTCCTTAACCTTTTCTGCCCACTCTGGCCTGAGCCTTCT
This sequence comes from Excoecaria cochinchinensis, assembly GCA_947683425.1. Classification (NCBI taxonomy): domain Eukaryota; kingdom Viridiplantae; phylum Streptophyta; class Magnoliopsida; order Malpighiales; family Euphorbiaceae; genus Excoecaria; species Excoecaria cochinchinensis. The sequence goes on from CANTUQ010000069.1 coordinate 7,119,113, forward strand.
GAGTTTTTGCTTAACCGATTTGTGTTCTGGGTACATGGGTATAGCATGTTCAACAATTTTATAGTCCATCCCTAGCATGTATTCATAGGTCTAGGCAAAAACCTTTTTATATTTTTTTAAGATTCTCTTAAATTTTAATCTCTTTTCAGGAGTTATGTTAGATGCTATCAAGATTTCCTTTAGATTTTTCAAAGTTTTGAGATTAAATGGAGTGGCATAAGTTGAATCAATATCAAATATAAATGAGTCATATTCGTGATTATCCATGGTGAAATCATTAGAAACATTGCACAAGTAAACAAAATCGTTCATCTTATTAATAAAAATTGAATCAGACACATCATTATTGAACAATTATAGAATAAAAAGAACATCTAATTCATTATCATCTTCTTTCTCCGCTGACGCAAATGCTGCAGCCGATGGTTGGGTAACATCCTAGCTCTTTGGAGGCTATTGAATAACCTCTAGTGGAATCTTGTTCTTTGCATCTTCATTTTTTACCTTTTCCTTTCCTTTCCCTTAGGTAGCTAGAAGTCTATCCGTGACAACCTCATCTGGGAGCATCCTGGTCCTAGATAATAGCTTGGTTCATAATCTACTCATCCCAAAAACCTTCTATGGGCTTGATAACTCTGATATCCCAATCATACACATTGTCGAAGACCTCAAACCCTAGTATGATTCTTCCATCGATCCAGTAGGGCTCGGCTTCTCTAGTATAAGCACAAACTGAGGTGGCTAGCACGAAACTCTCTGCGATGTGAGGAATCTCACATGTTGTTTTCTTACTCTTCATTATTGTGCCTTTATACCCGAGGCCTTTTTGATCTTTCTGACCCCTTGTCGTGATAGCTGATTGTGCGCCTTGAGAGTTCTTGCCCAAGCTAGCCTCCGGTAGGAAAGAAATTCTCTTCATCATATTAACCGCTTGGGAACTCTCTGCGAAATTCACTTCTCCATTTATCATATCCACGTGAAAACCGCTAAACCAAAAATTGATTTTCCCTAGCAGCTCTAATTGTCACTACTTGCCCCTCATGCAAAATTTTTAACATTTGGTGTAAAGTGGATGGAACTCCACCCAACTTGTTAAACCAGGGCCTTCCCAGCAATGCTGAAAAATTAGTAGAAATTAGGAGGACCATAAATTCTGCTTCTGTCTCTACTGGCTCTGTCTTTACCATTGCTTTGAAAGTCTCCGACACTTGTCTTTTGGAGTTATCGTATGCAGTGATCGCGAGATCAGATTTGCTCTTGCTCAGCCAAACATAGAGATTGCAACCAAAGGACACACATTTATAGACAATCCATCATCGACCATCACACACGCTGTATGTTTATCATTAATTTGTGTCCATATGTATAATAGGCGGCTATGGTTGCGACTTTCTGCTAGTAAACTTGCATCTAAATAAATAAGATTCTCTTCGAAAATTCCTTTCACAATATCCAATAATTTGGTAAGGGTGATAGTGGTTGCAAATATGGACTCGCATAATGCCTTCACAAACTTCTGCCTATGCAATGGGGATTGCCTCAGAAGGTCCCAAATAGATATCTTCACCGACGCAAATGCTGGAGCCGATGGTTGGGTAACATCCTGGCTCTTTGGAGGCTATTGAACAACCTCTAGTGGAATCTTGTTCTCTGCATCTTCATTTTTTACCTTTTCCTTTCATTTCCCTTAGGTAGCTAGAAGTCTATCCATGACAACCTCATCTGGGAGCATCCTGGTCCTAGATGATAGCTTGGTTCATAATCTACTCATCCTAAAAACCTTCCATGGGTTTGATGACTCTGATATCCCAATCATACACATTATTGAAGACCTCAAACCCTAGTATGATTCTTCCATCGATCCAGTAGGGCTCGGCTTCTCTAGTATAAGCACAAACTGAGGTGGCTAGCACGAAACTCTCTGCGATGTGAGGAATCTCACATGTTGTTTTCTTACTCTTCATTATTGTGCCTTTATACCCGAGGCCTTTTTGATCTTTCTGACCCCTTGTCGTGATAGCTGATTGTGCGCCTTGAGAGTTCTTGCCCAAGCTAGCCTCCGGAAGGAAAGACATTCTCTTCATCATATTAACCGCTTGGGGACTCTCTACGAAATTCACTTCTCCATTTATCATAGCCACGTGAAAATCGCTAAACCAAAAATTAATTTTCCCTAGCTGCTCTAATTGCCACTACTTGCCCCTCATGCAAAATTTTTAACATTTGGTGTAAAGTGGATGGAACTCCACCCAACTTGTGAAACCAGGGCCTTCCCAGCAATGCTGAAAAATTAGTAGAAATTAGGAGGACCATAAATTCTGCTTCCATCTCTACTGGCTCTGTCTTTACCATTGCTTTGAAAGTCTCCGACGCATGTCTTTTGGAGTTATCGTATGCAGTGAGCGCGAGATCAAATTTGCTCTTGCTCAACCAAACATAGAGATTGCCACCAAAGGACACACATTTATAGACAATCCATCATTGACCATCACACACGCTGTATGTTTATCATTAATTTGTGTCCATATGTATAATAGGCGGCTATGGTTGCGACTTTCTACTTGTAAATTTGCATCTAAATAAACAAGATTCTCTCCGAAAATTCCTTTCACAACATCCAATAATTTGGTAAGGGTGATAGTGGTTGCAAATATGGACTCGCATAATGCCTTCACAAACTTCTGCCTATGCAATGGGGATTGCCTCAGAAGGTCCCAAATAGATATCTGAGCCATCGTCTTTTTTAACTGCTTCATTATCTAGTTTTCTTCTAGCTCCTTTTCTATAGGTGTTGGCATTGGATCCTATTATTTCTCTATCTGTGGAACTACCCTTCCGCTCCGAGCCACTGCTCCGACTTTCTTGTTGTTTTCACTGTCTGAGCCCCAAGGATTAGCGGGCTTTTCTTCCTCCTCTCCACTCTTACTAGTGGACTCCCAACAGTCTATCACCACCATGGGTAACTCTTTTTCATTTTCTCTTTGCACATGATGGGTGAGAGGCACATGCTTATTTCTAAAGAGGCCTTTCAAGACATATCATTCGAGTAGGTAAGATTCGATCAAAAAATTGGTGGGGAAACCATGTTATATCAGGACTTTTTCTTGTTCTCTCTTTGCTTAGGATTAGTGATCTGCTTGGTATCAATGAGATCTTGGATGGCATTTCTCAGTGTCTTATAGACATCTATTTTATGTTCGGTGTTTTGATGGTGTGGACAATACTCATCATCTCTATGCCCTAGCTGTCCTTAGCTCTTAGCATGTCTGGGTGTTAGGGGCTGCAGCTTTCCTTCCTTCATTAACCTTTTTAGTACCAACGATAGAGACTTACCCAAGTTTGAATAGTATATTTGAACTACTCCTATGGCTGAGACTTTTAGTCTTACCTGCCCTATTACCACTGCTAGAGATTGCCAGTTTGTCAATTCCCTGATTGCTATTACCCTTTTTGGCAAAAGTTTCATTATTTGTCTTCTTTACTAAGTGTGACGCGCGCCGAACCTCGGGTCACCCCGAACGCCCGTCTTTAGGGCGATCGAGAGAGGTTCATGAAACTTGCAAGTGAAATTGCAAGGGCGTCTATATCGAACAACAAGGAGGTTTCATGGAGTCGCTACCTAATAGAACATTGGGAAAGTTCGTATAGCCTCATAAGCCTAAGACAGTGCATCTATGTCCATCATAGGCAAGCCGGAGGTGTCTTGGAGGTTTCCATCCTAATAGTAGGATGGCCCTCTTGCCTTGCTCTTGGGCAAACCATAGATGTCTTGGAAGACCCACCCTAATAAAATATTAGGATGGTCCTCTCGCCTCATGACGCCTAGGACCGTGCAAGTTAAAGCCTTTTTACGGGACACAAGAGGTGTCTTGGAGGTCCCATTCCAATGGAATATTGAAATGGTCCTCTCGCCTCGTTGAGCCCAAAAACCAGAGATGGTTCGAGACTCCTCATTTATTCATACCTTAGTAAGTTACAATTGAGTTTTGAATTTAAAATTTCATCCCTTTTTCTCATACGTTTTGATGCAATAATTAGAGCGCAAGTTGGTCATTCGAGGAAAGCAGTAAATGAAAGAATAATTAAAGTAAAGTACATAAAAAATAAATTACAACAAAACTAAGGGCGGAATACAACCCCCATTGTAAAATAAATGTAAATCATGCATAAAGCGAGTTATTTATTTAAGGATGAGGGCGTTGGTCCTCTCATGCATAGTTAAAGAAAATAATTTTAAAGTGATAATTTATGTGGATGAAAAACTAGGACATTAGTCCCATTTTGTTAGAAAAATCCAATTTATTGTGAAAGAAAATAAACAAACTTATTACAAATTACATTTTAAATAATAAAAGCAAATAAAAGCAAAATAATACTAAAAATGCTAAAAACAATTCCACAAAAATGGTGTCTTCAAACTTCTATGGGCTCCCATTTTCCATTAGAAAACTCACACATAAAAAATAAGTATTGAAATAAAAACACAAATAAAGATGATGTTAGTAATAAAAAAAATGAATTAAACATGTAACATGTGAAAAAAATGAATTAAAATAAATAAAGTACATCATGCATGACAAATTAATTAAATGGCATGATAAAATAAACAACTTAACATATTAACAATTTAACATGCATAAATAAAAACAATAAAATTTAACATGCACGAAAACATAGATGATAATAATAATGATAATGATAACAATGATAAATTATAATAATAAACATAAAGTAATAACAATTACAATTATAATAATAAAAACAATAAAATTCAGCATGCATAAAAACATGTAAAACAATAACAATAAAATTTAACATGCATGAAGATACGAATAAAAATAACAAACAAGAGTAATAAAGATAATACTAATACTAATGATGGTAGTAATTACAATAATAATAATAATAAAGCACAATAACAACCAACGAATATGAACAATCAAATAAACATGTAAAAATAATAAAAAATAAAATAAATATAACATGTTAAAACATGATAAATAATAATACTAATAAAAAAATAATAATATATGAACAACAATGAGGATAATGATAATCATATGAACATGAACAATTAAATAAGAAATAAGAAATAATAATATGAACAATTAAATAAGAAGTAAGAATAAGAAATAATATGAACAATTAAATAAAAAATAAGAATAAGAAATAAATTAAATAATAGATCTAAAAGAATTTACACGATAGCTAACTAATTGTAAATAAAAATTAAATTAAAAGTTGAGCCAAGAATGCTTACTCTCAAATTTGATGTGATGAGTGAAGTTGGATGATAATTTCCTTGCTTTGATTTAAAGAAATAAATATATAATGAAATTTTATCCCAAGAATAAATAATTGATTTATTTGTCTTAAGAAAAATTTTGAAAAATAAGAAGTAAAAAATTCACAAGAACAAATAATTGATTTATTTGTCTCAAGAATTAAATTAAAAAAAATCAAATTAAAACATTTGGAGAATTTTTCTTGAAGAAGAAAAAAATAAGAAGAAGAAGAAGAGAGAAAGTATATTTTTCTTAAGAAAAATCCCCCCAAATTCCCTCTCTAAAAATCATTTTATAGATAAAAAAAATCCAAAGAAAATCAGATTTTTATTAAATTGAATTAAATCAATTTAATTCCAATAATCACAAAAAAACTCATTAATTTGAAAAGTTTGGAAAATAAAAGGTTTTTACAATTAAATTACACAAAAAAAATGAAGTAAAAATCTTTTTTTTAGGCCAAAAAACGGAAAAAAGGGCGAAATTGGGCGAGGTACGCGTGCCAGGGGGCGAGGTACGCGCGCCAGGCGCGCTCTCCGCCTGCGCGCACTCGACATTCGCCGACCTTTTTTTTTAAAAAATTTCTAAAAAACTATAATTTCAAAACATACCCTTTTTGTCTCAAAAATAATTTTTAAAACATTTTAAATATTTTTAAAATACATTTTTATTTATTTCTAATAAATCAATTTGACAAGAAAATCATCACTTCCAACTTTCATTTTTTCCTATAAATAGGCACACTTAATTTCATTATTGGGTAATCCTGATCTAGGCTGACTCGGGACCCGGTATCTACAGTTCATCCTAATAGTATGATGGCCCTCTCGCCTCGCTCTTGGGCAAACTAGAGGTGTCTTGGAAGACCCACCCTAATAAAATATTAGGATGGTCCTCTCGCCTCATGGCGCCTAGGACCGTGCAAGTTAAAACCTTTTTACAGGACACAAGAGGTGTCTTGGAGGTTCCATTCCAATGGAACATTGAAATGGTCCTCTCGCCTCGTTGAGCCCAAAGACCAGAGATGGTTCGGGACTTCTCATTTATTCATACCTTGGTTAAGTTACAATTGAGTTTTGAATTTAAAATTTCATCCCTTTTTCTCATACGTTTTGATGCAATAATTAGAGCGCAAGTTGGTCAGTCGAGGAAAGCAGTAAATGAAAGCATAATTAAAGTAAAGTACATAAAAAATAAATTATAACAAAACTAGGGGCGGAATACAACCCCCATTGTAAAATAAATGTAAATCATTGCATCAAAACGTATGAGAAAAGGGATGAAATTTTAAATTCAAAACTCAATTGTAACTTAACTAAGGTATGAATAAATGAGAAGTCCCGAACCATCTCTGTTCTTTGGGCTCAACGACATGAGAGGACCATTTCAATGTTACATTGGAATGGGACTTCCAAGACACCTCTTGTGTCCCCGTAAAAAGGCTTTAACTTGCATAGTCCTAGGCTCCACGAGGCGAGAGGGCCATCCTAATGTTCTATTAGGATGGGACCTCCAAGACCCCTCTGGCTTGACCAAAATGGACATGACTGCGCGGTCTTAGGCTCACTGAGGCTAGACGAACTTTTCCAATATTCTATTGGGTGGCAACTCCAAGAAACCTCATTGTTGCCCAAAATAGATGCACTTGCAATTTCACTTACAAGTTTCATGAACCTCTCTCGATTGCCCTAAGAGCGGGTCTTCGGGAAGCCACGGGGTTCGGCGCGCGTCACACTAAGTTCTCGCTTTTAGCCTCTAATGTCGTTCAAAGATTCCCAATCTTTCAATCCCTTCATCTTCGACCCCTTCTTCAGGTATGGGCTAGCATTATTGATAAATAACCTAATTTGATTTGGAGTATTACGCTTCCTCTTCATTTCCATGACTCTATTCCTCCATCTGGTCAAGTATTCATGAAATAATTCTCCTGACCTATGCTGCGGCAGTTCTAAGTCTTTTAGAGTTACCTCCATCATCGTGCTACAATCATTTTATTTCAGGAACTCTTCTATCAGCAAGTCCCAGTCTTCTTTTTTTCTCCTATCCAACCCATAGTACCAGTTAATTGCGGGACTTATTAAGCTCAAGCAGAAGTACTCTATCTTTTGCTTTCTTGTTAAGGTCATACCCGAATACTACTTTACATGTGTTGTAGGGTCTAAAGTGCCATCGAACTTCAGAATGTCGAGCATTTTAAAGTGTCAAGAGATTAAATTCTCACCATCTAACTCTTTTTCCTCTAGGTTTATCCCCTTTCCCACAGTCAGCATTCAAGTCATTGCTTCAAACTTCTCTTCCATTTTCCTCCACATTGCCTCTTCTGTCTGAGGTGCCTTGCCTTTCATCACTTTTGACTCCTCATAGTCTTCCTCTATAAAGTCATTTTTGAGTCCAAAAGCTCTGCCTCTTCTTTGTCCTGCAAGCGTCGTAGCTCTAGGGACGTATAACTTCGGGAGGATCCTCCCTAATTTGCTCTTGTTCTAGCAATTAAAAAAATGGATTCCTAACTAACCACTCACTGGGAGCCCTGGACCACCTGGATGAGTCTATGATAGCTGCAAAACATACCCTATTAGGATGATGCATGGGTGACATACAATGCATGGTCTTGCTTTATGCAACATCCATAATCACATGTAAGCAAGTAGATCCTTTTAACCTTGTTACTTCCACACAAGAGGTTGTGCGGTTCCTTTTCAAGGTGGGATTAGCCCATGGGTCATCAGGGGATCCAATGGACACGTATGGTACACAGTGAAAAATTAGCAGTATAAGCTCTCTTAAATAAAGTACATACATATGGATTTTGACCATTGCATATTTAAACAATTCAAATGAATTAAGATGGGCTCACCGGGACATCAAAGCCTTTGATTGAGTGACCATTTGATTTATTTTGATTTTGTTCAATACATAATAGTCCATATAACAAGCATGATATTAAGGCTCATATCATCTAGGGGAAGTATCTATTTCATTATATGGGCTTTAGTTAGGGTAGTGATATTTTAGGGTTACCTAAGTATGATCCCTGCCAACAGGTTTAACTCATCATGAGCATAGCGACTGGTCGGGTCATCATTTGATATACCATGATGGTGCGTGGCTTAGGCTGGTGATTATCCCTAACACTTTCCCATATTGAATAATGTAGGGTCATGCTTTTAAAAGACATCGAGGCTAAAAGGGGGATCAATAAGCGTAGATCTAAGGCTCTATTTATGAAATGCAGTTTGAAAAGGGATGAAATTTTAATTTTAAAAACTCAATTACATATTTTTAACCAAGGTACTTTTGAAACAAAGTCTCAAATAGTCTCCAATAGAGTCGCCACTGTAACGTGCGTCGAACACTATGGGTTCCCATATGCCCACTTTTAGGGTTTGAGAGAGATTTATAAAACTCGTAAGGATTATGAGTGCGTCTATTTTGGGCAACAATAGGTGTTTTGGAGTCTCCACCTAATAGAATTTTAAAAAAATTCATCTAGCCTCGTTGAGCCTAAGACCATGTGTATGTGTCTATTTTGGGCAACAAGAAAGTATTTTGGAATTACCTTTCAATAAAACATTGAAAAGGTCATCTAACCTCATAAAGCCTATGAGCAAAAAGAGTTTGGGACATTACTCTTATTTATACATTGGTTAAAGTTATAAGAAAGTTTTTATATTAAATTTCCATTTTTTTTCCTATTCAACTTATACAATTTTAATAAAGCACATCCCAAATATCAAAATGAAAGCAATAGATAAAGCAATTTAAAGAACTAGAATGCATTAATTTACAAAATAGTGGGTGCAATACAGCCCCAACTAATTAAAGCGAAATAGAAACCATTCATGAAACGGGAAATTTATTTGAAGTGACAACGTCGATTCTCGCATACATATTTACAAAGATAGCATTAAAGTGACATTTTATTGGGATAAAACTAGGATATCGGTCCTATTTTATTAAAGAAAACCTTATTTAGTTCATAAATATTTTTTTGTACTTTTTATATTAATGAATAATAAAAAAATAACTATTATCATAATAAAAACCAAATAAATAATATTCAAAAAGTAGTAAAAGCTAAATAATGCAAAGAGAAGGTATAGAGGAGTGAACCAAAATGATGCCTCCAAGTCACTTGACCAATTTGAATCTCCATTTTACTATCCATACTCAATAAAAATAAACTCATAAAATCAAAGCAAAAGAAAATAATACATTAGCAATGTTAAATAAAACATAAAAATAAAACAGATACTAATACTAAAAATAAACAAATAACAAGGCAGGAGATAAACATTAAAAAAACATAATTAATAATGCCAAATATGCTATTAACAAAAATAAGAAATGAAATTAAAATAGACAAGAAAAAAATGAAAGAAATAAACTAGGGATGTCCAATAGGGAGATGAGGGATGACAGTCCGAGATGCAACTGACGGGAGGAAGGGGATTCCGTGACGTCCTGTCCCTCACTTAAGGGACGACCGTCAATCGGATCTTCTTCTAATTGGTTATCTCCAGCAATCGAAAAGAAGGGGAAAAAAATCCATTTTTAAACATACAAAACTTAAATTCTTACATTTTTATGAATCTTAGACCATTATTTCGTGAAATTATGCCAATAAAGAAGATTCAATCACAAAAAAATGATATAACTATAAAAAAACACATTGATTTACATCTTCAATCAAATCATATATCTCATGTCAATATGTTGGAACTAATGCAAAATAAAGATATTTTGAACCCATAATATTTACCCTCAGAATGTTGATATCTGGAAGGCAATGAAAGTGTAGATTTCCTTGAATTCCATAAAAATAGTTGAACTGAACAAATAGAAAATCACTTTCTCTCTCGAAAAAATGTTTCTTTAAAACAATATAAATTTAGGAGAGTAAATTAAGAAAAGAGAATTGATTTCTCTTTCTCAACTTGACTCTTTATTCTTTGAGAACGAATTTAAAAAAAAAAAACAAAAGTAAATAGAAAAATAGACTTTTGCTTATGAAAATCAATTTGCACTCCCCAAAACTCCCCCTTTTAAAATAGAAATCCTTTCTTCTATTAATAGGCTTACGTTTTGACCTAAGGATCAACATAAAGCTTATGTATTAATCTTTTACGATAAAATCAAAAGCTTTTAATTTATCGTTAAAGATAAAACAAACATTTGATTTATCCTTGGAGATAAACCAAATCGAATTATCCTTAGGAATAAAATCAAATACTTTTAATTTATCCTTAAAGATAAATATCAATTATTTGATTTATCCCTAGAAATAAAGTGATTTCAAATTATCCTTAAGGATAAAATCAAATATCTTTAATTTTTCCTTAGATAGAAATACTTTCAATCTATAAAGTTTATCCCTAAAAATTAGGACTTTAATTTTTCAAGATAAACCTTAGATTTTCTGTTGAAAGAAATTTAAAAAAATGCTGTCAGGTAGCGACCAACTGGCGTCCCTCGCCTAAGGGATGGCCATCGCTTGAAGGAGATCCTGGATATTTCGAGATTGGCCCCTACAGTCTATCGCCCACGAGGCTTAGGCGTCTCTGTGAGCATGAGGGACCGGCGTCCCTCACGTAAAGTACGAGCGCCCTCGCATGAGTAGTGAGCGTCCCTCTCGTGAGGGCTGGGCACTTCTACGGCTTGACCGATGGGCATCCCTCATGAGGAAAGGCTGCCGGTCACCCAAAACTCAAAATTTCGAGACTAAAAATGTTTTTCCAAATTGAAAAAGACCCAAAAGGATTTTTCATCAAAGATGACCTAAATTTTGTGAAATTCATAAGTAAAAATCAATAACTTTGACCTTCCATATATGAAATAAGAATTGGTATCTGTAGACACCGGGTCTTGAGGCAGCCAAGACCAAGGTTACCCAATGATGAAAATGATGCTTGTTTACAGGAAAAAAGGTTAAAAGTGATGATTTCCTTATCGACTCATCTTTTTAAATAAAAATAAAAAGAAAAAAATATTATTTTCGGTGACCTATGACCGCACTGCGTGGCACCTGCTGGCAGCATGCGTGAGGCATAGACCCTACGAGCAGGTGGGTGCTCGTAGTCCCGTGGACTCGCAGGGAGGCACGCGACGTGCGGCCTCCTGCGGGAAGGCTGCGCTCGAGGTGCGGCCTCACATGTGAGGCACGGCCTGCCTCACGCGAGGCCTCACCTTACGCATGCGAGGCACGGCCTCTAGCGCAAGGGCTGCACGTTATACGTCTCCTACCTCGCACGAACTCCATTTTTTATTATTTTTTGCTGAATTTCAGTTAAAATAAAATTCAAATTCTTTTTCGATTTTTAAAAGGATAAAGCTAAATTTTTAAAAGGATAATTAGGACTTTGAATAAGATTAAAACTCTTAAAACCTAATTTTTCAAGAATCGTATAAAAAGAAAAGTTAGAACACAGTGAAGGGGGAGAGCAAAAATGACGACACAAAAATTTTCAAAAATAAGATTTTTGAAAGCTAAGATTTCTTCCAAAAAATTCTAATTGTTCTTAAGCCAAGGAAATTAAATTTTTATATTTATGATTCAATTCTCATCACTTGTTTTCTAAAAAATTACAATTTTTAACTTCAGTTTTTTGGCAACACTGAGCTGTGCTTCAGCTTTATTAATTTCTTTTTTAAGCAATCGACAGAACTTCTTTTGCAGCTATAATTGAAACTTCTGAGGGTAAATATACGGGTTAGAGTCGATCCATTCTGTAACATCCCAAATCAGGGTCTAGTAGGATTTTGCATGTTTAATTGGATAGTTAAGGGTATTTCGGTAATTGTGCAAGTAAAATGGGTATTAATGAGGACTAAATTGAAAGAGGATTTAAAGTTTTAAGTGAAAGAATTTTTGTTAGTGACGATAAGGTAATTGTCAAGGACTTTATGGAGAAAAGCTAAGGACTTAAGTGAATTAAGTAAAGATATTTGAATAATGGGACCTATTGGAGATTGACATATGGACTTAGTAGGTGGAGCATTAAATGAAAAGGGATGGAGGAGAGAGGGAAGGGAGAAAATCTGCTTCCTTCCCGTGGAAGCCAAGTTTGGCTCCTCTTTCTTGCTCTCTTCCCGTTCTCTTTCTCCTTTCCTCTTTCATTTTTCTGCTTTTCACTCTTGCTTGTGTTAGTCTTTACTTTGAGCTGGGTTTATAGAGGTTAAGAACTGGTTTGTAGAGGTAAGTGGTTAGTGTTTTTCTTCTTCCTCTTCTTCTGGTTTTGATTAGGGTATTTAATGTTTGATTAAGATATTGGGTTTGTTTGTGCAAGAATTCGAAGAGAGAAGGAAGAGTAAAGGCAAAGAGAAAGTGGGTTCTTAGAGGAAGTGGATTGAAACTTCATTTTTGAAGTTTTGGGAGTTATATGCTTTTGATGTATTTTGTGATTCTTGTCTAATTCTGGAAATACTGAATTATTAGATCTATTTTCATGCATGTTAGGGTTGAGTTTTTGTGTATATGTAGTTAAGATTAAAATGGCTTTAATACATGATGGATGTATATGAATTTGTGTGTATAAGAATGAGATATGGGTTTGATGTTTGATTGAGCATTCTTGCTAAATTGGTTACTACCTATAAGTGTTGTTTGTTATTGATATGATGGTAAACATGAATAAAAGGTATATGTTAAGTGGATTGAAGTTATATGCTTGTTAGAAATGATTTTGGTTGAGTTTGGTTTTAAAATAAGTTAGTTTTCTGCAAAAATCTAAGTTTAGAATGGTTTACACGGCGGTAAAGGATCGCCATACCGCCGTGTAAACACATTCTGGATTGGTGATTTTGCTGGTCCGTCGAGCCACACGGTGGTAAGGATAGTCCATACCGCTGTGTAACTACTATCTGGACATGTTCAATTTCTTGGCTTGGCATGTTACACGGCGGTCAAGCAAATCCTGACCGCCGTGTAACATGCCAAGCTAGGAAATTGAACATATCCAGAGAGCAGTTACACGGCGGTATGGAATATCCTTACCGCCGTGTGGCTCGACGGACCAGTAAAATCACCAATCCAAAATGTATTTACACAGCGGTATGGGGATCCCTTACCGCGGTAAGGATTTACCATACTGCCATCTAATCCCTATTTTTCCCAAAAGTTTTCTTTTGAATCTCTTGCATGATTTCTCTCACTTGAACTATATTTGAACATGCATTTGTTGAACCATTTCTTGTCAATTTATAAGAATATATGAACCTTATCCTTAGGCAAACGTTGAATTATAAAATTGAGTTATGATAACTTTATTTGAAATGTTGTTTTGAATTGAATCTTTTGCAAGGTTTCCCTATTACAAGTTATATGTTTATAATTAGGCTTAATATGCTATTTGATACTTCAATTTATAACATTTTGCCATTCTGCCCCCTTAAGTTATATGTTTCTCATTTAAACACCTTAAGTTGATAGATAAAGGACAAATAAACAAAAAAATGAACAGGAAGAAACGCGTGATCACCACTCGCCACACGTGGATTTGATATTATTTTGGACCAGTTAAAAGAAGACACGTGGACTAGTTAAAAGCTATAGATATTTACCCCTTATTCACTGTCTTTGAACTCTCTCTCTCTCTCACCGTTTCTGTCTTCTCACTCCAAGCAAGGGGGATTGAAAGTAATCCGTTCCCAATCTGCTCCATGAAATTATACAACCCTAGAATCAGTGAGTGTAGGCATTTCAGTATCAGTGGCGTTTTTGACAGTGCAAAATACCATTCAGCAGAGTGGAGGGCACGATCTACAGAGATAATGTAAGATTAATTTTTTTTATGTTTAACTGAAAATGGTATTTTTGTTAATTGTAGAACACTATTAGGGTTTGTTTGTAAATTATGAGACAATAAATTGCTGACAACAGCATAATATTTGCTTGCTTTTCTTCAGGTAATGGGAAGTAAGATTGTTAATCTGTTCTTTCACCATGATGAACAACTCAAAGAGGACCCACTAATGAGGTATGTTAATGGGCAAACCCACTTCGAAGATGTAAAAATAGATGTGGCCAAATTGTATTATTTGAAATTCCATAAATGGGAAAAACACATAGGATATCGCAATGTTAATGAATATGCATGCACTGTGAACAAAAGTGGATTTTTTCACATTATTAAATGTGACAAGGATGTGTTAGATCTAGCTAATAAGTTAAATAATAGTGATAGAATGGATGTCCACTTTATACACTCAGTGGACACACCATTAATATATAATGAAAATGAAGATAGGGGGAGTAATTCTGTTGGTGTGGGCCCTATTAGTGGTAGTGGTGGTCCAATTGATGGGGATGGAGTTAGGGCATCAAAAGAGTTTTCTGGAGAGGCTAGTAAAGGGAAAAGGCAAAGGGGATCAACCGCTTCTAAGGGCAAAAAATTTGCATTAGAGAGCTGTAAAAGTGATAGAAATGAAAAGGGGAGGCAGACTGGAAATAAAAGGTTAGAGCCTGAGTCTGATGAGGAGAACTTAGGAACTGAGTCTGATGATCCAGACTATGATGAAAATTTATCAAATGAATCATCTAGTGATGAAGATTTGTATAATGAGGATGAGTTATTTAAAGAGGAAGCAAGTGATTTAGATGATGAGGTGCTGCAAGCCAGAAGGTCAAAATTAGATGCAAAATTAAACAAACAGAAGTCAGCAAGAGTTAATGTAGAAGAGATACCACAGGGGCCAATTGGGGTTGATGCAGGATTTGAGAGTATTCACAAAGAAAATAGGCAAAGACATGGAGGTAAAGTAGCTGGTAATGAGGAGGTATTTGATAGCAGTGATCCTGGAAGTGAGTGCAGTGAAGATGAAGGTGTTGGGAGTGGATCTAATAGAAGGGATTTACCACCTAGGAGATTCAGAAGTAGGGTATACTATGATCCTACATGTAGGGTTACACTATTTCAGCTGGGAATGATATTCGAGAACGCAATTCAGTTTAGGCAGGCTCTACAAGATTATGCTGTGAAGAGAGGTGTGAACTTAAAAATTAGGCCAAATGGGAAGAGTAGAGTTAGAGCAGTTTGCATTAAGCCTAATTGTGAGTGGCACATATTAGGGAGTATTGAAGGCAGAAGTGGTGACTTTATAGTGAAGACATATTATCCATTCCATGCTTGTTACAGAACTAACAGAAACAAGTCTTGTAATACTAAGTGGATAGCAAGAAAATACAAGGAAAGGATTATTAGTCAGCCTAAAATTAAGATGTGGAAGATGAAACAGCTGCTGCATGAAGACTATTCTGTGTATGTAGGCAAGACAGTTTATGCAAGGGCTAAGCATTTGGTAATTGGGCAGTTTATGGGAGATTATAAACTGGAGTTCTCAAGACTGTATGACTATGCTAATATGATAAGGGCAACTAACCCAGGTTTAACAGTGAAGATAAGAACTGCAAGGGAGATTGTTCCAGGGAAAGAAGTATTCATGGGTATTTATGTTTGCTTAGAGGCCCTTAAAATAGGATGACTAAATGGTTGTAGGCCAGTAATTGGGTTGGATCGAGCTTTTCTCAAAGGTATAGCTAAAGGGGAAATTCTGACTTGTGTATCAAAGGATGGAAATAACCAAATGTTCCCGGTTGCATGGGCTGTAGTGGATAAAGAATTCAAGGACACGTGGACATGGTTCATTAAATGTTTGATGTTAGATCTCCAGTTGAATGAAAATGCTGGGACCGGATTTGTAGTAATGAGTGATATGCAGAAGGTATTTTTATTTTATATATTTATTCATTAATTTAATTATTATGCCTTCTATTAAATCTACACAATACTAACATATAATATTATATGTTTCCAAACCTTTATAGGGACTTATACAGGTAGTGGCTGATTTGTTGCCAAATGCTAAAAAGAGAATGTGTGCAAGGCACATATGGAGCAACTGGAAACAGAAATGGAGAGGTGACGAAAGAAGAAAGAAATTTTGGGCTTGTTCAAGAGCAAGTTTTGAGGTACGACTCCTTGATAGAATAAATTAATTAAGCAAGTTGGGAACTGGTATTGTTGAGGATTTGTTATGTTATAACAAGGAAACATGGTGTAGGGCTTATTTTACTCTTGTGAGTTGTTATGATATTGTTGAGAATAACATGTGTGAAACTTATAACAGCCATTAAGCTCCTATAATGCATCTTACAATGTTTAGTGTTCATTAGATTTTTAGTGATGTAAATTTTGAACAGTTTCTTAAAACTGGTTTTAACATTCTGCTTTAGGGTTGATCTTTTATTAATCATCTAGGATGATCATTTTGTAATCTGCTAACATTATAACCTTATACCGGTTCTATATACCAGTTACTATGGTTTACCAGTTCTATATTAGCTTATCACTTTTATCCACTCTTGCATATTTATCCGGTATGCTCAATAATAAACAAAACAACAATCTCCTCAACAAAATCGAAATTGCAACATCATAAAATCATGGTCTTTTCTCATTATATTAAACAAAATGGTACATCATACCAAAATGAACCATTCATACATATATAGCTACATCAGAAATCCTACTAAAAAAGCAAAACACACAACCACAACATAAAAAAAGAGCACTTTTTTCCTCCCCCGTTTCTTTCATTCCCAACTTGTTGCTCCATTTCTCTCAATCTATGAAGTAGACCTAAAATCACATGTTTGTAATGTTCTGAGATGGGAGGATCAATCCACACGAAAAATCTGCATGCATTTTGATTCCTGTGAAAAAACACCCATTCCAGTCAAACAAAACCCAAAACTGATAATGGGTAGAAAATTAAAACAAAACCATAATAAAAAAAATTCAATAAAACTTTAGAACCCCATATCGTTGGCAACCGAAGAACATCCTTCCTGGGTTCAGTGTAGTCCATGACGTTCGCAGCTCTGCCAGCTGCTTGCATTAGCACTCTGGTATATTTTCCATGATAATCTCCTCAACCCCTCTTAACTTTATCTCTCTATGCTAAGATTGCTTTGATTTTCTCAGAAGAAAGAACACAGCAATGAAAATGGAGTTTAGACGAGCATGAGAGATCCACAGGGATGAAATTCTAGATTGCAACATGGAGTTTTACACATTTACGGATATATCCGTTTAGAGAGGGAGTGATTTGCCACTTCTCACGCGTCCAAAGCGCGTGTAAATCAGTTTCTCCACCCACGTCATTCCCTCTTTTGCCACATAGGCTGCACAGTCAGATTTTTTGTTTATTTGTCCTTTATCTATCAACTTAAGGTGTTTAAATGAGAAACATATAACTTAAAGGGGCGAAATGGCAAAACATTACAATTTGAAGTGTCAAATAGCATATTAAGCCAAAGTGGTCTATTGATATATGATTTATATGTCTACGAAATTGATTGGTAATTATGTATACATGAAATAAGTGGTTATGCTTGAGTTATACTCTATAGTATGGCATTGTTTTAGAGCATAGATAAGTTAGTTGTTTTGAGCCTGATCAGTCATTTTAGTGGATAGTAAGCATGCTTATTAAGGGTTAGAGTGTGAGTGCAGCTGCTATATATTGACCCCATTTGGGTCTTATAAGTCGATCCCATTTGGGTCCATATGATTTCAGACTTCGGTCTCCCCTTACCTTCGGGTATACATGATTCGAGACTCATGTCTCTATATGCTTCCGTTATTGTGTCCTATCAGTATCAATAGTACTTGTATCCACTAGTTTAGTGAGTAATCAGGCTATTATGTGTTCCGGTGATATGAAAATGGGTATATGCTACATGTTTAAGTGCTTGAGATATGACAAAATATGATGAGATAATCCAAGTTGGATATTAATGGTTATTTGCTTTTTACTCGTGAGTATGTTATATGTTTATGTATATGATGTACGACTAGATGTAAAGTAAATTGATGTTTGGTTACTTATTACCTCAGTGTATGTACTATGAACATGTAAAGTTAATGATTATGCATTTGATTATTATTATTGCGTATATATATATATTCCTCTTGTTTTTTGGTTCCTCCCCACTAAGCGTTATCGCTTAGCACGGGTGTTTCCCTGTGTAAGTGGTAGGTTCTTTCGGAGTTAGGCATCTGCAGGTCGGCCACTAGGAGTTTATAGATGAAGTCCTTTTTGTCTTTTGTTATTATATTTGCCCATGTATATGCATATGTTTTGTAAAGTGATATTGATTTTAACAGTGTAACCTTTTGCATAAGAATATTTCAGTATATGTATATGATATAAGTTTACTTTCTTCTATTGTAATATTTATATGTTAATTTTGATTTCCTTTCGGTTTATATGTTTCCGCTTTTGTGATGCTTAAGAGTATGCAATATATGATTGTGCGTGGCGCTCCGGTATCCTTTCCAATGGGGGTATCGGGGTGTTAAACATTCTCCTTCTTCAATTTTGTGTCGTTAACTTGTTTCCTCCATTGTATATATTGTAAATTGCTGTAAATTATAATTAGAGTATTTTGTTGTTGTTGTTATAATTAACCTGAATTCAGATTAATTTAATTAATTTATTTACATGATGCATGCAACCTAATTTAGATCTATAAAATATTCAGCAATAATTTTACTTTCCACTGGATTTTATTCTGTTCATTAGTCCGTTCTATTAATTTCATGTTTTTATCAAATACCATTCTTCTAATAATCATAAGTATGTTTTTCAATTATAATTATTTATTGCGTCTGCCTCGTTTAATTGCTTTATTTTTATCACATGGTTTATTTTATTTGCTTCATTGAATTGCTTATTTTTATTATTTATTATCCATTTGATTTAATTTGCTAATATTGTCTTTATTTTTGTTTTTATTGTTTGCCAAATTTGTTTATTTCACTTTGAGTAACGTTCCTGGCAAGCTGGAGAATCAAGAGATTAGGACCTTCATGTTTGGTTTGCATTTTAATTTCTGTATTTCTCTTATTTTATTATTTTGTATATTTTATGCAAAATAGTATGTTAAATGCATTTATTTTATAGAAATTCATGTTTTTTATAATAATAAAAATTGGGATTTTTATTAGTAAAATAGGACCAATGTCCCAAATTTAACCAATAAACTTTCACTTTCAAAAGATGGTTAATTTTCAATAAAACAGGATCCAATTATCCCTATTTCTTTGCCCAAAATGACTCTCAGATTTTTAAGTTAAAACAAAGGAACCAATTTTCCTAAAATCTAATAAATATCCCAATTTGTGTATGATGTATTTATTTCATTCTTTTTATGTATTATTTATGTTGGGCCCTTGTAATTAATTTTGGTGCAATTTTATTCTTTTATTTATTTATGCTTTTATTATTTTGGGAAATTATTTTGTCCCATATTTTTTACTTGTAATTTATTTATTTATCGCTTTATTTACTATTTTTCAAAGATTGTTGAAATGAACTTTAATTTTATTGCATGATCGTGTGAGAAGAGAGATAAAATAATTAACTCTAAAACTCGATTATATAATATTAACCAAAGGTATAAATAAGAGTGAGATTCCGAACTCTCTCTAGTTTTGGCCTCATAAGGTAAGAATTTATTTCTCAATATTTTATTGGGTAGCGACTCTATGATACCTACCTTATGATACCCAATGGGCGCCCTCATAGGTTGATTTCTAACAATGGAATGGGGGTGAATCCTTATCCATTGCGAAGCGATCAACTTTCACGAGTCTTAATGAACCTCCATCTAGTCTTAAGTCCTAAAAGTGGGCTTCCGAGAGCGACCCGGATGCCAAGCAGGGTTCCTAGCGCATCACAGTGGCGACTCCACTAGAGATATCATGAGATTTTACTCCGAAAGTACCTTTGGCTAATCTAATATAAATGGGTTTAGAGTTAAGAAATTTTATCTCTTTTTGAAAAAATTGCATTGCATGCATTAGAGCCTTAGAACTATGCTAGTTGGTCCCTTATTTTACCTCGGTGCATTCCTAAAACACGACTCTACTTTCATTCATTGTAGGGAAGTGCTCAAGATAATTACTAGCCCAAGCCCTGTACCATCAATGGTATATCAAATGGAGACCCAATCGGTCGTTATGCTCGCAAGGAGCTAGACCTATTGGCAGGGACCATGCTTAGGTAGACCTAAAGTAACACCACCCTTGACTAAAGCTCATGTAATGGCAATAGAAACTTCCACTAGGTGATATGTACCCTAACAATGTGCTTGCTAAGTGGGCTCTTATATATTGAACAAATTTAAACATATTAATTGGATGCTTAGCAAAGGATATCATGCCCCGGTGGGCCCATTTTTAGTCTGTTTGAGAGGTCCAAGTACATAATAGCCAAAACCCATATGCATGTGCTTTAAATTAAGAGTGTTATGCTACTGGTTTCTCACCATGCACCATACGCGCCCATTGGGTTCTCCGCCGATCCATGGGTCAAGCCCACCTAGGAAAGAGACTTTACGACCTCCTGTGTAGGAGTAACAAGGTTGGAAGGGTCTACTTACTTGTATGTGGTTGTCTATGCTGCATCAACACGATCATGCATCTTTAATGCCCCTCATGCATCATGCTAACAATTTGAGTCTTTCAGCCATCATAGGTACGAATCAATTGTTTAGGGGTCCTGACGGCCGATTGGTAAGGAGAAACCCATTCTTTGAGTCACTAGAGCGAGTGTCGCATTGGGGTTTAGAGTCACTTTCAAATAGCACTGAATCCTTTCCTTTAGAATTATCATTGGACATGGACAACCAAGAATCAAATGCCACTCAAGCTATTATCATTGAAGAGATGGATCGAAGGGCCCAAGAGATGGAGCGCAGATTTGAGGAGTTTGAACAAAAAATGATGGGCAACTTAACTGCCGCTCTAACACCTCCAACTGGCCAACAACCTGCCGCTCCTGCCGGGGAATAGGCTGAATAGAATCCGATCAGGGAGGCACCTCCGGCAGCAGTTGTAGAACCACCCCCTGTTGTTAATCCTAGAGCTCTTGTACAAGTTGAGCCTAGAAGTGTTGGAGGACACAGACCTGAGGAGGATTTTGTAGAGGATGAGCAGGAGGAACCCAGTGTAGTGAGAGCTAAGCCCCCTAAAAAGGATGCTGCCTTAAAGAAGATAGAGGAGAGAGTTGAGGCAACAGCCCGCCTACTATCTGCTGAAAAAGGGATAAGCCTCAAGGATAGGGATTTAGAGGACGAGGAGATGCTTTCTCAAAGGTTTAAAATGCCCGAGTTGCCCAAGTTTGACGGCACCTCAGATCCATCTGCCCACATCAAGCAGTACATGCTTGTGATGAGGGGCACCATGCTTACCAAGAGACAGAAGGTGGAATATTTTTGCCTTAGCTTGACTGGGCTTGCTGTAGACTGGTACCATGGCTTGGATAGGAGAACAAGAGAAGATTGGGACCTGCTGACTGAAGACTCAAACAGTATGACTATAGCACCCGAATGGAGGTTACTTTGAAGGATTTGTTGCTACTTCAACAGAGATCTAATGAATCATTCCACGAGTATCTTACACGGTGGAGAAATCGGGTAATGGAAATGAAAAGGAAGCTGGGTACTCCAGATTAGATTCGGTTATTCATCCAAAATGCAAGTCCATATCTCAAGGAGGGGTTAAAGATAAAGGGGCTCAAAGATTGGGAGTCTCTAAAGGATATAGCTATCGTAGCTGAAGGTGAGTACCTAGCAAAGAAGACAAGCCAGAGTAACTTTGGGAACTAATCAGGGTACAATTCAAGTGGTGTTGGGAGCAATAATAACAGAAATGGCAAGACGGCCGAGGTTTCAACCACCGAAGATAGACAAGGTCAGAGGTACTATTCTAATTTAGGCCACTCTCTGTCCTGAGTATTGGAGAAATTGACAAAAGAGGGCAAGCTAAGGCCATTAACACCCAGGCCAGCCATGAAT
Organism: Excoecaria cochinchinensis; assembly: GCA_947683425.1. Taxonomy (NCBI): domain Eukaryota; kingdom Viridiplantae; phylum Streptophyta; class Magnoliopsida; order Malpighiales; family Euphorbiaceae; genus Excoecaria; species Excoecaria cochinchinensis. Next base: position 7,141,256 of record CANTUQ010000069.1, read on the forward strand.
CAGGGACAGCCAAGGCACAGAGATGATCAGTACTGCGCCTACCATCAGCACACTGGGCACCTGACAGATTATTGCTGAACTTTGAGGAACAAGATCCAAGATCTTATTGACTCCAAGGAGATCACTAACCTTGAGAAAAGAAAGAAGAAGAAGAAGGCATAAAGGGATTACAAGACATTAATAAAGAGTCCTAGAAGATGGCTGCCGCACAGCAAGAAGTAGGAGAAAAGACTTTCTATTAGATGTGCTTTTCATTTTATTGTTGAACTTTTTCAATTTTCATGTATGCAGTACTATTTACGTTAATTATATTAATGGCTTTTTTCTTATGTCTCTCATGATTTCACTATGCATGATCACAACCACAAGTCATTTACATTTTGATATTAACTTAATGAATACTGCCTCATTCAATCTCGAGATCTCGTTGGCATCTGATATTAACTCCTGAAGAGAGGAAAATTCTGAGAGATAATAAGATAAAAGAGAAAAGAGAAAAAAGAATAGGAAAAAAGAGCCTTTGCCTGAACCTGGAATGATATGCTAAAAACTGGCAAGGGTATTGCAAGGACACGGCTGCTTCAATACACCAATATGACGACGAGCAAAATTTCACCACCTTTGCTCCCTTAAAGTTTAGGATGCATACGATACAGCCCAACAAGGTCAAACTCTGAATCATTAAAAGGGGCTTAGACAAATGAAACTCTGGGCCTTCACAAGAAGTAGCTCATTAGAACTAAGCCTTAGAATTCCTCTCCTCCCAAACATTTGAGGTGTTACCCCAAAACCAATAAAAGTTGACCTTTAATTATCTAGGATCAAGATAAGTAAGGAATGAACACTTATAGCTAAACTTAGAAGGAGAGCTCATTACCTTCACAAAAAAGCCAAAAACAAAAACAAAAACACAAGAAAAATAAAAAGAAAAAAAAAGGGTTTTGCCCTCAGCCACCTGAGGCTAACGTATAACGCAACCTCAACCGTTAGAGGTTACTTTAGAAATTGAGCCCCCAAAGCCGACAAAAGCAACATGCAAAATTTCACATTCAAGTTCCAAACGGAGAACTCCCCATTTCAGCCAATTTGCACAAGGGTCAAGGAAAAGCTTTTGATACTAGAAGAAGCACTATTAGAAGCAGCCTTCCTGGCTATCGAGGAGGAAGGCAAATTCAATCAATATCGACAAACTAAGAGAGGTTCCATGGCAAAGGCTAAAAAAGAGTAAAATAAATAATAAAATGCCCTGCGGGTCAAAAACCAAAAAAATGTGACCTCTCTAAAATTGGGCGCCCTGCCAGGTTAAATTAAAAAAAGGTATCCTGGGCAAAAATTAAAGGCTGAGAGAAAATCGTCAATCATGAAAACCCGAGAGGGCTGATTGATAACAGGAGTTTGATGCTCATAAGATATAGTCTGAGATTAGATGAGGTTTTGAATTTTTTGAGTTAATGCCAAATAATGATCATGTGTTATAACATAAAATTGAGACATATGCATTTATGCGATGATATATTGATGTGACTACAACACCTTATCTCGCATACTAAAATTGTTTAAGTTCCAGCATGAAAAGTAGCATATTGCTTCTCCTTTCCCAGACAGCCTCCATTGCTATTATCTTGAGCTAATCATGCAGCACCTTCATGAGAAAAATCAAAATCTAGACAGTCAATAAAAAAAAGGAAAAAAATAAAAGAGAGAAGGCCGTTAGAGATGAAAACCATAACTGACTCTCTAAGCAAAAGTTAGGCCAAAGGATATGGTGAAAAACTGAAAAAGGCAGTCTATCCTTAAAAAAGAAAGGAAAAAAGAGAAAAAAAAAAAAAGAAGAAGAGAAAAAGACGTTGGATTGGGTTGGGTCCATTCCAGGCTAAAATGAGGCACGGGGTTATATGAAAATCCCCAAAGGGACGCATTTTTCGCAAAAAAAAAAAGCTAGTGTGAAAATTCACAAAGGACGCACTACCCTTAATAAATGACCAACAGTACATGGAGCGATAAGGCAGCCCAAATAGTCTTCCTTCAAGTGATAATGCAGGATTCAGGACACGAGTCAAAATCTTGGGGGCAAAATGCTCATTGACGAGGGGGCAAAGATGCACACGGGTCGATTCTCTTTGAAAAGATTATGGGTCAAGATTCTTAAGTCAAGATGACACTCCTCTAGGTCTCTGGGGGGGAGGGAGGCATCAGACGACATGAGCAACCAAGCTGTAGCCTCAACGGACCCTTAACCACTCAAGACTCGGTCTATTCATTTTTGCATGCATTTCGTGTCATACAGTTCTTTTACAAACATTTGCATATAACTTTTTGCCTGCACGCACAATCTTTTGTACATATTCCTGCGTACATAACCTTGTAGGAAAAGTCCAAGTAAAGACCGCACACACGAAAACGGGTCGAGGACAATTTCAACGTAACATAGACACTCAGCCATGCTGGACAATCAAACCAAGATGAAGTCTATACATGTTCAAATCTCTAAGTCCTCTTAAGAGGCAAATCCCGAAGTCCTCTTAGGAGGCAAATCCCCAAGTCCTCTTAAGAGGCAATCCCCAAGTTCTCTTAAGAGGCACGACCCCCAAGTCCTCTTAAGACGCAAATCCTTCAAAGTCCTCTTAAGAGGCAAAACCATTCAAGTCCTCTTAAGAGGCATATCTCTAAAAGTCCTCTTAGAGGCAGTAGTCCAAACAGTAACCAAAGACCTCTCAGGGGGCAATCAACCAAAAACCTCTCAGGGGATAATTAACTAAAGGGCTCCCAGAGGGCACCACTTCAAAACATAAATAGGTTAGATACCGACACGACTGGGGCTATACACTGCACAAATTAGATGCCACAATGAAGGAGGTTAGACACCACATGAACAGGTTAGATACCGACACGGCTAGGGCTATACACCGCATAGGTTAGATGCCACAACGAAGGAGGTTAGACACCACATGAGCAGGTTAGATACCGCAAAGGTTAGATGCCACAACAAAGGAAGTTAGACACCGCATCAATAGGTTAGATACCAACACGGCTGGGGCTATACACCGCACAGGTTAGATGCCGCAACGACAGAGGTTATGTAACACCCCATACCCGCAATTGGTACGAATATCGGATGTCACTGCACTATCGACTGATCGATGCTTATGACAAATGCGGTAAAAAAAAAAAAATTCATAACTTATAAACTTGTCGAATCGTTTATCCTTTTTCAATTTCATGTCACCACTACATTTCATTCGATCCAATCCAAATATTACACTTCACTTATCACATCATATAATCAATATCTAAAACATTTAACATATCCGTATTACACAATACATATTCAATGCTAAACCATTACACGTATACATGCCACTGATACTGTTCATTTGATCAAAATTTTCGGTAGCATAACAGCTACCACTTAACTAACCCAAAACCTGCAATTCAAACAATCACAGCCCAACTCAGTGGCACATCATTTATAACTTAATATCTTTTCAAGTCAATCTAATCCAATCCAATCATGTAAACTAATTCAATATAATAACATCTGTCATTACATATAACTATTCCAATAATACAAAACATTTATACATGCTAATAACAATTCATATAATTTTCTAATGACGATAAACATAACACTCTTATCTTCAATCTACCGGCCCGATCCGATCTCAAAGTTGATAGGTCGCCTGCTCCATAGACGCTCCATCTAGTACCTACACGCAGTCAAACAAACTACATGCTAAGCATTAAATATACTCAGTGGTGATTACGAATCTAAAGATTCCCAGTTCAAACTTATACACACACACACACATGCATCAAAATACACTATATTTAATCAATTTCTTATTATCATTTAAATCACTCACTAACACTTCACTTAGTACCATTTTTCACTACAATCCTTTATTTGCCTTTCTTATTGGCAAATTACGATTTGATCCCTAACTTATTCAATACTTATCAATTATCTCTATCATTTAACTAAATCATTATTTTTCCACTCCAATTGCATATACTTACAAATATCACTCTTGTTCATCTTACTTATCATTTCAAGTACAAATTACTATTTAGTCCTTATTTTATTACTTTTAGGACAAATTACGTTTTTGCCCTTCTTTTGACGTTATTTACGGGAATGCCTCAAGTTCATTTCTTTTTTTCATTTTGAATCATTATTTGGCTTATAAATTACATATTGGTCCTTGTTTTGTCATTTTGGTATCAAATTACATTTTAGTCCCTGAACTTTGGACTTTTTACGAAATGGTCATTTTACATTCACTTTTTATTTACAGGTCACTTATTAGTGTACTTTTATACTTAATTATAGTTTTGCCCCAACTTTTGTCAAATTACAATTTGGTCCTTCATTTAACATTTAAGTTCAATTTTATCATTTATTCACTACATTTTCATATTTATTCACTTTTTATCTCATAATTTACCAATTAGTCTCACGACTAATTATTTTTGCGGTAAATTATGTTTTGGTCCTTAGACTTTTATTTTCTTTCACATAAGTCTTTTTTCATTTAAATTTTCATGTTCACTATACTTATTGCATTTGCAGGTCATTTTCATCATCATGACCCGTTTAGCTTATGATTTGGGGTAACTTACTATTTGACCTCAAACTTTTTATTTCTTTTCATTTAGGTCCTTTTTCATATAAATTTTCATTTTCATGTTATTTTTCACACTTTCAAGTCATTTTACTTATGTCATTTTACTTTTGACAGAATTATATCATTTTACGATTCTGCTTGTTACCTTAGGCTTTTTACATATTAAGCTTTTACATGTTACATTTATGTCATATTACATTTGATCATTTACTTTTTACACTTTCAAATCATTTTACATTTAATCATTCACTATACTTATTGTATTTGCAGGTCATTTTCATCATCATGACCCGTTTGGCTTATAATTTAGGGTAACTTACTATTTGACCCCGAACTTTTTATTTCTTTTCATTTAGGTCCTTTTTCATATAAATTTTCATTTTCATGTTATTTTTCACACTTTCAAGTCATTTTACTTATGTTATTTTACTTTTGACAGAATCATATCATTTTACGATTCTGCTTGTTACCCTTAGGCTTTTTACATATTAAGCTTTTACATGTTACATTTATGTCATATTACATTTGATCATTTACTTTTTACACTTTCAAATCATTTTACATTTGATCATTCACTATACTTATTGCATTTGCAGGTCATTTTCATTATCATGACCCATTTGGCTTATGATTTAGGGTAACTTACTATTTGACCCCGAACTTTTCATTTAGGTCCTTTTTCATATAAATTTTCATTTTCATGTTATTTTTCACACTTTCAAGTCATTTTATTTATGTCATTTTACTTTTGACAGAATCATATCATTTTACGATTCTGCTTGTTACCCTTAGGCTTTTTACATAGTAAGCTTTTATATATTACATTTATGTCATATTACATTTGATCATTTACTTTTTACACTTTCAAATCATTTTACAATCTTGTCACTTTACCTTGTATCATTTTATCATTTTACTTGTTTGCATTTTCAAAATATTTTGGAGTCATATCACTTTTATGCCCCTAGTACAATCCCGGCAGACAATCTGCAAACTGGATATATAGGACGTGGGCCCCAAAGTCCCACTACAATGCACTAGGGAATGATCCTGAAGAATCACTCCATCAGGTAAAATATAAAATACGACGTATGACGTGTGACATATAACATATAACAGAGGGTTATGAGAGACCATCGTGAATCTGTTATAGAAAAATAAGTCGTCATGACTTGCACCGCGGTATGGGTGTCTCTATGGCTAGCCAAACATATCTTGGACTAGATTAAACTGCCAGACCACTAAGGGCAAAACTTTCACAATCATCTTAAATTCACTTTCTTATGCATTTAACACTTTCACTTTTATCAAAATTCACCTTTTCAAAAAAACTTTCAAATCCACTTTCGTTTACATATAACATATAACATATTACGTGTGACTTTTCAATTCATTTTCATTTCAATCACTACTTTTACATTACTTTCACTTCATTATCATTTCAATATCCTAATCGATCACTATTCTGATCAATTAGGCACAATTTTTACTATATGCTTATTTCTCATAATAAATATACTTAAACCATGCAATGGCTAAAAAATTCATTTCAAAACTTATTTCATTCATTTCATATCATTTCAAATTCAATTATTCAATGTTTATCATTATTTACAACCAGAGCATGATGGAATATCATGCTAAAAAATATTCATATATATTCCATAAATTCCAAATAAATTTATGGACTCTTGTTTTTATGTCTAGATTCATTTTAAATCATTTATCTTCAAATATACTCAAAATATACCCTACTATACACTAGGGTACCATTCGGCCAAGGTGAGTATTTCACCTTACAAATTCTTTTAGGTTCATTTTAGCATTTCAAATGTAATTTTAAAGGCTCATAATTATCTTTTTTAAGCTTATACTCAATTAAGCTTACATTTAACTAAATTTTCACTTAAGTCAATCATTTTATTTTCATGTATTTCTTTTTATTTAACCCTTTCTTTTACTTCTAAGTTACTCATTTACTCAATTCACATCTCATATTACATATATATCATATAACCTATCATATTCCTTCAATTAATTCGGCCACCATAGGGTTTATCACTAACATTTTAGTTTCAATGCACATATTACTTATTACACTAATTTAAACTCTAATTCATATGAATATACCATTTAATTCCATTAAATCACTAGGTATACCTTAAATATACCTAAGTAAACTATTATGTCACATTATGTCTAATACTTGCCCTTAGTTTTCTTTCAATCCAATCATTCTAATTAGCTTATATAACCTTCCTAAACACAATTATCACCTCAATTTCAATTATACATGCATTTCACACTCATTTACTACATAAACATAATACAAAACCCAAATTTTCAAAGGGAAACACTTGGATTATGTAATCACAATCCTTATATCCATGCTATAGCCTTCTCAAGCTCCTCAATTATGGTCCTCAACCTTTGAAAAGCCATTTCTCTCCATTTTTCTTCACATGGCTGAATTTGCACAACAAAGAAACACATATCAATTTTCTTCTTTTATCAAATCTAACCTTATAAACATACTCTAGACATCCTAGAGTACTCATAAAAACCATTAAAACAAATTAAATCAAGCTAAATCTCTTACCTCTATTTTGAGACATAATCTTTGATCTTCACTTTTCTTAGATTTTAATCCACTAAATGGACACTATAGGTTTCTAAAAACTCATAAAGGGGCTGAATTACACTTAGGGGATTTGAATTAAGCAAGAAATGGAATAAAGATTGAAGAAAAATGAAAGAAAAAGGAAGAGAAAGTCATTCAGACAAGTAAGGGAGAAGGGAAGGAAGAATAGATAAGGATAACCCACCAAAAATTTCTGTCATTAATTGCTTTTATAGTGGCCCAAAGTAGTCCAACCAAGGGTCCAACTTATAAAGCCCAATTGCACTTTTAGGCCCAATATACACTTTTTCTATGGTTTTCTCACTTTCCAACTCCAAATCACTCACAATTTGATTCCATAATTCATATCATATAAAAATTAGGTTGTAAACAAAATTTTGGCCCAATCGGAATCCATTTTCAATCCGGTTCAATCAAATTGGTATGAATCAATAATTATCAATGTTCTCAAAAAATTACCATTTTACTACCAAAACTTCTGCATATCATTTAGAGGCAATCTGAAAATCCTTGCAATTTGTGGACCTCATTTGCTATTTTTAAAGTTTCGATCAAACCTCTGGTCAATCGAGTACTATTCAAACCGAAATCATATCTTTTTCCTTACTTTCTAAGGTCAATTCCGCATAAAAATGACTCTATAATTCTCAACACATATTCATCAGTTTACACTAATATTTTTGGGTCAATCGAAAATTATTTCCCGGATTGGTAATTATTTATCAGTCCGGTAATCCAATTTTTCAGTATCACCAAAAATTAATTTTTCATTATTATATGATTCTACTTATCACTACGAGTACGTCCATATTTTCAAATTATTTTTCTGAGGTCCAAAGCCTCTTCTATGGCCCATTCAAACCCTTAGTCAACCCTAGTTACTATTCATACCGAAACTGCTATTTTTTTGTATTTTTAACTTTTGAAACCCTATTTGACCTCGATTTCACTTGAAATTTTAATTTCGAACTCATCGTGATTTATATTTTCCAATAATCAAATAAAATATTTTTTGAATCTGAGTGTTACTTTTTACCCCGGTATCACTATTTACTATCGAAAAATACTATTCCCGACTAACGCGGTATCGAGGCCACAGGTTAGACACCGCATCGGGGTCGATTACAGACTACAATGGCAAAAGCTAGACACTGCACTAATTAGACGCCAAAACGACAAGGGTTAATACGTCGACAAATTGACGGTAACTACTCGCAATAACTTCATTTAGATCGAAAAGACAGCTGCCTCAAGTATGTGTTTCTTCTTTTCTTCTTTGAGTTTTGGCTCACCTAGGCACCCATACACTACGTTCCCCAAAACTGAGAGTAATTGTGGACACCGGGTCCTGAGACAGCCCAGACCAAGGTTACCCAGTGATGAAAATGATAATTGTTTATAGGCAAAATGGTTAGAAATGATGATTTCCTTGTCGACTTATCTTTTTAAATTAAAAAAAAGGAAAAAAAAAAGATTATTTTTGGTGACCTGCAACCTCGCTGCACGGCACCTGCTGGCAGCACGCGCGGGGCTGTGTGCGCGTAGTCTCGCGGAGGCTCGCGCGCACGAGGCGGCCTCCTGCGCGAGGTGCACCTCGCAGGGAGGCACGCAACGTGCGGCCTCCCTCGAAAAGGCTGCACGCGAGGTGTGGCCTCTCGCGCGGGGCCGCACACGAGGCACGGCCTCTAGCGCGAGGGCTGCACCTTGTGTGTCTCCTATCTCGCGCGGACTCCATTTTTCACTGAATTTCAGTTAAAATAAAATTCAAATTCTTTTTCGATTTTTAAATCGATAAAACTGGATTTTGAAAAGGATAATTAAGACTTTGAATAAGATTAAAACTCTTAAAACCTAATTTTTGAGGAATCATATAAAAGGAAAAGTTAGAACACAGTGAAGGGGGAAAGCAAAAACGACGACACCAGAATTTTCAAAAATAAGATTTTTGAAAGCTAAGATTTCTTCTAAAAAATTCTAACTGTTCTTAAGCCAAGGAAATTAATTCTGTGTTTAAAATTCAATTCTCATCACTTGTTTTCTAAAAAATTACAGTTTTTAACTTTAGTTTTTTGGCGACAGTGGGCTATGCTTCAGCTTTCTTAATTTCTCTTTTAAGCAATCGACAGAAATCATCACATTCTTCTTTTGTAGCTATAATCGAAACTTCTGAGAGTAAATATACGGGTTAGAGTCGATCCATTCTCCTTCTTCAATTTCGCGTCGTTAATTTGTTTCCTCCATTGTATATATTGTAAATTGTTGTAAATTATAATTAGAGTATTCTATTGTTATTGTTATAATTAACCTAAATTCAGATTAATTTAATTAATTTATTTACATGATGCATTCAACCTAATTTAGATTTGTAAAATATTCAGTAATAATTTTACTTTTCACTGGATTTTATTTTGTTCGTTAGTCCATTCTATTAATTTCTTGTTTTTATCAAATATCATTCTTCTAATAATCATAAGTATGTTTTTCAATTATAGTTATTTATTGCATCTGTCTCGTTTAATTGCTTTATTTTTATCATATGGTTTATTTTATTTGCTTCATTGAATTGCTTATTTTTATTATTTATTATCCATTTGATTTAATTTGCTAACATCGTCTTTATTTTTGTTTTTGTTATTTGCCAAATTTGTTTATTTCACTTTGAGTAACATTCCTGGCATGCTGGAGAACCAAGAGATTAGGACCTTCAAGTTTGGTTTGCATTTTAATTTTTGTATTTCTCTTATTTTATTGTTTTGTATATTTTATGCAAAATAATATTTTAAATGCGTTTATTTTACAGAAATTCATGTTTTCTATAATAATAAAAATTGGGATTTTTATTAGTAAAATAGGACCAATGTCCCGAATTTAACCAATAAACCTTTACTTTCAAAAGAAAGTTAATTTTCGATAAAACGGGATCCAATTATCTATATTTCTTTGCCCAAAATGACTCTCAGATTTTAAGTTAAAAAAAAGGAACCAATGTTCCTAAAATCTAATAAATATCCCGATTTGTTTATGATGTATTTTATTTCATTCTTTTTATGTATTATTTATTTTGGGCCCTTGTAATTAATTTTGGAGCAATTTTATTCTTTTATTTATTTATGCTTTTATTATTTTGGGGATTGTTTTATCCCATATTTTTCACTTGTAATTTATTTATTTATCGCTTTCTTTACTATTTTCCAAAGATGCTTGAAATGCGCTTTAATTTTATTGCATGATCGTGTGAGAAGAGAGATAAAATAATTAACTCTAAAACTCAGTCATATAACATTAACCAAATGTATAAATAAGAGTGAGGTCCCGAACTCTCTCTAGTTTTGGCCTCATAAGGTTAGAATTCATTTTTCAATGTTTTATTCGGTGGCAACTCCATGATACCTACCTTATGATACCCAATAGGTGCCCTCGTAGGTTGATTGCCAATAATGGAATGGGGTTGATTCCTATCCGTTGTGAAGCGATAAGCTTTTACGAGTTTTAATGAACCTCCATCTGGTCTCGAGTCCTAAAAGTGGACTTCCGAGAGCGACCCGGATGCCGAACAGGGTCCCTTACGCTTCACAGTATCCTCATAGGGTAACTCTTATCTGGGCTGTCTCAGGACACGATGTCTATACACGCGCTAAGCTAGACACTTAGTGGTGACTGCCAAATTTACTTTTTCGATAATAAAATATAGAGTATACACATAAAATTTGAACATACAAATGCATGATCATCAATCTTATACAAAGGTCACTAATTTCTACCTCATAGTGCACACACAACATATAATAAAGTAAATTTCATCCGCTACTCTCAACCCTTCATTTAGTATGCATAAGTATCCAAAAACACCCATTTCATATTAAACAACTCAAATTAAACATATCTTTAACAGTCAATATATATTACTTAGTATTCATCTATTTAATTCCATATAATTCATAAATAACTCAATGTGGTTACACAATGCATATAAATTTATATTTGCATTTCATGAATCATTTAATGCCATATAATATACTATAATTAAGTTTCTAAAACACATACATGTTCATTAAACTTGTTTGTGACCAATTAATTCTTGTGCATACGTAGTCATTTCCATTATACTATTAATTTTGTAAGAGCATTTACTATTATACTTTTATTTATTTTTTGACAATTATTGCCCAAAGTAGTTTGAAGGAATTAACCGAATCAGATATGCGGGACTAAGGCCATTTTGGACAATCGGATTAAAGTGCCCAATACCGGGCACTACACTTCAATTCTATTATGTAAGTTCTCATTAACCTACAATATACATATTGCTATTAACCTAACACACCGATTGAATTTCCATCCATATGGCCGGCCAATTGTATCTTACCCAGGATTCCTACCACTTACTAATGGCATTATTAGACTTTTCAATCATACTATGATAATTATAATATCATATACACATATATTTTCAAATTAAGTAAATTTCAAAATTTCATTTCTGTGTTTCGTCTTGTAGCATAATATTGTCTTCCTTAATTATTTCAAATCAGGTTTGTCATCATATCCTTAATTCATGGAATATTTGTTTTGTAATTAACATATTGCTTTTCTTTATCATTTTCCAACCTCAATTTATCATTGGGTACAACATCAGTCACCTTGTTAAGGTTATACACATAAATTCATAATCATACTCACTTAGAGAGCATGCATATTTGAACAATTGATCATACATTATTGAATATCTCTTATTTTAATATTCACTCAATTATCACATTTCATTTATGTGCATCCATTGAAGTTTTCATTTATAAATCACCCATTAGCTTCTTGTTCAATCATTAAGAATTAATATCAAAGAATCATATGACAAACAATAGTGATATCACATTAATTCACTTTCGAATGCTTTATCAATTCAAACAATACTAACTTTCTCAATTAAATAAGAGCAAACTAAAGACACCTTTATAATTATCAATCTTACATATTAAATGTTTTTGTAATGGCCCAACTATCAATCTAAAAGTGTCAGTGAATAATTTCAGTGTTATCATAATGATCGCAGCGTCGAACAGTGTAGGGAGTGAGTTTGCCAGTATCAAAGTTTAATGATAAGTGTGCCAAAAGTATAGCGATTCCGGGATGGGTAACCCGGGGTGGCTATACAGTGAACCCGGCTGTCCGACGTCAGAAAAATTTTAATTTTGCGAAAATAATCTGTGGGCCATCAGGAGTCTATTGGTGAAATTTGAGCTAAAAACGGAGTTAAGTTGACCTCCGAAAGTCATTCTGAAGTTGGCATTCGTTTCTGTTCAATTTGAACAAGGAGTTTGACCGAGGGGTTATATATAGTAAATAAGGCCTAATGGATTTTGAGTGTGTAGAATAAGACAATAGAAATGTTATCTGTGAATTTTGACAGTTTTAGAGTTGTATTTTACAGTAGAAGAAAAATTGATCGAATCAGACCGGTTTAAGTGAACCGAGGCCCAAATAGACTCCGATTGAGCTAAAAATTTGCAGGGGCCTATTTTTGATGTTTTAAGATCAATGGAATTGGTTAGAAGTGAAAATAATGAGAGAAACATATAAATGATTTGGAAAAGTGCAATTGAACCGAAAAACTGAATTTTTTGTTTAAATCGGTTGGACCAACTTGGTTGGACCTATTTAGTTCATTAGAGGGCTATATAAGAAGAGAGGAGGCCATATTTCTCTAGAGAAATCCAGCAAAAACCGACCTTCTTCTTCTTCTTCAAAACCGAATGGTTTTTCTTCACTTCTCCTCCATTTGTCTTCTTCATTTCTCAAATCTTTTCCCAAAATTCAACCTCCTAGACAAAGTTAAGCTCCTATACAATCATATAGAAGTTATTGGAGTCCATTTGGAGCACTGGAAGTTGGGAAAATCAAGTGTGCAAAGTTTATGTCAAGATTTTAGGTATGTGATTTAAGGGTTTTTAATTTAGTTTATTGGTTCCTATGGGGTTTTTGAGGGTGTAGAACACATTTATGATGTTAGATTTCATATTGGAAGTTTGGTTTTAAAGTTATGTGGATTTTTGAATTCGGCCACCTTAGGAATTTAAAGGAAGTGATGGTGTTTCAAGGAGTTATGGCATGCAGAGCATGTTTATGATGTGGAGAACAAGAATCTAAGGTAAGTGGATACATTATCCTTCCTTTTCCATTGATTATGTGTGAATTTTAGGTTATGTTTAAGTGTGAAAATGAGATTTAGGCATGTTTAATTAAATCTAATGTGATATTCATAATCTATGGACTTAATATAGTGTATAAATATGATTAGATGAAATTAAAACATATTGAAATGAAAACTCTAGTGTAGGCCGAATGGTTATTAAAGGATTTCCTCAAGATCTAATGATGATTTTGGTATATAAATGATGGATATAATGTATATAATATGTTTAAAGCATAATAGAGTGATTAAAGGAATCAAAAGAAATTATAATGAAATGGTAAGGTAGTGGCTGAATGGTATATAAGGGGTTTAATTAAGATATATGATGAATTGTTCCATATAAATAATATTTATAGCATGTTTAATATGTAAAGAGTATGAATGAGTGATTAAATGAAATTAAAGTGCATGATGTGAAAAAGTGATTCATTGGCTGAATGGTATTTATAAGGAATAAAGTGTGTATTTTGATAATTAATGTAATGTAATAGCATAATATGATTAAGTGATGATTAATGAGTGTGTATGTAAAGTGGTAAGTGAAAATAAAGTGTATGACAAAATAAGTGTGATGGTATAATGTGATGTTTATATGAATAATGATGAAATATTGCCCTTAGTAGTTGTCTGGTAGTGAAATCTAGTCCAGAATATAATTGGCTAGCCATAAGGATTCCACAACGTGGTACGAGTCATGGCGACTCAATATTGATAGACTAGTAACGGCTTATCTCAGTGTTCAGTGTAAATCGGTGTTTAGTGTAGTGCAGTGCAGTGAAAATGGTCCTACTGGAATCATTTTATAGTGTAATGGGTCTGTGGGGCCCATGTCTCGCATATCCGGTCATTAAATTTTCTACCAGATCCATACTAGGGGCATAATGGTAAATATGTGATAAGAATAATTGAAATGGTGATAAAAAGTGAAAATTAGTAAAAACAGGAATAAAATGAAGTAAATAGAAATTTTAGGGGTAAAACAGTAATTTTATAAAAAATTGGTAAAAAGTGAGCAAGTTAGGTAAAAAGTGTAAGTGTAAGGGTAAAATTGTAATTTTGGCAAAATATGAGGTTAAAATAGTAAATTAGTGAAAAAGTGATAAAATAAGGACCTAATTGTAATTTAGTGAAATATATAAGGTTAAAAGTAGGGGTGTGCATCACCCGACCCGACCCGAAAAAATCGAAGAACCCGAACCGAAAATGCAAATCGGGTAGGGTTGTTTGGGTTGCGCGGGTCGGGTTGGGTGTGAGAAATGGAGAGTGTTCGGGTTCGCGTCAGGTCGGGTTAAAACCTTAGTAAACCCGACCCGACCAAAATGGAGACGTATATAAGCCAAAAAAAAACCAAAATTCAGTTCTTTTCTTCCTATTTCCCAATATCCTTTCTCTCAAAATACCTAAAATCCCAAATCCGTTCTGCCCTAGCGCCGCCGCCGCCTATCGCCACCGCATCTCTCCACCACCGGTCGCCGTCGCGTCTCTCCATCACCTAGCGCCACCAGAGGTAAGCATCGTCTCTCCTCTTCTTGCCATTTTTCGTATTTCACTTGCTGTGGAGCTTGCTTAACTCTGTAAAACATATGAAATATTCTTAACTCTATAGAAATTCTTAACTCTGTGGATTTTTCTTTTTTCCTTGAAATGAAAATCCAAGGAATATATATATATATTATTAACCGTTGGCTTTTGTTGATGTATTATTCTCTACTGACATTAAGCTTTTCCTCAATTTACTGTTATTTGCATATACATATATGTCTGTAAGTTAGTCTTTGTTTGTTTGTTAAGAATAAAATTGGAAGTATCTTTAATTGGACCTCTAGTGGCTTAAGATTTGAATGCTTTTCTCCTTGCGTTTTGCTGCTCTGTTAACTGGGGAGAGATGTTTTTCTATTCTCCATGCCAGTTGGGTTTTTGTGGCTCTCTGCAGATTTTATACAAGATAATATGCAGAATCGTGCCTTCATGCTTGTCTTAAGGGCATCTTTTGTCCTTGTTTTATTTTATTTTGCCTTTTAAGTCCTCAAGTGGTGCTTATCCTTGTCTTTTGGTCATGGGGCTCTTGCATTTTTTTCTGGTTTTTTACCGGTTGGTTGGTCTTATTATTTTGGCTGATTGCAGGGTAGCCTTGGATTGGTGTATGATATGGTGTTTTTTAATTAATAGATTGGTTTGGCTTATCAAAAAAAATAAATAAATAAAATTGGAATGCTATAATAATTCTTATTTCAACCATTAATTCCTTTTTCGTTTGTTTTTATATTTGTTGGATGAATTATAATTAAACAAGTCAAAATTGGAATGCTACACTTATTAATCATTCTTCTTTTTATTTCTCTTGCTAGTTATTCCATTAAATGCGTTAACCTCTTCACAATTGGCTTTTTTTGGTGCAAATAATCAATACTAATTCATATACAATTTAAATTTTATTTTATTTGTTATTTTTTTTAATTTTATATTTTATTATTTTTTATAATATATAACTAGGTGGTTCGTGAATTAATTGAAGACCAAAGAATGGTTACTTCCATGGATTTTGATGTTTATTGTTATTAATTATTATGTAATATAAGTTTTAAAAATTTTATAATTTTTAGTTTATTGTAATTTTTATATGTTTTATGATGGTGAAATGTTATATTAGTTTAATAGGATTTTAAATTTTATGTTATTTAATGTAATTTATATGTTAATTAACTTTAATTATATTTTATTTTATTATACATATATATATATATATAAATTTTGGGTTTTTTGGGTCGGGGCCTGATAAATCTCGGGTTGGTTGGTTCGGGCCCCTACTCCTAAAAAGGGTCGGGTCGGGGGGGGGGGGGGAATTTGGTGGCTTCCTCGGGTTTTGGGTTGTTCGGGTTTGGGTCGGGTTGACCCGAACCCGACCGTTGCATAGCCCTAGTTAAAAGTGGTAATTAAGTGTAAAAAGGGTAAAATAGTAATTAAATAAGTAAATAAGGGTAAAAGTGTAAAATGGATTGTAAATAAGGTTAAAAGGGTAATTATTGAATAAGTGAGGGCAAAATGGTAATTAAGTGGAAAATGAGGACATAAAGGGAATTAGTGAAAAAGAAAGGACGTGGATGGCATTATGGTAAAAGTAAGGACATGAATGTAATTAATGTAAAAGATGGGGCATAGATGTAATTAATGGAAAAGTTAGGGACGTATATGGAATTAAGTGAAAAGATTAAGGACTTAAGTGTAGGTAATTATAATTGGTGGAGTAAGTATGGAATATGTCTATATATAATATAATTAAAGTGATTTAATAAATAATATGATTAAGATGGGATTAATTAATGAATTAGTAATAGAATATGTTAATTGACAAAATAGTATCATAGTTAATTAATTAATGAATTTAAGTGGATTATTATATTGAGAAAATAGTGAGTAAAATATTATATTTAATTAAATTGTAGTTAGTGAAAATTTATGCATAAGTGAATCAATGATTTAAATGAGTGATTTAAGGATTAAAATGTGATTTGTGAGTTAATAATAAAATTAATAGTGAGATTAATTATAACTAGTGGTATGATTGTAATTATAGTGAATTAAAGTGGTAATATTGAAATTAAGTAGTGGCAATTTCGTAAATATAAAATAATTAAAGGCTAAATTCTAATTTAGCATAAAGTAAGGGATTAAGTTGCAAATTGACGATAATAAGGCTAAGGAAGGGATTAAAATGTAATTATGCAATAAGAGAATAATTGTGCGTATTTGATAATTAGTGAACGAACAATTAAGAATTATAGAATTACATTGTTTGATTAATTATTAAACGTGTATTGAATTTAATTGATTTGTGTATACAATGGCTGGTTATGAGTATGTGATTTAAATAAATTAAAAATAAACTAATGATTGAATTAAAATGCTAGTGACAATGAAGGATAAATAGGTACATTAGTGGCGTTAATGTAAATAAATAAAATTTATTGAATTTAAACGTAATTGATTATAACATTGCTGGTAATAATATTTAAGTGTAAATGAAAAAGAAATAGACTACTAAGTAAATGAATAAATTGATTTTATGTATGTGTAAATTAAAAGATGATATTTGGAAATAAATAAATAATAAGGTAGATAATAATGACAATATAAGTTAAGTGAAATGGAAAGATAGTGTTTTAAATTGTAAGAAATATAGAGAGATTAAATTGTAAAGTTAATTATTAAGAGGCTATAGTGAATAAAAGTACAGTGTAAATTAATTGAATAAAGGTAATAAGTAGGATTGGTAAATTAAGTGTAGCCAAAATAATTAGAATATTAGAAGTGCCTAGTTGAGTATATTGGGAAATAAAGATTTTCATAGTAAAAGTGATTAAGGATAGAACGATTAATAAATAGTGTTAAGATAAAAGAAAATAGACAGGCCATTATTGTGAATAATAATATAAGTGACCAAAGTTGAATAAGAAATAACATATCAGTAATGAAATTTATAATGACGTATATGTGGACCAAATGAATAGTAAAAAGAGACAGTAATACGTCAATCGATGTTAAGTAATAAGTGAAAATTGTTAAACAAAACGAGTGTCTAAGTGAAATGAAATTGATAAGTGATATTGTAAAGTAAAATTGTTCATAAGTGTAGAGTCGAAATAGTAAAGGAAGAAATAAGATAGTGATTAAAGTATAGTGATAACCACACAAGAATAAATGCAATCGAAATTAATTTAAGTAAATGACTTATCGGAAGATTTAACATAGTAAATGATATTAACGTAAGAGAGTTCGTGTAGTGCAAAAGAGTAAAGGAAATGTTAGAAATGTAAAGAAAGTAATAGTATTTGATCAGTGTTACTAGTAGTGAAATAATGATAAATTATTAAGTAAGTTGATAAACAATTTAGTATCCGAAATTAAATTGTAATTGAGCATTCATTAAGGAAGGTATCTAATAGGTTATTTATGAAGATAAAAGTATTAAAAAGAGATACATATAAAATTGATCGTAAATGACAAACTGAACAAGGTGTTAAGCGACAAGAGTCATTAGTGCACATGATAAAGTTAGTGATAATAGTAATGAAAAAAATAGAACCAATAAATAAGGTAAAGCACCGAAATTTACAAATAATAGTAAAATTGACAACATTAAAGATTAACAGTGTAAATAATAGTGAAATCGATAAGTGTAATGGTTAACAGTGTAAGTGATAGTGAAATTGTTAATGGTATGTTAGCGAATAACGAATTGCAGAGTAGTGCTAAAGGTAAAGACATTGATTAGTGATAATAGTGACAGTGATAAAGATAAAAATAGTATGTTATAAACTATTTAAAAATTTAGAAATAATCGTCTCCAAAATCTAAATACAGTAAAACAATTAAGTGATCAAGTATGTAGAATTGGTATGGAAAACTTAGGATAAGTATCCACCACTGGGCATTTTAATGCTCAGCGCGTAGTGTGTTAAATGCGAGCAGGTTATAATACTTAGATGTGGCCGAAGACATAGAAGGAATTGAAGATTGAGCAACAGCAAGAACCAAAGGATTTGCATGGCATGTATACAGGCGTAGTTGGGGAAAGCTATGGTATGGGTAGGTAATTTATGTGTTAATGTATTGTTATGTCATTGTGTATGTATTGTTGTGTTTGTTATTAAAAAAAAAAATTAGAGCTTTCAAGTGTATCATCAGTGATTGGCAATGCAGTGCAGTGTTGTGACATCCGGTATTCGCATCATTTACGGGTATAAGGATGTTACAGTTTTACTAAGTCAAATACCTTAATTAACAAGGCATTAAACAAGTTGAACATTTAAATTATTATTATTATTATTATTTTGAAAGAATAGTTACTAAAAGGGATTCATATACAATCCCCATTCTCTAAAAGTCCAACTTTAACCGAAACATGGCCAACTAATTTTTCAAAAATAGATAACTAACTGCACTTTTTATGTACAGCTCCACTAACTTAAAGTCTCACAGGAATTGCTCTTAGTTCAAATAAAATTTTTACATATATTTTAATTTAACAAACCAAGGAGCATTCTAAAACCCACTTAACCAAAATATTTTCTTTGATAAATTCTATAAGTTTCATTAATTAAACATGAAATTCCCTCAATTCATAAACACAATCATGAATAATTTAGAATGAATGATTTCCTAACTTTTCAATTTATTATGTACACTTTCTTATCAAACAATTAAAGTTCTTTTATAGTTAAACAACTAAATAAGTAAAAAAAACACAAAGGTTCCATGTAGCATCAAAACCCTCTCTTGGCATAATTAGCCTTACCAAACAAATTGATAGCTAAACAAATCACAATCAATTCAAGCTTTGCTACCTAAAGTGAATCAAACATATACCCAAGAATTAAAATAATTTATAACAGGCATATTTTTTTAAAGAAATTATGGAAAGGTAATTTTGGTAGTACACATACCAATTAGAGGTCGATATTCCATAAAATTTTAGCTCATTTATGTCGAGATTATCCCATTTCGATTGATCACTAGAGCTTTGCTAGAGATACACCGTTACTGCCAACACGAAGCTCCGAGCATCAGGGACCTACTGCCGATGGTCATATGCCCAAACGAGACACGATTTAGTCAGAATCTATTTTGAAAGACCTCAGCATCTTCAGCTCCGATCTCCTTGATGGCAGCAAGTGAGGAAAAGTGGAGGACAATGGAAGAATTGCCTTGCCTTTTGGAGCTCACCGGTACTACTCGTACCACCACCCAACACTGGAGGTGGCCGAAATATGAAAGAGAAGCTTTCAGTAGGAAAGAGAAAAATGATTTGGGATAGACAAAGAGACGGTGGAGCAGCACTGGCGGAGGATAGCAACGTTATTGGCCTAATTCTGGAGCCGATGCGCTCTCTCTCTCTCTCTCTCTCTCTGATCTCCACGGTCTCCTATCTCCCCCTCTTTCCTTTTCTTTTCTTTTTTTCTTATTTATGTTTCTTTCTTTTCCTCGTTTTCTTGATTTTTTTATCTTTCTTTATTTTTTATTATTTATTTATTTATTTATTTGTGGCTAAACATTACGTTAGTTAGAGATAATTTCCCCAAAATAATACCCATAAAAATCTTTTTCCATATAATATTTATTTTTAATGATCTCGATTAACTCTAATTCTCTAATCTCATCGCTGACATAATTTCCATTGCTAACTTCCTGTTATAATTATTTCTTCTTCTTAATACTAACAATGATAATTAATATTGATCCCACTTAATCATCCTATTTAATTTCATTCACATCTCAATTATTTAGTTAGGATTGACTATAGACTGTACTGAGTCAACTGCGAAATTTGGTCAACTCTGCACCAATCGTGGTACTATTAAACTTAGTGTATATTGTTTACAGTCCTAAAGGTACTATTCACATAACTGAAATTTTTAGGGTGTTACAATAGAAGTATTATTATTCTCATAAAAATGTCTAGCAATTAATCGGAGACATTCAATAAATAATTTTGCTATGCTTTTAAGTATGAATATGTACAATGAACTTATCATAATCAT
Organism: Excoecaria cochinchinensis; assembly: GCA_947683425.1. Classification (NCBI taxonomy): domain Eukaryota; kingdom Viridiplantae; phylum Streptophyta; class Magnoliopsida; order Malpighiales; family Euphorbiaceae; genus Excoecaria; species Excoecaria cochinchinensis. The sequence goes on from CANTUQ010000069.1 coordinate 7,162,250, forward strand.
TTATCTACGACATATTATCAGTAGCGTTATCAAAAAAAATGTCTTGATTGGATAATCTAAAAGTTGTCTACTTAATTTGAATAATCTCACAAACTAGGGATGTGCAAATAGCCGGTTCGGTTTGATTTTAGACCAAACCGAATAGATTGAGAATCGAACTTTTAAAATTTACAAAACCAAACCGAGAATCAAAGTTTTTAGGATTGAAACCGAATAGACCGAATTAATTTCGGTCGGTTTTGGTTCGGTCCAATCAATTTTTCAGTATTAAATATAAAATAAATTAATTAATTAAATAAAATTAAAAAAAATAAAAGGGAAGATTGGAAGAAGAAGAACATTAAAAATGGAAAACAAAAAAAAAACACAAGAAAAGAAGGGAGAAACTGTAATGGCCCGAATACCGGGTTAGTAGTGATCAGTGAAATCTATAAAGTTTATAGTGTGAATTTCATATGAAAACTTCAATAATTGTGCCTTAAAAGACAGCGGAGGAGAAATGTTAAACGTGTTCAGGTCAGAGAAGCCCCTTATAGGTGACCTCCCGGGAAGCCAGTAGTGAAAATTATTTTAGTGGACCATTGAAAAGTATAAGTTATAAGGACGCTGATGGTATAATTTGGAATGAAAATGAGATCAAATAGATCTCCGAAAGTCAAACTGAAAGAAAAACATCTAGTTCGGTTTAATAGTAACCAAGGTTGACCAAATTTTGACCGAATTTTTAAAAATAGTAAATGAGGTCTAAAGGGTGTATTGTGGGTTATATAATGGGTTAAAATAATTTCTAGAAATTTTTGACGGTAATAGATTAGCAAATTACAGCAGAACCGAAAAGGGTTGAATCGAACCGATTTAAGTGAATCGGGCCCCCAAACGAACTCCGATTGAACTGAAATTTTTTAGGAAGGCTATTTTTCATATTATAAGAATGATGAAATTAGTTTGAAGTGAAAATAAGTTGAGAAACTTATAGTTACGATAGAACAGTGGATTTTGGCCTTAAAATTGAAATTTTAGTTCAAACCGGTTGGACCATTTTGGTTAAATTTCAGCCTATATAAGGCCACAAAAAGCTAGATTTCTCTAGAGAAATCTAGCTTCCGCCGCCCTTCTCCGCTCTTCCTTTGGCCGAAGTGAATTTCTTCCTTTCTTCTCCATTTTTCTTCCCTTTTCTCTCCATCTCTCCCCAAATCCAAGCTTTATAATCAAATTTCAATCCCCCTATTTGATGGTAGTAGTCTCTAGACTTCATTTGAAGTGAAAGAGGTGGAAGAAAGTAAATGATAAAGGTTATGTGCTAAAAATGAGGTAAGTGATTTAGGATTTTATAATTTTATTTAAAGGTTCTAATAGGTATTTTAGGATATGTAGATTATATTTATGTGATTATATTGCAAAAATAAAGCAAGATTTTGAGTAGATCTTGATGAACATATTCGGCCACCTTAGGTTTTCTAAGAGAAGGAAGTTGTCTCATGGGTTAAAGGCTATAAAAAGGAAGTTTTAGGAGCGGAGATCAAGGAAATAAGGTTAGTGGATACAATATCCTTCTTTTTTTCATTGAAAAAGTATGATTTTAGGTTATGTTCATATTGTATGTATGTGATTTATGCATGTTTAATTGAAACAAATTTGATAGACATGTTTAGGAAGGTTAAAAATCAGATTTTGAATGATTAAAATGGAAAGAAATAAATCATATACCATAGACACCATGTAGGTCGAATGGTATACCTTAGTATACAAGGGTATACTTTAGTGATTAATGCAAATAAATGGTATATTTGTGATAAATAACATGTAATCTAGATAAATTAATGATTAATTAAAGAAGAATGAATATTGATAAAGAATTAAGTATATGGTCGAATTGTTATGTTTATATTCTTAAGGTATAAATGGATATTTAAGGTATAATAACTATGTATTCATGATGAATAATCTAGTCAAGTGAATGAATAATGGAAGGAAATTAATTATGGATGAAGAAATGAAGTCTTGGCCGAATTGAACAATAAGAAAAATATTGAATTACTTCGGTGATTTAAGCATGTAAATGGTATATGTGAAGTGTATAACATGTAATTTAGTTAATTGAGTGATTAATGGAATGGAAAATAATCCTAGTGAAGAATTTATGGTTAGGCCGAATGGTAATCAATGGGATATCTAAGTGTATTTAGATAAATTGATTGTATTTAGATAAATTGATAAGTATAATGGCATGAAATGATTATATAATGACAATTGAGTGTATATTAACTTTATTAGAATTAATGGATTTAATTTGAACATATTTTGGCATGTTAACCTATTATGTGAAAAGTGAAAACATTGTTACGTGTCATGAAAATTATGAAGTATGTTATAACTATTGTTAAAATGCTTAAATATATGAAATTGAAGTGAATTATAAGTGATATGTAAATTTTAAAGTGAAGTGTAATTGATGACCGAATGGTATATGTTGATATATTAAGTGACATAAGTGTAATTTTGATCATATTTGCCATTAGTAATAGTTTGGTAGTAAAATCTAGTCCAGGATATAATTGGATAGCCATAGGGATTTCACACCTCGGTCCGATCATGATGACTCACTATCTGTAAGCCAATGACAGCCTATCTCAGTGTAGTATTTAGTGTTTATAGTATTCAGTGTAGTGCAGTGCCAGTGTTAAATAGTTCCTTTGAAATCATTTTATAGTGTAGTGGATCTATGGGATTCACGTCCCTCATATCCAGTTCGAAGATTTTTATCGGGTGTATATTAAGGGCATTATGGTAATATGTAATTAAATTGATTAAAATAGTGATAAAAAAGAAAATAAGTGAAAATGGGACTAAATTGAAAGAAATAAAAAGATTAAGGGCAAAACGGTAATTTTACACTCAAGAGAGAAAATAAGTGATAATTAAGTGACAAGTGTAAATAAAATGATAATAGTGTAAAGAATTTAAAGTGTAGGGACTAAAATATAATTTAGCATAAAAGTGAAAATTTAAGGACCAAAATATAATTTTGTAAGTTAAATAATGACTTAAATATTTTAGTAAATAAGGTAAAATTGGGGACATAATCGTAATTTTTATTAATGTTGGGGATCTAAATGTAATATCCTAAATGAATAGCTAATTAAAGGATTTAAGTGTAATTATTGACTAAAGTAAGTATTTACGTGGATAAATGACTTAAGTGAGTGGTTTGAGGATTAAAATTAAAGAAATAAAAAGGTTTAGGGGTAAGACGGTAATTTAGTGTATAATTGAGATATTAAGTGTTATTAAAGAGAAAAGTGTAATTAAATGATTAATAATGTAATTTGATTACGTGCTAGGGAATAAAATGAAAATTGACATGAAAATATTATCGGAAGGACTAAAATATAAATTTCTATGTCAATAATAAATTAAAAGTGAAATTAAGAACAACTAGTGGCATAATTGTAATTATAGTGAAATTGAATGGTAAAATAGAAATTTAAGAAAAATATAAGGATTAAAGTGTAAATTGGTTTAAAGATGATAGTATAAGAATTAAATGGTAATTTGTAGGTCAAATGATAAATAAATGTAAGAATTATATTATTTAGTGGCATTTTTGTAAATATGAGTAAATTAAGGGTAAAATTGTAAATTGATAAAAGTTTAGGGACCTAATTATAAATTTACAATAGTGTGGCTAATTAAGGGATTTAAGTGTAATGAATCAATAATATAGGTATTAAACACGTAATTGATAATTAGAAAATAAATAATCAAGGATTATAGAATATTGTTGTATAAATAATTATTAAATGTATAATAGATTTAATTGAATTATATATATAATGATTATGGATGTGTATGTAACTTAATTAAGATTAAGATAATAATGTAATTATAAATAAGCGGCAATGAAGGGCAAAAAAGTAAATTAGTAGCATTATTGTGAACAAGTGAGAAATGATGGACTTAAATGTAATTGACCATAATAAGGTTAATATTAGGATCTTAATGTAAATTGATAAGGAAATGGACTATTGAGTGAAATCATGAGAACATTAAATTGGTTATATGTTTTTAAATTAAGAAATGATGATGATGATCATAATAATAATAATAATAATAATAATAATAATAATAATAATTATAATTAAGTGAAATAGAAGTGTAAATTTGTAATTATGGTAAATGTGGAAGACTAAATTGTAAATTATTTATAGTAAGGTTCTTAAAAAGGACTAGCGAATTAAATTATAGTGCATGGTTATTGAATGAAGATTTAAAAAGGACTGATGAAATTAATTTTGTAACTTGTTAATTTAGAATATTAAAAGTGTTAATTAAGTATAGTGGGAAATAATAAATGTAAAGATAATAGAATAAATAGTATTGATAATACGAAAGAAAATAATGGATACACTGTAGTGTTAATCGTACAATTGAATATAATTGAAAGGGAATTTGCGTATTAAAACTACAAGAATAATATTAATGTAAAATACAAATTAAGGTAATTGATAAGGTTATTGTTAAAATTAATATTATTGTTAATGAGTATGGAAATACTAGAGTAAATGTTAAGATTGATAATAATGTCATTAATAATAAAAATAGTATTGAATGAGAAAGAACTAAGAGAATAATGATAGAAATGATAAATGCCTAAAAAAGTTAGTATATTATACTCTAGCGTTAATAATTCATGAGTATAATTCGAAGTACAGTTAAATGAAATTAAGTAAACTATGCAAAATTCGAATAAAGTGGAAAATATTAATGTAACTATATAACGTAAAAGAGTTAGTGTAATTAAAAGAAAAAGTAAAGCAAGAGTTAAGGGCTTAAAGAAAGTTAAAATGTTAAATTGGTGCTGCAAGAGTAATATTAACGGTTCTCATAAGTGATTAAGAGATTAATGATGTACCCAAATATAGATTGTAAATAAGTTGTAAGCAAAAAGAAAGATATCAAAGATTATAAATATAAATAAGATAATAACAAAGATTGTTAATGTAATTGATTGTTAATTGACAGTCCGGTCGTAGTGTTACAAATATTAAGAGTATTAGTATAATTAATAGTGACACCGATAATAGAATTGAAAATGTTAAGATATAGTGATAGAAAAGACAACAAATGATATAAGAGTGATAATTGACCACAGTAAATAATTAGTGTTTAATAGATGTGATTACATAAATAAGCTTGTGTGTGCATGCATATAGATTTGGTTATGAAAAAATTAGGATATTTATCCACCATTGAGCATTTTTAATACTCAACGCGTAAATTGTTACTGCGTGCAGGTTATGGTAGATTTTGATATGGCCGAAGATATAGTGACGACCAAAAGAAGTATTCAACAGCAAGAATAGAAGGACTGGCATGGCATGTATACAACCGCAGAAGATGAAAGCAATGACGTATGGTATAAGTATTTGAATTGTATATTAGTGTTCTGTTAAGCATTTGCATATGTATGTTTGTGATTGTTATTGCTGAAAAAAAATTCTATTGAATCTATTGAGTGCATTACAGTGTATTTCAGTGCAGTATTGTGACATCCGATCTCCGTACTATTTACGGGTGTGGAGTGTTACAGAAAGGGCTCGCCAGTGCCGGCGCACCCTCACCAAGGAAGGAAAGACCGCTCGCCAACACTGGCAAAGCCCTTATAGGGATGGCCGGCCGCACCGCCACCCTTTTTTCCGCGAGCAGCCGCCTTCATTTCTCTCTCTTATACCCGAAATGCTTCTCTCCACTCTCCGATCAGCTCTAGCATCGGATGGCGACACGGACAACACCACTGGACTCCTGGCAACCTGGCACTCCTTTCTATGTCCATGGATCATCCCCACTTGCCGGCAAACAGGAGATCGCATAGTGGGAAGCCGCGATCTTCAACTTCAATTCCGACCAGATGACGAGGAATTTGGGTGCCTGACTACCGGCGATGGGTTTTGGGTGTCTTGGGCTTTATGTCAGCAGCGGTGGTGCATCTCCGGTGACCGTTGACCGGAGATGTTTGGTAAATGAGTGGCGGTGCATCTTTGTAAATGAGTTGTTTGAATTTTGGAAAGCTTTTTTATTATTCAAATTTGTAATTGCTGCTTCATTTTGGTTTTGTTGGAAATTGCTTGCTATGTACATGGTTCTGCAATTTTTTTTCTTAATTTGTTGGAATTTTCTAGGGAAATGGGTGTTTTAATTCCAAATTTCTCTGTTTTGTTGATGGGAAAGTTTCGTTTTTTTAATATGATCGTAATTGATGAACAATGATGAAAATTAGCAATGATGTTTAGGCTAATGCTGAATTTGTTTTTAGATGTAGAGTTTCTTTACTTCTCAAATGCATAAAAATCAAATAAATATTTGTATAATTTAACATCATTCATACTTGTTGTGGGTTCTACTCATAAATGCTAAAACAAGAAGGAAATAAATATATTTATATTGCTGCCATTTGGGGAATTGCTTGATTTTGCTTGCTATATATATATATATAAAGAGCAAAATGGTGAGTTTAACAATTCGGTTACTTCAGTTTTCCAATTTTAAGAATCGAACCGAATAAACTGAAATATTATTTCGGTTTAAAACCGAACGAACCAAAAAACAAAAAAATCGAACCAAACAAACTAAAATCCATTCGGTTCGGTTTTTGGTTTCGATTTGGTTCTGCACACCCCTATCACAAACTACAGGTTGTGAGTTGATAATAAACACACATGTGATCATTTTATCAATACATCTTTCAAAAATTATATAGCAGTTGAGTGGTTCATATGGTAGATAATGGGCCTATATATATTATCATCATTCATTCCAGAATGAAGGAACTCGGCCCTTTTATTAGCCAGTCATACTTTAGCAATATTTCTTAAGAACAAGTAGTTTATATAAATTCCTTAACTTGAATTAAAGAAACTTCTGGTTCTTTAACATATATACATATGTGTAGACACCAGGTCCCGATGCGGTCCAAGATTAGAATTATCCAATGATAAAAATGATGCTTGTTCTCAGGCAAAAATGTTAGAACCGATGTCTCCCTTGTCAAAAATTTCCTTTTTAAAAAAATAAAAATTCTATTTTTATTTTTATTTTTAGTTTTGGGGGATTTCGGTGGCTTGCGACCATGCAACGGCGGGGTGCCAGCGTGTGGGGGCGCAGCGCCCGCGTGTGGGTGCGCGCGAGGTGCAGCTTCCAACGAGGCCGCACCTCGCAAGGTGTGGCCACCAACTTGTAGGCCGTTGCCGTGCTGTCCCTTTCTCGCCTGCGAAAGAAATTATTTTTGGACTGCAAAAATATGGTTTTTTTCATATTTTAGTGATTTTTTGGAAAAACAACATTAAAAGGAGCTTTTGTTTTTTTTCCTTTACGAGAGATGAAGAAAAATAAGAAGAGAAAAACTTTCATTTGACGGGGGTTGGCTTCTTCCTGAGAAAAAGAGGGGAGGGAGACGAGAGAAAAAAAAAAAAAAAGAAAAGAAAAAAGAGAGCACTGGTTTTCTAAAAATCAAGATGTGGAGGTTTGGTTTTCGGAGGACTTCAAAAGGCTTTGTCCTTGGATTAACCCGAGCGAGGAAAACTAATTTCCTCAGCTTGGGCTTTTCCATTAAAATCATTTTTTTTTTGTTTTGTTTTCTTGAGTTTTCTTGGATCAAAAATTTGAGTTTTCTTGATTATTTTTTGTGTTTATTACTACAAAACTCAATAAGGGAGACGGATTGAGACATCCTATCTCCATTATAAAAATTTTGAGCGTAAACTTTTTTGGATCCATTTTCATTTCATTTCGTTTATTCCTATTATTTTTAATCTTGTTGTCATTACTGTTGACGTATCCCTTGTGGCTTTGACATGATTATTATTATTGTTATTTATTACTCTTATTATTATGGCTAATGTTACCATTATTATTATTATTATTATTATTATTATTATTATTATTATTATTATTATTGTTGTTGTTGTTGTTGTTGTTGTTAATGTCATCATTATTGTCGCAATATTAATTTTCTTATTATGAACATTATCATTATTTGTTATCATTATTATGATTATTATTGTGTACTGTTACGGTTATTACCTTTATTATTATTATTATTATTATTATTATTATTATGTATTTGTCATCATCATTATCATTGTATTTTCGCACGTTGACCATGTTTCATTTTTTTCCTTGCCTTTATGTTATGTGGTTAATTTTGGAATTATTACTAATATTTTTATTGTTGTTTTTCGTGTTTGGGTAAAATGTGGTGTCGCTCGTTTGAGTATCGCCGTGACTGAAAAGAGGGGTCATGACGTGTAGGAAACCTTTCTTGATGAGATCTTACATGTCTTCTATTTATGTGACTGTGTTTGTTTGTAAATCAAATACCTTTATTTTTGTACGCATGTATGATAAAAAATCACGAAAACATATTTATAATTGAATTGGAATTTTTACTAATAAATTAGTAACAATGTTCTCGATTTTAGCCAAAGAATGCAAAATATCAAGGATTAAAACGAAAAGTTAAGTTTTCTTAAAAATGTGAATCACTCATCCCGAATTTCAAGCTAATAGCCAAAATAACTCTTCGATCCCTCTTTAACTGAGAGTGAAGAAACCAATGTTCCGAAATCGAATAAATATTCTGATTTATGTATGCCTCCTCTTTTGTTTAATTTTGTTTGATTGCTCAAACTTTACGTTTATATATATCTTACGGGGCCCTTGTAATTAATTATTTTTGGGGTAATTTTACTTAGCGTTTCATTTCATTTAAGGGATTGTGTTCTGTCCCAATTTTCATTTTATTTAGCTTTTCCTTTCATTTGGGGGATTGTATTTTTCCCCATTTCTTCTTTGTAAATGGCGTGCTTACGTGTTTACCGCTTTATTTATTACTTTATTTACAACGTTCATTTATCGCTTTCTTAGTACTTGAAATGCGCCCTTTAATAAATTATATTAATCGCATGAGAAGAGAGATAAAATTTTAATCTAAACACTCATTTATAATTGACCAAGGTATAAATAAGAGTGGAGTTCCAAACACCTTCTCTGCTTTAGACCATAGAGGTTAGATGACTTTTTCCAGTTTCTTATAAATTGGGTGGCGACTCCAAAATACCTCAAAGGTGCTTAAAAGATTTCATGAGGCTAGATGAACTTCCCCAATATTCTATTAGGTGGAGATTCCAAAATGTCTCATGTCACCCAAAATCAAATATCACGAACCAATCACTCGAGCCCTAAAAGCGGGCTCCAAAAGAGCCTTTCCGGTTCGGCGCACATCACAATATGGAATCTCAATAATTTATGCATTATAATTAATCTGAAATGATCAAACTATCATGCCAAATAATCAATTATTATTCAATCAGTAAAATTCAGGTTTACTAATTTTATTATATCAAACATTTATATCAATTGATAAATATCAAGTTTCTTAATATTAATATTAATTAGTCAACAAATTTCAAATTTACTATTTTTTGTACGAATCAATAAATTTCAAGTTTACTAATATTTATGTCAATCAATAAATTTCAAGTTACAGATATTAGTATCAATTAATCAATTAACTTCAGATTTATTAATATTTGTATAACAGCTAATAAACTTCAGATTACTAATATTTATATTTGTTAGTAAACTTGAAGTTTACTAATATTTGCATCAAAACAAAATAAAATCATCTTTAAAAATATATTACTTATCTTATATAACGATTTTCATGTATGGATCTCCAGTATTTCTCTTTTAGCCTCAAAATGATATTTATTTCAGTGAATATCTCTTAAAATTAACAAGTTTTCTTGAGACATTGACAAATACTCCATATATAATAAATTGTATTTGAATAATGATTTTATAATTTTTCAGAAGCTTTCAAATAAATTTTGGTTACCCATTAAGATAATAAAATGATAAAAGTATAAATATAACAAATTAAAAATCAAAATATGACTTTACATAAAATATATTCATCTTATATATAATATAATGATCAAAATATAAAAAAGCAAGGATCAATATGTAATTGTCCAAAACAAATCTTTAAAATCATGTTAATGTCCACAGCAAAACCAACGTGAATGGAAAATGCTATTCTAATTTTTTTAATAATTTTGTATATTAAAACTTTTTAAATTTCATAATACTATCATTCAATCCATTAATTTAGGGATAATTTTTTAATTAATATTGTTTTAAAAAAAATTATAAAAGTGGGGTGTTTTGAAAAATATTTATGGATTTGTAATAAGTAAAAAATCACAACAACAGATTGCGGTTTTACAATGTGGGATCCACATATTCCAAGAAATATTTTCACTGAAACCAAAGCAGGATGTTGCGGTTTCAGATCAAGTCTAACTTTGTTTTTATGCAAAAACTGCCACCAGCAACTTTTGCAAAGCTTTTACAATTTTTTTTTTTGAATAAGAATTGTTAATTTGTTTTTAGAAATATTAATGCAAATATAAAGATTTTATTTTGGACATATATGTTGTCATTGAAGGTTTTGTAAAAAAAAAAAATTACAAACCAAATAATAAAAAATTGTTACATATAATAATTAATTTGCAGATGTTACATTTGTCATTTTTTTTTATTATGTAATTAATTTGTAAACGTATTTGAGCATATAGTTTAGATAATATGTTGTTGTATTTCTATTTATCTAATATTTTATTAAATAATTTTTTAAGAAATTAAAAAACTATTGCTTGAAATTTTTTAAATAAACAAATAAAAGCAAATTGATTTTTTGAATACATCACTTAAATCTACTTATAGACGAAAAAAAAGATAAAATAAAATAAAAACTATGAAAATCTTTGACAACCAAAAAAATATTTGATAAAGTATTAGATAAATAGAGACACAGATACATGTCATCTAAACTATATGTATAAATACATTTACAAATTGATTATATAGTAACAAATTGACAAATGTAATATCTGCAAATTAATTATTGTATGTAACAATTTTTTATTGATTTGGTTTGTAATTTTTTTATGAAAAATTTAACGACAACATATTTCAAAAATAAAATTTTTATACTTGTATTAGTCCTATATGAAAATTTTAATATTTCTAAAAAAACATTAACAATTCTTATTTGAAAAAAAAAAATTGTAAAGGCTTTGCAAAAGCTGCTCGACCAGCAGCTTTTGTATAAAAAAATGCAAACTTGTTGGCCATAAAAAATGTCAAACCGGGAACACGGTATCCTGCTAAGGTTTCAATCATCTAAAATCGCAACAATATGTTACAATTTCAGTGAAATATTTTTGGAACTCACGGATCACACATTCTGAAATCACAATCTCTTGTTGCGGTTTCTAACTCAGTCCAAATCTGTAAATATTTTTCAAAACATTTGACTTTTGTAAATTTTAAAAAAAAAAAATTAAAACCTTGTCTCTTAATTCATTAGAATTAAAATAATTCAAAGTCTACTAATTATATTTACTTACCATTTAATTCTTGTAAATTAAAATTTCGAT